>CM016614.1:50953875-52153875 GCA_005393395.2 Gossypium australe
GCTTAAAATCAAATATTTTTCTAAGGCATCTACCTACTCCCCAGGTTCCTGAAGCCCCCAAAACACATACCAATCACACACAGCATGCTACCACATACATTTAAGTTAAAACGCATAACCCCTAAATCCCGGATATTACAAGTACCAGTTGATTTTGCCTATTTCCAATCGATACAAAAAAATAATTTAAAATTTAATTTTTTTATTAGTTATTTTTAATAAAAATTATTTAAAAAAATTTGAAATTTAAGTTTTTATTTATTTTGAATTTGTTGAATTACGAATTGTTATATGAATAATATGAGATTATCCTATTGTTTAATTTATAAAATATTTTTTTGCTTGTTTATTTTGAGTTTTTTTAATGATAAATTGCATTTGTGAAGCTTATTAAATAACATTTTATAACCAATGATTTTTTCTTTGGTATATTAAAATTTGATATGGTGAGATTTCAACCCATGTCATCGACATTTTTAAAATCTTTTCATTACTACTTCAACCAAAGTTTTATTATTTTATGAGTATTTATGTTTGAGATTTATTTAATCTCATTATTTTATATTGTAAATGTAATACCCTAGAATTAGGGGCTATGCATTTGGTGCATAACTCACGAGGTAGTAGGCTCAGTGTGTGGTTGAGTATGTTTTAAGGGATTTTAGGACTCTAGGATGAAGGGGAATGCATGGGAAAAATATTGGATTTTAAGCTTTAAGGAGGAGCTAGGCTAATAGGGCCTTAAGGGAAAATTCTAGGCGTTTATGGACATGAAATGGGGCTTGGTAAAGTGGCTGCAAGACGCCACTTAGGGCCTTGGAAAATGACGCCATGTGCAGTGGGGATAAAGGCCTTGGTTCGAGTTGCGAAGGAAGCAGGAAGGAGCATTTATTTTTGCGTCAAGAAGGCGCTGGGCTAAGGAGGCTTTAAAAGAAATCCTGAGTGAATCATGTCACAAAAAGCGCCTTGGCAAAGTGGCTTGGGGCGTTACCTGAGGAGCTGGGCAGCTTGCGTCAAAGGGCTCCAGCAGGTCTCAGTTTCGAGGCTTGTGGGCAGCAATGGGAGTGTTTTTATTTGCATTCTGGCGTTAGGGAGAAGGAACAGTGGACGGCACATGGGACTTTCAATTGGATGAGGATTAAGCTTATTTCTCCTTTTAATTTTTGGCTAAGTAGGATAATTGTTGTTTATTTTATTTTTTTAGATAGGTAGATAAGAGATAATGTATGGGATTAATTTATTTTATTTGTTAAGGTGATAAAGAGTTAAAATAGGAGTTTAATTTGGGATATGATAAGGGGGAGCTAGTGGCCGAATATAGGGACTCTTTTGGGTGGTAAAATTCGGCCATGAAGAGGGATTAAGTGCCGAAATTGTTAGCTCCATCCTTATTGTTGCTTTGCCGAATTTCTTCCCACTCACTCCTCTCATTCTTTTCTTTTGTCCAACACCAAATCTATTTCTATTTCTTTGAAGCCATAACCGAATCTTAAAGTGCCTATTCTCTTTGTTTTGCCGCAAGTCACAAAAGCCAAAACCCCTCTGTCATTGCTCTTTATTGCCGAATCCTCTAAGCATTAAAATCCTCTCCATTGTTGTGGTTTTCTCTTCACCATTAAAGTGCCGAAACACCCTTGTTTGAAGCCATAGCCGAATCTCAAGCTACCTTATTCTCCTTCTTCTGTCGCAAGCCTTAAAGCCGAAGCAATTAGCCGAGATCCACTCTCTTTTGTCTCTTCAAGGAAGCGATAGTGGTAAGTATGATCCTCCTTAACAACCGGGTTCCTTCTCTCTTCTCTTAGTATGCCGAAATCATATAGTTAGGCCTTAGGGATGGCTGAATGTGCTTTAAGTTTCGTGATGTGTTTCTGTGAAGGTAGCTAAGCGATAAGAAGCATCAAAGATGTTCTTTTGGAATTTGATTCTTCGAGGTAAGCCTATGAGGTATTCGGCCATAGGCCACTTTTCATAGATTTGTGTTTAAGCCGTTTCTAACAGTTACTTCATCAAGGGATTTCGACATCACCTAGAGCAAGGAGTGGCTTTTCGGGATTTAGTTTAGTAAGGTAAGTGGTTGTGGTATTCAGCCTAAGGCCATATTATTGGTATTAAGTGTGACCGATTTTGGCTATGTGTACTCAGGGCCAAATCGACAGGAATAAGAGGAACTTCGGGATCCAAGTTCGTTTGGTAAGGATATTCAGTAAGTATAGTTTAGATTGGGTATATTTGGATTATAATGTTATCGGTTAACCGTTTGGTTCTGATTAAGATATCATTAATGAACATGGATGCCGGCCGAGAAGGTAAAGGGATAGACCCTATCCCAAAGTTTAAGAGGAGATCCGTTTCTGCAGTTCGGGATTGGCCACCGGGTGTGGACCAGCGTCAGAGCAGCAAAGTAGGCAGATAGTCGTAGTCTCGATTAGCGATAGCATCAGTATCGAAAGGGTAGTTCTCCAAGTTATAAGGTGTGTAGTTAGCCTACCGTATTCCGGGATTTATGATTGTATGTGATATCTGCATGTGTGTTATGAATGTGCTAACTAGTGCAGTGGAAATTGTGATATGGATACCCTTAAGGGGTATGTCGATAATCCGGTAAGTACCAAATCTGATAGAATGTGATTGTTAATGTGAATATATGAATATATGATTGATGAACATGCTCATGGATCATTATATTAGTCACTATCGTATGTTGCATGTGCATGGGTGGGATATGATATGAAAGAAGGACAGGGTGTACTTCGTGTACGTGGTTTGATGAATGGCTCTGTGCCTCATCGTGGGTGATATAGGCTATGTGCCATATCGTGGTTAATGATGGCTTTGTGCTCATCGTGGTTTTGATGATAGCTTCGGCTACATCGTGGATTGGCGCTGACAGAGGTCGCGTTGTGGATTATTTGCGATTAAGTTCGTGTGGACGGCATTGTTGCCATATTGGAGACAAAAGGGGAGGGTGATTTGATAATCCCCTGGTGTGTGGTAGGCTGGATACGGGGGTGTGTAGAGGATGGACCCTAGGCTGAGTTGGGTGCATTTTGCATAAATCTGTTTGATATGTGAATAAACGTGGAAATGGGCCAAGCCCAGTATGTGATGTGGATTAATGTGGTAATGGGCCAAGCCCAGTATGTGGGAACATGTGGTTAATTACACTATTGTAAGAATGTGATATGGTTATGGGCCAAGCCCAATATGTGGACTCTATATGTGAATGAATTGCATTATTATATGTCATAAGATGTGTGTAATACCCAATTTGCCCGGCCCGTTACAAATCAGACCCAAATAAATAAAATAAAATCCAGGCCCAAAAGGCCCATATTTTTCTGAAAAAATTTTAGGGTTCAGAAACCCTAAAATCCTTCAGCCGCCGCTCCCCTCCCTCTCAAGCCTGGTGCGCCGCAAGCCTCCATCCTCCACTAACCGAGTGCGCCGCAACCCCACTACCCATTGCTCCCCATACCTGCAAAGAGACAAACAAATGACAGCAACAATAGCAACAGAAAGAAAAAATATTATTTTCTTTTTACATTCGGTTATAAAAACCGAAGGAAACAATGTATTGGGCTCCCTTTTTTTTGAAGAATCAATCAAAAAAAAAAAGAAACAGTTTCAAAAAAAAAAACAAAATAATAGCAGAGAATCAAAAGCGAAAAGTCAGATCTATGAAGGTATTTCCTTTTTCTTTTTTTTTTTTGAATCTCCTATTTCACAGATTCAAGCCAAATATAAAGAATAAAAAAATAAAAAAAATAAAAACTACCATTTTACGATTTCCGGCCACCGCGCATGGTGGCCGGCGACGGTGTCCGGCGGTGGTGCCTACGGTGGCCGACGGCGAGGCGTGCGGCCGGAATCCCCCTCCCGGCTGCACCTGCAGAGAGAAAAGGGAGAGAGTAAAAGTTTTTTTTTAAAGAGAAGTGAGCAAATGAGTTTTTTTTGGGAATTTTTGGCCTTATATAGCCCATCAAAACGACATAGTTTTGGGACTGGCCTAAAACAGCCAAAACGACGTCGTTTTGACTATGACCCGTTTTTGACCCGACCCACTAAGGAGGATCCGCGTGTTTTTAATTAATGGGTTTATTGCGCTTTGGGTCCTTCCCCAATTAAGTTTACGAAATTTTTTGATTTGGCCCAGCAACTTGTTTCTGATTTCAATTGGGTCCTCCCTGATGCCATGTATTTTGGAAAGGAGGGTTATTGCCCATTTTGGTCCCTCCCTTTTTACGCGCACTTCTAATAGGCCCTTTCTCTTTATGTTATTTCAAATTGACCCCAAACTTTCGTTTGAAATGCAATTTAACCCCCTTTTAGTTATTTTGTAACATTTTTAGTCTTTTTATTATATTATTGTTATATTTATATTATCATTATATTGTACATATTTATTATTATACTATTATTATTATTTTTATTACTACTATGTTTATATTAGTATATTACATATATTTCATACCCTTGTTATTATCATTGTTACGTTTACTATTATTGTTATTATTTTAGTATTATTACTATAGTTATATTATTTATCCTGTACATATTTTGTATTATTGTATTATTATTATTATTATTATTATTATTATTATTATTATATTTATTATTACCATTGTATATTGTTATTATATTATTACATTAGTATATTATATCTTCTTCTTTATTTTTACTATTATTGCTATGTTACCATCTTTATTATTATATTATTATTAGACTATAATCATCACTACTAATATTTTATTATATTATTTTTGCCACATCTATATTAATATGTATTATTATTATTATTGTTACTAGTATTACTATATTTATATTATCACTTATTGTATATATTTTGTATCGCTTTTATTTATTCATTATCACTATATTATTACTATTATTATTATTGAGGGTATTCATATTATGATATTTATTGTCTCATCGTTACTAACTCTATCATTTTGATATCGTTCTGTTTTTTATCTCTCGCTTTATTATTATTTTTACCTTTGAATTTTATGTCTTTTTTTTGTTCCGATATTTTTGTGATTATTTTTATTCGCGTCATTTATGTAAATCGACCGTTTTGAGATAGTCTTGGATTCAAGAATTTAAAATATCGTGTCCTAAAGTATTGGATGTGATATTTTATTCTTTTGGAACAAGAAGATCTTGGTTTTTAATTCAAAAAAAAAAACTATGGGATAATCTCCGATTCGAAGATTTAAATTATCGTGTCCTAAAGTATTGGATGTGATATTTTAATCTCTCGAAAACGAGAAAATCTCGATTTGCAATCCCGGAAAGCTATGAGATGATCTTAGGATCGAAGACCTAAACTATTGTGTCCTAAAGTATTGGATGTGACACTTTATTTCTTCGAAACGAGAAAATCTCGATTTAGTTCAACAAAAACACGAATATTTTCAAAAGGGTCAGATTTTTAAAAATTCCTTCAAAATTTTCGAACTTTCGACATTAGGACATTAATTAATCAATCTGGTACCAATTTTGGGCGTGACGAGGGTGCTAACCCTTCCTCGCACGTAACCGACTCCCGAACCCATTTTCTCAAATTTCCGTAGACTAAAAGCATTGTTTTAGTAAATCAAAATGTTTTATTAAAACAAAGGTGATTCGATCGTACCTAATAAAAGATCGGTGGCGACTCCCATTTCTTATTTTCAAACCCAAGTTCGATTTTCCGTTTTTTTCAAAAAAATGGTTACGACAGCTTGGCGACTCCGCTGGGGACTGTATAAAAGAGTCAGGCCTTAAAATTGATCAGTTTCTTTCCCTTTGTCGAAAGTTGAAAATTTGGTTTTCCTTTTTGCTTTTGCTTGTATCATCTGGTCTGATCGTGTGGTTCGAGTCTTGCACAATAGCGTTTCATCCTATTGCATGGCCGTTAAGTCGCACCCTTTTAAGTGGGAGTGAGAAGCTACTCTTTCGTGAGGTTTTCACCTCCGTGCAAGATAGTGGATCGCTTTCGGGATACATCCGTACCTATGTCTTCGTGAGATTTTCATCTCCGTGCAGCCATAGGGAAATGTATTCCCCTGAACTGAACTCAGTCCGTATGAGCCTATAATGGGTGAGGATTGAGGAATCTGCTGGTTCAGGTACCTTTATTCTAGAACCAAACCACATATAGAAAAACATAAGAACCACCCTAGATAGAGCCATACCAAACTCTAGTGGTCACCCGATTAAGTTTTGCATTTACTGCTTATTGGTCATGAAATAATGACTTGCTTTATCTTCATCTCTTCGCATAGCATATACATCAAAAAGGATGTTGATTCCCATTCGATTTCTGAATAGGTAGCCTATCATGGAAAAGGGGTTTCTTGATAGAGTGGAAGACAATGCGGCCGTCCGGATATGGGCTGAGACAGTACAGCGAGAGAAGGGGGATAGCCTCACGAAGGGATATATATCAGAGTTGTGGGATTATACACGCATCAGTGTGACTCAAAATAATCTTCAAGAAATAAAAGAAATATGGGATCAGTGGGATGACAAGATTAAACAGTTATTCTACCATCATTATGGCGACTTGCCTTATCTGCTTGACATCAAGATAGACAACACTTGTTCCGAGCCATGACCAGTTTTGGAACCCTGCGTACGAGTGCTTTACTTTTGGGAAAATAGATTTGGTTCCTACCATAGAGGAGTACACGGCCCTGATCCGCTACCCGAGAATTCAAACTGATAAAGCCTACTTGAGAGCCGTTAATGTACCCACATTCACAAAAAAGCTGATGAATACAACGGGGATGAGTGAGCAGTGGGTCACGGCCCGGACAAAGCAAAAGGGAGGTTGTAAGTGCATCCCTTGAAAGGAATCTAAGGGATTTGATCATAGCACATCCTGAGGAGAAGAAGAGGGTTGATGTTTTAGCTTTGAGCATTTACGGATTGGTCATCTTCCCCAAGGCTCTAGGACATGTGGATGAGGCGGTAGCTGATCTATTCGACAAACTGGACAGAGGGGTCACTTCTGTTCCTGCGATTCTCGCCGAAACTTTTAGGTCTCTAAGCGCGTGTCGGAGGGCCGGCGAAGGGAGATTCATCGGTTGTGCCCAACTCTTAATAGCATGGTTTCACAGTCATTTTTGGAAAATAGAAAAGGTATCGTGCCTAATCTTTTACCAAAGACTACTCTCCGCTAAAAAATACAGCAGTAACGCCTAGACGAGATGACATCACAGAAGAAAGTTGGATAATGGCTTTGCAAAGCTTACAAGAAGAAGATGTAGAATGGAAAGCTCCTTGGATGTTACTTGACAAAATCTTGTATAAGTGTGGAGACTTTGATTATGTCCCCATGCTCGGAATATGGGGAGCCGCCGGATACGCTCCTCTTCTCGTGTTAAGACAGTATAGGTCAAGACAGTTTACACCGCCTACACATGGGTTAGCCGAGTGCGAATTTGAGTATAAAGGGGAAAATTACAAAAAGAGAATCCGCGAGATATCCAAGGCTTGGGGCCAAATTCATAAAATAAAAAAGTTCGCTGCCAATCCGATGACGACACCCGAGTACATCCAATGGCGAGACCAAAGAGTCAATGACAACGTCCCCACATCTGACCAAGAAAACACCCGATCACTAGAAGAGCAGTTACGGGCGATCCCCTCAGAGCTTGAAATCATCAAACAAGACTTCGAAGAAAAGAACCGAGAGTTAAGGAAAAGAATAGAGCAACTAGAGGAAGAGAAAATACAGCTAGGTTTGGACGTCGATATTCAAAAATTGGAAGCCGATAAGTGGAGGAAAGGGAAAACTAAAGCCGAATAAGATTTGAGCGATTTGAAGACCGATTATAAGAAGCTACGAAGATCGATAAGAATGGCGGGATGGGAAAAACATCTGAGCAATGGCGTCAGGAGATTAGAGAGGAGAAGAACAGAGCAAGCCAGTGGGAAAGAAAACTCCAGGACGCCCGTGAACGAGAAGATGCCCTAAAACGGAATGCGATGGAAGGCCGAGATGAGAAAGAGAAATTGAAGATGCGAGTGTCAGAACTGGAGGGATTGCTACATCAGTATCGAAGCCGCCATTCCATGGCCAAATTAAAGGCTAGTCTGAGCAAAGTTGAAGAAATGAAGGCAAGAATTGAAGAGCTAGAATCCGTCGTGCATGGCTACGAGCTACGGGAAGAACTTTTCCAAGCTAATGAGGAGCGATGGAAACAGCAACTGCATGACTCCCAGAACCAAGTTACAAGCCGGGATTATATTATGGGGGAAGCCATAGCTCAAATGCGAGGAATGGCAAGATCACTTGCAGACTTTGGCAGTTCAAGCTGATGCATTAGGTTTGATGTACAAATCGGGGTCAGAAAAAGGTCAAAAGTTAAGTTGGCTTCTTGAAGAGGTCAAGGCGTTAGGTGCTAGGGCCCGGCCGTTCGTGTAATCCATTTTATGTAAAGAAATTTGTTTTCTAGAAAAGCTATTCTAATGGAAATCGAATTGGAATCAACATTTTTGCATACATTTCATACATCAGCATTACATTGCATCATACACATCGAATCTCACTGAAGGACCCTAAAATTATGGCAGTTACTCTGGAACATCACTACGGTACAAGAAACAAGACAAGGATAATGGACCAAAGAATAGAAAAGCTAGAACAAATGCAAAAAGAAATTCAGGATCAAATGAAAGAACAAGTGCAGTTACAAGAGCAACGGGCCAAAACCCAGCAGGACATGATGGAGCGGATGCAAAAATCCCAGGACGATATGATGAACCAACTAAGGCAATTGACGGCTAGGGAACGAGGTATCGCCACTAGCTCAGGAAACAACAGTGATAATCCCTCTCTTCCCCCCTAGAGGCCCAAATACCACCAGACACGTATCCCCGAAGGGCGTCTGTCACTATCAGGCCACAATATCATGCTGATACCGCAATACCCACGCATCTCCCTACGGGTTCAGGTACTAACCCTGGAGAAAATCGGGTCAATCCTAATGTCCCAGATCTGGACGAGATGGCTGAGAAGGCAAAACAAGAACTGCCAAAATGGGTGGAGGAAAGATTCAGGGCTCTGGAAAACGCCGGTAAACGTTGAGGAATAAAAGCCAATGACTTAAGCTTAGTCCCCGACTTGGTGCTCCCATATAATTTTAAGATGCCCGAGTTCGAAAAGTACAATGGGACGAGTTGCCCAGAAGCCCACATCACTATGTTCTGTAGAAGGATGGCAGGCTACACTAACAATGATCCACTGCTGATCCACTGTTTCCAGGACAGCCTGATAGGAGCTGCGGCCAAATGGTACAATCAGTTGAGTCGTGCCAAAATTGGGTCATGGGATGATTTGGCTCAAGCATTCTTGGAGCAATACAGTCACGTAACGGATATGACCCCCGATAGGATCACTCTGCAAAACATGGAAAAAAGGGGGAACGAAAGCTTTAGGCAATATGCCCAGAGGTGGAGGGAAGTTGCCATTCAGGTCCAGCCACCGCTTATGGAGAAAGAGACCACCATGCTCTTCATCCGCACGTTGAAAGCCCCGTTCCTCATGCATATGATAGGAAGTGCAACCGGAGCTTCTCAGATATCATAACCACTGGAGAAATGATCGAGAATATTATAAAAAGCGGAGGGATCGAGACCGGAGAGAGTACCAAAAGAATTCCCCCAAGAAGGAAAGAAGGTGAGGTAAATAACACGAGCATAGGACACTCGAGATCAATCACCATAAATCAGCCAAAAACAACAACCACGGACCGGCAAGGGTTACTCAAGAAAGAACCTAGCGAGAAACCCCAATTCACACCGATTCCAATAATATACAAGGAGATGTACCAAACCCTGTTCGATGAGCGTATTGTGTCCCCTCACCACCTAAAACCAATGCAACCTCCGTATCCTAAGTGGTATGACCCGAATGCGCAATGTGAATACCACGCGGGAATCACGGGGCACTCAATCGAGAATTGCCTGGCTTTCAAGAAATTGGTGGAGAAATTTATTAACATGGGTGTGGTCGAGTTGGACGATATGCCAAACGCAACAAATCCTTTACCCAATCATGCTAAAGGTGGGGTCAACGTAATAAGTGAAAGCCCAGAAAAAAGGATCAAAACGAATGTTGCAGAGGTCAAGACTCCCTTGAGATGGGTCTGGAAAGAAATGGTTAAACATGGACTAATCATTGCGGAAGAAAGTCAAGGAGAACTGACAAACTACTGCGAACACCATCAGGAGTTGGGACATGAGATTCAGACTTGTGGAGAATTCAGAACTCTAGTGCAAAACTTAATGAACAACAAAGAAGTCGAATTTTATGAGGAAGGTACAAAAGATAGGAGCATATGCGCGTCAGAGACGACAGCAAAAAATACAAAGGCTAGCCTTCCGAGGATCATTATTTCACGTCCCAGAAGTGGAGCACCAAAAGTAATAATACGGAGACCCATTATTGTCGGAGATGACGGGGATTTCCCCCGAAATCATGTAACAATCTCCGAAGGAAAGAATTCAGTTAACGATGGGGCGGGAACACGGGTGACACCGAAGGTAATAATACGGAAACCCACTGCTTTCGCTTACAAAGATAGCAAGGAAGTGCCCTGGAACTATGAGTGTAACGTCACGGTCACGAAGAGCTCGACTAACCCGCCGAAAGGGGATTCAGATGAAGGCTTCCACACTCGAAGCGGGAGACGCTACGACTTAATAAAAGGAAAAGCCCCAATGGCGGAACAAGAAAAAGGAGGGCCCGTTGAGCCCGAATCGAGGATCAAGGAGCCAGTGACTGAGGAAGAGGCCAAAGAATTCCTGAAATTTCTGAAACACAGTGAATATTGTGTGGTAGAACAACTGCACAAACAGCCAGCGCGTATATCCATATTGGCCTTACTCCAATACTCAGAAGTACACAGGAACGCATTGATGAAAGCTTTAAACGAAGCCTACGTCGCTAGTGGCATCTCGGTTAACAAATTGGATCGACTGATTGGCCATATAAGTGCAGACAACTTCATCCATTTTGACAACGATGAAATACCACCGGGTGGTAGAGGGTCCACCAAGGCCTTGCACATTACCGCTAGGTGCAAAGGGCAGATATTACCAGGAGTCTTGATAGACAACGGGTCTGCATTAAACGTGTTGCCTTTGTCCACCCTCAACAGATTATCGGTGGATAGTTCGCATATGAAGGAATGCCAGAGCGTGGTGAAGGCCTTCGACGGCACCCAAAGAAGGGTCATGGGGAGGATTGAGGTACCCTTGCTAATCGGCCCAGCCACTTACGAAATAGACTTCCTGGTGATGGACATCGAGCCGTCCTACAACTGCTTGTTGGGGAGACCATGGATACATTCATCCGAGGCAGTACCTTCGTCATTACATCAGAAGGTGAAGTTAATAGTGGATGGCCGATTGATAATAATAAAAGCTGAGGAAGACATCATTGCCACCGTGACCAGTGACATGCCCTACTTGGAGATAAACAACGAGGCAACTGAATGTTCCTTCCGATCTCTCGAGTTTGTAAATGCAACTTTTGTTATGGAAGGAAATAAAATTTTGAAGCCAAGAATCTCTGAGACTACAAGGATGGGATTGAAAATGACCGTGGGAAAAGGCGTTTTGCCGGGAAAAGGGCTTGGAAAACACCTTCAGGGGAGAATAGTGGCCCCGGTGCTGAGAGAGAAACAAGATCGCTTCGGCCTAGGATTCAGACCAGATGCGAGGCAAAAGAAGAAGGAGCTAGAAAGGAGACAGGAAAGAAGACGCGCGCGTTTGAATGGAGAAGAAACCAAGTGGGAACCCATGATAATCCCGCACATATCCAAGACCTTTGTGTCAGGAGGGGTAATTCACTCTGAGCTGAAGATACCGAAGGGGGGGACATCGCAACAATGTTAGGCGACGTCTACATTAGTGCCACATCTGAGGAGGATGGAGAAATTTTGCCAAATATTCAGCCTTATGAATCGGGAAGCATCTTGAACAATTGGACTGCGGAAGAATTCCCTGTAGTATTTAGGGCTCCCTCAGAGTAATGTCCGGGACACACTTGTTGCTCTAAGCCTAGGAGCAGCAAGATTTCTTTTGTGAAATAGGCGCACGTTTCGAATATCGTTATATCAATAAAATGCATTTTTATCCTTATTTAAAGCAAACATTTTCTTCTTTTTTATCATTCTTTCAGCACTGTCATCCATATAATCATTCGTTTACAAATTCATTCATACCACCTGCATTTTCTTAAACTGCAATAGGTCCCTAGATATCAATGACTTGAGCAACTCTGCCTCAGATTCGAAGTATCCTTTTGAGCAAGACATATGCTTAGAAGGACTACAGAATTTTGAAGATGACGCAGACGAGGACCTATACCCTGATCTGATAAGAATGGTGGAGCAGGAGGAGAGACAAATTCGACCTCATAAGGAAGCAGTAGAGATTGTGACGCTGGAAGAAGGGAAAGCGGTGAATATTGGAATGGTGATAGCCAAAAAAACAAGGCAGAATCTTATCAAACTGTTGCAAGAATTCAAGGACGTCTTCGCATGGTCCTATGAAGATATGCCTGGCTTAAGCACCGATGTAGCGGAACACCGCTTACCTATAAAGAGAGATTGCAAGCCAGTTCAGCAGAAGCTCTGAAGGATGAGACCGGATATAGTACTGAAAATAAAAGAGGAGGTCCAAAAGCAGTTCGATGCTGGATTTTTGCAAGAGATCAAATATTCAGAGTGGGTAGCCAATATCGTGCCTGTCCCTAAAAAAGACGGAAAAGTACGAATGTGCGTGGATTATAGAGGCTTAAATAAGGCTAGCCCAAAAGATAACTTTCCTCTGCCTCATATTGATACTCTAGTAGACAATACAGCAGGCTTTTCGCTGTTTTCCTTTATGG
Source organism: Gossypium australe (assembly GCA_005393395.2). Lineage (NCBI taxonomy): Eukaryota > Viridiplantae > Streptophyta > Magnoliopsida > Malvales > Malvaceae > Gossypium > Gossypium australe. The sequence continues at coordinate 50,966,762 of CM016614.1, forward strand.
ATGGTTTTTCCGGATACAATCAGATAAAGATGCACCCTGAAGATATGGGAAAGACTACCTTCATAACATTGTGGGGCACATTCTGTTACAAAGTAATGCCATTTGGGTTGAAAAACACAGGAGCAACATACCAAAGGGCCATGGTGACCCTATTCCACGATATGATGCATAAGGAAATCGAGGTTTACGTGGATGACATGATTGCAAAGTCTAGAACAGAAGAAGAACATATCTAAGTTTTGCAGAAATTGTTTCTGAGGTTAAGGAAATTTCAATTGAGGCTCAATCCCGCCAAGTGTACCTTTGGAGCCAGGTCTGGCAAGCTGTTGGGCTTCATAGTTAGCAAGAAAGGGATCGAAATCGACTCAGACAAAGTCCGGGCTATACAAGAATTACCGCCACCACGCACTCAAAAAGAAGTTCGAGGTTTCCTAGGAAGACTAAACTACATTGCTCGGTTTATTTCACAGTTAACTGAGAAATGCGATCCCATATTTCGTCTTTTGAAGAAACATAACCCAGGCGTGTGGAACGATGAATGTCAAGAAGCTTTCGATAGGGTCAAACGGTACTTGTCAAACCCTCCAGTACTGTCACCTCCGTGCCCCGATAAGCCATTAATCCTATATCTAACAGTGCTTGGTCACTCTATGGGATGTGTGCTAGGTCAACATGATGATACCGGAAGAAAAGAGAAGGCGATATACTATCTCAGTAAGAAATTCACTGAATGCGAAATGAGATATTCACCGATTGAAAAACTGTGTTGTGCGCTGATTTGGACAACTCCGAGATTGAGACAATACATGCTGTATCACACGACTTGGCTAATCTCGAAGTTAGACCCCCTAAAATACATGATGGAGGCGACCGCTTTGAATAGGAGGATGGCTAGATGGCAAATCCTACTGTCTGAATTTGATATTGTATATGTGAGCCAGAAAGCTATAAAAGGGAGCGCGATAGCCGACTTTCTAGCTAGCAGAGCCTTAGATGATTACGAGCCGTTGAATTTTGATTTCCCCAACGAGGATCTAATGTACGTGGCAGCTGTGGAAAAGGACACCGCGGAAAACTGCCTTTGGAAATTGCATTTCGATGGAGCATCAAACGCCATAGGAAACGGGATTGGGGCAGTCTTGGTATCCCCAAAAGGAGATCACTACCCGTTCACAGTCAGATTGGATTTTGATTGTACAAACAATATGGCAGAATACGAAGCCTGCATCATGGGACTCCACGCTGCTATATAACGCAGAGTTAAAATACTGGAAGTATATGGGGACTCCGCATTAGTGATTTACCAACTAAAGGGCGAATGGGAAACAAGAGACCCCAAACTGATCAATTATCGAAGGATAGTCATGGGATTAATCGAGGAGTTTGACGATATCACCTTTAGTTATCTCCCACGAGAAGAAAACCAGGCGGCAGATGCTTTGGCTACCTTAGCTTCCATGATTAAGGCAAACAAGCAAGAAGATGTAAAGCCCATTCAAATGAGTATTTATGAGGCCCCAGCTTATTGTTGTAACGTTGAAGAAGAAGAAAAGGACGATCACCCCTGGTACCAAGATATATTGCGATATGTGAAAAATCGCGAATACCCAAATCATGCTACGGAGAATGAGAAAAAGACACTCAGGAAATTGGCCGTTGAATATGTATTAGATGGAGACATCTTGTACAAAAAAGGAAAAGATCAAGTACTGTTGAGATGCGTCGACGCCTTAGAAGCCAAGATGATCCTGGAGGAGGTCCATGAGGGCGTTTGTGGAACGCATGCTAACGGATTCACAATGGCCAGGCAAATAATGAGATTTGGATATTATTGGTCCACCATGGAAGGAGACTGTATCGACTACGCCAAGAGATGTCATAAATGCCAGATCTATGGAGATAAGATTCATATGCCTCCGTCTCCCCTACACGTTATGACTTCCCCATGGCCCTTTTCCATGTGGGGCATGGATGTTATCGGGCCAATCTCCCCAAAAGCATCCAACGGACACAGATTCATCTTCGTAGTCATTGATTATTTCATGAAATGGGTAGAAGCGGCTTCATACGCTAACGTCACTAAATCTGCGGTTAGTCGGTTTTTAAAGAAGGAAATCATTTGTCGATATGGGATGCCCGAAAGGATCATATCAGATAATGCGTTGAATCTGAACAACAGTACGATAACAGATGTTTGTCGTCAATTCAACATTAAACATCATAAATCGTCCCCATACCGACCAAAAATGAACGGGGCAGTGGAAGCAGCGAATAAGAATATCAAAAGGATAGTGGGAAAAGTGACAGAGACTTACAAGGATTGGCATGAGAAATTACCATTTGCTCTTTATGCTTATCGAACATCCGTCAGAACTTCTACTGGGGCAACACCCTTCTCACTGGTCTACGGGACGGAGGCAGTCCTTCCCGTTGAAGTGGAAATACCTTCTCTTCGGGTTTTAACAGAGGTGAGGTTGGATGAAGCTGAGTGGATTCAGGCTCGATACGATCAATTGAACCTAATTGAAGAAAAAAGGCTAAAGGCTATTCGTCATGGTCAGATGTATCAAAAGTGCATGATGCGAGCCTATAACAAGAAGGTTCGCCCAAGGGAGTTTCACGAGGGAGATCTGGTACTGAAAAAGATCCTCCCCATACAAAAGGATTTCAGAGGAAAATGGATGCCGAATTGGGAAGGGCCGTACGTGGTGAAGAAGGCTTTCTCTGGAGGCGCACTGATTTTAATGGAAATGGATGGGAAAAGCCTGCCCAACCCCGTGAACTCAGATTCAGTTAAAAAATACTTCGCGTAAAAAAAAAAAGAGGGGGAGAAGCCAATGCGAAAACCCGTAACGGGCGCTTTGAGACCAAAAGGGGTTTGAACTGAGAAAGAAGAGTCCCGCCGCACTCGAATGGACAAGAAAGGGGCATGTCGCACCTCGATACATCAACAAAATATCCAAGATCTTCTGAGCACATGTTAAACTCAAAATGGTCTTCCAAATGTTCAGGCAGAGAAGTTTAGGCTGAGATATCTAGGGGCACCCGATTTCTGTTCTACCCATTTTAAGTTTGTAATTTGTGACCATCTTATTCAATGAATTTCTTCCTTGATTACATTGGACAAATTTGGATTAACCTATTTTATTTCGGGTTGTACTCCCAATCACTCTCTTCCTTACAATCCTTCTTAGGCATTTTACATTGAAATAACGATTACGGAACTAATAATATTTTCATAAAAGGAGTCCTACATATTATCCTGAAAGCCTCTGAATAATACAAGGACATGAAACGTAACTATTGTTCAAAATTCATTCCACCTAAGGTTCAGAAGTGTTGAAAATTGACAAATGATCGTCTATCTAAACAAAAACCAGACACCTCGTTGGTAATAGGCCCTTCATAAATAACGAGCAATGTCAGTCTTGGCATATAATGAAGTCGTAATACCATTATTGATTCTACGCCTTAAGAGGGTTAAAAGAAGACAAATGTTACTCTCCTAAGGCGATAATGAGAAGTACGAACTTTATGCCTCAGAGAGTACCATAGAAGAGACAATGACATTGCAGCGGGGCAAACTCATTTCTGTGGATTTCTTATATCAGTCACAGTCGTAGTACCTCAGTGAATCTCGCTATGAGCAATGACAACCTAAACCATGAATAGGGTCCTTCTCATGCATTCATACGCATCCAGTTAGGAGTATTCGATTTATTGCAATCATTACATCTTAGACATTTTTACGCTGTGAAAAATCATCATTGGCATAACATTCAGCATTCATGTAAATGGCGCATATAGTTAGGAGCATTTGAATCACCTCCATCGTAACACCCTCATCATTTGCATGAGCATAAGCACGTTCTGCAGAGCAGGTTCCTCGGAGAATAGCATAGCCGCATAGAACGGGCTGAACATAGTGAGGAAGCAAATTGGAAAGTTCAGATTCATTTCCTTGACGTTCCAATGGAGCAGGTCGAAGCTGCTAATCCCTCCTGAGTGTACTGAGGATCAATCATATTTTTGAGAAGTTTCAGCAAGAAGATCCAAGTCGCGGGTCTCTTCTGGATTCCTATCACCAACTATATTTTCGAGAAGTTTCAGCAAGAAGATCCAAGTTGCGGGTCTCTTCTGGATTCCTATCACCAACTATATTTTCGAGAAGTTTCAGCAAGAAGATCCAAGTTGCGGGTCTCTTCTGGATTTCTATCACCAAATATATTTTCGAGAAGTTTCAGCAAGTAGATCCAAGTTGCGGGTCTCTTCTGGATTCCTATCACCAAATATATTTTCGAGAAGTTTCAGCAAGAAGATCCAAGTTGTGGGTCTCTTCTGGATTCCTATCACCAAATATATTTTCGAGAAGTTTCAGCAAGTAGATCCAAGTTGCGGGTCTCTTCTGGATTCCTATCACCAAATATATTTTCGAGAAGTTTCAGCAAGTAGATCCAAGTTGCGGGTCTCTTCTGGATTCCTATCACCAACTATATTTTCGAGAAGTTTCAGCAAGTAGATCCAAGTTGCGGGTCTCTTCTGGATTCCTATCACCAATTATATTTTCGAGAAGTTTCAGCGAGAAGTTTCAAGCCTCCAGTAGAATGAATCGAAGCAACGAGTTACAGTGGAGTTGGAAGCTGTTTGAAGAAGACGAGGACCAACGAGCCAAGGCTTGACCAAGACCGGGCAAAATTGGTTCTTCTATTGTCTTTGCTCTATTCTCGTTTCACGACAATGAGCAAAGAGGGGCAGCTGTAATACCCAATTTGCCCGGCCCGTTACAAATCAGACCCAAATAAATAAAATAAAATCCAGGCCCAAAAGGCCCATATTTTTCTGAAAAAATTTTAGGGTTCAGAAACCCTAAAATCCTTCAGCCGCCGCTCCCACCCTCTCAAGCTTGGTGCGCCGCAAGCCTCCATCCTCCACTAACCGAGTGCGCCGCAACCCCACTACCCATTGCTCCCCATACCTGCAAAGAGACAAACAAATGACAGCAACAATAGCAACAGAAATAAAAAAATATTGTATTTCTTTTTACATTCGGTTATAAAAACCGAAGGAAACAATGTATTGGGCTCCCTTTTTTTTGAAGAATCAATCAAAAAAAAAAACAAAAAGAAACAGTTTCAAAAAAAAAAACAAAAATAATAGCAGAGAATCAAAAGCGAAAAGTCAGATCTGTGAAGGTATTTCCTTTTTCTTTTTTTTTTTTTGAATCTCCTATTTCACAGATTCAAGCCAAATATAAAGAATAAAAAAAATAAAAAAATAAAAACTACCATTTTACGATTTCCGACGGTGGTGCCTACGGTGGCCGACGGCGAGGCGTGCGGCCGGAATCCCCCTCCCGTCTGCACCTGCAGAGAGAAAAGGGAGAGAGTAAAAGTTTTTTTTTAAAGAGAAGTGAGCAAATGAGTTTTTTTTGGGAATTTTTGGCCTTATATAGCCTATCAAAACGACGTAGTTTTGGGACTGGCCTAAAACAGCCAAAACGACGTCGTTTTGACTATGACCCGTTTTTGACCCGACCCACTAAGGAGGATCCGCGTGTTTTTAATTAATGGGTTTATTGCGCTTTGGGTCCTTCCGCTTTTTTATGATTTTGCAATTAAGTTTACGAAATTTTTTAATTTGGCCCAGCAACTTGTTTCTGATTTCAATTGGGTCCTCCCTGATGCCATGTATTTTGGAAAGGAGGGTTATTGCCCATTTTGGTCCCTCCCTTTTTACGCGCACTTCTAATAGGCCCTTTCTCTTTATGTTATTTCAAATTGACCCCAAACTTTCGTTTGAAATGCAATTTAACCCCCTTTTAGTTATTTTGTAACATTTTTAGTCTTTTTATTATATTATGTTATATTTATTATCATTATATTGTACATATTTATTATTATACTATTATTATTATATTTTATTACTACTATGTTTATATTAGTATATTACATATATTTCATACCCTTGTTATTATCATTGTTACGTTTACTATTATTGTTATTATTTAGTATTATTACTATAGTTATATTATTTATCCTGTACATATTTTGTATTATTGTATTATTATTATTATTATTATTATTATTATTATTATTATTATTATTATTTATTTATTATTACCATTGTATATTGTTATTATATTACATTAGTATATTATATCTTCTTTATTTTTACTATTATTGCTATGTTACCATCTTTATTATTATTATTATTAGACTATAATCATCACTACTAATATTTTATTATATTATTTTTGCCACATCTATATTAATATGTATTATTATTATTATTGTTACTAGTATTACTATATTTATATTATCACTTATTGTATATATTTTGTATCGCTTTTATTTATTCATTATCACTATATTATTACTATTATTATTATTGAGGGTATTCATATTATGATATTTATTGTTCTCATCGTTACTAACTCTATCATTTTGATATCGTTCTGTTTTTTTATCTCTCGCTTTATTATTATTTTTACCTTTGAATTTTATGTCTTTATTTTTGTTCCGATATTTTTGTGATTATTTTTATTCGCGTCATTTATGTAAATCGACCGTTTTGAGATAGTCTTGGATTCAAGAATTTAAAATATCGTGTCCTAAAGTATTGGATGTGATATTTTATTCTTTTGGAACAAGAAGATCTTGGTTTTTAATTCAAAAAAAAAACTATGGGATAATCTCCGATTCGAAGATTTAAATTATCGTGTCCTAAAGTATTGGATGTGATATTTTAATCTCTCGAAAACGAGAAAATCTCGATTTGCAATCCCGGAAAGCTATGAGATGATCTTAGGATCGAAGACCTAAACTATTGTGTCCTAAAGTATTGGATGTGACACTTTATTTCTTCGAAACGAGAAAATCTCGATTTAGTTCAAGAAAAACGAATATTTTCAAAAGGGGTCAGATTTTTAAAAATTCCTTCAAAAATTTTCGAACTTTCGACATTAGGACATTAATTAATCAATCTGGTACCAATTTTGGGCGTGACGAGGGTGCTAACCCTTCCTCGCACGTAACCGACTCCCGAACCCATTTTCTCAAATTTCCGTAGACTAAAAGCATTGTTTTAGTAAATCAAAATGTTTTATTAAAACAAAGGTGATTCGATCGCACCTAATAAAAGATCGGTGGCGACTCCCATTTCTTATTTTCAAACCCAAGTTCGATTTTCCGTTTTTTTCAAAAAAATGGTTACGACAATGTGGATATGGGCCAAGCCCAATAAGTGAAAGCATGTGAATAAGTTACATTAATATCTGTTATATAGGTTAATATGTGGTTGATATGTGGGTGGAATTCAGTGGACTAATTGCACACTGAGTCTGTATGACTCACCCAATTTTTATCAACATCGCAGGTGATGCTTGGACCGGGTTTGAAGTGGATACAAGGTGGCCCATGCAGAATAATTTTTGCTTGATTAAAGTATTTTATATTTCCAAGATTTATGAATTATTATTTAATGTAATAAGGGCCACTTAAAGTATTTGAATTTTGCTATGTTTCCGTTGGATTTGTAATTAAGTTAATATTTTGTAAAGTTTAATTTTAAAAGCTATTTAAATCTCAAAAGTCATATTAAAGTTTGAATCCGGTATTTTTATAACAACTTAATTTTTACTTAGAATGTTTTAAATTACGAAAATGTTTTATCAAAGGCAACAAATTTTTAACGGTTTTTACTCTTATGTAAGAATATTTTCAAACATTTTCCGCAGTGGCATTTCAAATTCGGTCGTAGTGAATGGGCCGGGTTTGGGGTGTTACAGTAATACCTTATATATATATATATATATATATAATGTTTTTAAAAAAATAGTGATCAATCTGAAACGGTACATTGAAACAGACTGGTACTGGTACATACTAGTAGAAAAACAATATGTTCAGCAGTACAATATTAACTACTTTGATTTCAACTCAGTTGAGAAGTTACCAAAACCCCTTATTTTTATAAAGCAATAAATATTATTTTTGAAGAATTTTTTTATATAAAATAGAAAAATGCGTACAAGTTTTTTAAAGTCAAATTTACATTTTCAATTGAAACTTCATGGTTTTTTGTATAAAAATAATATAACAACTAATTAATTACGAAAATGGTATTGAATCTAGATTATTTACAAAAATAGGGTGTTTTCTACTGTAACACTGGGTGTTGCCTAACAGGTTGGTAGCACTACCCTAACGTTTTACCTATCATTAGTCAATCATACGGTTTAAAAGAAATACCTTTTTAACCAATATAAATTTTTAACAAATACCCCTATTTTCTAGTTTATTCAACACAAATGATATACGTAAAATTTTTTTTTTGTGGTGTCGCTTGACACATTGGCGGCTTAGGTGATTTTTTTTAAGATTGTGGCTGACAAAAAAAAAAGGTGAAACAAAATAAAAAAATAATGTAACGTGGTCTCACTAAGTAGTCAGAAGACACCGATTTGAGTTCTAAAAAAAATTGAACGTTTTGAGAAAAAAATTATTTTTTTAATGGGTGTCGCCTAACATATTCACGGCATCGATGGGTTTTTTTTTTTTTTTTTAAATGTGGTTGACAGAGAAAAAGAAGAAAAAGATTGAAACAAAATAAGGTGGTGTCGCTAAGTAGTCAGGCGACACCTGAAACACCCCAAACCCGGCCCACGAGCTTTGACTAGATTTGGTATGTTCCTCAAGAAAACCGGTTCAAATTCTTTTGCTTCATAGGAAAAACTTGTGCGATTTTTAAAAAAAAATATTGTTTTGGGTTGGGCTTGAGTTGAAAACGAATTCGATTTTATTTGAAAACCCTTTTTAATTTTAAGTGATAAAACATACAGAATATATTAAAAAAAATTAAATTACTTAATCTTTAACTTAAGACAGAAATAAAATAGTTCACTATGGCCTTATTACATAAAACAAAACCCAAAATAAAAATTGTAGAGTACTTAAATAAAATAAAATGTCCAGATTAAATAATTTGCTTGCTGTGCATGGCCACCTTTAGCTCCTGCCGACCCGGTCCATTATTGCTCATCACCTGAAAAATATTCCCCAACAGGGTGAGTCAAACAGACTCAATGTGTAATCAACACTAAAATTTAATAGGTTTAGGCATACCATACATATCATGTTCACATAATAATAATTCAAGATAATGATGCAATCCCGAACCCAAACCTAGATGCCATCCGCTACACATCCCCGTACCAACCTGCACACCGTGGGGACTACTAAGTCAACCCTCCTTCCGCTACACTCCATCGAAGGCAGTCGCTACAGTCGACGTGCTCATCGCCAATATAAAATTCATGGCATAGCCACCAGATTCAGATAATTGTGTCATGAGACACCACATTCAGATAATGTAATCGAAGTTGCCACATTCAGATAATGTAACCGAAGTTACCATATTCAGATAATGTGACCGAAGTCAACATATTCAGATAGTGAGACCGAAGTCATCACATTCACTTCCTCTTTCTCATATAACCCGAATGCCCCATATATATTTTATATCATGCATATCATACTTAAATTCACATTCATGTCACTTTTCACATGTTAAAATATAACGTAATCCTAGTAGAAGTAGGAAACGTACCTGAGTACTTTGTACCACATTAGGGTACCTTAGCCATATTCACATTCTTATACATACTTATATTAAATATTGTCATATAACGTATTAAAAGATAGTGGGGATTACACACCTGATTCGCTTAAGGTTTCCAATCCAAATCCCGAAAAGCTTGATCTAATGCCTTAGATCTTAGATCTCTTGAAATTTCCAAATCCCGAAAGTATTCCTTGCCTTATATGTCTGTCGAAATCCCTTGTGGATTTTAAATCCCGAAATTCACCGAATAACTAGGGAACACGCGGCCTATGGTGTACCTTCGGGAAAAGAACTTCTCCTTCCTTGTAGTTGACACTTAGTAAACCCCAAAAGATCTCCTTACTGAAGAATTCGATGGAACTCTTGCTTGAACCCTTAGCAGTATTCGGCTATGGCTTTGATGTGGATAACAATTTCGGCTCTTGGGACTTAGTGAGAAATCGACTAGGGCTATTGGTATCTTCGGCTTTTGATTGTGTTTATAATAGAAGAAGAAAAGAAAAGAGAAAAAGAGAATAATGGCAGAGAGAATTCGGCAGAGAGAAGAGGAGAAACTTTAGAGAATTTCGGCAGAGGTTTACTTGAAGAGAAAAGAATGAATGAAGAATAGCCTTACTCTTCCTTTTATAGCCGAAATTACTAGGCTAGAGTCCCCTACTTGGCCACCACTCTTCCTATGTGATAATTTTATCTTCTAATTATCACTTTATAAAAAGAATTTAATCCAACTATTATCTCTTGAAAATAATGATAAATAAATCCATTATTTATCCCCTATTTAGCCGAAATTTAAAGAGAATAAAACTCCTCTTTTAAGAGCCTTAATGTCGTCCACCTTTCTGCTTCTGGAAGCAAAAATAAAACTTCTTTTATTTGCTTCCCAAGTGACTCGAACTTAGGCCCAATACCCTTGTATGTGACGCCATTTCCAGAGGCCCTAAGTGGCATCTCCAGGCCACTTTTCCAAGACCGTTTGTGTGTCAAATTCCTCCTACTAATTTTCTTAAGGCCACCTTGCCTTAGTTTTCTCTTTTTAAGCCTTAAAACTTGACATTTCTTTACATTTCCAAGTTTCCAAAAATTTTCGTTTGGCTCTTTAAACTTGACATTTCCTTACATTTCCAAGTTTCCAGAAATGTTTACTTTCCTCTTTTGAATCATTTCGAAATCATTTCCTTACATCCCCTACTTTCCAAAAATGTTCACTTTCCTCTTTTAAACTTAACGTTTTCAAAGCATTTCCTTACATTTCCTTACATTTCCATACATTGCCTTACATTTCCATACATTTCCATACATTTCCATACATTTCCATACATTTCCATACATTTCCTTACATTTCCATACTTTTCCATACATTTCCATACATTTCCATACATTTCCATACATTTCCATACACCTTAGGGTTCCTAGAACTCCTCAGAACACATCCAACACACCCACTGAGCCCACTATCTCATGAATTACGCACGAACGCATAACCCCTAATCTAGGATGTTACAACACCAGTTTGAAATCTAAAAAGCTTTGACCCTTTTGAGAAAAAAAAGATTATTTTTTAATGGTTGTCACCTATCAGAGTCTTGACACCAGTATCTTATATATACCCCTCTCCTATAACAATCTGATTTTCAATGGTATCGAAAAAGACGGTTTTGGAATCTCATTTCCGTAAATCGAGTCTGTAAATATTAAATATGAATATTTATGAAGTTGATATAAAATTTTATCAAAGTTTGGTCTGGTAGTTTATTGAATTAATTGCTTAATTAGGGTACAAGGACTAAATTGTAAAAGTCTTACCGTTATAGGTTTTTAATAAGCCAAAGGCTTAGGGACTTGAATTGCAATTAATCAAAGGTCCAAAATGTCAATTTAACCATTTTGGAATATGTGTTAGTGGATGATGTGGAATCCACTAAGGATAATTAGTTTAATATTAATTAAAGTATGGTTAGTTTAATTAATTAAGTTAATTAGTCCTTAATCTAACTATATAAGTTAAAATAAGGTAAAAAAAAATCATATTCTTTCCTTCATCTTCTTCATGCTCCAAATTAGAGAAAGAAAACCCTTTGAAAGTTTCAAACTGTCGACCCTTGATTAGGTAAGATTTTTAAGTCATTTTCTTTTAAATTATATGTTTTTGAGGTCATAAGAGCTTGATTTAGCCAGCTCTTGTACTAATTTGTAAAATTGTTAAAGTTTTAAAAAGTTTTCATTACTGATTTCATGAAGAAATTGATGTTAAATTGATAGATTTTAAGCTAAGATTATGAAAATTGACTAAATTGTAAAGTTTAATTGCCAGTTTGCACATAGGGATTAAAGTGAATAAAATGTGAAATTTGTTGTGAAAGTTTTGTATAAATAGATAGTAGAGGGTCTCTAATGAATGTAATTGAATTTGGTTTTTAAATCGAGGATCAAAATTGAAAGATATTGTTATTTCAATTTTAGATTAAATTGAATAAAATATAAAACTTTAGGGGTATCGAAAAATGAAACTATATAGGTTCATACGTGTCATGCCATAGTGTATAAATGCTTGGTATTGATGAATTGAATGGAATAATTGTAAAGTTTAAGAATTGGATCAAACCAGAGATAATCGAGGAAAAACCAAAATTGTTTATTAGTCTTTGAAGATTCAATTTGTTTGTTGTTTTGATCAGGTAAGTTCATATGGAACTTACCACTCAATTACTTTATGTACGAATGATACTTTAATTTATACTTGTATGTATATTTGAACTAAGTGGAATTAATGAATTTGGCACTTATAGCTCGAAATGGACTGAATTGTAAAGTCATTTAATATTGGTTATGTGGAAATTGTACAAGATGTAAATGTGGTTGTTGACTAATCATTTGTCTAGAAAAAAAGAAATGAAATTATGAACAGTAATTGGTTTTGACATTTATACGGAAATGATGCTTGAGTGAATTTAGTGAAAGATTAGGATACGTATGGCATGCCATTAAAGTTATACTTGAGATTAATCAGAGATTTTATATGTTATTACGAGTTTTTCACATTTTTTGGAAATTCTCAAATTTTTTGTATTTTAGGTTTAGCCTGCACAAGTAACCTCAATATAATGGCAACTTGTGTGAACAACTTATTTCCGAGTATCTGGAAACACGAAAATATACACACCTTTTAATGCTCTTTTTAACTCAAATTCATGCAGTTTCGGTAAAATTCGTGTCGAAAAAAATAATAATTATAAAATACTTAAATTGCACTCAAATTATGAACATGTTTAATTTTAATTAATTTTATATCAAAATTTAATTAATTTTGATTATTTTCAACAGATTTGCACAAAGAGCGAAAAACAGCTCGGCAGACACTACTAGAAGTGCAAAACCGAGAAGCAATTTTGAAGCATCAAGGCAGATTAATTTTTCAGCCTAAGACAGACCAAATTATGTGTATTAATTCATAATATAATTAATTTTAATTTTAATCCAATTTAATTTGGGATAAATAAATTATTGTTAATTAATTATGAAAATGGGCTAGTTGAGCTGAACCGAGAAAACTGATCCAACCGAGCACTAGGCAGCCTAAAATCGTCCCACATGCTGACCCAATCAGCTTTCTTGGCTGATTATTTGGCTTGCAAAATGGCCTTTGAAGACTCCTTCAAATTGCATTTAAACCCCTCCACTATTTATGCCTTTCTAGATTTGCCCCTACCTTAAAATAGCATGTTTGAAATCTTCAAACATGCCACATGTGTGGCCGGCCATGGGGGGAGTCTTTGGCTGCTGATTTTGACTATTTTTAGAATCCTTCTCAACCTATAAATACCCCCATTGGCTGCTCACTTCAAACACATCTCTATACCATTCATTCTTTACTCCTCTCTCACTTTTCTCTCTTCATTGTTCTTCATTTTCTTCCTCTATTCGCGTTTCGATTTCACCTCTTGAAAATGAGTCATTCAACCACCATGTGGAGCAGCATTCCAGTGTTCGTGGAAGCCTCAGTTCAACAAGAATAAGTAGACAAGGAGGAGCGGTGCAAACTAGTCAAGCCTCAGAGAAACACTGGATTTGATTCTTGTTCCTTATCCTTTTAATTTTATTGTTGTTGTTATGAACATATCTATGAATATTTGTGATTTTGATATGTTTAATTTAATTAATGTGGCTTAAATTTAATTCTTGTTAGGTTGATTGCATTTCGTCTACTTAATTTATTAAAATTGTGTTTGTGTTGTTATAGGCCTCGGTAAGATGTTTGATGAAGTAAAAACATGACTAAGTTATTCTTGCATTACAATTGTAAGGTAACTAATGAATTAATTATTTAAACGGATTGAAATTGTAATTAATTGACACAATACTTAATCGGTGCATGTTTAATCATCTAATGTAACATCCTGAAATTGGGCCTAGTAGGATTGAGCCCAATGGGCCTTAGGAGTAGTAGCGTTTAAAATTTTAGAGAAAGGTATTAATGCAAGTTAGACTTATTAGGTAAGTGATTTTGGAAGGTTAGAGGGCTTCTAGGAAGTCTCGGGATCAAATTTAGGCTTTAGGGAAATTTTGGTTTTAGGCGGAAAAAAACCCTAGAAGTTGGCAGGTAGGCCTTAAGAATAAAAAGTGGAGGAAAATGGCACAAGTGGAGTGTGTGGTGTAGTGGCAAAGTGACGCCACATAAGGGGCAAGGGGGGTGACGCCACAAGGAAGGAAGGAGGTCCAAGGTTCAAGTCTTAGCTTTTGCATTTTGGTTTCTTTTTACTTGGAGCTTAGAATTTGGGCCATAGTTTATATTTAGTTGTGCATGGTTTAAGACACAAGAGGAGCTTGTGGCCAAGTGGTTAGCAGCGTGGATTATGCTACAAGGGAGCCTGGGTTCAAATCTCATGAAAAGCAAGGGAGTATTTATTTTGCGGATTGGACGGCAAGAGTTTCAGTTGAATTTAAACTCTACTGGCGAAGGGATCCCACATCGGAAAGACACAAAGAATGAAGGTGAAGAGCTAGCTATATAAAGAGCATCCTAGGAGGAGAGTAAACACATCTTGGAGGGCGTTTGGGCACAGGAGTGGTCGGAGCGCGGATTAACACCAGAGTCCTATCAGGTGTGTAACTCTCTCTACTCTAGTTGTAGAGCGGCAAATGCCGAAGTACCGGTTACGACAATAGAAGCCACACGAGCGTGCGAGCGTACGTGTGGGGCTTCGACGCGATAGTTGAGGCCATCAGTAGTATTCTTGTGGGTTGGGCTGCTTGGGCCACGATGGGCTAAAGTGGGCCCAATGGGCCCGTGGGCCCAAATGACTTGGTGGAACTTATATACGTGGCTAGATTTGTGCTAGGTGGGTCACACGAGCTTGTGGGCCCGAATGGACCGAAATCGGGTTTTAGGCCCAATAGTCCGGTAAGGATTGAAAATGGTAGCTGAGTCGCTCGGGGCAACATTAGGCCTTCGAAAAGGCTATTGCAGGTGCGAATTTACGAAAATACCCTTGGTGGGTAAATTACGAAAATACCCTTGGTAGGTAAAATTTCTGTTATACTCTTAGAGGTTGGTTAGCTTGATTATGTTGTATATTATTATTCTGATTATGATGGTAATTCGTTTCATACGTTGTCTGATATGTTCATAATGATTACATTGTCATTTCATCATAATATATTGTATGTGCATGGGGATCGGGTTATATTTAATGAAGGAAAGGGTGTACATTTATGTACGTGGTTGATGTTAGCCTTGAGCTACATCACGGACTAATGTTGGCTATGTGCCTCATCGTGACTGGATGTCGGCTGTGTGCCACATCATGGATTGATGATAGCTCTGTGCTTCATCGTGGATTGATGATGACATCGAGTCACATCGTGGATACAGTATCTTGGTTACATGGTGATCGGTGGCTAGGCCATGTTATATTTGGTCACATAAGTGATCGGTGGCTAGGCCACGTTATATTTGGTCACATGGTGATCGGTGGCTATGCCACGTTATATTAGCTTTAAGCAGCATGACTTCCAAAGAGGTGTGTAGCGGATGGAGGGTCGATTTAGTAATCCCCTGGTGTGTGTGGCTGGATATGGGGTTGTGTAGCGGATGGACACTAGGTTGGGTTGGGGTTCATTATGCATAAACATGTGTGGTATGTGGATTTATGTGGATTTGGGGCCAAGCCCATTTGTGGAATCATGTGGATTAATTGCATTGCACTCATTCTTGATATGCCATGACATTGGGCTAATATAGTACTGTGGGCTTAAGCCCAGTTCTCGTGGTAAGGGGAATTACACACTGAGTCTCGATGACTCACCCCCTCTTTTTAAATGTTTCAGGTAATCATTAGATCGAGGTTTTAGGAGCCGAGGCAGACTTGTGGTGGCCCTGCAATGTTTTCTCGTAAACTCATTTCTTTTATTTAAACTTACTTTTAATTTTGGGATTTTGTTGTGTAATAAGGCCAATATAACTTTAGCTTGGGTATTTTATTTGGTTTAGCTTTTAATTTGATTACTACCTATTATTATAAAATGTTCAATATGGGATTTTCCTAAAGTGATAATAAACCGTTTCTTATTCAAAATTTCTTAAACTCGATTTTCACAACAAATACAATTTTATTCAAATTAGTAACAAGGAGCTTGTAACACCCCAAACCCGGTCAACACACCACGACCGAATCTAGTATGTTACGGGGGAAAAATCGAATTTTGGCGAAGATAGGTTTCCGTTTAAAAGTTTGATAAAACCCTTTGATAAATTTTGTACTTGCAGAAATCTTGGGCATGATTGTTTAAAAACTCCTATTTCATTTTGAAAACGGGTAATTTTGAAAACTTAATTAGTTGTGAAGTTTAAACATGTTTATTTCATTTAGAAATTAAAGTCGTTCTGATTGTGACTAACACATTTTGGCTTAGTAGGAAAATCAAGTTTAAGTTAGAAATACATTTGAGTTCTCTTTATTCCAAAACTTAGTATGATACCCGATGGTATAGTTTAAAATATCACTTTGTAGTTTTGAAATCGTTGTCTTTCCAGGTTTAAGCAAATTTTAACCCCATTAATTTGTTAAGGCATATTAAAAATCAACTTTAAGCAAAACATAGCAAAGCATAATTTTAAAGGCCATTTACAACCAAAATAAAACCAAATAGTAATAAATAGACTAAAGTACCAACTTTTATAAAAGCCTGAGCAATCCCTTATTTAAGCATGGCATGAGCACCCCGAGTCCATCCCGGCTCCATGTCTGCGTCTAAGAGTCACCTGGAAAGTCAAAGGAGAGGGTGAGTCGCAAGACTCAGTGCATAAATCCCACTCCCGATAATACAACATGCTAACACACATCATATCATAGCAACATAATTAATGCACCCCGATCCTAACCATCCATATCACCTTTCTACCCCGTGTGGTACCAAACCACTGGTGGTGCCAAACCACTGGTGACCCAAAGTCACGATATCCATAAGTGTGGTGCCAAACCACTGGTGACCCAAAGTCACGAATAATCCAATGATGGGGCCAACCCATCGTGTGATACCAAATCACTAGCGACAATCTCGTATCTCTCAAGTGGGGCCAACCCACGGTGGTGTCAAACCACAGGGACGAGTCGCAATGAGGTGCCAAACCTCTGGTGTCCCAAAGACACATGTGATACCAAATCACTGGTGACCGCAGTCACAAATCCGATGATGGGGCCAACCCATCGTGTGATACCAAATCACTGGCGTCAATCCCGTATAATCAACCGTGGGGCCAACCCACCGTGGTACTAAGCCACTGGGACGAGACGCTGAGATGCCAAACCTCTGGTGACCCAAAGTCACAAAATATCATTGTGGTACCAAACCACTGGAGGTGCCAAACCTCTGATGTCCCAAAGACACAGTGTCCCAAAGACATAGATATCATAATCCCCCTCCTCTCATATCACCCATACATGTCATACTAATGCATATCATGTGAATCATGTGAATCATGTAATCATGCTAACATGTTGGATGTCACCTCTCATATCACATATATCAGCAATCATGATGGCATGTACCATAAATTGAACTCATAATAGAATGGACTTACCCGGATCCGTACACATACCCCATTTGGGTACCAAATAATCCATCATACTGTTTTGGTTTTAACAAAGCAATCAGATTTATTAACAATATTACTAAGTAAGAAGTGTGTTAGGTTACACACCTGTTAAAACGCAGACTTTAATACAAAGAGAATTGATCTAAGGCCCCCCTTGATTACTCGCTCCTATAATCGGCCAAAAAAAATTAGGCATCTATACCATTCGGCCAAAGATCTTAAACCAAAGGGGTCAATATCTGAACCTATACCTTATACTTGATTTGGTTTCCTACCAAATCCTGAACCAAGCAGTGGTTCCTCTGACAATCGGCCAAAACCTAACAAGAACACAGTTAATCCTTAATAACTTGACTTAAAGAACTAATCGATTAGGCTAAAAGAATTCACCCTTACCATCACTTACCAATCAACCAACAGAAGATGACGGCTCCTCTTGCTTGTTTCCACAATCCAAAGACCCTATAACGAAAAGATTAACACCCTTCCATAATTGCCATATACGGCCCTTAACCAAATCAAATCGATTTAAAACAAGAAAAAGAGAGAATGACCATTCGGCCACACCCTTACCTACCACCAACCGATTGCAACCAAGCACCCAACAACAGCCAATATTCGGCCAACAAAACACTAGGAGAAGGGAGAAATTCGGTCAACACCCTAAGCAAAAGAAAAAGGGAATTCGGCTAAAGACTTTTGAAAAAGAGGAAAATATAAGATGGATAAAGAGAAAGTACAAGTTTCGGCTTTGCAAAGAAAAGATATGGAGATGGTGTTTTGGAAGATGATTTTCGGCTATCAAGGTTCAAAGAGATGGTAGAAAATATGAGAGGGCTAGAATGCTAGTTTCGGCTTACTCACACAAATGAACAAAAAAGAAGAAGTGGGAGAGAAGAGAATATTCGGCCACACACACTAACTCAAGAGAGCAAAGCAATTTCGGCACAATTGTTTCAAAATGAGAAAAATATGAGAGAAAACAAAATGAAGTTTCAGTTGGCTATTGACAAAGGAGAGAATTTGGTTTACCAAAATGGTGACCGAAAATACTAAGAAACTTTGCCAAAAGAATTTCGGCACCACCTTCCTACTCACTTACCAAAACCGGCCACCCTCTCCCCCAACTCCCCAACATTCGGCCACTACCACCAAAACCTCCAAGCCACTCATTTCAAACTAGATGAACAAGTCTTCCTCCACTATTTACTCTCCACCCAACATTCAAACTTTTGACTTGGTCTTCCCTCAACCAACTTGGCGTCAAAATGGAAACAAAAAATGAGGGATTTTCGCAGCTTGAACTCTGGACCTCCTCCCCTGCAAGTGACGCCAATCTAAGCCCTTAGTGGCGCATGCTTTGCCACTTTACCAGCTCCTCACTTGTGCAACAAAACACCAAATAAAATACATATGCCCCAGCTCCTTCAGCTCCTCTCACATAAAGTCCAAAAACTAAAATTTTCCTACCTACTCAGGCTTACTCCTAGCCTACAACTAAGCCCCTAAAACATCAAAACAACCACATAGAAAGCCGATAACATGCAAACAAAGTCACAATAAAAATAGCCCCTAATCCCGGGATATTACAGTTCTACCCCCTTTAAAATAATTTCGACCTCGAAATTACCTGATCAAAAGAGTTGCGGGTATTGTTGTCTCATTACAACCTCGGGTTCCCACGTAGCTTCCTCCACGCTATGATTCCGCCAAAGAACCTTAACCAAAGGCACAGACTTCCTACGCAGAACCTTCACATCCCGCTCTAGAATCTGCACAGGTTCTTCCTCCATGGTCAAATCTGGATTTACCTCGATCTCTTCTACTGCTACCACATGCGACGAATCTGAACGATAACGCCGAAGCATCGAAACGTGAAAAACATCGTGAATCTGACTTAGCTCTGCTAGCAACTCAAGCTGATACGCTACTGGTCCCACTCGTCTCAGTACCTTATATGGCCCAATAAACCTCGGACTTAGTTTGCCTTTCCTTCTGAACCTCAACACCTTTTCCATGGCGAGACCTTCAGAAAAACTTGATCCCCCAAAGCAAACTCTATATCCCTTCACTTAAGATCGGCATAAGACTTCTGCCGGTCCGAAGCTTCCTTCAATCGAGCCTGAATCAACTTAACCTTGTCTTCCGTCTCAGCAACTAACTCTGGTCCCAACCACTGACGTTCACCTAACTCTGTCCAACACGTAGGTGAGCGACACTTCCTACCATACAACGCCTCATATGGCGCCATCTTGATGCTCGCTTGGTAACTGTTGTTGTAGGCAAACTCGGCTAATGGCAGAAACTCCTCCCAACTACCTCTGAAATCCAGAACACAACCTCTGAGCATATCCTCTAAGATCTGAATAACCCTTTCCGACTGCCCGTCAGACTACGAGTGAAAAGCCGTGCTGAAATCCAAACGAGTACCCAAAGCCTGATGTAACGCTTTCTAGAACCTTGACGTAAACCTGGGATCCCTATCCGAGATAATCGAAACTGGCACACCGTGTAACCTCACTATCTCTGACACATACAGTTTCGCCAACCTCTGAAGTGAGTAGTCAACTCTCACCGGAATAAAGTGAGCTGATTTAGTCAAACGATCCACAACTACCCAAACTGAATCCTTCTTGCTTGGCGTAAGCGGTAATCCACTGACGAAATCCATGGTTATTCTTTCCCACTTCCACTGAGGAATCTTCACTGGCTGAAGCAACCCTGACGGCAACTGATGTTCAGCCTTGACCTGCTGACAAGTCAGACACTTCCCTACAAACTCTGTCACCTCTCTTTTCAAACCAGTCCACCAAAACTGCTCTCTAAGATCCCTATACATCTTACTACCTCCAGGATGCATAGCATAAGGACTGCTATGTGCGTCCTGAAGAATCTTCTGCCCAGCTCAACGTCCTTAGGCATACAAGCTTTACCTTGAAAACACAGCACCTCGTCACCAGACAAACTGTAACCTTCTAAACCACCATTCTGCACTTGCAACCTCTGCGCACTTAGAATCTTATCATCTAACTGTTTCTCTCTAATCTGCTTAACCCAAGTAGGCTTAACCTGCAACTCTACCAGAATACTCCCGTCGTCGTACAAGCTCAAATGGGCAAACATCGCTCTTAAGTCCGAAACAACCTTACGGCTCAACGCGTCTGCCACCACGTTAGCCTTGCCCGGGTGATACTCAATCAAACAGTCGTAATCTTTAAGCAACTCCACCCATCTGCGCTGCCTCAAATTCAAATCCTTCTGAGTCAAGAGGTATTTCAAACTCTTATGGTCGGTGTAGACTATCGATCTCTCTCCATACAAGTAGTGCCTCCAAATCTTTAAGGCAAAGACTACAGCCACTAGCTCCAAATCGTGCGTCGGATAATTGACCTCATGCGGCCTCAGCTGCCGAGATGCATAAGCCACAACCTTTCCTTCCTGCATCAACACACAACCCAATCCCGTATGTGATGCATCGCAGTAGACTGTGAATTCCTTACCAGCCTCAGGTTGAATTAGAACCGGAGCTTCTGTCAGAATCTTCTTAAGCTTGTCGAAACTCTCCTGCTGTTTCTCAGTCCAAACAAACGGAACCTCTTTCCTTAACAGCTTGGTCATCGGCGTTGCAATCAACGAGAAACCTTCTACAAACCTTCGATAGTATCCAGCCAAACCCAGAAAACTCCGAATTTCAGCCATTGACTTCGGTGGCTTCCAATCCAGAACTGCCTCAATCTTCCGAGGATCCACTCTAATCCCCTCAACCGACACTACATGACCCAAGAAAGTCACTTCTCTAAGCCAAAACTCGCACTTACTAAACTTAGCATACAGCTGCTTCTCCCTCAAAATCTGTAGTACCACTCGCAAATGCGCATCATGCTCTTCTTCTGACCTTGAGTACACCAAGATGTCGTCTATGAAAACCACAACGAACCGATCCAGATACTGCTGAAACACCCTATTCATCATATCCATAAATGCTGCCGGTGCGTTAGTCAACCCGAACGGCATTACCAGAAATTCGTAGTGCCCATACCGAGTCCGAAACGCTGTCTTATGGATATCAGCTTCCTTTACCTTCAACTAGTGATACCCAGACCTCAGGTCGATCTTCGAAAATACCGCAGCACCCTTCAGCTGATCAAACAAGTCATCTATCCGTGGCAACGGATACTTGTTTTTAATCGTCAGCTTGTTCAACTGGCGGTAGTCTATACACATCCGCATCGTACCATCTTTCTTCTTAACAAAGAGTACTGGCGCACCCCACGACGAAACACTTGGCCTGATAAAACCTCGGTCCAACAACTCCTGAATCTGAGCCTTAAGCTCCACCAATTCCTTTGGCGCCATCCTATACGGAGCAATAGACACTGGCGCAGTTCCGGGTAACAGATCTATCCCGAACTCTACTTCACGATCTGGCGACAAAACCGGAAGCTCCTCAGGAAACACATCAGTAAATTCCTTAACAGTTCGGACCTTCTCCACAGCAGATTCCTTAGCCTCCAAGGCATACACATGAACCACATACGCTTCACAGCCCTTCCTGACCATCTTTTCCGCTTTCAGAGCAGATACCACATTAGATAAGTAATCCCTCCTATTACCTATCATAGCCACTTCATTACCCTCAGATGTCTTAAGAACCATGCGCTTAGCCGCGCAATCCAACCTCGCCTGGTACTTGACCAACCAATCCATCCCAAGAATCAGATCGAACTCCCCAAACGGCAGTTCCATCAGATCAGCAGCAAACACTACCCCTTAGAGTTCTAGGGGTACATCTCTAAACAGCTTATCTACTACTACAGAGTGACCTAAAGGGCTAATTACAGTCATCTGCCTAGAAGATATCTCAGAGTCTAGATCCATGGTCTCTACTATACTACTAGCAACATAAGAGTGCGTCGAACCCACATCAATCAAAGCAGTAAATGGAGAACCAAAGATGAAAAACGTACCGGTTATGACATCCGGTGCGTCGCCCTCCTCTCGGCGCCTCGCTGCATACACTAATCCAAACTGTCTGGCCTCAGAACCACCTGCACCTCTGCCCGGTGCTCCACGACCCCGACCAGAACCATTACCACCTCTGCCATTACCACGGCCCCTCTGCGGTGGCGGTCCATTACTCCTGAACTGATTACGGCCCTGACTCTCAGACTGAATCCTAGCCAACTTACGCGGACAGTCCGTCACACGGTGATCCAGAGAACCACACTCAAAACAACCTTTTCCACCGGTCCAGCAACCTCCCCAATGATATTTCCCATAGTGGTTACACCGCGGCGGTCCCTGACTAGCAGCAACAAACCTACCAGACTGATTCGGCCCACTCTGTCTAGCCCTTTTCTAAGGATTACCCGATGATCCAGAAGACCCAAAGCTCCTCTTATGCCTGTTCCTGTCCATGCCTTGCCTCACTGACTCCTTAACACCCTCGGCTACCTTAGCCTTCTCAACCAAGACGGCAAACTCATGCTCCTGCTGAGGAGCAATCAGCAGCCTCAACTCGTCTCTCAGACCATCCTCAAAACGAACACACCTCTCGTGCTCCGTAGCCACAATGCCCCTAGCATACCGACTCAACTTCAAAAACTCAGCCTCGTACTCGGAAACAGACTTACTTCCCTGGACTAGCCTCAGAAATGCTTTTCGCTGCGCGTCGATATAACTAGCCCCAATGTACTTTTTCTGAAATGCAGCCCTGAAATAATCCCATGTCAGATCCTCTGCTGCCACACTGTCCCGAACCGTGAGCCACCACTGGTATGACTCATCTCGAAGAAGCGATACTATGCCCTTCAGCTTTTCTCAACAGTCAAGTCCAGGTCATCCATGATCCGCTCTGTCGCCTCCAGCCAATACTCAGCCGTGCTGGGAGCAACACCAGAAACACCTCGAAAGAATTCAGCCCCATTTGCCCGAAGTCGCTCAGGCACAGATTTCCTAACTCCTGCACCTCCACCTACTCCAGCTACCCTTTCCAACACTCGCAGCATCGCCTGTGACACTGCATCATCCCCGGTCTGATATTGGAACTCACCACCTCCAGCTGGTGGCGGTACCGGTATCTCATTTTCTGACCCCTGACCAGATTCTATGGGTTCAGAAACTGTCATCCTACCACGACCTCGTCCACGACCACGTCCACCTCGAGCACTCATGACTAAATTCTCTACGTATCTGATTTAGGAGTTTTATGAATCAGTATTTATTCCACTATCTTTAAAGCAATGTTTTATGAATAATAAAGTAGCTTTGTTTTCGTGAGTTCACAGAATCCTATCAGTTTCAGTTTCTAAAGTAGTCTTACTATTACTAGCCATCCAATCACATCTCATCAATATCAGAAACACAAGCAATAGTAAGGGGTACTTACCTGGGCGAACTGGTGCCGGAGACTCGGTGTCATGCCTTTCAAACCATATTTCCCAAAAGCAAAACACTTAAAACAAACTTTTGAAAACATTTTGGGCCTCAGGCCCACAGCCGAGCTTTTGAACTTAGCTCTGATACCACAATTGCAGCACCCCAAACCCGATCAACACACCACGACCGAATCTGGTATGTTACGGGGGAAAAATCGAATTTTGGCGAAGATAGGTTTCCGTTTAAAAGTTTGATAAAACCCTTTGATAAATTTTGTACTTGCAGAAATCTTGGGCATGATTGTTTAAAAACTCCTATTTCATTTTGAAAACGGGTAATTTTGAAAACTTAATTAGTTGTGAAGTTTAAACATGTTTATTTCATTTAGAAATTAAAGTCGTTCTGATTGTGACTAACACATTTTGGCTTAGTAGGAAAATCAAGTTTAAGTTAGAAATACATTTGAGTTCTCTTTATTCCAAAACTTAGTATGATACCCGATGGTATAGTTTAAAATATCGCTTTGTAGTTTTGAAATCGTTGTCTTTCCAGGTTTAAGCAAATTTTAACCCCATTAATTTGTTAAGGCATATTAAAAATCAACTTTAAGCAAAACATAGCAAAGCATAATTTTAAAGGCCATTTACAACCAAAATAAAACCAAATAGTAATAAATAGACTAAAGTACCAACTTTTATAAAAGCCTGAGCAATCCCTTATTTAAGCATGGCATGAGCACCCCGAGTCCATCCCGGCTCCATGTCCGCGTCTAAGAGTCACCTGGAAAGTCAAAGGAGAGGGTGAGTCGCAAGACTCAGTGCATAAATCCCACTCCCGATAATACAACATGCTAACACACATCATATCATAGCAACATAATTAATGCACCCCGATCCTAACCATCCATATCACCTTTCTACCCCGTGTGGTACCAAACCACTGGTGGTGCCAAACCACTGGTGACCCAAAGTCACGATATCCATAAGTGTGGTGCCAAACCACTGGTGACCCAAAGTCACGAATAATCCAATGATGGGGCCAACCCATCGTGTGATACCAAATCACTAGCGACAATCCCGTATCTCTCAAGTGGGGCCAACCCACGGTGGTGTCAAACCACAGGGACGAGTCGCAATGAGGTGCCAAACCTCTGGTGTCCCAAAGACACATGTGATACCAAATCACTGGTGACCGCAGTCACAAATCCGATGATGGGGCCAACCCATCGTGTGATACCAAATCACTGGCGTCAATCCCGTATAATCAACCGTGGGGCCAACCCACCGTGGTACTAAGCCACTGGGACGAGACGCTGAGATGCCAAACCTCTGGTGACCCAAAGTCACAAAATATCATTGTGGTACCAAACCACTGGAGGTGCCAAACCTCTGATGTCCCAAAGACACAGTGTCCCAAAGACACAGATATCATAATCCCCCTCCTCTCATATCACCCATACATGTCATACTAATGCATATCATGTGAATCATGTGAATCATGTAATCATGCTAACATGTTGGATGTCACCTCTCATATCACATATATCAGCAATCATGATGGCATGTACCATAAATTGAACTCATAATAGAATGGACTTACCCGGATCCGTACACATACCCCATTTGGGTACCAAATAATCCATCATACTGTTTTGGTTTTAACAAAGCAATCAGATTTATTAACAATATTACTAAGTAAGAAGTGTGTTAGGTTACACACCTGTTAAAACGCAGACTTTAATACAAAGAGAATTGATCTAAGGCCCCCCTTGATTACTCGCTCCTATAATCGGCCAAAAAGAAATTAGGCATCTATACCATTCGGCCAAAGATCTTAAACCAAAGGGGTCAATATCTGAACCTATACCTTATACTTGATTTGGTTTCCTACCAAATCCTGAACCAAGCAGTGGTTCCTCTGACAATCGGCCAAAACCTAACAAGAACACAGTTAATCCTTAATAACTTGACTTAAAGAACTAATCGATTAGGCTAAAAGAATTCACCCTTACCATCACTTACCAATCAACCAACAGAAGATGACGGCTCCTCTTGCTTGTTTCCACAATCCAAAGACCCTATAACGAAAAGATTAACACCCTTCCATAATTGCCATATACGGCCCTTAACCAAATCAAATCGATTTAAAACAAGAAAAAGAGAGAATGACCATTCGGCCACACCCTTACCTACCACCAACCGATTGCAACCAAGCACCCAACAACAGCCAATATTCGGCCAACAAAACACTAGGAGAAGGGAGAAATTCGGTCAACACCCTAAGCAAAAGAAAAAGGGAATTCGGCTAAAGACTTTTGAAAAAGAGGAAAATATAAGATGGATAAAGAGAAAGTACAAGTTTCGGCTTTGCAAAGAAAAGATATTGAGATGGTGTTTTGGAAGATGATTTTCGGCTATCAAGGTTCAAAGAGATGGTAGAAAATATGAGAGGGCTAGAATGCTAGTTCCGGCTTCCTCACACAAATGAACAAAAAAGAAGAAGTGGGAGAGAAGAGAATATTCGGCCACACACACTAACTCAAGAGAGTAAAGCAATTTCGGCACAATTGTTTCAAAAGGAGAAAAATATGAGAGAAAACAAAATGAAGTTTCGGTTGGCTATTGACAAAGGAGAGAATTTGGTTTACCAAAATGGTGACCGAAAATACTAAGAAAATTTGCCAAAAGAATTTCAGCACCACCTTCCTACTCACTTACCAAAACCGGCCACCCTCTCCCCCAACTCCCCAACATTCGGCCACTACCACCAAAACCTCCAAGCCACTCATTTCAAACTAGATGAACAAGTCTTCCTCCACTATTTACTCTCCACCCAACATTCAAACTTTTGACTTGGTCTTCCCTCAACCAACTTGGCGTCAAAATGGAAACAAAAAATGAGGGATTTTCGCAGCTTGAACTCTGGACCTCCTCCCCTGCAAGTGACGCCAATCCAAGCCCTTAGTGGCGCATGCTTTGCCACTTTACCAGCTCCTCACTTGTGCAACAAAACACCAAATAAAATACATATGCCCCAGCTCCTTCAGCTCCTCTCACATAAAGTCCAAAAACTAAAATTTTCCTACCTACTCAGGCTTACTCCAAGCCTACAACTAAGCCCCTAAAACATCAAAACAACCACATAGAAAGCCGATAACATGCAAACAAAGTCACAATAAAAATAGCCCCTAATCCCGGGATATTACAGAGCTAGTTGGTAAAATGGGCATTAAATGAATCGGCTTTTATAAACAAACCACAAAACGCGGAGTTTCAAAAAAGAATACGAACTTTTTAATGAACGCACAGTTTTTTTTTTGACATTCCTTTCATGTGACATGCCAGATCCGGTCGTAACGTCTAGGTCGGGTTTGGGGTGTTACATCTAAGGTAGCTGAGGATTAAATTAGCAACGGTATCTAATGATACATTAGCCTTGCATAACTTCCAAGATTGTTGTGATTAAACTATTTCAAGGTAGAAATACATTGTTTGTAACACCCCAAACTCAGCCTAGATGTTATGACCGAATCTGACGATGTCACATGGAACGGAATTTGAAAGTGAAATTAACAAACTAAAACTGTTTCCATTTATTATCTTCTATCAATCTCTCGTTGGTTTCAAAAATCATTTTCTCATTAATTTGATTCGTTTAAAGACATATTCTATGGCAGAAGCTTTTAAAACCGTGATATTTTAGGAAACTGTTCGCGTTTAGGAAAAATGTCGTTTTTGATTAAACTGAGTTTTTGTTGAGTTTTGCAGTTTAAAATCCATGGAACAATTAAAATCCCAAAATAAAAACAAACAGTCCAAAGGTCCAAATTACATAAAAATACTCCAAAAATAATAGAGAAAACAAACCTTAGATGGAATTAAAACAGTTTAACAACTATGTGGTCACCGTGGAGTCCTCCGCCGCACCAATTCGTCTAAGTCTGGGGATTACTTGTACAGATAAAACAGAAAGGGGTGAGTTTACGTAAACTCGGTGTGTAATCGCCACAGAAGATATGCATACAATCAAACACAACAAGCAGTCAAATGCAGTCTGGGCCTAAGCCCATTTCAATTTCAGTAGCAGTTCGGGCCTTAGCCCATTTCAATGTCAGTATCAGATATTCATTAGGGCCTAAGCCCATCATAGTAACAGAATCAGATATACATCAATTAGTAACCAGAGTCCTACCCAATTAGCCTCTACACACCATCTTCGTCCATCCCTACACTCTATGTGGGGTTTAAAGCACCCACCCATCCCTACACTCCAAGTAGTACCGAATGCGACACATAATCAGTAAATTGCAACTGAGCTACCAGATAATAGGCTTAACAGCCTTCAATACACTTCCTCCAAACATCAACATCCCAACCCAATGCAATGCAACATACAGTATATGACATGCTAATACATGAATATTAGTTATACATACAGTTCAATATTCATTCATATAATCATCATGTTCAGTACATATATCATACATACAGTTAACGCATTTAAGAGTCTAAGTAGTGCTTACGGACCCAACATTAGGTTCACAGTCGACTTGGGCAACCCGTGCAACCTTAGAACACATTTTAGTTAAATGGGCTCACACACCCATGTGGCCTGCCCGTGTGGCCCCACACGCCTGTATGGCCCATACATCCAATTTGGCCTTGGCCGTATGGATCACACGGCCTGGCCCAGAATCCCACACGCTCGTGTGAACTACCTATGTAGACCCACATGCCTTTGTGGCTCACACGGTCGAAATCAGTCTAGCCCGTGCGTCACACACGACCTACCTGGCCATCACACGACCGTATCTTTCGCGCATGGCCTAGCCTCATCGAACACACATCCGTGTTATGGCACACGGCCTACCACACAAGCGACCACACACCTGTGTGGCATCGATAGTGGGGTTTTTGGCTTCCGTCAAAACCCTATTTCTGCATTTTCGGGTACACACCTGGCATTGAATTGATGCGAAATCACCCCTGAGGCTATCAGAACCTAAAAGCACGTCAAATGATGCTCCATTTTAGTCTTTTCGTATGATTAAACTGAAAACCTGAAACCAATTTCAACATAAAACAAGCGCTTACCGCTTCTCCAGCACTTCGAAAGATTAACCACTATCTGCAAGAGCAGAACCACAATTTCCTTGACTCGCTGCTGCCCAAAACAAGGGTATAACCACAATCAACATTTTGAAAAAATTACAATTTGACGAAAAGAAAAACCCCACTTGCTAAAGCATGCGATGAAAGCAAGAATGAGTGGACGAGGGTACAAACATAGGGCCAATCGAAAGCAAAATCGAAGGGGAAGGAAAAAGAAAAGAACCATAAAAAAAGAACATGGAACCAATGTTAAAAAATTTACGAAAAAGAGGAAAAAATATTTGGAAAAGAATAAAATTAAAGAGATTAACCCACTAATCCCTTAACTGTTTCCACAATCCCTAAATTTACTCATCCTAATCCCACTAACCTACAATAACTCCAGAATCCCCACTCAGCCAAAATTCTTGTCCATCATCGCACAAAAATAACACCTATGCTCAAGCAGGGATTCAAACTCTAGACCTCCAACACACCAACACACATCTTAACCACCAGACCAATAGGCCCATTCTATTATATACCTACAACCAATTAAACTTAAACCCTTTGAGCAAGGTTAAGGCCTTATTCAGAAAAAAACAAAAAATTTACCCAACATAATGCTTGAACTTGGGACCTCTCACACACTCCCAGAACACATAACCACTGAAGTAGATACACAGTTGTGTCACATTTTAACAGAAACAAAAATAAGAATTTTGGGGTGTTACATTGTTACCTCACGTAGTCTTTTATGTGCTTATGAGATTGAATTAATTGTTTGAATTGGCATAGAGATATGTACAAGAGGTTATTTTAATTTCATAAGTATGTATGTGCATTAATACATTTGTTTATTAAAATTTGTTTAATCGATTGAATTGACATAGAGATATAGTCAATAGATAAATGGATTTTGGTAGGTAAGTATGTTCTTAAGTTAGCAAATTACTGAGTTGCTGTGAATTTATTCGTAACAACATGACAATGAGTTTAATAATTCTAAGTTAAGAAACGTAATTAATCTAACACAATTATGTCATCTTGATTAAAATAATCTTTTGAAATCGTGCATTGGAACTTTTATTTTCTATTTATTTATTTTACTTAGTTAAAAATATTAGTTTTTAATCACCTCTTCAAATCAAAATATTTTTCTTCACCAAAGTGTTTTAAATTGCATTCATAAATAATTCTTTTCACAGTCCCTGTAGGTACGATAACTCGACATTTACTTGTCACTTTATTACTTGTTGCGATTGTGTACACTTGCACATTTCCGTCGTTCCAGTATCTGAGTCTGTTTTACTATAGTTTCATCGGGCGATGTTCAATTGATTGGAAATGGAATTTAAATCACGAAATAAAAATGAAATGGTGTTAATGATACTTGACATATAGATTGCTTTATGATTCTGTTTTAAATGTTGACAATACTTTCGATTCAAGAATGTAATTAACACATTTGACTTTTCGTGATGTTAAATGTAGGGATATGCCTTAATGTGCCAAGGAAAGTTATATTTGTTGCTAAATAAAAGAACTATTTATGCCTTATTTATCAAGGTAGGATTTATTTTTCATTTGAACTTACTTAGCATTTTATTACCTCATTTGTTTTCATTTTTCCTTGTAGACTATTGCCTTGTGGAACACGTCTTGCTGGATCTTTTTAAAGCTTACACTATCATATTCCTCAATTGGTAGCTTTTGATCATTTTGAATCAAAGATTGTGGCATATATATAAAATGTCTTATGGTATATCTTAGTATTTAAATGTGTTTACTTATGGCAAGTGTGTTTTAACCTTTGCCTATCATGTTAATTTGGTGATTTGAATCATACATGTTGTTGGGCTTATATATATGTTTATGCTAATAGATGTGATGAATTATAATCATAGGTATGACATGTGAAATGGCATGAATGGAATAGAAATGGTAAGTTTGATTTATATCTTTGAGATATGTATTGTTGATTTGGTTCATGTTTAAGGGCTTTTAAAGCATTAAGGTGTAAAATGAATGTATGTGTACGAGATTATGGTGGATGTTGGAATGCCGGTACCCCCATGGCGCAACAAAAAAAAATCTCGGCAATCCAAACCATGAATCCATGTGTGAGGAACGAATCGGGGTAAATAATGGTTTCGAAATTATCGAAACTTCAATTTGAGTAGACAGCGACGCCTCGGCAACGAGAATTCTGATCTACTATCGAATCAAGCCTCAACCTTTTATGATTTCGACCGCTACGTAATCCACCCAGTTTGACGATGAACGGAAGAAATCTCCAAAACTGTTTTGGAGGTTTCTTTGCTTGACGGCTGCTAGACCTCACAAGTAAAGTTTCAATTTTTTTTTTAGGGTTTACTAAAAACAACTCTCATACTCTCACCTTTTATAATTGGTATATATATAATGAATCATAATTCATAAAATTTTTATCTGAACATAATAATCCTAATTAAAAATAAATAAATTTAATAATGTTTTAACCAAAAATTATAATTACATTAATTATAACAAGGATTTTGGTAAACTATATTTATTTAAATTTATATACGAACCAAATTCATATATTAATAGAATTATGTTCTCATTATGTGTATAACATCCTTGTACATATAATATGTTTAATATTTGATTGCCCAATTAGATTAATTGTATAATTAATTTAATTCATGTGACAACCAAACACAATACCAACTATGTTTTATTCTGTTCATTTCAACCATAGGGTGTGACCCTGTAGGTTCTTGTAACGTTAGCAATAATACTAGAATGATTCTAATGTTACAAACAATGAGTGGCATCTAGCAATGCATCATTGCTACCTAAATTACAAGAAGCCATGATTCGACATAACCTTTTGTGATTAACCTTTCATGCATTAATCCTGAAGTCCTTTATCTCTGGAATGGACACAAGTCGTGGAATAGTCACATTTGCATAGTCCATCCCATGTTTCTTGATATCTTGTAACATCCTAAAAATCTGAGTATCGATATGTTGTATGTTTTGGTGTTTAGCTTGTGAATGATTAAATTTTGTGTGTTTAATATAGCCTTGAGAAGGCACGGAATTATTTGGAAGTAGAATAATTTTAGTAATGAGAATTTTATTGAAG
The DNA here is from genome assembly GCA_005393395.2 of Gossypium australe. Lineage (NCBI taxonomy): Eukaryota > Viridiplantae > Streptophyta > Magnoliopsida > Malvales > Malvaceae > Gossypium > Gossypium australe. Next base: position 50,999,076 of record CM016614.1, read on the forward strand.
TGGAACAAGTGATCCTGATGCTTAAGGTAATTTAAGTGTAAAAAGCTAGCATAAGATGAGCTAGTAGCAAGGTGGTGTTGGCGCATCAGTGATTGCTTGAGGGGAGAGGTTCGAATCCCATGGATAGCATTTTGGTTACTTTTATTATTGCACCTATATGGCATGTGTCGGTCAAGCCTTACTTATGGTAAGGTTGGACTAATTTTTTATGGAAAGTAGACTAAGGGAAAAAGGCAAGTGTTAACTTAAGGTAAGGAATCAAAAGGTTTTGGTATGTAAGGGGGACATAAGGCTTGAAATAAGGGAAGGTGTTTTGGAAACTTTTGAATGGCCTTTTTGACCATGAATGTGGACGGCATAGGGAGCTAAGGGGGATGGCCGATTTTTGGTGTTAGTTTGGTAGGATTAGGTGCTTTATGAGCACATTTTCCATTTGGTCATTTGGTGCTTTTATCAAATTTTTCTCTCTAATTTTCCCTCTCCCTAGCCAAATGTGCCATAAACTTTGAGTATGCAATTGTTTCTTTTTGCCATTTCTTTTGACCATTTCGTTCTTAGGTTGTTCATTCTCTCCAAACCTTTTTCTTCTCTTTGTGACCGAAACCACGTAGCCATCAAGGACCATTTCTTTTCTTCTCTTTTTCCTCTTCATTGCTGAATGCATTTTGGTCTCAAAGTTTCTTTTTGATTCATCTTCCATCCTTGAGAACCGAAATACAAACCTCTCATCTCCATTTTCTTTTCTCTTCTCCCTATTCTCTTTTCCTCTCCATTTTATTTACCATTCAAACACATCCTTCCTTCATTTTCCTTTCATGGCCGAATGCTTATAACCATCCCCATAGCCGAAATTTATTTTCCTATCTATTATATCATAGCTGAATCTCTTATTCTTCTTTGACCTTGTTCCCAATCATTTCTTTCATTAAGCTTTGGACAATCGTAAGATAGTGGAGGCCCGAACCACCATATTGTCAAGTCATCTTGAAAGTTATTTAAGTTCGGATCATATTTAGCAAGGTAAGAAGGAACTCTTCAAGGATTTTTGATCACTCTCGTTTTTATCAATGACTATCATTGGGATTTGTTATAACCGAAAGTTTTTACGTATAGGAATCCTTTGGAAATCACTCGGGATTTTAAGGTAAGCCGAGTTCGCCCTTTTAAGCCATTAGTATTAAAATTTCCGATATATTGTAGGACTAATAATCCTTTGTCTATGGAGGCAAGCAAGATAGGGACGAAAAGAGTTGTTAATAGCGTTTGGAAGAGGGGTGGTTCCGCTATTCCCCCTAAATTCAAACGAAGAGCTGTTTCAGCAATCCGAGATTTTCCACCGGGTTGTGGACCCTTATTCGGCGAAAATCAATTATTTGAAGTCATTCGTACTCCTGAGCCATTTTTTGTTCGTGGTTCTTCATCGGGTTATGAACCATCAATCGGGGAGAAATCACAAATAGTTGTTGTTCGAGATTCCGAGGGTATCGACGAGCGGGAAAGTTTAGTTCTCACCGTAATCAGGTGTGTAACTTCACACTTATATCACGGGTTATACTATGCCGTATTAATAGAATAAAAATCGTAAATTCGGTAAAATTGGAAAATACGGTATATTAGCACTTTTTGGTGTGAATGCATGAAACCGGTATTTAGGTTGTGGAAATTTTTTTTTTTTGAATTTGCCCTTAATGGGCTATATTGTTAAAAAGTGATATTTTAGGCCATATGATTATTTTGATAAGTTGGCCAAGTGTGAAAATTTTGAAAAGGCCTCATGTGTTAAATGGGCCAAAGTTTGCTAGATCATTAAATGGGCCAAATTGCTATTTTGACTAATGGGCCAAATTGATAACTTGTAATATGGGATTTTTGTTGAAATTTACCTTATGAATATATTGTTATGCATTATATATATATACATGACTGCATGGGTTGGGATAATTGACGAAGAGAAGAAAGGCCTGCTGCCAAAATCTAGTTCGGTGGTTCTGCCACAAATATTATAAATGGCCTGTTGCCAAAATCTAGTTCGGTGGCTTTGCCACAAATATTATAATTGGCTTAATGCTTGCTATTGGTGTGTTGGCGGGGTGGGTTGACTTGATCCCCACAGGTGTGATGGTTGGTACGGGTGGTGTGTAGCGGATGGAAATTAGGCTTGGTTGGGAATTGCATATCACATGCATATTTATTCGATTTATATATTGTACATTCGTAAATGGGCTCAAGCCCAAATGAAATGCTTAAATGATTCTGGCCCAGTGAACAAGGTAAGTGGGTTACACATTGAGTTCTAAGTAACTCACCCTGTTTTTCTTACCTATCTCAGGTAATGACAATTGATGGAGGCTTGGGCCAGGGATGACTTCGTGTGGAGGCCATACTACGAATGATGGTTTATAAAAACTTTGAATTTCTATTTAGTATTTTTATTTAAGTACTATTTCAATTGCGATGTAATAAGGCTTCTGGTATTATTTTTATGGATTTTTATGCGTGGATGGATTTTAATATGTTTTAGTTACTTAAATGGGGTTTGTTTAATTTTTATAAATGTTTTCTTAAACTTGCGTATAAAAAGGGGGTTTTTCTTAAATATCACTTATTCGTAGAATTTTGTGAAAACTCTTTTATAAATTTATTTCAACCAATTATTTAAGTTTTTAACCAATTATTTATCTGAAAATCAAATTGTAAACTCTTATGTTTTAAAATCATGGTTTTCAAATAAATCTCGACTTTTGATAACCTCTATCTTCAAAATCGTTTTGAAGAATTGTTTTCATTTAAAAGCATTGATGATTGGTCGTAAGTTCGAATTGTGTGGCATGCCAAGTCTGGTCTTAACGCATAGGCCGGGTTTGGGGTGTTACATATCTTGAGTAGACTATGATATACAAATTAGTATGACATCTCATATCAACTTATTTGAGCATGGCCATGCATTCCTAGTCTCACTCAATCAAGTGGCCTTAGATATTACTCCCATTATGTAGGAGGGGCTTATCCTATATTGATCAACCATATCCCTCTACATAGATTGTGGTATATCTAACATCAGCCTTTATAGAACAACCAGTTACGGTGTACGTTTGACTGTATCAAAATATACAAATCACGATGTTGGGATAATGATGATCTCAAGTCTGAGGATCATATACATATTAATCACTATGAGTAATGTTGTGACAATTACATAATAATCCAAGAAACATACTCATAGCGGGTCAGTCCAATATATTGTTCTCTAACACACATATTCATGCATTGATTTTGACACTCCATATCAATGACAACTCTTTATCATCAATCAACTACATGTTAGTCTTAATGCATTATTATTGTCCTAGTCAACAATAATACTTGACTAAGGATCTTTTAAGAATAATCATATTATTCTCAGGACATTATTATAAAATAGTTTATTTGTACACACAAAAAAAAACTGAAATAATAATGACAATGCCTTATATTAATAAATATGATAAATCAAGTATGTTATTACAACCATCTCATGATTGATCTTTGGGCATACTCTTACAGTGGAATGGTATGATACGATGTGATTGACATAAGTATTAATTGGTATTTGAATGATTTGGTTGGTGTGTTTGAATGACATTTGTTGAAATGTATTGAAATGGATAGTTATGTAATAGGTTGAACTTATATTGAATTGGTTTTGATTAGAAATGGCTAAATGACTTGTTTAGCTACGAAATGTTAAGAGTTTGGAAATGTTTTTGAGTGAACATATTGGTTAGTTTGGTTGGAAACTATGAAATAGGTGCCAAATGGCTAAATCTTTCCAAAAACAAAGCCTACGTCCTAACGACCAACTTACCTCATCGCAATGTCGATCGACAGTAAGTGACATCGCGACATCGACTGGCCTAACATCGTGACGTAACATATTGTTTTGACGATGTCACGATGTCAGCTCTAAATTTTTTTAAAACTTTGAAATTTGGTCCTATTTCGAGTTTGAGTCAACAAAAGAGCTTCCGTAAGCTCGATTAAGACATGAAATTTCATGGACAACTGATTATTATTTCTCCATAAATGATTGTTTAACCATAAAAAATTATTGAAATAAATTACCTTAATCTGAAGTTTGCAACTGAAATGAAATATTTTTATTAATATATATATATATATATATATATATATATATAAACATAACTAATCTAATAAAATATAAATTACAAACATAAAAAAAATTTTCAAAAAAAAACTCCAACATAAACCAACTTTTTTTTTTCTCTCCAAAACTCCAGCACAAACAACACAAACAATTTTTTTTTTTTTACAAACTAAAATATAATAAACATTAAATCTAAATATCAAAAATAAAATATAAATATATAATATACAAATTATTATTACAAAACATGCATTAAAACTATCATAATCTATCCCTAAAACTCCAACACAAATAATTTTTTTACAAACAAAAATATGATGTTGAATATTAAATCTAAAGACTAATAATAAATTAAAATATAAACATACAAATAATGTACAAATAATTATTGCAAACAATAAAAACATACCTTGAAACTATCAAAATTTCTCTCTAAAATTCCAACACAAACAATTTTTTCCTTCCAAAATTCCAACACAAAACAACCAAATGCAACAACACACACACAAAAAAAAATTCTTTTCTTCACTTTCGAAATTTTAGTTGGGAGAGGGTTTCTATAATAAATAGAAGAAGATGAAAAAGAAATAAAACAAAAAAAAGTTGAAAAAATAGGGTTTGGGGGTGAACTTGTGATCGATTGGTTACATTGGGCGATAAGGTGGTAGTTGGGTTCCAACTTCCCTTTTTTTTTTTTTGTTTCTCTTTTTCAGTTTTTTTCAACCACAATCTTTTTTTTTTTTAAATTTCATTAGTGCCACCAACGTGTCAGGAGACACCACAAAAAATATTTTTTTCTCATATACTATTTGTGTTGTATAAACCAAAAAATATGGATAAATTTTGAAAATTTATACAGGTGCCGCAATGTGTTAAGTGGCACCATTAAAAGAATAATTTTTTAAACAGTATTATTGGATGATGATGGGAAAAAGTTAGGATGGTGTCGCGAACCTGTCAACTGACACCCAATCTTACTGTAAAAAACACTCTATTTTTGTAAATAATCTAATTAAACCTCGAGTATATAAATCTATTAATGGTAGGCTTTTTTACCCTAATAATTCCAAAAAACTAATTAAATACCAAAATGGTATCCCCATGGCATTATTTACCAAAATAGGGTGAAATGAATAGTGCCGTGTAACACCCCTTACCCGTATTCAATGCCGAAACCGGGTACGAGGTATTACTAGACTTAACTTACTTATTTGTACAAAATCGGGTAATGAACTTTCTTTTCAAATTAAACTTTTTCATTCAAACTCTTAACGTCCTCATTATGTGTCTACAAGACCCAAAACATACACATGGAGTGATCCGGGACTGAATCGAAAACTTAGAAAATTTTTACTCAAAATAGGGCCACACGCTCATGTAGATAGGGACACACCCGTGTGGGCAGGCCGTGTGGTCACACACGCCCATATCCTTAGTCCGTGTGGATTTTATTTTTCATTTCAAACCTACAGGGGTTTTCACACGGCTTGGCACATGCCCGTGTCCCTCACACGGCCAAGACACGCCCGTGTCTTAGCCCGTGTGTGAAAACCTTGACATTCTGTTTATGACGTCAGCAGACACTTTGAGGCACATGGCCTATTCACACGCCCATGTGCTGGCCCATGTGACGAACTAAATTTTTCGCAAATTAGTTGCAGGGGACATACAGCCTATCAACACGCCCTCAGGGCTGACCGTGTGTCACACACGGCCTAGACACATGTCCGTGTGTCTACCCGTGTGGACAGTTATAAGGCTATTTACCAAGCCAATTGCCACCCTGAAAAGCAACCACACTTATACCATCTCAAGCAACAAATAACATAGCAATAATGCACTTCAGAATACCAAAAACAAGGCATCCACACCTCAATTCCTCACTACATTCATCATACATATACTTCACACGTTACTCATTAAATTTCATTAACTTACGCCTCATGAATTTCATCATCATTGATTTTATATAACTTAACTAGTATTGACCAATTCCAATGGCCATTTTACAAAATGAATTGAGTAACATTAATAGCCAACACCTTGGCTAACCAATATGACATAAAACAAAATGACCAAGTACCTATACATGCCATACTCAAAAGAATAGCTTGATAGTGTGAACCGAGCTTCGACGTTCTACGGTCCTTGAGCTAGCTTGGCGATACTACATGGAAAGGGAAAAGAGAAGGGGCAACATAAAGCTTAGTAAGTTTGCATACAATAAATAAATAGCAACATAAAATCTCATGATACATTCATACTTTACTTTAAGTAATAATACAAGTTCTCAAGCGCATTGACATGGCTTACTCATGCTTACTCTTACCAATCACGTGTCATATCGGACTTATTTCTCGTGAGTTACTCATGTATACCTGTATCACTCATCACATAACTTGAGCACTTTTTCATCTTTAATATAACTTAGCTCTTTACCATCTTTAACATAAAAATTTAGCTCTTTACCCGTTGAACCACTTGGAATAGCGAAGGATACCCGAAATTCGTCATACACGTATTAAGATGCCAATGCCATATCCTAGATATGGTCTTACAAGGGACCACATGTCGATGCCGATGCCATATCCCAGATATGATCTTATACGAGATCTCATATCGATGTTGATGCCATATCCCAGATATGGTTTTATACGAGATCGTATATCGATGCCATGTCCCAGACATGGTCCTACACGAAATCTCTCATTCGATGCCGATGCCATATCCCAGATATGGTCTTATACAGGATCTCAATTCAGTGCCGAGGCCATGTCTCTGACACGGTCTTATACGGGACCTTATAAACCTCATGTCTTGACGATGGTATCCTTCCTATTCCTAAGGTCAACCGGGACTTCAACATCAAAAATCTTCATTGTATTCTCATAGAAACATCATTGATCAATTTCATAAAAATAACATACATCTTCATGAAATGTCAAACATTTTAAACATAATAACATGATGTTAAATTATTACACACAAACTTACCTCATTATTAAATATGTATAGTTGTTCGATTTAGTGCACCACCTTGTTCTTTCCTCAGTTTCGGTCTGAACTTCGTGTTTCTTGATCTATAATGACAATTTCACTCTTTTAATGATCACATTAACTAAATCGAACCATGGATCATATATTGGAAAAATTACAATTTTGCCCCTATACTTTCTCATATTTACAAAATGGTCCCTAGGCTAATATAATGAAATATACTTATTTCCTTAGTTACCCAAGCCTAGCTGTAACACCCTAAACCCGGCCTAAACGTCATGACCGGATCTAGCATGTCACATGGAAGGGTTGTTAAAGAAAGATGCATATTTGTTAAAATGTTCGTATTCTTTTTAAAAGTTCGAGTTTAGGTGTTTGTTTATAAAAACCCGCTTAACTCCATGTCCATTTTAGAAAAGTTATGATTAATTTGAAAATTGCTTTTATTAGGAGATTTGAGTTTGAATTGTTGGTAAAATCTTGTTTATATCAGGAATCAGCTTCAGTGAATTTCGAACACGTTATATTTTGAAAACTGTTTCGACGTTTAAGAGAACCCAGAGTTTAATCAATTATAGTTTGAAAAAACGTTCGTTAACATTTTGGAAAAAACCAACAGGTGTTAAGGTTTTAGGAAAATCTCGTATTGAGCATTTAATAATAAGCAAAAACCAAATTAAAAGTTAAAACCAAATAAAATACCAAAGGCGTTATTACAAAACAGAAACCCAAATTAAAATAGAATTTAAAGTAAAGTAAAACGGGATTTACTAAAGAAACGATGTATGGCCACCACTGAGTCCACCTCGGCTCCAAATCTTCAATGCTGGGGATCACCTGCAAGATTAAGCAGGGGGTGAGTTACGAGAACTCAGTGTGTAAACCTCTAATCGGATACTAACTGGGTCTTAGCCCTTACGGAAACAAAATGGGCCTTAGCCCTATCAGCATGATAATACAGTCAATGCGTGCAATGCAACCCAGCCCAGCCTAATATTCCATCTGCTACACACCACCCGTCTCCAGCGTAACACACTTGTGGGGATTTCTATAATCAACCCTCCATCCACTACACACCTCGATGGCAGTCACGCTGCTCATCGCCGAAATTGTGGCAGCGCCACCGAAATATGTGGCAGAGCCACCGAAATACACTTCCCCGATCGTCAATATCATATCCCAACCCTATGCAACATATCATGACATAAAAATGTAGTGCATGTATGAACGTACCAATATAACAGATAAGCGGAATACACAGTCATGCTAAATCTACCCAAAAGGGTATAATCATAAATTTACTCACCTGGGCCATTTCCAAACTCACTCACTAGGGGTATCTCATCGCTTACACATTAAAGGTATTTCGGCTTTTAGCCGACAAACAGAATAATACATTGCAAAACGAATAAAGGTGTGAGATTACACACCTGATTACGTAGAGTACTAAATAATCACTAGCGCATTCACCTATACAAAACATAACACACAATTAACACATTCCACACTAGTTCTACCACGAGGGTACAACGGTCATTTGTCGTTTAGGGGTAAAACGATAATTACACACAAAGGGTATTTCGGTAATTTTGCAATTGAGGGTATTTCGGTAATTTTGCAATTTGAGGGTATTTCAATAATTTTGCAATCAGGGGTATTTCGGTAATTTTACAAATAAAGGGTATTTCGGTAATTTTACAAATCGAGGGTATTTCGATAATTTTGCAAATCGGGGGTATTTCGGTAATTTCGCAAACAGGGGGTATTTCGGTAATTTGTAAATCAAGGGTATTCTAAACAAAGATAATGATGCGAATGGGACTAAGGTCCACTCTCGGCCCAAATGGGTCCACACGCTCGTGTAGCCCGTTTAGCCCAAATCTAGCCACATATATGAGGTTCACATAGTCTAATCCAACATCCACTACACATTCGTACAACCTAATCATATGGGCCCACGGGCCCATTGGGCTCACTTAGCCCCTTTCTGTCCATCATGGCCCAAACAACATCAACCTACAAGAATACTCATGGTGGCCTCAACATCGCGTCGAAGCTCCCACACGTGCGCTCGCACGCTCTTGTGGCTACCATTGCCATGTGACCGGCATTTCGGCACTTGCCGCTCTACAGCTAGAGTAGGGTGAAATACACACCTGATAGGAGTCTGAAGCTAATCCTCGCTCTGAATGCTCCTATGCCCAACACCAACCAGGTATGCTTCCTCTCCTCATAGGCAGCTCCATTTATAGCCAGCTTCTCACCTTCTCTCTTGCTAGCTTTCCGATGTAGAATCCCTCCTTCAGTAGAGTTTAAATCCAACACAAACTCTGGCCGTCCAATCCGCAAAATAAATACTCCCTTGCTTGTCATGAGATTCGAACCCAAGCTCTCCCATCAGCCAATTCACGCCACTAGCCACTAAGCCACCAGTTCCTCTTGTGTCTAAAATCATGCGCAACTAAATATAAATCTATAGGCTAAAGTCCAAGTTCACTTAAAAATAAATCAAAATGAAATGCCAGCGCAAAGGCTTGAACCTTGGACCCCTTGCTTCCTTGTGGCGTCACTCCCTTGCTCCCTAAGTGGCGTCACTTTGCCACTACACCACACTCCTTTTTGTGTCATTTTTCTCCATATTTTATTGTTAAAGCCTACCTACTAACTCCCAGGGTTTTATTCACCTAAAACCAAAATTTCCCTAAAGCCAAAGTTTGAACCCGTGGCTTCATAGAAGCCCCGTAACCTTCCACAATCACTTACCTAATAGGTCCAACTTGCATTAAAGTCGTTCTCTTATTCTCTAAAAAATTTTAAATGCTCTCATGGCCAAGGCCCAATGGGCCCAATTCTACTAGGCCCCAAATTCGGGTCGTTACACTAGCCGAACGTATCTTAAGCTTATAGTAGCTCACACTTTCCTTCAAAACTAATTTTTACTACACATTTTATCTCTTTTACAATTAGGTCATTTTTATGAATTTTCCATGAAAATCACTTGAAAAAGATGTTTATCATACATCAAACTTTCATATTCCTCTATTAAACATCAAATTACATGTATGTCATACATGGGTAAATTTTTAAACATGACCTCTAGCTTAAAATATAGCTAGAAATAGCTAAATCGAGCTGCGAGGATATGAAAAATACGAAGAACATTAAAAATGGGCCTAAGAAGTACTTACAATCAAGCTTGAAAGATGACAAAACCCTAGCTATGGAGCTTGAAAGTTTCGGCAATGGAGAGGAAGATGGACATCAATTTTGAATTCTTTTTCCCTTTTAATTAACTTATTAACCAAATGACCAAATTGCCCTTAAGGCCCCTTTCTTGAGATTTTTCCTTCCCATGCCCATTTTTGTCCATCATGAAGTATAATGGTCTAATTACTAAATAAGGACCTCTAATCAATTTTCTATTGCTATCTCATACTTGAATCTTCTAGAATCCCATATTTTTCAATTTTTGCAATTTAGTCCTCATGAATAAATTGATCACTAATTTATAAAATTTCTCCATGAAATTTTCACACAATCATGCAAACATGTCATAGACTTCATAAAAACCATAAAACATATATTTCTACCTCAAATTTGTAGTCTCGCAACCACTATTCCACTAAGTCCTAAATCGGGCTGTTATATACCGAGAGTGGAGGGACAATGTAACATCCAGCTCAACGAAGTTCTAGTGACAAAATGATGTTCGTAAAAGCAAGACATAAGGTGCAAGGTCTGAATACGTGTATGAGGTTTAAGGAATTATTTTTGGTACTTAACATGGGATTTGATTAAATATAAGTTATTTTCTCAGAGCGCCAGTCTGGCGGACTCTGAACTAAAGGAAGGAAACACTAGTACAAATAGTGTATAAAACGTTCCACATGAGTAAAAGCCAACTTTTAAGAAATGTAACTGTAATGGATTAAGAAACAGTAACATGTAAGTAAATATATGTGATAAGGCACATCACTATAAGTAAGCATGATTAACGAAGTAGTGTTCGCCCAAGAGTTTGTCTGGGCGTTTAGAATAGGTGAAGCAAAAGTATTTTATCTATAAGGCCCTCTGTAACAGAAAAAGCTAAGGAATCATAATAAAGATGAGGTGAACTATGACTGGTGAGATGGTAATTGCCTAGATGCACTCTTTTAGGCATATAAGATTAGGCAAACTAGTATATAAATGAATGGATACGAGTTCTCAGTTAGTTTGCGACGATGAGTGAAATTTAACTCGTAGCCATGAGAGAAATGAGCTAAAGGAATGGGTATACGCACCATGATATAACATAAACGTAGGTGGTCTCTTGCTAGTCAATGAAGGAGATAGGCTAGTTTGGAATTAACTAATGAGAACTAGGAAAGTTGAAGGCTAACGAGATAACTAAGTAAATTCATGAAAGTGGCTAACAATTGTTAGAATAGCTTAATTCTAATGTGATGTCTCCCCATTTCCAAATGTAATGCCCCAAAAATATAGGGTCTTTAATTTTGTATGATCTGACACAAATTGCTTGTTTGCTTTAATGGCTAAGTGATTTGGGTGTGTATAGGGTGTTTGAGAAGCCTGGGTTCAAATCTTGGCTTTTGCAGAATTTTTAAAATTTGCTCTTAAAAGAATCTGGACACTGGCACATAGGTCTTATTAATTTTTGTGCTTGTTTTAAGTCACAAAAAGCCTATTGGTGCAGTGGTTGCGGCGTTACAAGTGTGGCAAGGGGTCTGAGGTTCAAGTGTTGGCATAGCATGAGGGGGTATTTATTTTGCTGATGGTTTGGCTAGTAGTTGAGTTGCAGTAAAATTATGATAGATGAGAGATTGGAGAGATTTGAGGAGTGGATTGTGGTGCAAATCGTAGAGAGGACTGGGAAGAGATTTTAGGAGGAAACCAATGAGTTTGCTTGTGGGGAGAGTAGTGCTGAAGTTGGTGTCTAGCTACTCAGAATTTCGGCAGAGACTTCTTTTGGTATAGTTCTTGTTTGGTTGTCTTTCTTTTGGCATTTTTTCTTGTGTCTTGGAATCGTAAATCACTTTGGCCGAATATACTATCTCTGGATCAATTTTACTTTCGCCTTTCTTCCTCTTTTCTTTAAGAAATAGCCGAAACTTTCTTGTTTTTCTTCTCAACATTTCTCTTTTCCTCTTTGACTGAGTGGCCGATTCTCTCTTTTCTTTCTTTGCTATGCTAATCGGTTTTGGTAATGGGTGGCGATTTCTTCTTCTGTTCATAACACTTTGGTAAGCCAAATACTACATCTTCTCTTTCCCCTCTCTTTTGTTTCTCTACTTTTTCAATATTGATTGAATATCATAAATCTTGTCTTGTTATTTTGAAACCATTTGGATGATAGTCTCTGACAATCGGTGGAGCATCGATTGCCTTGCTTTTCTGCACATCTCTACTTTCTTCTTCGAATACTTCCTTGGCCGAATACTGTGGGGTAAGTAGGTTTGTTCTGTAGTATTGGCCGAATACTCAATCTGCTCCAACTCTAATTCTTTGGACTATGGGTAGCAATTCAAGTATTGTAATAAACGATTGTTGCTAATGAAATCCATTATATGCGCAGTAAATCGAGAAGAAAGGTGGCATCGTTTGCAACCAGCGATCTAAGAGTAATAGTCGCATAACTTTTGCTCAAGGTAGGTGGTGATATCGGTTTGGGGCTTTAATGTTAATGATCATAAAAGGATGAAAGATTGATTGTTTTGGGATGATTGTAGGTTGATCGCGCATGGGGTAATCTGTTCGTTGCGCAAACTGGTGTGTAGTCACACCCCTCTCTTCTGTGAATCGACAAAAGTCGAAAAGTTAAAACCTCGGTATTTGAGGCCTCACGAGCGTGCGATCGCTCGTCTGCTAAATCGAGCCCACAAATCATGGGCGATAGACTGTAGAGGCCACCTCGAGTGTTCTCGTGCTCTTGGGCAGATATGGGCCTCATTTGGCTAAAATGGGCCATGTGGGCCCCACACAGATTAAATCCACGATAAGTGGAAAATACTAGACTGGGCTATGTAGTTTGCATAGCCGTGACTGAATTTGGGCAAAATGGGCCACGCGAGCGTGTAGGCCCACTTGGGCCGAATAATGGGCCTTTAGCCCATTTACATCGTTATGACCATTTAGGTTATTTGTGTCGCTCTAGACGACTGTAGACCTTCGGAGAGATCATTATCTACACCAAGGCCCCAAAATATGTAGTGACCAAAATACCCCTAAAGGGTAAAATTACTATTTTACCCCTAATAGATGGAAATGACCATCTTACCTCTAGAGGTAGGTTGACTGATGAGTGTATGTTATTTGTAAGACTGTACTGAGTAGGACACTTTACATACACGAACTATTTATGACATGACATACTGCATGGGGTTGGGATTCCGATATGGAGGAAGTACTGTACTGGTGGCTCTGCCACATTCACTGTTACTGGTGGCGTTGCCACATATACTGCTACTGGAAGCTATGCTATGATATTAGTGTGCTGGCTGGGTGGGTCGATTTTATCCCCACATGGTATGTTGGTTGGTACGGGTGATGTGTTGGCTGGATTGGGGTGGGTTGCATATTTGCACCGTACTGATACTGTATTGGGCTTAGGCGCACACTGTTACTGTAATGGGCTAAGGCCCACACTGCACTGTTACTGAATAGGGCTCAGGCCCAGACTGTCACTGCATAAATTGTTACTAACTAACTAATAGGGGATTACACACTGAGTTTTCGTAAACTTACCCTTTCTTTTAACTGTACATGGAATCCCCAGACTTAGACGATTTGGAGCCGCGAGGGACTCGGAGGTGGCCACACAACCGCTGATGTTCTGCTGTAAACTTATTTATCTCAATTTCATATCAGGCTATTGATTATGTAATAAGGCCATTAGTGGATTTAATTTGTAATTGGGTTTTGATTTCTTGTTTTAAACTGCCAAACGGATACAAAAGAGTTTTCAAAATAACAACTGTATTGAAGAAAAACACGCATTTTAAACTTCAGGGTTTTTAATTAGAGAAGCTTCCACTATTTTATTCCGTTTAAGAAATCAACGGTAACAAATATGAAAATCATTTGATAAGTTGTTTTCATATTGTAATAACTTAATCAGCCGAATTTTCTCACGCAATAAAAACTAAATGGGCTTTAACTTAAATACGAATTTTGTTATCAAGTAGTCCAAATTTCAAAAATCACCTCGATGTGACACGTTAGAGTCGGTCGTAACGTCTAGGACGAGTTTGGGGTGTTACATTTAGTGGTATTAGAGCCAAGTTGCAAAACTCAACTGTGGAATGGGTTTTTGAAAAGTTTTTCTAAAAGTGGATTTTAAAGATTGGAAACGTTTTGGAAGATTCACAAGTGTTATAGACTGAGACGTTATACTAAGAAACTACTATGGATAGTAGGACTATACTGTGAAACTCTAGATAGAGGAAACTAAGATCATAGAAGACTGAAAACTGTAGTGAGATCTCGATCTGCAAAAACAAACCCCTAATGATTGTCTTTCATAACTCATTTGTTAATAATTACTGAATTTATAATCTGATGCATAAGACTTTTAAAACAGATAAAGCGTATATCGAAATGAGCATAAGAGGTACTCGCCGAAAGGGTACACGGGGTCGCGGTAGAGGCCGAAGAAGTGCTCAGGCTGGGTCTTCAGCATCGAGCCACATGCCTATTAGGAAGGCACCAGCTTCACCGGTGATTGAGACGGGGTCTTACGATCGAGCGACTAGGGATGATACCCTGTCCCAAGCTACGCTTCGCATTTTAGAGAGGGTTGCTGAATGTAGTACTGGTGCAATGGGCCGAGGGTCAATTTCAGAGCGACTTCGGTCTAATGGAGCGAAAATTTTCAGGGGTATTTCTAGAGTAGCCCCAAATGTGGTAGAATATTGGTTGGAGGCCACTGAAAGAATAATGGATGACCTCGATATTACTGTAGAACAAAAGCTAAAAAGAGCAATGTCCTTACTACGAGACGAGGCCAACTAGTGGTGGCTCACCGTAGAGAGGGTATGCAGGCCGACCGGTTGACATGTGATTTCTTTAAGGCGTCCTTTCAAAGGAAGTATGTAGGCGCAAGTTACGTGGACGCCCGAAGAAGGGAATTTCTGAACTTGACCCAAGGGGGTAAGACAGTGGCAAAATATGAGGTAGAGTTCTTGCGGTTGAGTCGATGAGTGAAATTTAACTAGTAGCCATGAGAGAAATGAGCTAAAGGAATGGGTATACGCACCATGATATAGCATAAATGTAAGTGGTCTCTTGCTAGTCAATGAAGGAGATAGGCTGGTTTGGAATTAACTAAATGAGAACTAGGAAAGTTGAAGGCTAACGAGATAACTAAGTAAATTCATGAAAGTGGCTAACAATTGTTAGAATAGCTTAATTCTAATGTGATGTTTGCCCATTTCCAAATGTAATGCCCCAGAAATATAGGGTCTTTAATTTTGCATGATCTGACACAAATTGCTTGTTTGCTTTAATGGCTAAGGGATTTGGGTGTGTATAGGAGTGTTTGAGAAGCTTGGGTTCAAGTCTTGGCTTTTGCAGAATTTTTAAAATTTGCTCTTAAAAGAATCTGGACACTGGCACATAGATCTTATTAATTTTTGTGCTTGTTTTAAGTCACAAAAAGCCTATTGGTGCAGTGGTTGTGGCATTACAAGTGTGGCAAGGGGTCTGAGTTTCGAGTGTTGGCATAGCATGAGGGGGTATTTATTTTGCTGATGGTTCGGTTAGTAGTTGAGTTGCAGTAAAATTATGATAGATGAGAGATTGGAGAGATTTGAGGAGTGGATTGTGGTGCAAATCGTGGAGAGGATTAGGGAGAGATTTTAGGAGGAAATCAAGTAGTTTGCTAGTGGGGAGAGTAGTGCTGGAGTTGGTGTCTAGCTACACAAAAATTCGGCAAAGACTTCTTTTGGTATAGTTCTTGTTCGGTTTTCTTTCTTTTGGCATTTTTTCTTGTGTCTTGGCATTATAAATCACTTTGGTCAAATATACTATCTCTGGATCATTTCTGCTTTCGCCTCTCTTCCTCTTTTCTTAAAGAAATAGCCAAACCTTTCTTGTTTTTCTTCTCAACATTTTTCTTTTCTTCTTTGACTGAGTGGTCGATTCTCTCTTTTCTTTCTCTGCTATGCTAATTAATTTTGGTAGTGGGTGGCGATTTCTTTTTCTGTTCATAACACTTTGGTAAGCCAAATACTACATCTTCTGTTTTCCCCTCTCTTTTGTTTCTCTGCTTTTTCAATATTGACTGAATATCATAAATTTTTTGTTGTTATTTCGAAACCATTTGGATGATAGTCTCATATAATCAGTGGAGCATCTACTGTCTTGCTTCTCTGCCCATCTCTACTTTCTTCTTCGAATACTTTCTTGGCTGAATACTGTGAGGTAAGCAGGTTTGTTTTGTAGTTTGGTCGAATACTCAATCTGCTCTAACTCTAATTCTTTGGACCATGGGTAGCAATTCAAGGCTTGCAGTAAACAATTATTGCTAATAAAATCCGTTATATGGGCAGTAATAGTCACGTAAATTTTGGTCAAGGTAAGTGGTGATATCGGTTTGGAGCTTTAGTGTTAATGATCATGAAAGGATGAAAGATTGATTGTTTTGGGATGATTGTAGGTTGATCGCGCGTGGGGCAATCTATTCGTTGCGTGAACAGGTGTGTAGTCACACCCCTCTCTTCTGTGAATCGGCACAAGCTGAAAAGCCGAAACCTCGGCATTTGAGGCCTCACAAGCGTATGATCGCTCATGTGGTAAACCAAGCCCACAAATCGTGGGTGATAGACTGTAGAGGTCACCACGAGCGTTCTCGTGCTCTTAGGCTGATATGGGCCTCATTTGGCTGAAATGGGTCGTGTGGGCCCAATGGGCTTGTGGGCCCCACAAGGATAAAATCCACGATAAGTGGCAAATACTAGACTAGGCTATGTAGTTCGCATAGCCGTGACTGAATTTGGGCTAAATGGGCCACACGAGCATGTAGGCCCACTTGGTCTGAATAATGGGCTTTTAGCCCATTTACACCGTTATGACCATTTAGGTTATCTGTGTTGCTCGAGGCGACTGTAGACCTTCGGAGAGGTCGTTATCTACACCAAGACCCCAAAATAAGTAGTGACCAAAATAACCCTAAAGGGTAAAATTACTATTTTACCCCTAATAGATGGAAATGACCATCTTACCTCTAAAGGTAGGTTGACTGATGTGTGTATGTTATTTGTAAGACTGTACTGAGTAGGACACTTTGCATACACGAACTATTTGTGACATGACATACTGCATGGGGTTGGGATTTCGATATGGAGGAAGTACTGTACTGGTGGCTCTGCCACATTCACTGTTACTGGTGGCGTTGCCACATATACTTTTACTGGCAGCTTTGTTGCGTTATTATTACTGGTAGCTATGCTGGGATATTGGTGTGCTGGCTGGATGGGTCGATTTTATCCCCACATGGTGTGTTGGTTGGTACGGGTGGTGTGTTGGCTGGATTGGGGTGGGTTGCATATTTGCACCGTACTGATACTGTATTGGGCTTAGGCCAACACTGTTACTGTAATTGTAACACCCCTTACCCGTATTCTACGCTGGAACAGGGTACGAGGCGTTATCGTACTTAACTCACATTGTAACATCCCCAACCCGTCCCATTCACTACGACCGAATCTGGTTATGTCACTGCGGAAAAGACGGTGGAAAATCCTTTTTGTCTTAGAATAAAACCATAAGAGAAATTAAGTTTTGAAAAAAACCATGTTTATTTGAAATTTGAATGAAATCTTTGATATTATAAAAAAATATTATAAAATGCCCAAAATTAAACTTTAGTAAATATATAAGACTAACTTGAATAAATAAGTTGTTAAAATAAATTTGCCTTCACTTAGTAATTCAATAAAATCCAACCATAACTTAAAATAATAATGAAATAGTTCCCAAAAATAAAAAGGGCCTTATTACATCCATATTTAAAAGATCAAGTACTCAATATAAATAAACTTAAAACATTTAAATTCCTCTTTCTGCATGGGCTACCATGTGTCCTCTCCGATCCCGGTCCAATTCTACGCATCACCTGAAATGGTTAGAAAAATAGAGTGAGTCCACTGACTCAGTGCATAATCACAACACAGATTTCCACACGTATGGGCTTGGCCCATACCCACACAGCCATCGAAACAATTCATGCAAGAATGCATTTCAGCCCAACCTACTATCCAGCCGTACACCAACCTTAGCAGACTCCCTGCCTAAGGCCGTGGCTAACCCACCACTGATCACATCGTGATCCATAACCCGTACCTTCACAATTCGCTGCTCAAGGCCGTGGCTGAGCCACCGATCAACCATAGTGATCCCAAAACCATAATCTGTCTACGGTGATGCACATAGCCATCAACTGCCGAGATGGGCACCGAGCCAACACCTCCCTTGAGGCAGCACAAAGCTAACCCTCAAGCGCTAATGTAGCCTGAGCTAACATTAGACCACGTACATCCTGTGTACACTTCCTCCTTCCTCGATCAAGCCCAAAACCCATGCAACTATATGAAAGCTACACGTTAAGTCATCATATAACATGCGTATATATGCATATATCATACCATTACCACATCATACATGTATATACATACATCATAAATAACTTACCATCACCAGATACTCATCACTTAAGCCATTATAAACGGCTACCACACATAATACACAGTTTTAAACGTTAGCAATCAAATCGAGAAATTGTGCGATGATTACGCACCTAATTGCTAGCACAACCGATCAACCCCGAAACGCTACTCTATGCCTCTGCAAATGCTGCCTATACGAAACCCGAAAAGGTCTCCTGCGTTAGGCTCTTCTCCCCCTACAAACGGCCTTATCATCATATACTTTAACAACCTTAAACTTAATCAAAATATCACCTACATAGCTTACCAAAAAGCCTTACCACCACTTACCAAACTGACTGCTACAGACGGAGGCTTATCCTAACAATGGTTGCAAATGGAAACCCAACGAGACCTATGCTAACATTCGGCCAAGGTGCTACCATATAAAAGAACAGGAACACGGCATAGGGGTGAGGTGTAGATTCGGCAATCAATGAAAAAGGAATAGAGGTTTCGGCCAAATAGGTTTGAGAAGAGGAGAGGAAAGTATGGGGGTGTTCTTTCGGTTTAGCAAAATGGAAGAAGAGGGAGGGATGAAAGATGAGTGGTTCGGCCAAGGGTCCAAAAGGAAGAGAGAAAGGATGGGAATGAAGGTTTCGGTAGCCAAAGGAAATGGGAACAAAATTTCGGCAAGAGAGCACACTGGTGGAAAAAGTGAAAAGGTGAGCAACTCCCACCCCCTATTTATACTACTATCTACCCAGCCCCCTTAAAAACCGAAAATTCCCCTCCCCAAGCTCCCCATAACCGGCCACCACTCAACCCCCCACCAAATCCCCTATTTCTCTCCTAAAACACCTCCCTTCCATCCATTCAAAAAGGTTGAATGGGTCAACCCAACCACCTAGCCGAATTCTAAATGGAAGACCAAGTCTTCCCCCATCATTTTAGCACTCAAAAAAAACGTCCAACACCTTACCTTTATGACGCAAAAACAAAGGCCTCTTGCTACCCTTGCGAATCGAACCTGAGACCCCTACCAGCTCCCCCTTGAGGCGTCACTTTCCATGCCTTATGTGGCGCCTCCTTGCCACTCTGCCACACCAATCTTTGTGCCTTATTTCCACCAAAACTTCTCTTAAGACCCCCTCTATCCAAGCTCCCCCCTTTTGACCCCTAAAACTAAAAATTTACCAAAGCAACCTACCACCACCTAGGGTTCTCAGGACCCCTAAAACTTACCCAACCACACACTAAAGTGTGCCAACACCTGAGCTAAGCACCAAAAGCCTAACCCCTAAAACCAGGGTGTTACAATTCTACCCTCCTTAAAATAATTTCGTCCTCGAAATTACTTGTCTAAACTAACACCACACTACACTATAGCTGCGCACTCTGATCTTAAAGAGCTAACATACTTCTAGGCACAGATTCTAAGTTCATACTCAAAGTTCCACATACTGACATCCTGCCTTTACCACGTCCACGAGTATTGCGACCACGCCCCCTAGAACTCATATCTAGCGCCTCGATTTAGTCTGTTTAGAAAGTTTTATGCATTAGAAATTCTTGTTTCACTGTTTTATCCACGAGCAATTTTATGCAATGAAGTTTCCGAGAGTAGTTCTTTCGAGCAATCAAGTTCCATTTCCTACCCAGGGGTAATTTCGTCATTTTTCCTAAAGAGGGGTATTTCGGTAATAACTCAGGGTCAATTTTGAAAATGGTTTCCAACTTAAAGATATTTCAAAATTTACAAAATCTCAAGGGTCATCTTGAAAATTTTGTTTTTCAAACAAAGTGTGTTGCAAAATTTCAGAAAGTAGGGTTATTTTTGTAATTTTGGAAATCATGGGCATTTTCGTAAATTCTCCCAAATTGGAATATCGCAATATTTCACAAAATAAGATTTTCTGATACTTGATAAAATAGGAATATTTCCATAAGAGTCGAAAGAAATTTGAAAATTTAGAAACTAAGGGCGTTTTGGTAATTTTATCAACCAGGGGTATTTTCGTAATTTTTCACAAACCAGGGTATCTGAATATTTTGAAACCGCAAAATTTTGGTATTTTGTAAAGAAAAAAAAAATCATTTTATCAAAAGTTGAGGGTAGTACGGTAATTTTACAATACAGGGGCATTTTTGTAATTTTGCCACTAGGGCATTTTGGTAATTTTGTAAATCAGAAAAAAAACGTCCTTCAAAATCAGATTTAGGGTTTACAAACCAAAGGGGTAAAGTTGAAAATTTTAGAACAGGGAATTTTAAAACAATCAGGCCAAATCCCTTTCGGGTTTTAATAATCGGTTTAGCCCATGAACAAGTCCTCTTGGTTAAGGTGAACCGTAGCTACGCACCAGGTAGGATTCAAGTAAAGAGGAGGTGAGTCGCTAGGACTGCTTAAATACCAAGCTCTTACTGAATACCATTCCTAGACATGCGTACGAGGGTTGCCACACCTTAACTCGGCGACTTACTTCACAGGTTTGTTTAATAGCCTTAAGTTTTATGCACATGTTTGAGTAGACTAATCCTAGGGTCCAATAGCCTGAATATTCTAATCTACGAGCCCAAACTAAGCCCAAATCAATTCATATAAACAAATCACTTCAAGAAAGTCCGAAGTACTTACCTGGTGGACTTCGGGTCGGAGGTACAGGTGCCTTGCCAGAATAACCTAAAAAACCTTTTTTTTTTTATAAAAGCCCAAATTGCAAAAACCCATTTTGAAAACTGTTTCGGGCCCAAAACCCTCAAAGCCGAATTACCGGGCTCTGATACCAAACTGTAACATCCCCAACCCGGCCCATTCACTACGACCGAATCTGGTTATGTCACTGCGGAAAAGACGGTGGAAAATCCTTTTTGTCTTAGAATAAAACCATCAGAGAAATTAAGTTTTGAAAAAAACCATGTTTATTTGAAATTTGAATGAAATCTTTGATATTATAAAAAAAATATTATAAAATGCCCAAAATTAAACTTTAGTGAATATATAAGACTAACTTGAATAAATAAGTTGTTAAAATAAATTTGCCTTCACTTAGTAATTCAATAAAATCCAACCATAACTTAAAATAATAATGAAATAGTTCCCAAAAATAAAAAGGGCCTTATTACATCCATATTTAAAAGATCAAGCACTCAATATAAATAAACTTAAAACATTTAAATTCCTCTTTCTGCATGGGCCACCATGTGTCCTCTCCGATCCCGGTCCAATTCTACGCATCACCTGAAATGGTTAGAAAAATAGAGTGAGTCCACTGACTCAATGCATAATCACAACACAGATTTCCACACGTATGGGCTTGGCCCATACCCACACAGCCATCGAAACAATTCATGCAAGAATGCATTTCAGCCCAACCTACTATCCAGCCGTACACCAACCTTAGCAGACTCCCTGCCTAAGGCCGTGGCTAACCCACCACTGATCACATCGTGATCCATAACCCTTACCTTGGCAATTCGCTGCTCAAGGCCGTGGCTGAGCCACCGATCATCCATAGTGATCCCAAAACCATAATCTGTCTACGGTGATGCACATAGCCATCAACCGCCGAGATGGGCATCGAGCCAACACCTCCCTTGAGGCAGCACAAAGCTAACCCTCAAGCGCTAATGTAGCCTGAGCTAACATTAGACCACGTACATCCTGTGTACACTTCCTCCTTCCTCGATCAAGCCCAAAACCCATGCAACTATATGAAAGCTACATGTTAAGTCATCATATAACATGCGTATATATGCATATATCATACCATTACCACATCATACATGTATATACATACATCATAAATAACTTACCATCACCAGATACTCATCACTTAAGCCATTATAAACGGCTACCACACATAATACACAGTTTTAAACGTTAGCAATCAAACCGAGAAATTGTGCGATGATTACGCACCTAATTGCTAGCACAACCGATCAACCCCGAAACGCTACTCTATGCCTCTGCAAATGCTGCCTATACGAAACCCGAAAAGGTCTCCTGCGTTAGGCTCTTCTCCCCCTACAAACGGCCTTATCATCATATACTTTAACAACCTTAAACTTAATCGAAATATCACATACATAGCTTGCCAAAAAGCCTTACCACCACTTACCAAACTGACTGCTACAGACGGAGGCTTATCCTAACAATGGTTGCAAATGGAAACCCAACGAGACCTATGCTAACATTCGGCCAAGGTGCTACCATATAAAAGAAAAGGAACACGGCATAGGGGTGAGGTGTAGATTCGGCAATCAAGGAAAAGGGAATAGAGGTTTCGGCCAAATAGGTTTGAGAAAATGAGAGGAAAGTATGGAGGTGTTCTTTCGGTTTAGCAAAATGGAAGAAGAGGGAGGGATGAAAGATGAGTGGTTCGACCAAGGGTCCAAAAGAAAGAGAGAAAGGATGGGAATGAAGGTTTCGGCAGCCAAAGGAAATGGGAACAAAATTTCGGCAAGAGAGCACACTGGTGGAAAAAGTGAAAAGGTGAGCACCTCCCACCCCCTATTTATACTACTATCTACCCAGCCCCCTTAAAAACCGAAAATACCCCTCCCCAAGCTCCCCATAACCGGCCACCACTCAACCCCCCCACCAAATCCCCTATTTCTCTCCTAAAACACCTCCCTTCCATCCATTCAAAAAGGTTGAATGGGTCAACCCAACCACCTAGCCGAATTCAAAATGGAAGACCAAGTCTTCCTCCATCATTTTAGCACTCAAAAAAAACGTCCAACACCTTACCTTTATGACGCAAAAACAAAGGCCTCTTGCTACCCTTACAAATCGAACCTGAGACCCCTACCAGCTCCCCCTTGAGGCGTCACTTTCCATGCCTTATGTGGCGCCTCCTTGCCACTCTGCCACACCAATCTTTGTGCCTTATTTCCACCAAAACTTCTCTTAAGACCCCCTCTATCCAAGCTCCCCCCTTTTGACCCCTAAAACTAAAAATTTACCAAAGCAACCTACCACCACTTAGGGTTCTCAGGACCCCTAAAACTTACCCAACCACACACTAAAGTGTGCCAACACCTGAGCTAAGCACCAAAAGCCTAACCCCTAAAACCAGGGTGTTACACACATGGTCATACAACTTTGGGCTATCAAATTTCATTTCAAATTATAACTTTTTCATTCACACATTTAACATCCTTATAATGGGCCTACGAGGCCCTAAACATACTTCCGAAAAGTTTCGAAAATAAATCAGAAACTTTTACGCACTTAGGAAAATTTTGCCTAAATAGAGGCCACACGCCCGTGTTGTTCAAGGGACACGCCCGTGTGCCCCTGAGACATGCCCGTGCTCCTCACCCATAGTCGACACTAATTTAATTCACACGGCCAGACACACGCTCGTGTCCCCGGCCCGTGTCCCTCACACAGCCTCGACACGCCCATGTCTTAGCCCGTGTGCCAAAACCTTGAATCATGAATAACCTCATATTTTCATTGATTAAAAGTATTGAGCCATTAACTAAGGCTATGTACAAAAGAATCCATCTATAGGAGCCAATATATACTTGGCCAAAATAACAAAATAGTTCACCTAGTCTAGCCCCTATACATGTCATACTCAATATACTAATTCTAGATATACCGAGATGAGTTGATAGTGTGAGTTATCTTCCAATTATCTTCGTATTCTGACCCGGCTCTTTGACATTATAAAACAAGGGAAAGGAAAAGGGAGTAAGCTTTAAGCTTAGTAAGTTTACATGAAACAATAATAATCATAACATGTGCTAATCTATAAATAGCATTTCACTATAAGTAAGAACATGTCACAATCCAAGATCATGCTTACTCATTCATCTCTTGCCACTTTCCAACCATATCACAACCAAATGCTCTTATTATTTAACATACATCCCTGCACTTATCACCACACAATCACATGAAACAACACATCGTAATTTCACAATAAGCCATTCTTAGTAATACCAAACACTCGATGGTTTTACACTTAGCCCACCAAATGATAATATAAACGATGGTATCGCACACATCCCATTGTGAATAAGAAATAAGGTGGTATCACACATGGCCCACCAACAAGGATATTTAAGGTGGTATCGCACACAGCCCACCATTATTTACTACAGATAATATTCCACACTTACATATCTATTTCAACATTCATACGGAATTTATTCATTTTCTACCAAATTCAATCCATTTAAATCGTAAGTATTCTCAATCATACAATGCACCAATAAGCAACAACATATGTATTTAAGATGCATCGTTTACACATAAACTTACCTCGATGCAAAACGCGTTAATCAACGATCTATTCCGTAACCTTGCCTTTTCCTCAGTCAAGGTTGATTCCACGCTCTTCTTGGTCTATAACAACAAAATTCACTCATTCAATCATTTTATAATCATAATACATCATAATCTCTACTTAGGCAAAAATGACCATTTTGCCCTTGTACTATGGAAAAATTACGATTTTGCCCCTAGGCTCGTAAATCATTTTTCATCACATTTTCTCATTAAACAAGCCTAGCTGAACATTTATTACTCTTATAACTAATCATAATTCCAATTATTTCATGCATTTATTCACAAAAGTTGTTTCTCATCACCCTAACATTCATTTTCTTCCATAAAAACTTAACTAACAACATAAACCCTCTCATGGCAAGTCCTTAAACTTTCAACCATTTAACAAATTAGTCCCCTCATTAGCTAGCTTAAGCTTTGGGGACTCCAAAAGTACAAAAATCTTCAAAAATAATCATCAAAATCACTTGCTAGTAAGGATTGAAGATTGCTAAAAATTTCAATCTTCCATATGCCTTTCTTGAGTGTAAAAATCGGTGGAAGAGGAAAAGAGATAAAAAGATGATAGCTTTCTCTTTACTTATATTATTTTATTCATTTTGGTCACCTAACACTACCAAATTAGTTCCCTTGGTCGGCCATCATCTTTAGGGAGGTCTAATTGCACTTTAAGGACCTCCAATTAATATTCCATAGCTATTAAACACTTCTACCTTATATAATAGAGCTTTTTCACCTTATGCGATTTAGTAATTTTTCACAATTAAGCACACAATTGCTAAAATTAAAGCATCAAAATTTCTATGCAATGTTATAATCATGATATAATGCATAAAATAATGTCATAATAATTTTCTTCAACCTCGAATTAGTGGTCCCGAAACCACTGTTCCAATTAGCCCCAAAATCGAGCTGTTACAGTAATGGGCTAAGGCCCACACTGCACTGTTACTGAATATGGCTCAGGCCCAGACTGTTATTGACTGACTGATAGGGGATTACACATTGAGTTTTCATAAACTCACCCTTTCTTTTAACTGTACAGGTAATCCCCAGCCTTAGACGATTTGGAGCCGCGAGGGACTCGGAGTTGGCCACACGACCGCTGATGTTCTGCTGTAAACTTATTTATCTCAATTTCATATCGGGCTATTGATTATGTAATAAGGCAATTGGTGGATTTAATTTGTAATTGGGTTTTGATTTCTTGTTTTAAACTGCCAAACAGATACAAAAGAGTTTTTAAAATAACAATTGTTTTCAAGAAAAACACGCATTTTAAACTTCAAGGTTTTTAATTAAAGAAGCTTCCGCAGTTTTATTTCGTTTAAAAAAATCAATGGTAACAAATATGACAATCGTTTGATAAGCTGTTTTCAGATTGTAATAACTTAATCAGTCGAATTTTCTTAAGCGATAAAAACTAAATGGGTTTTAACTTAAATACGGATTTTGTTATCAACAAGTCCAAATTTAGAAAATCACCTCGATGTGACACGTCAGATTCAGACGTAACGTCTAGGCCGGGTTTGGGGTGCTACACCAAAGAAGACATGGGTTAAGTTAAAGAGTACTCCATTTAAGTTAAAGGAAGGTTGCCTTCCTCTTTAAATCTAAGGCTTAAGGTAGAGAGAAACATATCTCTTTCGAAGCTAAGTCTGAAAGCCATGGTTTTGTTAAGAAGTCTGCCTCTTGTTAAGATAAATCCCCTGATTTTCCTTGTTGAAAACACATATCGGTAAACATGTATAGAAAAATAAAGGTACATCTAGGTTAAAACTGATAACAAAGGTTACCCGAATGAGTTCTAGTGAAATGTGTTTGCCTATCGAGGGAAAATGGAGGTTGCAACGTTTGGTTGGGCAAAGGATCTAGAGTCAAACTGGCAATGTTACAAGGAAATGTTAAATATTAAGTTAAGCTGCCTTTGAGGTTAATAGGTGAGTCTTTAAACTGACTCTTACTTGCATGTTTACATGATAGTCTTGCATGCTTTGAAAGGCTAATCTATGAAATGAAAATGTAAGATATGCAAGTGTGATGCTTAAAGTTGATATGTTTCTATTCTGAATAAGAGTATGAACATGATGAATATGCAAGAAAGCATGGGCTGAATGATAAGTCTTTGTTCTATTGAGAAGTATGTACATGCATAAACACGTCTGAAAGCATGATAGAGTCTTTGCATGAATAAGTTGCATGAGTTGCATAAGTCTGCATGTTGAGTCTGCTTACCTGTAAGTTCGTCAGGACAATAAATATGAATTCTGATTTAGAAGTCCATGGCCATGATAAGAAGACCGTATAGTGTAAGATCCAGTCTGGACTATGACATCATATGGGAAAGTGAATACCATATAGTGTAAGACCTAGTCATGGTGGGTATGACACCATATGGGGATAGAATACCACATACTATAAGACCTAATTTGGGACTATGGCGTCATGTGGGGAAAATGATAAAGGACAGTTGGACGAGTACTAGGTGGTGAAAGGAAAACCTCAAGACGCTGAGTTTAGGTAAATCCCTATCGTTGAAAAGATCATTTACCAAAATATGGAAGCTTTTTTGGTTGTTCTCTGCTATATGTGAGCCCTTGTGGAAAATAATGTTATATGTGAAAGCTTTTGTGGCTATTCTCTACTATATATGAGCCATTGTGGCGGAATATGTTATATATGGAAGCCTTTGTGGTTGTTCTCTGCTATATCTAAGCCCTGTGGAAGAATATGTTATATGTGGAAGCCTTTGTGGCTATTCTCTGCTATATCTGAGCTTTTGTGGCATAATATGTTATATGTGGAAGCCTTTATGGCTGTTCTCTATTACACATGAGTCTTACGATGATATCCGTCATATGGAGCCTTACTTGCAGACTTTATGCATGTGCCTTCGTGGAAAATATATTAAAGTGGAGCCTTTGTGGCTAGCTTTGTTAAATGCGCCTTCATGACGAAATTTAATATATGAGGATGCCTCTATGGATATCTTCTGCATATGTTTGGATGCCTTTGTAGCTATCTATCTACTGTAAAAGGAAGACTTCTGTGGTTATCTCTATCATAGGAAGAGTCGCACCTTCGTGGTCATTATTATTAGTTAATGTCTATAAGGGTTATATTAGGGTTGTATTAAATTTTCGTTAAGAAATTTTAAGGTTTAAATAGTTAATTTAGTAGAAGGATTAAATTGTAAAAGTTATAAAAGTTTATATTTATTAGCTAAAAGTATTAAATGGTTATGTGATCCTAAATTAATGGATAAAATTGGTAAAATTCCATAAACTTTAGATAGTGGATAGTTATGATATGGTTTTTGGTGTAATTTTAATAGTTTTTAAAGGTTAATTTTGTAATTAGATAAATTGAGTTAAACTAATAAACTAAAGATGAAACAAATATCATCTTCAACAATTTCTTTGACCCTAGAACCGAACACCATTGTTAAATAAAGGGGGAAGCTTCGTTCAAAGAAAATTTTAATGCATGGTATGTGTCTAAGCCCTGTTTTTAGTGCTTTTTATGTTTCTGAACTTGTATTAACTTAATCTAGCTAGCCCGGGGGTCGATTTTAAAACAGTTAAAAGTTTAGGGATTTTTCATGAATAAATTTATAGTGTTTGTGAATTTATTTGGTAGATTATTAAGTTTAATTGTTAAATAAACATATTTTGTTAAGTATTTTTGATGATTTTAAGGTTTAAGGACTTATCCGAAAAATTATTAAAATTCATTGATAATGTTGTGAAATAATGAAATATAGGGACTGTAATGGACCTTATAAATAATCGTGTAACACCCCAAACCCGGCCTAGACTTTATGGCTGTATCTGGCAATGTCACACGATAGTGTTTTTGAAACCTCGTTGTTACAATGAAAACATTTCATATTATTATCTTTAGTAAACCTTTGTTAGAACTTAGGAAGTCGTCTTTATTCATTTAAAACATTTGTTTTGAAACATCCCTCATTGCGGAAGCTTTAATAAAACAGTCTAGGTGATCATGCATTTAGAAATTACTTTAACATTTTGAAAACTGAATTTCTTACGACCAACAGGTATAAATCCATAAAGTAAAATAAATAAATAAAAATCCAAATTTAAAACCAAAGTCCCAGAGGGTCCTTAAATTACAACCCAAATAATCAACAATAATCAAATCGTAAATCGTAAATTGAAAACCATGAAGTCCAAAAATTACAGTGGTCACCACTGAGTCCTCCATCGCACCGATCTATCTAAGTCTGGGGATTACCTGTGCACATTAAACAAAAAGGGTGAGTTTACGTAAACTCAGTGTGTAATCTCGCAGAAATAAACAAACAATCAGTATTCACAGTGCACAGTTAAACAGTCTTGGGCCTAAGCCCTTTTCAGTATCAGTGACTGTCTGGGCCTTAGCCCATCTCAGTATAGTGTCAAAAATGCAGTAGGGCCTTAGCCCATCACAGTATCAGTAGCAGTAACAGTTATGCAGTAGCAAAATCCTACCCAACCAACCTTTACACACCATCTCCGTCCAACCCTACACTCCATGTGGGGATATAATCAACCCACCCATCCCTACACTCCAAGTAGTACCGAATGTGGCACAAAACAGTAGTTTGCAGCTGAGATGCCAGTAAATTAGGCTTAAAGCCTTTCAGTACACTTCCTCCGAATAACAACCACCAACGCAATGCAATGCAACATACAATGGATGATATGCTATTATGCAATTTTAGTACATAAATTCAGTTCAACTATTAACATGAGTACAAATATCATTCAATCAATTCCACACATTTAAGGGTCTAAGTAGCGCTTACCGACCCTATAGTAGGTTCACAGTTGACTTGGGCGACCCGCGCAACCTTAGAAACATTTCGATAAAAATGGGCTCACACGCCCATGTGATCTGCCCGTCTGGGCCCACACGCCCATATGGCCCACTCAACCCAAATTGGCATTGGCTGTGTGATCCATTTTTAATGTAACCCATGCTAGATAATATTCATATATGTTTTCACTATTTACTTATATGTTCATTCAAAGCTATCTACTTGAGTCATTGTCACTAAATTATTTATATCTTGAGCTACAAAATTCCAAATTAAGATCCGCTTGATGTTTTTGAAACTAGACTCAAATACCTTTCTACCATAAAATTTTCAGAATTTATAGTTTATCAAATAAGTACATTAAAATCTTCAAATTTTTCCATATTCTGCTATTTGATAGCTTCAACCTTTCCATACTAAAAATTATTTATCTCTTAGTACAGAATTTGTATGATATTTCCGTTTGTTTCTCTTGAAAATATACTCATTAAGGATTTAAACATATAAATTTAAGCTCATAATAATTTTTTTACAATCTTTGATGATTTTCCAAAGTCTAAATAGTGGAACCCGAAATCATTCAGATATTGTCTCACAAAATTTATTATATCTCATAATTTACAATTCCATTGCTTACACTGTTTCTTCCATGAAGAACTAGACTCAATAAAATTTAATTTCATACTGTATTCAACCTTTAACTCAATTTCCACTATTTTTGATGATTTTTCAAAATTAGACTACTGCTGTTGTCCAAAACTATTTTAGTGCAAAATGTTGATTTCCAAGTTTATAACACCCTTATTTTTTTGCATCATTTTCTCTTATTTCTCTTATTTCTCGATAGCAAGCAATTTCGGCTTTTTTTGACGAATCTCGTTTTCTGCATTTCAGGTACACACCTGTATCATTTTTGCTGCTTACGCAATCTCGAGATCACCAAAAACCTATAATCAACAATCCCAACTTTAGAATCGGTCTTAAACTAAGATGAAACCGTATTCACATACCAAACGGTCTAAGCTTGTCCGTTCATCACTTACCTTCTAACTTCGCACAATTCCACCACTACTCAACATGATTAAGATAGCAACCGAAACGATTCGCTACTATAAAAATAACCATTCCTCATTAACAAAGAGTTCAACAAAGTTAAGAACGAATTCAAAGCCAAAACCACTCACCGAAACAACACAAGAAAATGCATACCTTATACGCTTACCAAATGATTACCACTTCGAGTCAAATCGACGAACGTTAATTCCAGCCTCTCAACTGACTCCTAAACAGAAAACAAAACACTCATTAATCCCTTATCCAGAGTAACATTCGAGTTTAATAAAATGGAAACTTACCATACAACACAATTGCACGCTTGCACAAAGGGGAAAAGATGAAGAAAGACAAAGAAAACGGAAGGAGAATTCAAAGGAAATTTGGCAGCAAGGATTTATTATTTAGAAAAAAGAGGAAAACCGAAAATTAAGAGTGGGGGAGAAGAGAGAAAACGTCAAAAAGGTGGAAAAGAGTTTGAAATTTGAAAAAAAAAAACTAAACAAAAAGATAATGCCTAAAAATCTGGTAACTCATCTCCTTAATTCTCTCCCTAACCTCCCACAACAACTCCACTACTCGAAATTTCAATTTGGCTAGGACTCCACCACGCCACAAGGCCAAGCAACAAAAATAATTCCCTTGCTCGCGTAGGGACTTGAACTCCAGACCTCCTACACGCCAACACACACCTTAGCCACCAGACCAGCAGGCCCATTCTAATATAATTTTACCAACTTTTAACTATAAGCCTACTGACCAGAGATAGGGCTTTATTCATAAAAATACCAAAATTTGCCCAAGTCAAGGCTTGAACTTGGGACCTCTCACACACACCCAGAACACATAACCACTAAAGTAGATACACAATTGTGTGTCACACATACACGAAATGAAAAATTAAAATTTTGGGGCGTTACAAATCGGCTATCATTATATTTTGTTGATTATGGTTAAATTTGAAGTTTAGGATTTAGGGACTAAATTATATCAATTTTAAAATATGAGGGGTAATTTAGTAATTTAAAAATAAAATATGTTATAAGTTAGAATCTATGAGTTTAAGCTATTGAATTATTTAATTAAGTTAAATTACTATTTAGATCAAGAATCGAATCAACCGGACTTGAATCGAGGAAAGGCGAAGGTATGGGATTAATCATTAACTCTACTTTTACCATCGTATTAATCGAGGTAAGTTCATCTTTCATTTTAGAATATTGCATTTGAATTTATAAGATTAATTGAAATCTCTATATATGTATCTATGTATTGATGTTTAAGATTGTCTTGATTTGAGAAAAAGAAATGACTGTGATTGAATGCATTATGGTATTATACTTGAAAAGGAAAATACCATGGTTGAAAAATACCATGGCATTGCATTTGATATCTCTGAATCAATGAAAAGGTTGAAAAGGATGTTATCCGAAAAGGATATCAAATGAAAAGGTTGAAAAGGATATTATCCAAAAAGGATAACAAATGAAAAGGATGTATTTGGAAAGGATATCATGGAATGAACTATTTAGTTAAGATTTGTTATGTGATAGGGAAAGGTTTGTACATTTGAATTGAAAAGGAAGATGATTAAATGTGTGATTGATGATTTATATATTGAAATATTAAGCATGATATGTTACATGTTATGAATGATATGTTCTTATATATGTATATAGTTGCTAACTTGTGAAGTGGTGTGATTAGGAAGAAATGTGCATATAGAGAATAAACAAATGCTTGAATGGTTTAATCATGAAAATATTTATGTGATCTTCAGAAAGCTTGATCGGTTGGAATCTTGTCAAAGCTCTACCACACTATCCGTCAACCACTTTGGTAGTTTTTGGCTATTTTGATAAACGGTTATAAATGACATGTATAGGATTTTAATGTAATAGGTACTTTAGATTAGTTTGATCATATGGTGTGTTTTGGCATTACTTGTATCTAGTTGTATATATATGGCTTTGGTACGGTTTGTATATGTTTAAACTCATTTGGATATGGTCATTTTGGTTATGCCTATCTAAAATGGTAAGTTGTGATGGTATAGAATGGGATGAAATGGTCTTTTAGTATCCATGTTATATGATTGAAGTTTGGTATTTTAATTTTGTTCTTGAATGGTTTTGGTGTGTGAATTGTGGTGCCTTTGAATGATATATTGGTTAAAACTTATAGAATGATTGAATTGGTATGTTTTGCCTGTGTTTGAAATGTGTTTTGATCATATGATTGTATGTGGAAATGATGTCTCTTGGTGTACAGGAATAGTTTTGAGATAGCTTGTTCTAGGGGCAAAATTAGAGCACACATCCTAGGACACGGGCTGTCACCCGGTCGTATACCACACATGGCTACCCCACATGACCATGTGTCTGTATTATTTTAGGTACATTATTCACACGGCCTACGACACGGCTGTGTGTCTCAAGTCAGTATGTAACACGGTCTGGCAAAGGGTTGCTACATGACCGTGTGACCCAACATCGAATACACACACGATTTGGCACACGTCTACGACAAAGCCGTGTGTCTATACTTCGATTGTCTACACAGCCCCGTGACCCCTATTTTTCCAAATTTTCATGCTTTTCCAAAATTTTCTGTTTGTTTTGATTTGATCCTAAATTGTTCCTAAACTATTTTTAGGGCCCCGTGGGCTCGATTTAAGGCCCATAAGTGTATACTTTCCATGATTAGATTCAATTGGTATTTTTTAACATTAATTCTGTATATTTATTTCTGTTGTGAAGTTAATGATCTATTTTTCTTGGTAATACTCTGTAACTCTAATTCTATAACAAAGACGGGTTAAGGGTGATACACATTTAGTAAAGGAAATTTTGTGGTGAACTCTTTTAACGAAATTCCAACACGACGAAGCTTGGGTAAATGTCTCTCTGAGGGAAAGGTATGGTATCAGAAACATGGCAAGTGTTAGAAGAAATAAAGTGATGGTATAGGAAAAATAAGGTATCTAATGAACTATGTTAGAAAGGTCCCGGATGTTAAGGATGAGGCGAACTCTGCATAAACAAAAAAGGGAAATGTTCAAGAAGGTGAATAGGACTAGAATGAAATATGTGGCAAAAACGAGAAGAAGTAATGAATGATGTATGTAGTACGTTCTTGAGGAAGTCTTAGTCGATTATGTATGAATTGCACCAAAAGGAGTGGTAGAGTAAAGTACCCTCCAAAGAAGGACATAAGCCAAAGAATATGCAAAGTGTTTAGTATGCTACGGCGTAATGAAACAAGTAATAGAGATTTACTAAGTTCTCAAGAACTTATGTAAGTTATTTCCTAGTTCATGTTGCAAAGAATCTCGTGCAGAGGATGATGCCAAGGCTACGCCAGTAGAGTGGCTGATGTGCTTATGCACATACAGAGAGGAGAAGTTTACGAGAGAGAAGCCTTCTCAACGAATGGAATAAGAAGCCATAGTTCGTGCCAAGAAAGACTATAAAATTACAAGTAATACGGAAAGTTATATGGAGAAGTTAAGTCCGCGCATAAGTTATAGTACTCTGATTCTTTAATTAGGAAAACAATGATGTATACGTTGAACTTTGTAGTTTTATTCTATAAATGTGAAACATACATTGTACGTAAAGATATTCTTAATAAAATACTTGACGTAATTCAGAACATTAGTTAAAGAAATTTTATCAGGCCATCATTTAAAATAGTTACATAAGTGAGTCGAGAGATAGTCTAGGTTACATATATTTTAGGAAGTAACACCCAATACTCGGATCTGATCTATCGGGTTGGGTGGAGGGCATTATAGACAAGGGGTGGTGGCACCACCCATTTTTTTCTACCCAATCATGCCTCTATCGTTAGCCCATGATATGTTTTAAAAATAATATTTTTTTAATAGGGGAGGGATGTTAAACGACAGCACCGATGGAGGAATACAGGTTCTATACGGTTAATATGTAACACCCCTTACCCGTATTCAATGACGGAACCGGGTACGAGGCATTACCAGACTTAATGCACTTTAACATACAACTTTAGGCTATCAAATTTCATTGCAATATAAAATCTTTCAATCACATTCATAACATTCTTATTATGGGCCTACGAGGCCTTACACATGCAAACGAAGGGCCTCGGAATCAAACTGGGATCCTTTGTATACTTAGAAAAATTTTGCCTTAACAGGGCCACACGCCCGTTTGAAATGGGACACGCCCGTGTGGGCAGGCCACGTGACCACACACGCCCATGTCCCTAGACCATGTGGAATTTTTTTCGAACCTACAGGGGTTTCACACGGCTAGACACACGCCCATGTCCTC
This sequence comes from Gossypium australe, assembly GCA_005393395.2. Lineage (NCBI taxonomy): Eukaryota > Viridiplantae > Streptophyta > Magnoliopsida > Malvales > Malvaceae > Gossypium > Gossypium australe. The sequence continues at coordinate 51,034,351 of CM016614.1, forward strand.
CACACGGCCTAGACACGCCAGTGTCATCACCCGTGTGTGAAAACCTGGGTATTCTGTTTGTGACGTCAGCAACCAAATAAGGGGCACATGCTCGTGTGTCTAGCCCTTGGTTGACACTAACTTGCAACACTAACATGCAGGGGACACACGGCCTGGTCACACACCCATGAGACTGACTGTGCGTCACACACGGCCTGGGCACCCACCCGTGTGCCTACCCGTGTGGACAAGAACAAGGCTATTTGCCAAGCTCTTTTTATCACCCTAACTCATACAACATCAATCACATTCAACCATTTACCAAGCAACTCAATCATGTATCATACACATTCATGAATAACCTCATCTTTTCATATATATAATGATAATGAGCCATTAAATATGGCCATTTACAAAAGTGTTCATCTTTAAAAGAGCCAACACACTTGGCCAAAACAACAAAACATTTCACTATGTCTAGCCCCTATACATGACATACTCAAAATGCTAAGTCTAATATACCGAGATGAGCTGATAGTGTGGATGATCTTCAAATTATCTTCGTATCCCGAGCCGGCTCTTTGACACTATAAAAAAGGGAAAAGAAAAGGAGTAAGCTTTAAGCTTAGTAAGTTTACATGTAAACAATAAGCATAATAGCATGTACTAATCAGTCAATAACATTTCATACTAAACAAGAATAATTCACATTTTCTTAACCATGCTTACTCATCTCATCTCTTACCACCTTCCAACTGTATAACATTTATATGGCTTACATATCCTGTACAAATCACCACAAAGCCACATGAAACATTTACATAGACAATTTCTCGAAGAATAATACTAAGTACCTGGTGGTTTCGCACACAGCCCACCATTAATCAATAATAGGGTGGTATCGCACATAGCCCACCAACAAGAATATTTACGGTGGTCACGCATATAGCCCACCAAATGATAATACAAACGATGGTATCACACACAGCCCATTGTGAATAAATAATAAGCTGGTATCGTACACAGCCCACCAAAAAGAATAATTATGGTGGTATCCAACATGGCCCACCAACATATCTATTCCAAGGTTCATACGAGAATTATTCACTATCTACCAATTTCAATCAATCTCAAACATAATTGATCTCATTCATACAATGAACCAATGAGTAACAACATATGTATTAAAGATGTATCGTTTACACATAAACTTACCGCGGTGCAAAATGTATTAATCGACGTTTTAGTCCATAACCTTTCCTTTTCCTCAGTTAAGGTTGTTTCCGCACTCTTCTTGATCTATAATAATAAAATTCACTCATTCAATCACATTATAATTCATGATATATCAAAATTTCTACTTAGGCAAAAATGACCAATTTGCCCTTCTACTTTGCCAAAATTACGATTTTGCCCCTAGGCTCGTAAATCATTTTTCATCACATTTTCTCATTAAATAAGCCTAATTGAACATTTATTTCTCTTACAACAACTCACAAAACCAATTATTTCATGCATTTATTACACAAGTTCAACCTTTACTAATAGGTCTTATTCAGGTGTTTTCATCGTAACACCTTTCACAAAAGTTATTCCTTAACTCACTAACATTCATTTTCTTCCATAAAAAATCAGAAAAAAAAACATGAACTCTCTCATGGCAAGTCCCTAAACTTTCAACAATTTTGCAAAATAGTCCACTCATTAGCTAGCTTAAGCTTTGGGGGTTCCAAAAGTACAAAAATTATTAAGAAAGACCTCTAAAATCTCTTACTTTCTAGAGGATATGTTGGCTAAAATTTTAAGCTTCAAAACCCCTATTTCTTGCTAAAAATTTTGGTAGAATAAGAAGAGAAATGAAAAAGATGATAGCTTTCTCTTTACTTATCTTATTTTATTCATTTTAGTCACCTAACACCACTAAATTTTTAACTCATTTAATGCTCTTGTCTCTCTTGGTTCCCTTGGCCGGCCATCATCTTTAGGGAGGTCTAATTGCACGTTAAGGACTCCAATTTAATATTCCATAGTTATTAGACACCCTAGCATGTAAAATAGAACTTTCGCACTTTATGCGTTTAGTCCTTTTTTGCAATTAAGCATACAATCACTAAAATTAAGGCATCAAAATTTTCATGCATCCTTAAAAACTTGCTATAACACATAAAATAATATTCAAATAATTTTCTTTAACCTCGGATTAGTGGTCCCAAAACCACTATTCCGACTAGCCCCAAAATCATGCTGTTACAACTCTCCTTCCCTTTAGAGATTTTCGTCCCCAAAAATCTTACCGATAAAAAGGTTTGGGTATTGTTCCCTCATGGCTTCTTCCGGTTCCCATATAGCCTCTTCCATACCGTGTTTTTGCCATAACACTTTTACTAAGGCTATGCTTTTGTTCCTCAACTGTTTAACCTCTCAAGCCAATATCTTAATTGGTTCCTCTTCATAAGTCATGTCTGGCCATATCTCAATTTCTGTTGGAGGGATCACATGTGAAGGATCGGAACGATATCGCTGCAACATCGACACATGAAACACGTTGTGTATTCTTTCTAACTCTGCTGGCAAAGCCAACCGGTATGCTACTGGTCTAATCCTTTCAATAACCTTATACGGCCCTATAAATCATGGACTCAATTTGCCCTTTCGACCAAATCTCATTATTTTCTTTCACGGGGATACTTTCAGAAATACTTTGTCACCCACTTGAAACTCGATTTCTTTCCTTTTTAAATCCGCATATGACTTTTTCGATCTGAAGCCGCTTTCAGACTGTCACAGATCACTTTCACTTTCTCTTCGTTCTCTTTAACTAGATCGACCCCGTGAATTTGCTTCTCACTAAGCTCGGTCCAATATAAGGGAGTCCGACACTTGCGACTATATAAAGCTTCGTACGGTGCCATCCGTATACTCGACTGATAACTGTTGTTATAGGCAAACTCAACCAAAGGTAGATATTTTTCCCAACTACCTTCGAACTCCAACACACAGCATCGGAGCGTATCCTCAAGACCTTGAATTACTCTTTCAGATTTGCCATTGGTTTGAGGATAGAACGCTGTACTACAATTCAATTTTGTACCCAAGGCATTTTGCAACTTCTTCCAAAACCTTGAAGTAAGTCTCGGATCTCTATTCGAGATAATAGATATGGGCACCCCATGCAATCTCACCACCTCAGCAATATACAACTCGGCCAACTTATCAAGTGAATAATCCACACGCACCGGTATAAAGTGAGTCGACTTTGTTAATCTATCAACAATGACCCACACAACATCTTTCTTTCTCGGAGTAATAGGTAACCCGATTACAAAATCCATGGTGATTCGATCCCATTTCCACTCTGGAACCATCACTGGCTGCAGTAATCCCGAAGGGACTTGATGCTCAGCTTTCACTTGTTGACAAATCAAACATTTTGTAACGAACTCGGAGATGTCTCTTTTTATACCCGGCCACCAATACAATTTCTTCAAATCATTGTACATTTTCGTACTGACTGGATATGCTGACAAGCAACCACTGTGCGTTTCATGTAAAATTTTCTGGATCAACTCATCATCCCTAGGTACACAAATCCTATCATGGAACATTAGACAACCATCTAAACTCATCCAAAAATCAGAGTTATTTCCCGATTCGCGTTGAGCTCTCTTAGCTTGCATCCCACTATCATTCTTTTGATCTTCACATATCTGCTGATAAATAATGATCTAGCCCTCAACTCGGCCAATATAGCACTATCATCAGACAACGCTAAGCTCATACTCATAGCTCTCAAAGCATATAGGGATTTTCTGCTCAAGGCATCCGCAACCACATTCGCTTTCTGCTCAAGGCATCCGCAACCACATTCGCTTTCCCCAGATGGTAATCAATTACTAACTCATAATCCTTCAATAATTTGAGCCACTGCCGTTGTCGCAAATTCAAATCCTTTTGGTCTATCAAGTACTTCAAACTCTTGTGATCGGTGAAGATTCGACACTTCTCACCATATAAATAATGACACAAAATCTTCAAAGCGAAGACGATCGCAACCAACTCTAAATCATGAAAGCTACTACTTTACCCTCTTGTATCAACACACAGCCAAGGCCATTTAATGACGCATCACTATAAACCACAAACTCTTTCATCGACTCATGTTGTACTAAAATTGGCGCCTCGGCCAATAATGCTTTCAATTTCTCGAGACTTTGTTGGCATTTCTCAGTCCATTCAAACTTAACATCTTTATGCAATAGTTTCATCATCGGGGTAGCAATCATGGAGAACCCCTTTACGAAATGTCTGTAGTACCCCACTAAACCTAAAAAGCTTCTAAATTCTGACACATTCCTTGGTGATTTCCACTCCACAATAGTCGAAATCTTACTCGGATCAACTCTAATGCCATCACCCGACACAATGTGTCCTAAAAATCTGACCTCTCGGAGCCAAAACTCACTCTTGCTGAATTTAGCATACAACTGCTTGTCTCTTAAAGTCTGCAAAACAATTCTCAGGTGCTCTGCATGCTCATTCTCACCCCGAGAATAAACTAATATGTCGTTGATAAAAACAACTACAAACTTATCCAAATACGGTCGGAAAATGCGGTTCATTAATCCATAAAAATCGCAGGAGCATTCGTTAAGCCAAATGGCATGACAAGAAACTCATAATGGCCATATCTCGTCCGAAATGCAGTTTTCGGTACATCTTTCTCCTTAACCCTCAACTGGTAGTAGCCAGACCTTAGGTCTATCTTAGAGAATATCGTAGCTCCCTTCAATTGATCAAATAAATCATCTATCCTTGGCAAGGGATATTTATTCTTCACTGTCACCTTGATGAGTTATCTGTAGTCTATGCACAATCTCATCGACCCATCTTTCTTTTTCACAAAAAGTACCGGAGCACCCCACGGTGAATAGCTCGGTCTTGCAAAACCCTTATCCGTTAACTCCTGCAACTGAACCTTTAATTCTTTCAGCTCCAATGGTGCCATCCTATATAGGGCAACCGAAATAGGTGTTGTACCCAGAACTAACTCAAAACCCAACTCGACCAGTCTAACTGGAGGCAATCCGGGTAACTCTTCCTAGAGCAGATCTGGATACTCACATACCACCGGCACTGATTCAATCTTTACCTCTAACTCTTGAGTATTTAGCACAAAGGCGAGATAGGACTCATACCCTTTTCTCAAGTATCTCTCAGCTACCATAGATGAAATTATCACAGGTAAACCATCTGATCTACCTGATTCAACCCGAATGACATCTGTAACAGCCCGATTTTGGGGCTAGTCGAAACAGTGGTTTCGAGACTACTAAACCGAGGTTAAGAAAAATTATTTTGATGTTATTTTATGTATTATGGCATTAATATATGGCTATGTGAAAATTTTCATGCTTTATTTTGAGCAATAGCATGTTTAATTGTGAAAAAGGACTAAATCGTATAAAGTGCGAGAGTTCTATTTTTCAAGGTAGAGGTGTCAAATAGCCATAGAATGTTAAATTGGAGGTCCTTAAAGTGTAATTAGGCCAATAGGAGGGTATGGCCAACCATAGGAATGAAGGGAGACAATAGCATTAAATGTTGGTCAAATTTGGTGGAAATTAGGTGATAAAGAAAATAAGATAAAAGATGAGATATCATCTTTTACTATTCATGCATCTTCTCCACTGAAAGTTGAAGAGAGAATAGGGGCTTTTGAAGTTCAAAATTTCAGCTACATTTCATCCTTGCTAGTAAGTCAATTTGATGATTATTTTTTATGATTTTTGTACTTTTGGAGTCCTCAAAGCTTAAGCTAGCTAATGAGGGGACAAATTTGTGATATGGTTGAAAGTATAGGGACTTGCCATGAGAATGGTTATGTTGTTAGCTGAGTTTTTATGGAAGAAAATGAATGTTAGGGAGATGGGAAACAACTTTGGTGAAAGGTGTAGACATGAAAACACTTAAATGGGACCAAGTTGTAAAAGATTGATTTTGTGTCATAAATGCATAAAATAGTTGCTAAGAGAAATAAATGTTCAGCTAGGCTTGCTTAATGAGAAAATGAGTTGAAAAATAATTTACGAGCCTAGGGGCAAAATCATAATTTTGCCATACTACAAGGGCAAAATGGTCATTTTTGCCTAAGTGCAGATTTTGATGCATTATGATCATAGAATGATCTAAAAGAATGAATTTTATTGTTATAGATCAAGAAGAGCGCGAAATCAAGCTTGGCTATGGAAAAGGTAAGGTGACGGATTAAACCGTTAGTTAACACGTTTTGCACCGAGGTAAGTTTATGTGTAAACGATGCATTTTATATACACATTGTTGTTGTTGATTGGTGCATGGCATGATTGAGAACATGTATGATTCAAGTGAATTAAATTTGATAGTTATTGTATAGTTTTGTATGAATGACGAAATAGTCATAGAAACGTGTAATGATAACAATTTATGGTGGGCTAAGTGGGATACCACCTTGTTACTTATTTACGATGGGCTATGTGCGATACCATTGTCTATTTATCATTTGGTGGGTTATGTGTGATACCACCGTAACTAACCTTTTCGTTGGGCTATGTATGATACCACCCTAATAAAGACTGATGGTGGGCGAAATGTGAAACCACCGAGTAATTTGATTATGAGTGGTTGATTAAAAGATTTTGATGTGTTGTATTATGTGACATTGGGGTACCAAATGCAGGGAGGCATGCAAATGAATGTATACATTAAGCTTGTGATATGGTTGGAATATGGAAATGGAATAAATGAGTAAGCAAGATTATGAATGTGGATTGTTTCTTGTTTAGTATGTAGTGCTATATAATTGTTTAGCACATACTATATTGTTGTATTATTTACATGTAAACTTACTAAGCTCAAAGCTTACTCCCCTTTCTTTTCCCTTGTTTTGTAGAGTTAAAGAGTCGGTACGGGATACGTGGATAACCAGAAGATCGCCCACACTATCAGCTCATCTCGGTACATTTAGACTTAGTACATTTGTGTATGGCATGTATAGAGGCTAGACAAGTTAGTTCATTTTGTTATATTGGCCAAAAGTGTGTTGGCCTTTGTGATGGACAAACCATTTTGTATATTGCCATGGTTAATGGCTCACCTTGTTATATATATATATATATGAAAAGATGTAGTTTTATGGAAATTTATATTGCAAAACATGAGTTGTTTGATGATTTGTTGAATGGATCCATGTTGTGTGAGCTAGATGGGTGAAAAGAGCTTGGCAAATAGCTTTGTTCTTGTCCACACAGGTAGGCACACGGGCGTGTGTCTAGGCCGTGTGACACACGGTCAGCCCCATGGGCATGTGACTTGGCCGTGTGTCCCCTACATGTTGGTGTTGTAAGCCAGTGTCGACCACGAGCTAGCCACACGAACATGTGCCTACGCCATGTGACCCTTATAAGGTTGCTAACATCACAAACAGAATACATAGGTTTTCACACACGGGCAATGACACAGGCGTGTCTAGGCCGTGTGGAGCACACGGGCCAATAACATGGGCGTGTGTCTGGCCGTGTGAAAACCCCTGTAGGTTTGAAATGAAAATAAATCCCACACGGGGTAGAGACATGGGCGTCTATGACCACACGGCCTGCCCACACGGGCGTGTCCCATTTCACACAAGCGTGTGACCCCTATTAAGGTGAAAAAATTTTAAATCGCGAAAGCTTCTGGTTGGGTTTTGAAACCCCTCGTATGGATGTTTAAGGCCTCGTAGGTCCTTAATGAGATTACTGTGATAGCGATAGAGATATTTTATGTTGGGATTGAAAGTTTATAGATTAAACTTGTGTGATTAAGTAGAATAAATCCGGTAATGCCTCACGCCCGGTTCCGGCATAAAATACGGGTAAAGGGTGTTACAACATCTTCATTTACACACTTCAATTCAATAAACTTACTACCACAATTTACTAAAACATTATGATAAGTCAATCAATCCATGCCACGAATCAAATCAAATTCATCAAACGACAACAACATGAGATTTGTCAGAAAACATTGACCTCTAATTGTCAAGGGACAATTCTTACACATTTTGTCAACTAGCACATGTTTGCCTAACGGGTTTGACACTTTTATCACAAATTCCGTAGACTCAACAATCATACTCATGCTAGATACCAATTTCATGCAAATATAAGAATGGGTAGACCCCGGATCAATCAAAGCAACAACAAACATATCATGAAGAGAAAATGTACCCGTGATCACATCTGGGGATGATGCCTCTTCGTGAGCGCGAATGGCATAGGTCCTTGCAGGTGCTCAACCCTCTGATCTCACAATAGAGTCTCTAGGCGCAACTCTACTACTAGTCCTACTCCCCGGGTTCCTTTGTGGTTTCAAATGAAGTGGTCAGGTGAACCACACTTGTAGCAATTACGGTTGTTTCCCCAGCACTCCCCAGTGTGTTGTCTACCACAATTTGGACACTCCGATTTATTTGAATTTGGATTGCCCACGCTTACCATCGAGGTGGCTTGAACTTTTGAGCCTGAATATGTATTACCTCGATCTCGATGTGAATACCCAACTGAAGCAGTCGTCTGAGGGTTCATTTCCTTGGATCTCTTTGATTAAGCTTGGAATGATTTACTCATCAGTCTCTTCCTTGCATCTCGGGCCTCAATCATAGTTTTTCTCTTTTCCTTATTCAGCTCCTCAGCCTTACATGCCCTATCAACCAACACCACAACTTCTTTCAATTCTAAAATCTCAACCAGCAGTCTGATATCCTCATTCAGCCCGTCTTCGAACCTCTTGCAAAAAATAGTTCCGTAAACACACTCTTGTGCATACTTGCTGAGCCTAACGAACTCGCACTCATACTCTGCCACAGTCATTTTGTGTTGCTTCAATTCAAGGAATTCTTTCCGTTTCTGATCTACAAATCTTTGATTTATGTACTTCTTTCGGAACTCTTCCAAAAAGAAGTCTCATGTCACCCTCTCCTTTAGAACTACTGACGTTAATGTTTTCCACCAACGATATGCCGAGTCCTTCAGCAATGACACGGCACATTTCAAGCTCTCCTCAGGTATGCAGGAGAGTTCATCGAATACTCGCATTGAGTTCTCAAGCCAAAACTCCGCCCTCTTGGGGTCATCATCTATATTAGCTCTGAATTCCTCGACCCCTTGTTTTCGAATCTTATCGATCGAGGGTTTAGTCATTTTCACCAAATCTATACCTAAAGGAGCCACGGGGACTGGCTGAGGTATAGGTGAAGATGGAGGAGGTTGAGCATTAGGGTTTCCTCATACAAATTCAGTGTACCAGTTACTCATCATGTAGAGAAAGGCTTCCCGAGCCTCTTCCCCTTGACCCAAAGTCTCGGGACTACTTTCTACAGGCGGGGTCCCTTGCGCGAGAGCTGGCGCGTTACTAGCAGCGTCATCAGCAGTAGCTCGGTCAGGATCCATTTGCTATATGAAAACACAATTCAAAATTTTTCAGAAGTCACCACACTATCAATATACGTTTATGGCATGTATAGCTAGACTCTTACACACACTACGGTAGTCTGAGAACCTACTAAACCTTAACTCTGATACCACTAAATGTAACACCCTTTACTCGTATTCAACACCGGAACCGAGTACGAGGCATTACCAGACTTAACGCACTTTAACATACAACTTTGGGCTATCAAATTTCATTTCAATATAAAATCTTTCAATCACATTCATAACATTCTTATTATGGGCCTATGAGGCCTTATACATGCAAACGACGGGCCTCGGAATCAAACTGGGATCCTTTATATACTTAGAAAAATTTTGCCTTAACAGGGCCACATGCCCGTGTGAAATGGGACACGCCCATGTGGGCAGGCCATGTGGTCATACACACCCACGTCCCTAGCCCATGTGGAATTTATTTTCTTTTCGAACCTACAGGGGTTTTCACGCGGCTGGACACACGCCCGTGTCCTTGGCCCATGTCCTCCACACGGCCTAGACAAGCCCGTATCATCACCCGTGCGTGAAAACCAAGGTATTCTATTTGTGACATCAGTAACCAAATAATGGGCACACGGCCTAGGCACAAGCCCGTGTGGCTAGCCCGTGGTCGACACTAACTTGCAACACTAACATGCAGGGGACACACGGCCTGGTCACACACCCATGAGACTGACCGTGCGTCACACACGGCCTAGACACACGCCCGTGTGCCTACCCGTGTGGACAAGAACAAGGCTATTTTCCAAGCTCTTTTTATCATCCTAACTCATACAACATCAATCACATTCAACCATTTACTAAGCAGCTCAATCATGTATCATACACATTCATGAATAACCTCATCTTTTCATATATATAATGATAATGAGCCATTAAATATGGCCATTTACAGAAGTGTTCATCTTTAAAAGAGCCAACACACTTGGCCAAAACAACAAAACATTTCACTATGTCTAACCCCTATACATGTCATACTCAAAATGCCAAGTCTAATATACCGAGATGAGCTGATAGTGTAGATGATCTTCAAATTATCTTCGTATCCCGAGCCAGCTCTTTGACACTATGAAACAAGGGAAAAGAAAGGGAGTAAGCTTTAAGCTTAGTAAGTTTACATGTAAGCAATAAGCATCATAGCATGTGCTAATCAATTAATAACATTTCATACTAATCAAGAATAATTCAGATTTTCATAACCATGCTTACTCATCTCATCTCTTACCACCTTCCAACTGTATAAAATTTATATGGCTCACACATCCAGTACTCATCACCACAAAGCCACATGAAACATTTACATAGACCATTTCCCGATGAACCATTTGGAATAATACTAAGTACCTGGTGGTTTCGCACACAGCCCACCATTAATCAATAATAGGGTGGTATCGCACATAGCCCACCAGCAAGAATATTTACGGTGGTTACACACATAGCCCACCAAATGATAATACAAATGATGGTATCACACACAGCCCATTGTGAATAAATAATAAGCTGATATCGCACACAGCCCACCAAAAAGAATAATTACGGTGGTATCGCACATAGCCCACCAACAAGAATATTTACGAATATTTTTCCGCACTTACATTCTATTCCGAGGTTCATATAAGAATTATTCACTATCTATCAATTTCAATCAATCTCAAACATAATTGATCTCATTCACACAATGCACCAATGAGTAACAACATATGTATTAAAGATGTATTGCTTACACATAAACTTACTTCGCTGCAAAATGTATTAATCGACGTTTTAATCTGCAACCTTGCCTTTTCTTCGGTTAGGGGTTGTTTCCTCGCTCTTCTTGATCTATAGTAATAAAATTCACTCATTCAATCACTTTATAATTCATGATATATCAAATTTTCTACTTAGGCAAAAATGACCATTTTGCCCTTCTACTTTGGCAAAATTACAATTTTGCCCCTAGGCTCGTAAATCGTTTTTCATCACATCTTCTCATTAAACAAGCCTAGTTGAAATTTATTTCTTTTACAAAATCTTACAAAACCAATTATTTCATGCATTTATTATGCAAATTCAAACTTTACTAATAGGTCCCATTTAGGTGTTTTCATCGTAACACCTTTTACAAAAGTTGTTTCTTAACTCATTAACATTCATTTTCTTCCATAAAAACTCAGAAAACAACATGAACACTCTCATGGCAAGTCCCTAAACTTTCAACCATTTTTCAAAATAGTCCCCTCATTAGCTAGCTTAAGCTTTGGGGGTTCCAAAAGTACAAAAATTATCAAGAAAGACCTCTAAAATCACTTACTTGCTAGAGGATATGTTGGCTGAAAGTTTGAGCTTCAAAACCCTTATTTCTTGCTAAAAATTTCGGTAGAAGAAGAAGAGAAATGAAAAAGATGATAGCTTTCTCTTTACTTATCTTATTTTGTTCATTTTAGTCACCTAACACCACCAAATTTTTGACTCATTTAATGCTCTTGTCTCTCTTGGTTCCCTTGGCCGACCATCATCTTTAGGAAGGTCTAATTTCACTTTAAGGACCTCCAATTTAATATTCCATATCTATTACACACCCCTAGCTTGTAAAATAGAACTTTCACACTTTATGCGATTTAGTCCTTTTTTGCAATTAAGCATACAATCACTAAAATTAAGGAACCAAAATTTTTATGCATCCTTAAAAACTTGCTATAACACATAAAATAATTTTCAAATAATTTTCTGCAACCTCAGGTTAGTGGTTCCGAAACCACTGTTCCGACTAGCCCCAAAATCAGGCTGTTACATAAAAAATAATTTTTTAAGCGGTGGAGGGTGGAAGACTAGAGGCACCAATAATGTTAGGGGACACCAGTTTGACCGCCTATGGTGGACGTGATTGGAAAGTTACAAGGGTCTCTTTTTTATCCCCGAACCGAGTGCCTTATCTTGATTTCTATTATTTCTTTCCCCTCCCCTCCCTTTATCCTTATATAAAACAAGCTAGGAGGGGGACCAGTTGTAGTTTGAGAAAGAAAAAAAAAGAAGTTGTCGATGTGTTGAAGTTGAAGAGGAGGAGAGGGTAGGTTTAAAAAGAAGTTGTTTAGGGTTTAATTTTTTATTACTATTTATTTGTATGTTTGTTACTTAATTAGTATAAACAAACTAATTAAATAATGAACTGACATATTTGAGATTTTTTTGTATTATTATTTTTTTGTATGCTTGTCACTTAATTAGTATAAAGAAATTAATTAAATACTAAAATGGCATATCTGATATTTTTTGTATTATTATTTATTTGTATGCTTCTTACTTAATTAGTATGAAAAACTAATTAAATATTGAAATGATATGTTTGAGGTTTTCAGAGTTTTTTTAATTATTATATGTTTGACAATTCCACCATTAATTTTATATTTTTTTTATTTTTTTATGTTGAAAATTTATTATGTGATGTTATTTGAATGCATTAGAGATATATGTTGAAAGGAATATATTCAGAGATATATTTTTTGAGATATATGTTATCTGATGTTTTTTTTTTTGTTATGTATAATAAAATAGTGGTAATTTCGATCTTTATAATAATAATGTTAGTTTTGTAAAAAAATATTTATTATTTTTTTGAGAAAAGTTTGTGCTCGAAGGAAGCATCAGTAGGCAGGTATGTGCTTACATTTTTTTATAATATTAATTTTGAGATTTTGATTTATATATGTACATCTACATGTTTTGCTTTGGATTTGCCATTAATTGTGTTTTGCATGCTTTTGTATATATTATTTTTTTTATTATTGTGATTTGCATGCTTTTGTATTATATTTATGTGTTTTGTTAATGAGTGAAAATGTTTAAACTTTAATTTTTTTACGTTAAAAAATGTATTTTCGTTATTTGTATATTGTTTATTTGTCCCGGTGATGATTAAGTTTTATTTTTGAAACTGTAAATATCCAAATGGGTTCTTTGATTACAAAAAATGATCACACAACAATTACGATTAATGTGCTGATAATAAAATTGTTATTTGTTATTCACGGGTCCCCTTACAAAGTTCCACGTCATTTTTTATTTAACTGAGATATATCAACTAATGAGGTAATTTAATTCAGATTTGGATAAGCGGCATTGATCTACATGTTTGATTTGAGGTGTGACTTGATATCCGTTTTGGTCGAGCAGTGGCGCCTAGAGATCCACACATTTCATTTGCCATGTGGGGAGTGCAACGTCACTCTGGAAGATGTTGCACTGCAACTCGGGTTCCCAATCGACGGTAGTGCGGCCACAGGTAAGTACGGTGTCCAAATCGACGGTGCTTTGTTATCACTTGGACACTTTCCCGATAATGGTGGAAATAAATTTACGAGTTTAATATTTTAATGGTTGAAAGGAAATTTCGAAACTTTATCGAGTATTGCCATTCAACGGGTGGTGATGTATGCCGATAAGGGGTGTACTCATGCCAGATGCATATAACAATAAGGTCCACTTGATGTACTCACCCCTGTTATCTGATTTTGCAGTAGCCATTCCTATAGTTGGTGTCACACCACATATTTTTATTTTTAATTTCGTCAATTTATGCACAAGCAAGTAAGTAGCCCAGTGGTAATAAGCTTAATTAAATTCTCTTAGACCTTAGGTTTAATTCCCTTCACTCAAAAAAAACAAATTTAAGAATTTTTGGCACATTAAACATGGGCCAAACCCCCTTGTGTAGACCACACCAAGTTGCCATACAAGGGAAGATTCTTTCCTTGTTTGTCTAGTCAACCTTCCCCCAATAGCCTCCTTTTCACTCCCTTGATCCACCTATCATACCTTTATTCCTTGTGTTTCCATTTTCTCCCTTACCATGCATTGTCGTCCCATGCACCTAGACACTCCTAAACTCACATTTGTTTTTATTTTCACTTTTCTCTTATCTTTTCTCTCTTTTCCTCCTCCTTCAACCACTATTCCCTTTACTCTTTGCCAATATACCACCACCGTTGGCCACCGTATTATCACCAAATCACCACCATGATACCACAAAGACCTCCCCTCTCTTCCACGCCTCCTCGACCACTCCTCCACCGTGTTGCCATTGTGCCATCACCGTACTACTGTCGTGCCACCACCGCTCTTCTCCATTTTCTATCCTCTTTCAACTCATCAGTTATAATCGAATTCTTACTCTTCTTTCTTATTTCTTTTCTTTCTTTTATGGTTATCAAATCCTAACTCACTTTATGAAATTTTCTTTTCTTGAATGATAATTTTTACTTATCATAGTTACTTCTTCCATTTGAATCAAGACCCCAACGAGTCATTCTTCCCTCTAATAGAATCGTATTAAGGTAAATACATGATGATCTAATTGGACCATAATTATTTTACCATTCCACACCTTTAGGTCGAATGTGATAAAGGGTTCTTAGATTTTATTATTTTCAATACAAATATCTTCTCTCATAAATTATTTGTTTATTAAAGGTTCGTATACGATCAACACGAATCGCCTCTAGCATTGGAAGTGAGTCACAACTCTGAATCGAATCTGTAATAGTGTAAGTGAATATTTGAAAAGAAAAATTGTGATTAAATCATTTTAATCAAGGGATTAATAAAATAATGTCCTAATAATAAAACATCATTTTATACTTAGATCTGCAATAAATATCTTCAATAAATCTAGATAAATCCAAGCGTGGGTGATCGAAGAGGCTATTATTGTATTGAATCTACATAGGTCAGGTGTGTGTTTAACTTAATATGAAATATATGATTGATTCACTGTCAAATAAAATTTATTTAAATCTATTAATAAATAATATTCTGTTAAGATTTATGGAATGATATTATGTGTGAATTCATTATGTATTCGAAAGAGGAATGCTAAATTCATTAAAATGAATGATATCTAAGTAAGTGATTCTGAACTGATCAACCTGTGATTTTATGATTGTGTTGGTGGGATATATCAATGAATACGAAATTATGTTTACATTCTACTACTCATGACAGGTGATTCATTGACACTATCTAATATGCATGAAAAACAAATCATGCCATTGTTACTGATAAAAAAATATTATTCGCATGTTAAGCATGCCCATTTTACTATTCTATAAAATACATCTTAAACGCATGTTTATCATGCCCATCGAAAAATTCTGTTTTTGTATTTCATATCACATACATGGGACTGGGATGATTTGAAAGGAGGATGATTATGATAGTTTAATGATCTGCACATACTGGTGGTTTAACCACGATTTTTGGCAGTTTATTTGCAATATATGGTGGCTTGTCCACGTATATCTGTATCTGCCAGCTTGTTTGCAATATCTGGTGACTTGTCCACATTGTGGTATGTTATTGGATGGACGAGTTCTGGAAAACTCTTTTATGGTGTGTAGCAGAGATTGGTAAGAATGTTTTCTAAAAAACTTGCATTGATTTTTGAAAAGCTTTGCATTGACATCCTTATGCACATGGCTATATGTGAAATTATGTTGGTATGTGAATACTGCTATATTTATGAAATGTATGTCTTAATTCTACTATTATTTAAGTCAATACTCACACTCTACTTTACAAGCTCACCCCATTCAAATTCCTGACTTTTCAGATAACCCATGAGCTTAGGACATGGGCTGGGCTTACGGAAGAGTACTCAGACATTTTGAGTATAAATTTTTATAGTTTATTATTTTTCGGTATTTAGACTGTTTAATTATTTTCTGTGGACTGTGGCATGGGACAATGATTTCGATTTTGGATTGATTTTGCATGATTTGGTTTTAGAACAATTGTTAAAAATGGTTTATCAAATTGGATTTTTCAACACAATTGTGATTTCAACTCAATGATCTTATTTCAAATTCAAGAGCACTTTTTTACTAAATTTTTATCTGTTTTACTCAAATAATCCAATGAAATGTATCAAATAATGATTTTAAATCAACAAATATGGTTTTTTTTAATCTTTCACTGTGACATTTTAAAATCAAGATGTTTACTTCAAACGCTTAAATTTGAACTTTTCAAAGTTATTCGATTTCTGAAAGTATCTTTCCAAAGAAGTAAAAAGAGATTACTTTAGATTTTCTCAAGAAAAATAGCATGTTGATTTTAAATAAAAGACATAACGATTTTTGAAAGAAAATAGCTAAACTTTTTTCGCGCTATCATCATGGCCAATATGATTTACTAGATTTGGCCATAACGTCTAGGTTGGGTCTAGGGGGTTACAATTGGGGTCAACAATACTAGGAACATTGTATCGTGAGCTTTGTCGGACGACAAAGCACCGTACCATAGACATAGGCAGGTGTTGGATATTGCTGTAGTCTTGGGCTCTATACAGGATGTCATTTTTTGTATCAGTTAGTCACCAAACACATGTTTTTCCCACTTGTGAATAGGTGATAAAATTTATGCATTACATAAAGAATTTTTTTTTCACGAAAATTTATTTTAACAAGTTTAAATTTTTCGTAAACATAGTACTTCTTCGAGTATCGGGAGGTCATATATGCCTCCGATATAGCGACAGATGATTGAGATACATGCCGGGGAAGAGGTAATTTTTTCTAATATTCATGACATGTAATTACTTTATTTATGTTATTGAAATCGTGTTCCTATGACCATGTTATTAATTGTGCAGTTCTTCTGGATGCCATATTCCATCTTGGACATTGCAGTTGTTATTCCATCATCTGCTCACATCAACTCACATTTGTGGTGCATTAACGCACCCCTGCTGAATTTCTCAATAGTTGAGTGGTACAAAGGGGATTGAGTTTTACGATAGTTCGGGTGCATACAAGATATTCTAGATGTTCCACAGAGTTTGGGGGATATCCATGAAATTAACAAAAGAGGGAATCAAGTAAAAAATTGGGCATTAGAACATGAAAAATATCTTGTATTGTGGAATGACTATACGGGGCAGAGACCTCAGATGGATTTTTCTTTTGATTTGCAGTCCTTAGAGGAGTACCAACGCTTGTACATCGAGAATGAGAAAGTATTTTTATTTGGCAGGCAATCGATGTTAGTCCCTCCACACATGCAACGATGAGGGCACCAGCACTACTGTTTGAAACATTCGCCTCCTATTCCTCAACCCAAGCCAGAGCCCGAACCTGAGCGATCTTATACATAGTCTGGAGGTAGTTCTTATCATCCGGATTTGGGGGTAGATGTAACATCCCAAAAGTTAGGGTTTATAAATTTTTGCATAATTGCATGTTGTGCTTGCTCAGCGGGTAATTTGAGTGTATTTGGGGGTTCTAGGGAGGCATGGGATTGAGTTGGAGCCTTGGAGAAATTTTGGTTTTTGGCCCTTTTGTGGAGAAGGCTGTTGGAAGTAGGGCTTAAGTAAGTTTAAGTGTGTTTTGCTAACACAAGATGAGCACATGGTGGAGTGGTGTGGCGTTAAGTGGAGAGCAAGGTGGTATGGGGTTCGAATCCCACAAGCTGCAAATGGTAGCTTTTATTTTGTGGCTTGGGAGAGAAGGAAGCAGAGTTTGGATCAAACTCTTCAGTGGGAGTTGGAGAATAGGTCAAACGGTTCAAATGGATGAATGAGAGGAATTGTAGGAGAGAAAAGGGGAGAGAATCAAGAAGTTGTGTGTGTGGGAGGTGTTGGCCGAAAGTGGGAGTCTAGCTAAGGGGGACTTCCAGCTGAAGAAGAGTCTTTTGGAAGCAAATTCGACAATTGATGTGTGAGAGATAACCGAAACTCCTTTGTGTGTGTGCATTTTATTTTCTTTTCATTTCGGGTCTTTTCTAAAAGTGACGTTTTAGGTAATTGTTTTCTTTTTCTCTGGAGTGTCATTTTGGGTTCGTACATTTGCCTCTTTTTTTTCTTGCCCATTGCCGAATTCAATCCTAGTTCCTCTTCGTTCTTCATTCCTTTGTGGTAGCCGTCCATTACATCGATAAGCCTCTCTTCTTCCACTTCTTTTCTTAGTTCCATCATTATTTCATAGTTGCTACTATTGATTGTCGAATCTCTCTTTTCCATTCGGCTCTTCTCTGGTCAAAGGTAACAGTTTCTTTTCTCTTATTTTCTTTCTTCCCTCTCTTTTCTCTACCAAAGCCGAAACTCCTAACTTCAACTTTTTATTGCCTAGGCCGAATCTATTAGAGTCCAAGCATACCTTCTTCTCTGTTCATTCAACATTCGGGTATTGGAAAGTGGTTGGTAAGTGTGACTATGGCCGAATAGGGGTGGTTGGCTTCTCTTTATCATTTTGAGTTTCTTAGGGCCGAAAGGCCGTTTCTTTTGTTTTCTTGGAACAACGTTGCTAACTTGTTCTTTTCACTAGGGACTCGGTTTCTTAATCAAAGGGAGTAAACCGAATACTCTACCATAACAAGAGTTGTCGTTTTCTGGTAAGTAAAGGCAATGGATAAATTATTTCTATATCTTGGTTTATCAAGGGTAAAGACTAACTAATAGTCAATTGTGATCTCAGGTGCTTCAGAAAGTGTTGTGAACCGTAATCCTTAACACGTGTGTAATATCACACCTCTGTATAAACTGTTGTTGTGATCTAGGAATCGGCTAAAAGCCGAAATGCCGAAAAACTAGAAAATTGGCAACTGAGATCACTCAAGCATGCAAGCGCTCGTAGTGATAAACTGAGTCACATACGTTGATGATAGGCCTTTGGGAGTGCCACGATCTTTTTCGCGAGCGTAGGCTATTATGGGCCTTGTTGAGCCAAAGTGGGCTAATGGGCCCATAGAGGGAAAATCCATAGTAAGTGCCGGATGATTGATGCGGCTGCGAAGTTCGCAGAACCGTGATCGAAAATGGGCTGAATAGGCCACACGAGCCTTTGAGCCAAAATTGGGCTTTAGGCCCAATTGCACCGTTTCGACCAAAAAGGGAACCTGTGTCGCTCGAGGCGACAGTAGGCCTCCGGAAAGGCTGTTAGATGGTAAATTACTAAAATACCCTTGGTTTGTAAATTACCGAAATACCCTTGGTGGGTAAATTACTGAAATACCCTCGGCGGGTAAAGTTACCACAAATACCCTTAAATGGTGAAATTACTGAAATGCCCTCGTTGGGTGAAATTACTGGAATACCCCTGAGGGTTAATTACTATTTTACCCCCTACCGAGCAAATGACCATTATACCCCTAGTGGAAGATCTAGTGTTGTATGTGTACCATATTTAATTGTTTATGATGGTAATTTATTTCATACATCATTTTAATATGTCACTACATGTCGCATTGGGTTGGGTTATGCTTTTGAAGGAAGTACTGTACTGGTGGCTATACCACGTTATACTAATTCAGTGGCTCTGCCACGATATACTGATTTTAGTGGCTCATCCACGTATACTGTTACTGGCAGCTTTGCTGCATTGGCATTAGCAGCTCGTCTGCGCTATTGGTGTGTAGAGCTGGGTAAGTTGACTTGGTCCCCACATGGTGTGTATGGTTGGTACAGGTGGTGTGATGGTTGGATTGGGTTGGGCTGCATTTTTGTTTGTATTACCATGATTTTAGGGCTTAGGCCCGAATTGATACTGCATGGGCTTGGGCCCAGACTGTGACTGTGACAAGGGATTACACACTGAGTTCTTGTAACTCACCCTTCTTTTAACTGTGCAGGTAATCCCCAACCTTAGAGGATTTGGAGCTGAGAAGGACTCGGAGGTGGCCACACGTGTCCTGTATGTTCATGGGGTTCTTTAGTAATTTTAATTTAATTTACATTACTTTAATTTTTAGGGTTAATAATTTCTGTAATAAGGCCATTGGAATTGTTTTTAACTTTTATTTGGTATTTATTATATCACTGCAAATTTATTAAATATGGGTTTTAAAACAATAACATCTGTTTTTAAATATCACGTTTTCGCAACGGTTTAAATCAAGCTTTCGTAACAGACAAGTTTTTAAAAGGAAAACAATAAATGCATAATAAGGTTTTACAAAAAGGAAATGATTTCGAGTAAAACTAGTTTTGTTAATAAGCAACAAAAATCGAAATTTTGAATCGGTAGGAAGTTTTGATTCGTAGATGAGTTTTCCAACAAATGGATAGTTTTCAAACATCACCTGATATGGCACGCTAGATCCGGTCGTAACGTCTAGGCCGGGTTTGGGGTGTTACAGTAGATAATTATTTTCCAGGCTTGTCAGGCTACGTATTTCAGTTGGAGATTCTCAGTTCCACTTCTTATCATCTGGATTTGAGATCATATGATTTTTCGAGTAAGTTTGGCACACCCCAAGTTCCACCGATGGATGTTGTAAATGATGTTCCGGGTAATGATTGACGTGAGTACCCTTAACGCTAATGCCGGGCACCCCAACGGTTTACCCCACGGACAACACTATTGAACCATCAATTTTAACACATGTCACATTATCTTTATTACATGTTGTTTGTAATTTTAATTTAAAATGTCAAGTTTGTATTAATTAAATTATAGTAAATTATTATTTTTAAATCTTTTTTTATTTTTAATGATTATGAAATCAAAACATATAATTAATAAATACTATTCATTCAACAAAGAATTAATTTCAAAACACAACTTTTAATAAATATGAAAATTCCATCATAATAAAAAGAATTTAATAAAAATTTGAACATGGAGTACATTAATTCATATTCCACTTAATCAAGAGAATTGTCCAATATGGTAGGTGCGATCGGGTATTTAGTCTGATTATGACCAGTTGTTCTACACACACCAGAAAGTTTGTGGTTGATTTTCTTCCTCATGTCCATTTCACCATGGATTCTGGTGACCTGTGGGCGATCTTTTGGCTTCCTACGTAACCCCTTTTCTAGGATAAGCTCGAAAGAATGCGGAGGCACTTTCCATGTATACAAATCACGCAAGACGGAGAACTTGTTTCTCGAAATACATAATGTGTGTTCGAGAGTGTACACCTTATCAATATATTGTTCAATATTGATCGAGGCATGAGCACAAGCTACAACGATGTGCATACAAAGGTAATGAAGTGTTTGGAAATTCTCACAATTGCATCGTCTGTTTCGGAGATCAACTTCATAGGACCTAGGTGGGATAGCTGGCTGCCGACCAATGGACTCTAAAATTTGAAAAGTTTCTAACTGTTGAGAATATGTTTCTATATTCATATCCTCGATCTTTGATGGTTTGCACCCATTGCCTTCATGACCTCCTCAACAAACACATGTCCCGCATCTATCTGGTTTACTTGTTTCAACCCTATTCTTGGCATCAAGGTTGCCAACCTATAGAATGTAGCTGAGAAATTAGATGAAATTGGAAGATGTCGTGTTTGCTTTAAGATGGAGTTAACTGCATTTGCCAGGTTAGTGACCATATGACCATATTGAGACCTGTCATCGAAACTTTAAGCCTATTGTCACGGCTCCATGATACCCAACCACTCTAAAAAGGGAGTATTCGTTTCACTATGCATATGACCTCAAGCCTGGTTAACTTTTGCCTGAAACGATGTTCTAGCTCGTATGTTGTGTATGTATTCCGAAAAGACACGTTACCTTTTCGAATTAATTTGTAGAAGTATTCAGAACATTTAAAAAATATGTTGAAATTGAAATTTACCTATGTTCACTACTTATTTCCACTAGTTTGCATTCTTGTAGTTTTGGTGACAGTTAGAGGTGATGTGCCAAATGCAGTAAACAGATCTTCACAGAACACTGAAATGCCTAATTGCGACAATTAGTCCCTTTGATCTATCAAATATGATGCAAATATTGTTGTCCCTAACATCATACATTCGCAAGTTCGTTAGGAAGAATTCCCGTAATTCCATGTTCTTTGACTCCACAATGACAAGCGCTATCGGAAGCAAGTTCTAGTTCCTGTCTTCAGCAACCAAAATAAATAGGATCTACATATATTTTCCGTATAGCTAGGTTTCATCAACATGCACAAGCCACTTGTAGTGGGGAAATGTCCGCACGCATGGATCGAACGTCTAGAACATTTGGTGGAAAATTATTCTTCCCGGTTGAAGTTGGCTGCCCAAGCTGCAATAAGATTGTAACATCCAGGTTTATACCTTAGTCAGAATAGTGGTTTCGGGACCATAAATCCAAGTTTGAAAAATATTTTACTATTATTTTTCATGTTTATAGTGTGTGATTTAGTATGTGTGAAATTTTCGTGAGTTAATATTATCGTTTTTGTGCTTAATTTGCAAAAAAGACTAAATTGTAGAAAATGCAAAAGTAGCCTTCTAATTAGTTATATGCCGAATTGACATGGCTTATTAATGTGAGGTCCTTATGTTGTGAATGGACCATTAGTTTAATGAGTGGACATTTATGGACAACCATTAATTAATTTATAAGTTAAATAGCCATGGGTAAAATGGTAAATTATGTATTAGTGTTAATAAGTTCAAATAAAACAAAAGGTTAGTGGAGTGTTCATCTTTTTTTTGCCGAAATTTGAAGAAGAAAGAAGACAACCATGGCTATTTAGGGTTCGGTCATTTGAAGCTTCAATTGTTATGTGATTTTTGTTCGGTTTTTTGATGATTTTTACGTTTTTGAGATCGTTGCTTCGTATATTAGCTAGCCCATGCTTAAATTCATGAAATTGATTATGATTTTGAGTTATGCCATTGTTGATAATGTGAGCTTTGTGAGGTTTAATGATAGAAAATAAGTGTTGGATGATAGATAAATGTATTTTGTATTGGGATTTTTGATGAATTTGATTATTATGGGCTAAATTATGAACATGAGAAATTGAGGGGCTAAAATGTAAAATAAATGAAATATATGGGCTTAAATGAACTCCATGAAAATTCGGCTAAGCATGAAAAATGTGAAAATTTGTGTATTTTATGATTTTGTGAAATGATGACTAAAGTGTTAAAATGTGAAAATATGAGGGCTAATTTGTAAAATGCCCTAAATATGTGTAAATGAATTGTATTAAATGATTTGGTGAATAAAAGATTTAAATTTGAATGTGTATAGATCAAGAACCAAAGAAAATGGAATTAGATTGGGGGAAATTGAAAATAGTTGAATAGCCATTCGTTTCCGTTCTTTCCCGTACGAGGTAAGTCTATATACAAATAAATGTATTTGAATTGAACTATTATTGCTTATATGTTAATGAAATGTGATGAATGGCTATTGGAGCTGAATATGTGAAATCCGAGAAAATTCTGATAATGTGATGACGTCCGAAAAGCCCCGTACGAACTATAGGAATAGTTAAGATACATATGTCATGACATAGGATTCTGATATGAGTTATCGTGTTAGATCACATCTGGGACGTTGGCATCGATTTGAGATTTACGTGTAAGAACATGTCTGGGACATCGGCATCGTATATGATTTCGTGTAAGACCCTGTCCGGGATAGAGGCATCGATATTTATTTACATGTAAGACTACGTCTAGAACGTTGGCATTGTACGAGCTTTACGAGCTATCTGAGTATCCTTATTGATTCCGAACGGTTCAACAGGCATTCCGAGATATGATTGAATATGTGAATATGTATCCATTTCAGGTACGTATGAAATGTATATGAAATTTGGCAATGGAAGATAAGTATGAATATGATCATTTGATATGTGAGCTACATGAATATGTTTATAAGCAAGTGGTTATGAACAATTGAGCTAGATGAGAAATATGAATTTGCTATTGTGTTATGCCATAGTTCATATGAATGAAATAGTTTGTAATTGTTTATGTGATAAATTTATTTGTATATGGCTTACTAAGCTTTTGAAAGCTTACTTTGTGTGTGTTTGCATTGTTTTATAGATTATCGAAGCTACTGGGAGCTCGAGGATCGTTGAGGATTATCACCACACTATCGAACTTTATTTTGGTACCTTTTGAAAATGTACATATTGAAGTATGGCATGTATAGGCTAGAGAACTTTGATTATGTTTTCAAATGTGTAAATATAGCCATGTGATATGGCTTGATAATGAATGTGATTATGGAGTGAATTTAGTGCATGCTATGTGATGCAAAATTTGGTATGTTTTGATGTGCTTATGAATGGCCAAAATAAATGGTCAATTTTGGTAAGTTTCATGGTTGATTATGAATGTGGTGTTTTAGGTATGCTTGAGAAGGGTGAGAAATGTGGCTTCAACCAAGCCTACTTTCACTCCACACGGCCGAGCACACGGGCATGTGGCTTGACCGTGTGTGAGACATGGCTGTGGTACACGGTCGTGTGTCCCCTGGGGTAACCCTTCAAATTGAGTCAGTATACCCTACAGGTTTGGCACGGCCTAGACACACGGGCGTGTCTACTGGCCGTGTGTGGCACACGGGTTGGCACATGGGCGTGTGGCTGGCTGTGTGACCCAAGTCAGTAACCCCTCTAGATTTCACACGGCCTGGCACACGAATGTATCCTCGGCTGTGTGGTGCAAGTCAGAATGTATGCTCTGTTTTCACACGGCCTTTGACACGGGTTTGTCTAGTGTCCGTGTGAGGCACGCGGCCTATTCACATGGGCGTGTGATCCCTGAATGCTTGAAAATTTTAAGTGATTCCTAAAGTTTGCAAATGTGATCGGTTCGATCCCGAACTTTCTCTAAAGCATGTTTAAGGTCTCATAGACCTTCTAAAGGGACTTTATGTGTATATTTTTCTGTGGAATGTTTGTGAATATTTGATATTAGTGAAATGTTTGTAATATGATCCGATATGTCCGGTAACGCCTCTTAACCTTAGTCTGACGACGGATACGGGTTAGGGTTGTTACAAAGATGTGTCTACAACTCAATAATAGTCCGTGGCATGAACTCTTGCGTAACAATTATCCACCCCTATAGTTCATTGTATGACACATCCCAATATTCGTACAATTGCTCTATGACCATCTGTTTAACTATTTATGCTTTTCGGTATGACACACAATATTAGAATCATTCTTGCATTTCAGCAATCAATATCGAAACAGGAATGGCCGTCATGTCCTTCACCATTTGCATGATGTAGTTGCAAATAGTTTTAGCATCAAGTTTGCGGTGATCTTGCGTCATGTGTAGAAGTGCATGTGTGAGGTCCAACAAAATTTTAGATGTCCTGATATTGCTACATTTGGATAAATATGACTCGTACACACCAATTGCACCCTTCTACCTATCTCTAACACTATTCAACATACAATGCCGGTTTAGACACAGTGACTTTATAATCAACCGACAAATTCATATTATACTGCTTAATGGAAAATACACAGTCTTCCTTGGTTGCGAATTTTGGCCTACAAACAACTTCTCACATTCGAGATTTATGGCCAATCGGTGGGTAGGTAATATATCGGGGTACTCTAAAAACTTAGTTGTATGCGTCGCATCGGGATCTACGATCGACATGTAGGCCTCAGGATCATTGCGCATGACAATGCCTCAACTTGGGTTCTTGGCTGAAGAAGTAAATATTTCCATCATCATTTGAGCCTTTATCGTCGATATCATCCGGAACCTCATATAAATCAGGATCACTATAATCTTCAACCTTGTGATCAGAAGGACTATTATTATCACATCCATCTTCACCATCTGCATCGATCTCAATCATTGCCGAATGTATTTGTAAACGGAGACCTAAGTTAAGGTTCTCAAACACATGTGGAGAATTAAGATCGATGTCAAACTTGCGTATAGTCGTTCGCCTATCAACGGACGTTCTCAGAACCTCCGTACATGGATCTTAAACTTCATGTTCTTCACTTAATGAAGTGAAATCTTCACTTGGCTCCACATCAACTAACTCAACAAACAACTGAACCAGTTCAGTGTGGCCACTCTGATTCTAGTAATAAAGTGCTACCATTGTCTTTATGTCTTCATCGTCTACAAATTCCATCTCGGTGAATTTGATAGGATTTGTCGAAACTGGGACTTTGTAGAATAGTTTCGAGATTTTCTTCCCACAATGTTTAATAATTTTTGAATTGATCCTTTCTTTCATATTATCAACCGAAACATTTTTATTAAATCTCATATCTACTTGTTGGTGGCATTCAAATATAAAATCAATTGTTGTTAAAATTATTCCATCGAAATAAACGCATACGAAAAATTGATTATCCATCTTCAATACTAAATCTGTAAAAATATTTAAACATAATTAAATTTCTCAATAATTTTTTCAAAGACAAAACAAGATTCTACTATAAAAAATATAATAACAAAAATTAATCACTGTACAAACCTTACAAATCTTTTTGACTTTTCTTCTTTGTTTTCTCCTCTTCTACAAAAAAAAAAAAGAATTTCCTCTTCTTTCTTCTTATCTGTTAGCTGCTACAACCATTCAACAAAACACAAAAAACACTATAACAATTCAACAAATCAAAACACAAAAAATTTTATCACACTTCATACAAATTATTATAACCGTTCAACTAAACTATATAAGGGTTTAGTGCCACCTGACAATCTTCCTCCTCCAACTGGTGTTGCTTGACGTGCCCTCCAAGTTTGGTGCCGCCAGTTTAGCACCCTCCACCCCTTTTTACCCGTATTTTGTTTTGTAGTTTTTCTGTATACCGGTGTCGCCGTATAACGTCTCTTCACCATTAAAAAATATTTTTTTAAAAACATAACATAGGCTAATGATGGAGATATGATTGAGCAGAAAAAAATAGGTGATGCTGCCACCCCGTATCCCTCCACCTCTCGACATAGTTAATTTCACCTCATTTTAGTATTTAATTAGTTTTTAGTATTATCAAGGTAACTATTTATAGCATTAATTAAATAAATTATCCTTTGAATGATTGAATTGCTTAGTAAATTGAAAAAATTATAAAAAAAATAAATTAAAATATTAACAAAAACAAGTAACGTACGGATCCACAAATATTCAAATTCATGTTTTAATAGAAATTACAACCCCCTTTCATTTCCACCGCTGTTTAAATTTACAATTCAGAGATGCCTTCTGTCACTAAGTCTCGGATTGCTCAGCAACAGTTTGCAATAAACCCTAACCCAAAATATCTAATATGTTTATTATTATTTTATTCATTAAAAAAATTGTAAAACAAAAACAAAACATTTCTAAAAAGAATAGCAATAAAAAAATATAAAATTCCACGTGGCAGTACACCAATGATCCCGTAATAGAAGTTGCTCGATATATAACCCCAAAAATTGTTGCTATATAAACCCAGCTTCTTCACCCTCATTACTCGCATCCGTTGTCTGAAAGAGGAAAACAAAGCCATTTTTAGTGGTTTCGCTCTCTCTCCCTCTCTCTAAAGAAGAGGCATTCCCTTCGTCGGAGTGCGCTTCTGCTGAGTGTTTCTTTCGTTTTCTTTTGTTTGAAGTTTTGGAGTAAAAAGTGTTTCAAGCTTTTTAGTCCTATTGGCTGCTTAACGACCTAAGCTAACCTCGCCGGATATAGGTGAGTTCATTTTGGAGTTCTCAGCCGTCAACTGTGAAATTAAATAGTGGTTTACGGTGGATTCTCTTTTTAGAGTAACATTTGTTTCCCTTTTGGATGACTTGTTGTTGGTTCCGTGGTGATCATGAAATGAGACGTCATTTGGATTTGGATTTTGGAGTTTCTATGATCTGAAATCTTTTAGAACTTTTTGTTTGTTAATTTTGAAAGTTTTATGGATTTTTTATTTAAATTGTATTTTACTTTATTTCATTTTTTATGTACTGTTTTTCCTCTGCGATTTGTTTCTGGTTTCGTGGTGATCATGATCATGAAATGAGACGTGATTTGGAGTTTTTATGATCTGATTTTTTTTAAAATTTCCTGTTTGTTAATTCTGAGATTTTGATCGATTTATTAAGCTTCTGCTTTCCATGACTATGGATTATGGTATGGAGTAGATCTGCGCTTGACGAAGAACGTAATTATAACAATAAAATCTTATTTACGTAAGAGTTAAGATCACGGCGATAAATCCCTCGAATTACTTGGTTATGAATTACGATTTTGCTCTTACGGTGACAGATAAATTTTTTTTATAAATATCTGTTTAATTGAAAATTCATCGTCGTTTAAAATTTTGCCAACTTTTTATAATCCTCTGTTTAACTAAAAAAAGTTCGTGTTTTCTTTTTCACGTTTTTTCTTCTGCTGTATTAATCGTGAAGATCTTTTAGATTATTGGACCTGCTTTTCTCGTGTATCCGTCCAAACTTGCTCTAACTCTAAGTATACACTTTTTCTTTTCTTTTTTTATTAGAAAAAAAATCTTTTTTCGAAAGTAGAAAATTAAGAATTTATTTATTTTTCTAATAAAAAGAGGAGCTTTGTTTATAGTCTGAACAGATCATTGTGGTCCGCCGGCGGCCTTCCCTTTTTCATATTTATTTTTTTCCGTTGATGATCTTCAAGTAAACCACCTGAAAGTTACTTGATTATAAAAAATAGTTCGTATATTCCTTCAAAAAAAAAAAAAAACCCAAAAAGTGGTTTACAATCCCAATTTAGCGACTAACTGTAGCTTAAATCACAGTAAATAAATAAATTTGAACAGTTGCTTTCTTTTTCCTTTATACCTTGACCATTCCAGATTTTTCTTCATGGACATAATATTTTATCCCAATAAACAAAGAAAAAAAAAAGAGATCTGGTTTTCTGTCTCGATAAATAAAAAATGCTTTTTAATATTTTACACAATTTTTTCTTTTTCAGAAATTTTTTTCATTCTTTATAAGTTTTGGGTGGGTTCAAAATTCCATGATTATTCAGCGGATAGGTGAGAAAATGTTAAGCCCAACATCAGTGAACCAATTGGGGTGGTTTCTCCCTTCAGGGAAATCTCATGGCACTGGAAATGTTCCTTACAAAACCTTAACTTTCCAAGATATTTTAAACCCATAGGTCAAAATTTTAGACCCTACCCCTTACCCATTTTTATTTTGCTGTATTCGTCTTCTGCAAATGGGTGGTCTTTAAATTTTTGTTTTTGTTATCTAGTATAATTCTTAATTATTTTTATTGAAACTCTGTTTCTGAACTTAATATAAACATCTTTTAACTTTTTGCTCTTTTTTTTTTTTTTTGTTCTTATATATATCTGTTCTGTGAGTTGTCATTGATGTCGTTTGTTGTGTTGTCCGACAGTTATCAGGTGCTCATCATAAAAAATGACTGTCACGCCAGGAATTTCCATCAACGATGGGAACCTTGTGGTTCATGGGAAGACCATCCTCACTGGAATGCCTGACAACATAGTTTTGACCCCAGGATCTGGTGTCGGGCTTGTTGCTGGTGCTTTTATAGGTGCTACTGCTTCGGATAGCAAAAGCCTCCATGTCTTTCCAATAGGTGTTTTAGAGTAAGCACATTCTCCTTTGAAAACTCTATTATCCTCCAATTTTGACATTCATGTACCTTCTTTTTCTTAACTAGAATTGATGTTATTTCATCATGTTCTGTTTGGTGATTGCATCATTGTGTGAAAATTTATTTATGGATTGGGAGTTTGAGATTTAGCAAATCAATGGATTTTCATTTTATAATTTGGTTGTTTCATTTTAAAAAAAAAAATTAACAGATAGCATAAGCTATAAAGTACTATTGGTTGTCAAGAAAGAGATGGTTGGTTCCTATTTTTATGACTAACAGTATCAAGCTTCTTATGTTACTGATTGTTGCCTTAAGATTCTACATCATTCTTTTACTTTATTTTTTGAACGCTTTTGATCAGTTTACACCTTTAGAAAAAGGTTCATTTAGGTTAATTTGTTTCCTAGTTAACTTGGAAAGAATCGGATTATATGACTATGCAGTAAATAGGAGTCTAGACTTTAAGAACATTTTTTAAATGTTGATTCAAATATATTTATTAGCATACTTCACGCTTACATCTATTTTAAATTACTTTTAATGTCCATGTTCTTTGGATTATCCGAATGCTTTGCTTATTCCTAATTGTTAGCTGGGACTGTTGTTTTCCTGACATTTACTTGTGATACTTGAGGATTATAAAACCTGCAAGTCCTGGATGATTGTGGTGTGGAGGAGTACCCAAAGTCATGACTTGGTACTTATTTTTCTCTAACAGGGGCCTCCGGTTTATGTGCTGTTTCCGTTTCAAACTATGGTGGATGACTCAGAGAATGGGAACATGCGGGAAAGATGTCCCTTTGGAGACTCAATTCATGCTCGTAGAGAGCAAGGAAGAAGATGATCCTAATGCCCCAATGATCTACACTGTTTTCCTCCCTCTCCTTGAAGGCCAGTTCCGTGCTGTTCTTCAAGGCAATGACAAGAATGAGCTTGAAATATGCCTTGAGAGTGGTGAGTAGCTTATGGCACTCAAAAGCATCTGGCATTTTCTGTATATGTCTATCATTTAATTGCATAAGGCGAACCTTCAGTCCCATCTTTTTGGCCATTAATGAAGGAAGCAAACCATATGAAATCATCAATCATGGGGTGGAGTTGTCATTAGTGTGAACAACCACGGTGGAGAAACCATGAATGACCACCATCCCAATAAATCAAGATTAATGGCATATATAACATTTTTGCGAAGAAAATAAGTTGAAAAGGATGGAGTTTGAAAGAACCAAAACGACTTCTTTTCGGTGTGATTTGGTTTTGCAGGTGATAACACTGTTGAAACAAATCGAGGCCTTTACCTTGTCTACATGCATGCTGGGACCAATCCATTTGATGTTATCAACCAGGCTGTAAAGTGAGTAGAGATGCTTTTTTCATGCAATTTTTTTCTCTCTTTCTTTTGTCCTTAATACATAGTCATTGTTTTCTTTTTCCTTGTAATGTTGTTATCCATATTTCTTTCTTTGGAAACTATTTATAAATTACAGTAATATATCAAGACTTATATTTGATTTCCTGAATGTATTTTGTTTCTTATGGTTAATTAATGAGCGCTTTCATGAACCAATCAGGGCTTTGGAGAAACACATGCAAACTTTCCTTCATCGAGAGAAGAAGAAGGTATAGTTACTTGCGAGAATGTTTACCTCACCTGCCAATTATTTTATTTTATAAAAAAAATTTATTTTACTTCTAATTTGGTTTGTGACAAAGCTAAGATTGTCTTTACGGATCTTTTCTAACATTTTTATGTTGGTTGTGAGTAGTTGCCTTCATTTCTTGATTGGTTTGGCTGGTGCACCTGGGATGCTTTCTACACTGATGTCACTGCAGAGGGTGTTAAGGAAGGCCTCAAAAGGTAGTAGAAAATTATGGCAATGTGAGCAATTGGTTAGCTGTATAGATGGAAAGAAAATGCTATGATGGTAATAAGATGATCGTCACTAAATTCTTTTTCTTTTAATTGCAGTCTATCAGAGGGAGGGACTCCACCTCGATTTTTGATCATAGATGATGGTTGGCAGCAGATTGAAAGTAAGCCCAAGGAGACTGATTGTGTTGTACAAGAAGGGGCGCAGTAAGATCTCTCTCTCTCTCTCACACCCCCCCCCCCCCCAAAACTCTGCCGAGGCTCTTGGAGTTTAGCTCAGTCTTAGTACTTAGTGCTTCAATGCATGAGTGAATCAGTTGGACTCAAACCAACCTACAGATGGCATTTTTTGTCTCCTTTTTCCATCACATTTAAGCTCTTCCACCTTAATTTGATTATTTCTTTTTCTATATGAAGGTCTTGCACATTTAGCAATTTATTACTAAAGTTGGATATAGATATGATGCCCAATTATTTCTTGCAGGTTTGCGAGTAGGTTGACTGGGATTAAAGAGAATGCAAAGTTCAAAAAGAATGACCAAAACAACGAACAGATCTCTGGCCTAAAACATGTTGTAGACGAGGCCAAGCAGCATCATAATGTGAAGTAAGCAGTCCATGTTATTCAGGTTCTTTGTGTTTATCAGTTGGTTGTGGTGCATTCTGATATGAACAATCATTTACATTATGATTAATTGACCAATTTTTATAGATCCTACTTTTTAGCCATTTTTCTTATTACTGGCCACAGTTCTAAGTTTGTTTTGTTTTACTCTAGAACTGCAATGACAAGTGGATCTATATTCTGGTTTAAGAATACACTTTGCAAATCCACACTGTAACACTCTCAGCTAGAAAGAAAATGTCAAAGTTGGACTTGACGCACATTGGACTACACATTTATTCATCATAGACATGAAAACATAAAATTGTGCCAATTTGACCCTAAATCCTTCCATTTATATGTGATATACGATTGATCTTATTTTTGATAGTTTGCATTCATCAATTACTCTCTAAATAATGTTTATTTCTATTTCAAATGATGTTTTGGCTCTACTTTTTGGCATAGGAATGTGTATGTG
Organism: Gossypium australe; assembly: GCA_005393395.2. Taxonomy (NCBI): domain Eukaryota; kingdom Viridiplantae; phylum Streptophyta; class Magnoliopsida; order Malvales; family Malvaceae; genus Gossypium; species Gossypium australe. The sequence goes on from CM016614.1 coordinate 51,067,069, forward strand.
TGGCATGCTTTGGCTGGCTATTGGGGTGGAGTCAAACCTGCAGCTGCTGGTATGGAACATTATGATACAGCATTAGCATATCCTGTTCAGTCCCCAGGTGTGATGGGCAACCAGCCGGATATAGTTATGGACAGCCTTGCTGTTCATGGCCTTGGTTTGGTGCATCCGAAGAAGGTTTTCAACTTCTACAATGAGCTTCATGCCTACCTGGCTTCATGTGGAGTTGATGGTGTGAAGGTCGATGTGCAAAACATCATCGAGACACTTGGTGCTGGACACGGTGGTAGAGTATCTCTTACCCGCAGTTATGTTCAGGCCCTTGAAGCGTCAATTTCCCGAAACTTCCCGGACAATGGATGCATAGCATGCATGTGCCATAACACTGATGGAATCTACAGCACCAAGCAGACCTCTGTTGTTAGAGCTTCTGATGACTTTTATCCTCGTGACCCTGCTTCACACACTATCCACATTTCCTCAGTGGCTTACAACACTCTTTTCCTTGGAGAATTTATGCAACCTGATTGGGATATGTTCCATGTAAGTCAAAATTACTGAACTTATTTATTTCCTACGATAATTGAAGTTACTGTCATATTCAGTAATGAAAGGTTCAAAACGGGATGGTTCATCTGGTACTGATAACTAATCACTGGTCTGCAGAGCTTACACCCAGCTGCAGATTACCATGCTGCTGCTCGTGCTGTTGGTGGATGTGCTATCTATGTCAGGTATTGTTTTGCTAAAGTCGAATTTTATTTTTACTAATCATAATGATTGTGGAATCTTCTAACGCAACATTTTGTATTTGTGGTGTTTTATGCAGTGATAAGCCTGGCAACCACAATTTCGAGCTCCTGAAGAAGCTGGTCCTTCCTGATGGATCAATTCTCCGCACCCAATTGCCTGGCAGGCCTACCGTTGACTGTCTTTTCGCTGATCCGGCTAGAGACGGGATTAGGTCCGTAGCATCCTTTCTCATTACTTGCTGGACATCATAATCTTTTATCGTGCAGTTTTACCCATAGAGAATCCTATTTTGCAGCTTACTCAAGATTTGGAATGTAAACAAGTGTTCCGGTGTGGTGGGTGTTTTCAACTGCCAAGGTGCTGGTTGGTGCAAGGTCACCAAGAAAACCCGAATTCATGATGCATCACCTGGTACACTTACAGGTTCTGTTTGTGCCAACGATGTTGATTCGATCGCTCAGGTTGCCGGTGCGGACTGGAATGGGGAGAGTGTGGTTTATGCTCATAGATCAGGTACATTTTGTCTGCTTAGATGTCAGGTGATGAGTGCCAATTGGATTTATTTTGATGTAAAATGTTAAAAAAATGCCTTTTGAGTTTCAGGAGAGCTGGTACGGTTACCTAAAGGTGCTTCAGTGCCGGTAACACTTACGGTTCTCGAGTATGAACTATTCCACTTCTGTCCCGTCAAGGTTAGTTTCTTTCCTTCCTTTTAGGCTACTTTTTTGTAATTTGACTATGGTGGCTTATTGAATGCCTTTTTCCTATGTTGCAGGAAATTTCCAACACCATTTCATTTGCACCAATAGGCCTTCTTGACATGTTCAACAGCAGCGGTGCCGTTGAGAAGTTCGAAGTACAAATGACATCCGATGAGAAACTGCAGTTCTTTGATGGCGAGGTTTCCTCGGAGTTGACAACTTCACTCAGCAACAACCGGAATCCAACAGCAACTATCAGTCTCAAAGTCCGGGGTTGTGGGAGGTTTGGTGTATACTCATCTCAGCGCCCGTTGAAGTGCTGTGTGGACAATGTCGACACTCACTTCAACTATGACTCAGCCACCGGATTGGTGACACTTACATTGCCAGTGCCATCGGAGGAGATGTACAGATGGCACGTAGAAATTCAAGTCTAAGTTTAGCTTCAGGTTATTATATTAGGCCATCATATTAAAAGTCATTCTTGTATTGAGGGAGATTTCATGGCTTTCTAGTCTAGTCTAGTCTAGTGGTAATACGTAATTGGGGTCCTCTACTGTGTTGTAGCTACTTTCTCTTAAATAAAATTGCCTATCTCTCGAAAATTCGTTGTGTTCTTTGTATTAAACTATGAAAAAAAAAATTTCAATCATGACAGAATATGATACAAAAACAACAATAGGTCTAATTTTATATGTAAAAGGTGTGATTTTAGTTTAAAACCCTCGCTTAATCTTTCATGGTCTTCTTCCCTGCAATATTACTTCCTATAAATTTTTGTTGGTACTTAGTAATTAAATCATTGGTGTAGTTGGCTGTCGACACTTATTCAACTTTTATTACTTATGCTACTATATTTCGAATTTGTTTTTTCTACTTGAAAAATGAGTAAAATGATCTCTTTCGTTACGAAGGAAATAAAATAATCTATTTATTAAAATTTTCATCCATTTTGTGGTTCATGTGAAATTTTAAGATGTTTTACATTAAGTGACATGTTAATGATGAGTATGATTAAAAATTATATTTTTTGGGATAAATCTTAAAATTGTATATGAACTTTAGTTTAATGTGTAATTTTATATACGTATTTGAAATTTAAGCAATTTTATATATTAAAATTTTAATTTGGTCGAATTCTCATATATTATTAAAACAATTATTGATATAACATCATTTTTGTTTATATATTAGATTCATAAACAATTATATTTATCCAATATAAAAATAATTGATGTATTTATTTTTTTAAATGCGTATGATTGAATCAAAATTCAACTTTCATGTATTTATTTGAATCACGATCAAAGTTTTATGTGTATAATCGTGCCAAATCAAAATTCATGTATCAAATTGTACATTGAGTTAATATATAAATTTGAGATTTATCCTTATTTTTTAGATAAAATAATAATTTCATTAATAACCAAAACTGCCACGAAACTTACGAACTAGTGGGGTATCAAACCATAATGACAACACAATCCATTAAATAACGAGAGTAATTACAAAGTGGAAAATGCACAAGATCGTGCAAAACCAAGTTGGAAATTGCAATTGGAACCACCTACTCACATTGTTCTTCTACTTCTATTGATCGTGCAAAACACTATTGGAAAATAAAATATTTTAATCAAACCGTTTCACTAATCGTCCTTCATGAATAGCCTATGGAGGAGAGATACAAACTAACAATTACTGCTATATTGGTAGTGTATAAAACTATCATAGATGTACTACCTTGATTAATTGTTAATAATTACATCTTAGTCTTGCCATCGTCACACTAAGTCCATAAAAGACTCTTCCACATTGGTGATGCATGAAACCAATGGCCCAACCTCCTTCACGTTTTACTGAAAACTAAAAGTAAAATGAACCTATATGGCATGTACTTCTAGAATCATTTTCGACTCGAGAATTAGAAATCCTAGGCTCTGTTAACACCCCTTACTCAAAGTGGACCTATACATCATGAGCAAGGGATGTCACATTTGGACACTAAAGCTACCCAACTCGATCATCAAATTTAAAACTTTGTTTTAACATAATTAGGCTCTTTTGGAGTTGTTCGAGTCATTTTTAGGCTTTCTTTAAAGTTTGGTTACAAATAGGGACCAATCGGGGCTTATTTGGATCAAAAAAGGGTAAATAGGGCCAATGTTGTGACACTGGAAAGTAGGTGTCATGACACTAACTACTGTTGCGACACTGCAAACAGATTACCCCATTGACTTCAATGTCACGGCACTGAGGATTGGATGTCGCGACACTAGAGACAGATTGCCCAAAACTTGTCTGAAACGTTTAAAACCAAATCTCCACTATCATAAACCATTCCAAATAATTTCTAAACGTTATAAACCATAAATCTCCATCAAACCTTATATATTTCCACATCTAACTTAATCAAAATTTAACAAGTTTACAAAATTAACGAGGTGATCAAAATCCATCAAAAGTTTCCATTAGAATTTAGCCACACACCTATTTGGTTTAAACTTATGTACATGCCATAAACTACTACCAAAATTCAAAACCATAATCTCTTCCAAGCTTGGGTATATGATGAGATGAGTAGAGGTTGACCTTCACTTTAGAACTTCAAATCTAATCTTCACCTATGCGTTAGAAAAATAACGCGTTAAGCTCGAGAAAGCTTAGTAAGTACATCAAGAATTAAACTTTTCATGATAAATTTAACCAATGCAACTTATGAATTAATGCTATAATACATGAGATTAACTTAAAAATATCTATAGTGAACTCTCAAGCTTACCATTCATAAGTCGCTTACCTACTAGTTCAGTGTTATTTATGGGCATTTAAATATTTAATTTCATTACATTCTCTTAATAACTGAAGGTGTAACACCCCTAACCCGTAACCATCGCCAGAATAGTGTTAAGAGGAATTACGGATTATTTCAAAATATTTAAATTCATTTCACATCAAAACATAGCAATTCACATTCATATAGTCCCTTAATTAGGTCTATGGGACCTTAAACACGTGTTAGAAAGAGGTCGGCACTAACCCGAACACATACAAAATTTTTAGAAATTCAAACATTTTTCCAAGCTACAGAGGTCACCCGCCCGTGTGGGTAGGCCATGTGCCTCACACGGCCTCGGACACGCCCGTGTGTCCATGCCGGGGCAAAACAGGGCATACATACTGACTTGTCCACACGGCCTGAGACACGCCCGTGTGCCTCACTCGTGGTCGACACTGACTTGCACCACACAGCCAGTCACACGTCCATGTGTCTAGCCCGTGTGCGAGCCTGACTTGTTTCAATTGGCAAACTTAAATGACACGGTCGAGCCACACGCCCGTGTGCTCAACCGTGTGGGCAAATATAGGCCATTTGCAAGGCCATTTTGCCACCCACCTTTAGGGTCTCACCTACAAGCATCAAACCATATGCATTTATACCTCAAATGGCAACCAAAACATACCAATATATGCACCAATTAAACATCAACTACACCATTTATTTCCATACTCAATTTCAACCCAAACATGTCCATCTAAAATATCAATTCCATTTTTGCTAATTTATGCCATAATGATTACTCACATAGAACATACACATACACATATAAATCATTCTTTTCACATGTTCAAAACATATACCAAACCATCAAACTACCAAGCCAAATCACATGACAAAGCTTATACACTTCAAAACATACCATAATCACTAGCCTATACATGCCATATACCAAGTATATACATCTTTTAAAAATACCAAAATAGATTGCCGATAGTGTGATTGAGTCGCTGACAATCCCTGGATCTGAGCTAGCTTTAGATACACTGTAAAACAGAGAAAACTTCACACAGTAAGCTTTAAAGCTTAGTAAATTCGTAATCTAATACATTTAACTCAATGATTCAAAATCAATATTCAAAATAAACCATCACATAGATTAATTCACAAGAATGCACAATCTCATCCATATCCAATACTCACATAACCATTCATTCATCTATTTCCAATTTCATCAACCACATAGGTTCCATACATACCTTTGCCAACACTTAGTTAACGACCATTTTTGCTACTCAATGCTCGATACCACATTTCGATCAATCTTAATTATTCATTCGATTCAATCGCACACTTAGTGCCAATTTCATAGCAGAAGCTTAAATATCATCGCACACTTAGTGCCTTTACTTTAAACCAAATTTAACTCGGTATTGCACACAAAGTGCCAATCAATATAGTCGATGCTTTCTTTATTTCGCACACACAGTGCTGTTCTCTACTGTATCAATTCTATTTCGCACACTTAGTGCCACATCTCTCAATCCACATTTAACATTGCTAATTCATTAACAACATAATCTTTCATTATATAACAAATGAGCATAATTTAAACATTACCTCGGACGTCGGAATAACAAGACAAGTCGATTAATCAAGCACTTTATCTTTGCCTCGATCTCGATCCAAATCTCTCTTTTCTTGATCTATACATATTCAAATTTAGCTCATTCAATCACCAAATCATTCAATTTAGTCCAAACACACATATTTAGGGCATTTTACAAAATAGCCCTCACATTTTTACATTTCAACACTTAAGTCCCTATTTCATAAAATCATCAAATTCACATAATTTCACTTCACACATGCCTAGCCGAATTTTCCTTATGCTCATACAAGCCCATATATTTCATTTATTTCACATTTTAGTCCTCCAATTTCTCATTTTCACAATTTAGCCCAAATTACTCAATTTCACTAAAAATTCAAAGACAAAATATGTTAATCTATCACATATCTTCCATATTTCATCATCAACCATCACAAATCTCAAGCATTCATCAATAACATATCTCAAAATCTTTATCAAATTCTAAAATTAAAGCATGGGCTAGCTAGAACACTAAGCAACAATCACAAAAACGTAGAAATCACTAAAAACTGAGCTCAAAACATACCTTGATTGAGCCAACTTCTAGCCGAAACCCTTAAACTTTTTTTCCTTTATTTTCTTGTGATTTTTGGAAAAGAAAGATGAGAATATGGCTTATTTTTCTTATTTGTTTTATTTAATACATATTATTTCATCATTTACTAAAATACCCTTTGTTAAAACATTATTATTTCATTCATTTAACTATATATGTCAACTTCCACTATCAAAGGTCTAATTACCACATAAGGACTCTTCATTTAAAAAGCCATGCCAAATAAGCACTTTAACAATCAGCACACAGCTTTCACATTTTATGCGATTAAGTCCTTTTTGCAAATTATGCACACAATCGATAAAATTTTCACACATGCTCAATCACATACTGTAAACATGAAAAATAATATTAAAATATTTTTTCTACCTTAGATTTGTGGTCTCGAAACCACTATTCCAACTAGGGTCTAAACCGGGCTGTTACAAAAGGCAATTCAAATTTTACTCTTTTTATGATTTAGTCCTTATGTACAAAAAGTCAATAATAATCAAATATCACTTAACATTTATTTTATCATTATTTAACACTTCACTTAAGAGTTTATCTAGTTATCCATTTCACTTATCTAACTTTTATACACTTTGCAATTTAGTCATTTTTCTTCAAATTCACTACACATAAGCTATTCAGTATATTTTAAGAATTCATCTTCACTTTCAAATAAATTCCATTATACACATTAACATTTCCTTATATAAATAAATCTCATAAATATTACTAAAACCAATTTAACAAATTTTCACTTATGTTTTAATTAGGTAAAGTAAAATTCTTGAAGTACTTACTATCAAATGCTTGGAATGAGTTTTTTTTTCTTCCTTCACTCTTTTGTTACTTCATTCCCCTTATTAAGCACTTGTTTACCTCTTCTCATTCTCTTCATTAACATAACACACATACACAAGATCAAATATCAAAACAATGATCACATTATTTTTATGATTTTTTAATGAGATAAACACGGAATCCTTTAAAAAAACTTCATCATCCTTACCTCAAACCTTTACTCAAATCCCTAACTTCTCTTTTCTCTCTCCTCAATTATGTATTATAGCTAAATTCACAAGAAACTTAGCCTTTCATGAGGTTGTTCTATTGTTTTCACTAAAACTCTATGGAAAAAATTTGAAAATTTGAGCTTGAAAAGGATGAAATGGTAGAAAATGGACTAAAATGAAAGAAAATGAGAGTTGGTAAAGAAAGGAGATGGGAGTGATGTGAGAAGGAAAAAAATTAATGTTGGAAAGATCTTGCTACATATTTCTATATTAAAATATATTTAATTTATTATTTTAAATTGTAAATAATATTTAATAAAAAATTTCTAAACTCATCATACACATCAAGTGGTTCCTATTTACTTTCAATAGTATCCACACTTTATTGTATTTTCTTAGTTAAATGTACTTCTAGTCCTTCCTCTTTTTCCCATCCATCCATCTAATCTAATCATTTCTTATTTTTAATTTTCACACTTTTCCCCAACACTTTTCACACTATTATGATTTAGTCAATACCTCAAATTAATTTCTATCTATTCAAAAGCCTTTCTAATTTTCTATGGTATCCAACTATCTTCTCCACTAACATTAATAATCTTTATTTTATCTACTGCGAAAATTCTAACATGTGCAAGCTTCGAAATGATATTGTTCTCATTTCAAGGGGTGTTGGGATGTTACATCCCCCCTTAAAATAAAGTTTCGTCCTCAAAATTTACCTGACTCAAATAATTGTCGGATATTATTGCTTCATTAGTTCCTCACATTCTCATGTTGCCTCTTCCATATTATGATGTCTCCATAATATTTTCACTAAAGGAACATACTTATTTCTTCATTCTTTTACTTCTCGAGTGAGAATCTTAATTGTTTCTTCTTCATATGTCAAATCCAGTTGAATTTCAATAGCTTCTGGTGTAACCACATATGATGGATCATATCAACATCTTTGCAACATTGAAACATGAAAAAAATTATAGATTCTATCCAATTCTGGTGGTAAAGTTAATTGATATGCCATTGGACTGATACATTCTAAAGTCTCATATGGTCTTATGAACCTCGGACTCAACTTTCTCTTATTTCCAAAACAAACAACTTTTCTCCATGGAGACAGTTTCAAAAATATTTTTTCTCCCATGCTATATTCAATATCTTTCCTTTTAAAATCAACATAGGATTTTGGTCTATCATAAGCTACTTTCAATCGATCTCTAATTAACTTTACTTTTTCTTTTGTTTCTCTGATCAAATCCGGTCCCACTAGCTTATTTCCTCTCAACTCTGTCCAATAAACAAGGGTTCTAACTTCTTTCCATGCAACACCTCATATGGTTCTATTTTAATACTAGATTGATAACTATTTTTATATGTGAACTCTACCAATGACAAATATCTTTGCCAACTTCCTTCAAATTCAATAAAGCAACTTCTCAATATGTCTTCCAAAATTTGATTTACCTGCTCGAATTGACCATCAATTTCTGGATGAAATGCAATACTAAAATTCAATCGGGTACCCAAAGCTTTATGTAACTTCTCCCAAAATCTATCTACAATAACCCAAATTGCATCTTTCTTCTTTGGTGTGAGTGGTAAACCAACCACAAAACCTATTGTATTTCTTTCCCACTTCCATTCGGGTATTGTTATAGGTTGTAACAATTCCGACGGAACTTGATGTTTTGCTTTCCCCTCTTGATAAATTAAACACTTGGAAACATAATCTGCTATATCTTTTTTCATTCTCTTCCACCAATAAAAAAGTTTCAAATCATGGTACATTTTATAATTCCCCAGATGCATAGAAAATGAGCTACAATGAGCTTCTCGAAGTATGTTTTGCTTCAATTCATCACTATCAAGCACACATAGTCTACTTTGAAACCACAAATTTTCTTCACTATTTTGTAGCGACCTAATTTTCAGTGGTACCAAAAAATACAATTTTGAAATCTCATTTTCGTAAAATGATATTGTAAATATAAAATAGGAACATTTATGGAGTTAATGTAGAAATATGTTGAAGAATGGTCGAGTAATTTATCCGATAAAATATTTAATTAAGGCTTAGGGACTAAATTGTAAAAATCCAATTGCTATTGAGTTTTAATTAAAAAATACTTGAGGACTTAAATAGAAATTAACCAAATGTTCAAAATGGTAATTAAACCATTTTCAAATAGGTGATAGTGGAAGATGATGACAACTCCACAAAGTGTGATTAAAGATTAGTTTAAGTTAATTAAGCCGTGATTAATTAATTAAACTAAGTTAATTAACAACTAATTAAAGTATAAATAAGTAAAGTTAGTGGGATTCCATCGTCTTTTTCCATTTACCACCGTCCACCATAGCTGAATTTGGATGAAAGCTTCAAGGGTTTTCATTTAACATTCGACCATTTGATAGGTATGAAAATCCTAGTTTCTCAATCAATTTAGAGACTTGGAATTCTAACTTCACTTATTCTAATTAATCAATTATCTCTCATTCAATTGTTTAATTTATGTAATTACTAACCTAGGATTCAATGACCTTAACTAGACCATTCTAGTATCTATCTAAGTTAATTTCCCTTCCCCACCAGTTATATTTCTATGCTAGGCAAGTCGGGTGAAGTCACTAAGAACAAACCTATTGGATTCATGAAGGCATTAGGTATATTTTTTATATCCCAGCCGCAAATTAAGGTATTTATCAGTGATACTGAAGTTAATCTTAATCTATTCAATCTAAATCTCAACTCTAATTTTTTTCCAAGACAAAGCAGTTGATTAGGCAAATAGATTAAATAAACATAAGACTGAACAAATAATTAACAAAGAAAAAAAAATTAAAAAGAAAAATAATTAATTAACTAAGATAAATTATCTATCATTGTTTCAAGAAAATAGAGTTTAGTTCATACTGAGTTGAGAAAAAAACACACATAAAAAAAGATTCACAAACTTGTATCAATAAAAAGTAAAAAAAAAAATCTAGAGAGAAAATAGTTAAAGAATTTATGCTGAGCTCCTTGAATATCTTTTTATTCTTGTATTTGCAAGTTTGAAGTTTCCCTTGGTATGAGAGAATTTTTTTTCTACCTCGAAGTGGTTTCCTCCTCTTTTTCCTCTCTTTTGCTTTCTTAAAATTCACCACCCTTATTTTTAAGGTTTTTATTACGTTCTTCCATCGAATACAAAATTTGCAATGGAGCAAACTGCTTGTTGTAAAAAAATTATGGATTGAAGAACATGCTCCTTTGTACTGAATTAGATTTGGTGTAGCAGAATTACACTGATCAGGGCGAATTTGCTTCTCAGCCAATGGTTCTTCCACGACATAGTGATTCCTATTTTATTTACACCTAGTTTGGTTTCCTGTCAATGCCAACGGTTTTGTTTTGCAGTAATATATTTCCAACAATTTAGAAGCAAATTGTACTATTGTTTAAATGTGTGAATTGTTTCTGTTTCCCGCTACTGAAACTAATGAAGGCTCCTATAGGTAATGAACTAGAGTACTACACTTTAGGATTAATGGAGCAAGTGTAGTGTCTTATTGAGGCAATCGATTTGAGGGCACTTGAGTAGTGCAAGATTGTACCTAAGTAGCATTGGAGTAGTTACAAGCTCCATTTGTATTGGCCAATGAGCCATTGCAATCAAAATGGGCTTGGAAGGCCTAGCGAGATTGAGTCGATTGAGTCTTTGCTCGATTGGCATGGACATTGTTGTTAATGCAAGAGGATGTGGTTTGAGTGCGCTGATGAGAATTATCCTCCTGTTTGAGTTGGTTAGAGGTCCCTTGAGTTTAAGTGGGTGCAATGACCCTTGAGTTTGAGTTGGTTGAAGAACCATGAGCGGATAGCTGCATCCTTGTTTTCTGGATAGAGTTTACAATGTTCTTATCTATGATAAGCTATTAATACATGAGATTTGTGTAGCTAGTCCAAGCGTCACCGAGTTTTTAACCAAAGTAGATTGGAGGATTATCAAGTCTGAGAGCTTGAACAAGAGAAGTAGTGGGGGATGTCTTGTTCAAGCAACCTACGAGTTTCCGTGAATGAGCATTAAAGTCTGAAATTGAGATTGAGATCAACCTAGTTTGGTGGTGCCACATGTGTTGTGGTTGGCCAAGATGGTCATACCCAATGGGGTGATAATGGAGAGGCCAAGAAGGCTTAAGTTGGGGATGGTCAATGTGTCTAAATTTCTCATGTTGAGAACTTTTGGTTTTGTAAGAGACCTTTGGCATAAACCACGTCCAGAGGGACACATCCAACGGGATGCCACAAGAGCCCAGTTGGTGCCACATCCAAAGGGATGCCTTTTGAGTATCAAAGACATGATAATATTCAGTCGACAAAGGGTCATACCGCTAAGAGTTCCTCAAGGTTGTAACCTAATAATTATGTGTTGTGGCATTGAGTCTGAATGTTTGGTGGAGGAATGGGCATAGACAAGAATACATCAACAATTGAGATGAGAACAAGTTCGACTTTATGTCTGATGCGCATTCAATGGATCATAACCTTAGGCTTTGAAGGTCCAAGATAGACTTGAGACTAAAATGCCAACTCGATCCAACAATGTTACCAAAAGTGTGACTTCATGTTGTTGAGGGCATCAACATAATAAGTGGGGGTGTGTCAGGTCCGTAATTTAGTTATCAATCTTGAGTTTTCCCCAAATGGTCTTGAGTGAAATTAATATACAATAGCTTGAAAGTTGGAATTTCTCGAATACCCTGTAGTCCTAGAGGGATGCTATGATGCAAATAGGGTAACTGATAAAGTTACCTTTATAATTAGGTATGTCTTCACCTTGGGTGGAGCAGCTATTTCTTGAAAGTTTGATAAACAGACGTGTATTGCTCACTCCACGATAGAATATGAGTTTATAACTCTTGACTGACCCGGACAAGAGGTCGAATGGCTTAGGAATCTACTCGTGAAGATTTCGTCATCTGAGAATGGAGTACTTGCTTTGAAGTATGTGAGGTCTAAAAAGATCCTAGCTGATCCACTAACCAAATGGGAGTTAAGTAGGAAAATGGTTCTTGATTCGTCGAGGGGGATAGGTCTTAAGCCCAATGGCTGAGGAAATCATGGTGGATACCCAACTTAGTTCTCTAAGTTCAATGTGGTCAAATGAAACCATTGAAAGAATCATAGTGTACATTCTACCTATCCCTAAGATGAATGATATACATGCATAAGGTTGAGTTCTCACTCTTAATGAATTCATATCCTAGGATTTGGGTGGTCCTATTAAGACGGACTTGATGAATTCACCGACATGTGAGGTTGAGTTTATTAATCTTATTGAGTTCATATCCCAGAGTTTGGGTTGTCCTACTGAGACGAACTTGATGAATTCATTGAACTTAAATTTGGGAGGATAGCTTAATAAAATGCTTTTAATGATTTCATAGTCCTTATTCAGGTGTCTATGTTAAGATAGACTTGATGAAATCACCTATGTGAGTGTGAAAAACTAGCCACCTTCTATGAAAGATATTTGGTCATATTTCTAGAGCACTTACCAACATCCTGAGGTGTATTGGCTAAAACTTGTTAATCTATTATGGAACATCAATTGGTTCTAAGATTAGTTGTGTGTCATGAGTTAACCTCTATCTTAACAAGTTCAAGATTTTTTCACTTGTTAAAGAGAAGAATCACTCATTTCACTATGTACTAGTTCAAATCCACAAGATACTAGTGCTTAAGTGGCTAATTTCGCTATTGCTCTTCTCACGTTTTACTTTTTCCCATGTTTACAAAATTTTTTAATTTTTTTGCATTAGTGGGGGAATGTTGGTCATGCAAAAGAATATTTTCAATTGCGGAAAATCCTTTGACTATTGTAGAAAATATTTTCAGAATATTTTCAGTTGAGGAAAATACTCTACTATTTTTGGAAACTAAAACTATTATTTTACCATTTTTCCATTCAGAAAACTGTATAAATAGGAGGCCATTCTCCTTATTTTCTGCAGAACACAACAAGAGAAAAATAACTTCTCTCTGTTCTCTAAATTCTGGTGTTTTACAAAATTATACGAAAGGGAAATTCTATCTAGGAGATTGAGTTTCAAGCTGGACCGTCTGTGACCCTTTCAATCTTTCCTGGGAATTTAACCTAGTGTGGTTTCACCGATTTCTTTCAATTTATTTTCCGATCATATTTTTGATCAACTGCATTTGTTTTTCAGTTTCCATTCTTTCAAGAAGAGCAATGCCAATTGTGTTCCACCTTCTTTATTCAGGTGTACGAATATTGAAGTACCGTGTTAATGCCACACCCCAAAATAGGGCTTAGGAGTTTTGGGGGTAATTTAGGAATTTTAGCCTTAAAGTGTTCAGAATTTTGTGACATGGCATACCGGTAATGTTTTCAATTATGATTTTTAGAAAATTAAATCAATTTCTAAAAATGAGTTTTAAATACCTTTAATTTTGAAAATTGGACTTATTTGTAAAAGAGTCAAAATTGTGAGTTTTTAAGAGGCAATTAAACCAAACTTTAACTTTCACCCTATTTTCCCCCTTTATATTCACAACACCCACGTAAGTTTTCTCCACCCTTTTGGTTGTGTCGTCCCTTACTTCCCAAGCTCCTCTCTTTCACTTTTTGTTTGTAAACCTTAATTCCATTGATTTCCTTCATCCTCATAGCATTAAACCTTCATAGAATTTTAAGAAAGCACCCAAAAACACCATAGTTGAGACTCCATTGTCAAGCTTTCGAGTTTTTCAGATTTTTGATGAAACGCTTGGTATTTCATCAACAAAGGTAACCATTCATCTTTCTATTAGATTTTAATGTTCTCTAGTCTTTTAAACGAAATTTTTAGCCATTAAATCGCATATTTTGAATAAAAGCCGAAAATTGGGTCGTTAATGATGGATTTTGGGATTTTGCATAAAAACATGATTTTAAAGTATTTTTCAACTTATTTTTAACATGATTAGAAGGTTTTTAAAATTACCTTGAATTTTCGTTAAAGAATTCTTGAGTTTTAATGAATTTTCAAAAAATAGCCATAAAACATGTTGAAAAAGTCGATACTATGAATTGAGTATTTTATTATAGTTTAAGGTTGGGAATTAGTCGTAGGTGAATTATAAGATGAACGTAATTTGTTTTAGACGAAAAGATTAAGTATAGATCAAGATATTCTAATTTAAAGTTTGCTATGTCATAAGTTTCGTTACATGAGAACTTAGTTTAGACTTATGCTTTGTATGCTTGTAATGAGTCCTTGACTAATTTTTCAATGTATTAATGTGAATTTTTTGTGTTGAAGTTTCGGATTTGATAGAACATTCTACGAGTAGAGATAAAGGTAAGGAAAAGCTAGTTTGAGCTTTCGGCTTTTCGGCGAAAGCGTAATTGGTGAGTGTTTGGAATAATTACTCGTGGACATGATTCAATGCATTACTTGAGAATTTAGTAGTAGCCTAAACCCCTACTCTAAATTCGGAGTGTAAGCTTTCTCATACCTATGTTATCTTGTGAATAAAGTGCTTATGTGTTTGTGAATATGTAAATTGAAATGAGATGTTATAACATGTGATATATGGGTATGGTAACTGTTGTGAATGTAACAGCCCGATTTTGGGGCTAGTCAGAACAGTGGTTACGAGACCACTAAACCGAGGTTGAGGAAAATTATTTTGATGTTATTTTATGTGTTGTAGCATTATTATATGGATGCATGAAAATTTTGGTGTTCTAATTTGAGTGATAGCGTACTTAATTGCGAAAAAGGACTAAATCGCATAAAGTGCGAAAGTTCTATTTTATAAGGTAGAGGCACCAAATAGCTGTAGAATGTAATTTGGAGGATTTTAAAGTGCAAGTAGGCCATTTATCTAGTGATGGCCGGCCATATAGGAGCTAGGGAGACAAAATTTTAATGTTGGTCAAATTTGGTGGGAATTAGGTGATAGAAATGAATAAAATAAGATGACTAAAGAAAGCTATCATCTTTCACTATTCATCTCCCCCTCTACTACCGAAAATTTTAGCAAGTTTAAGGGTTTGAAAGCTTGAAAGTTTCAGCCACATCTCATCCTTGCAAGTAAGTACTTTTTGAGGTTTTTCTTAATGATTTTTATACTTTAGGAGTCCTCAAAGCTTAAGCTAGCTATTGAGAGGGCTAATTTGTGATATGGTTGAAAGTCTAGGGACTTACCATGAGAGAAATTATGTTGATAGCTGAGTTTTTATGGAAGAAAATGAATGTTAGGAAGATGAGAAACAACTTTTGTGAAATGTGTTATCATGAAAACACCTAAATAGGACTTAAATACAAAGAATGAATTTGTATCACAAATGCATGAAATGGTGAGAATGGTGAGTAGTTGTAAGAGAAATAAATGTTTAGCTAGGCTTGTTTGTTAAGAAAATGTGATGAAAAATGAATTACGAGCCAAGGGGCAAAATTGTAATTTTGCCAAAATACAAGGGCAAAATGATCATTTTGTCCAAGTGTAGATTTTAATGCATTATGATCATAGAATGATCTAAACGAATTGAATTTCCTTGTTATAGACTAAGAAGAGCGTGGAATCAACCTTGACCGTGGAAAAGGCAAGGTGACGGATTAAGTCGTTGGTTAACACTTTTTGCACCGAGGTAAGTTTATGTGTAAGCAATGTATATTTTTGTAAACATTATGTTGCTAATTAGAGTATGGTATGATTGAAAACATATGTCGTACTAGTAGATTGAATGTGGTAGTCATTGAATAATTATCATATGAATGATGAAATAATCATGTGATTGTGTAATGACGACACTTAATGGTGGGCTGTGTGCGATACCACCCTAACTAATCTTTTGGTGGGCTGTGTGCGATACCACTGTAACTAATCTTTTGGTGGGCTGTGTGCGATACCACCGTAACTAATCTTTTGGTGGGCTATGTGCGATACCACCCTAATAAAGACTGATGGTGGGCTAAGTGCGAAACCACCGAGTAATTTGACTATGAGTATTGGCTTTAAATATAGTGATGTGTTGTATTATGTGACCTTGTGATGCTAAGTGCAGGGGAACCGTTAATGAATGTATGCATTATGCTTATGATGTGGTTGGAATGTGTGAATGGAGAAAATGAGTAAGCATGATCATGAATGTAGTTTGTTTCTTGCTTAGTATATAATGTTATGAAATTGTTTAATACATGTTAAAATGCTTATATTGTTTACACGTAAACTTACTAAGCTTAAAGCTTACTCCTCTTTCTTTCCCTTGTTTTATAGAGCTTAAGAGCCGAGCCGAAATACGTCGATAACCAGGAGACCGCCCACACTATCAGTTCATCTTGGTATACCTAGACTTAATGATTTTGTAAATGGCATGTATAGGGGCTAGATGAGTTAGATTATTTTGTTATTTTGGCCAAATGTGTATTGACTCTTGTTAAGACATTTATTTTGTAAATTGGCATGAATGATGGCTCACCTTACCATTTATGAAATTACAAAGGTATCTATGGGAGTTCATGTTGAAGTTATGAGATGTTTATTAGTATGTTGAATGGGTTCATGTAGTGTAAGCTATAGGGGTGCAAAGAGCTTGGAAAACAGCCTCGTTCTTGTCCACATGGGTAGGCACACGGGCGTGTGTCTACGCCGTGTGTGACATACGATCGAGCCATGGGCGTGTGTCCAGACCGTGTGAAGTCTGCATCTTGAAATTGAAATTTGAATTGTCACACGGTTGAAGCACACAGGCGTGCCCAGGCCATGGGGAAATAGTTAGAGGCGACCACGGACCAGCCATATGGGCGTCTGTCCAGGTCGTGTGACCCAAGTCAGTGTCGCCCACGGGGTTCGAACATGGGCGTGTGACTAGGCTTGAGACCGTGTGTGTGAAGTCAGTATTCACCATGGTTGTGGAGCATGGGCGTGTGTGTCTACACACGGGCGTGTCTCTTTTACAAGGGCGTGTGATCCTTGTATAAAAGAGAAAATTTGTAAAGGTTGAAAAGTTCCGGTATAGTCTCGAGAGTCTTCGTGTGTATGAGTGAGGTCTCATAAGTCAAGAATGAGGTTGTTAAGGCGACTAGAGAGAGTAGTCATGATGGGTCTAAGTGGCGATTATGAGGACTTTATTAAGGTAACGGTTTGAGCCTGGTTCCGGCGTTGAACACTGGTAAGGGGTGTTACAGTGAAAGTGAAAATATGTACATGTTATGTATATGTTAAATGTCAGTGAAAGTGTTTTGCTAAAGATGCAAATATGCAGTGATTGTGCACCAATAATCGGTAAGTGATATGTGTTTGACTTCGAATATTTTGGCTTTGTGATCTTGAAACCGTTGGATATAGTTGGCATGCCATAGGATTGTGAGTACTCACCTATATGTATAGTGATTTTGGGCGTTGAGGCCCTGGGACATGTTGGAAGGATAAGGGAATGTGAGCTAAGCTTCATTCAACGGGACATGTGAGGGGAAATAAGGAGAGTGTTAGCTTTATGCTTCACTTTTGGGACATGTTTGACTTTATGACTCTATGTTTCATGTGTTGGAGATTTGCGTATCCGATGAGTGATGATAGAGCTCACTTTTATGTTTCATAGCTTAAGTGCCAAATTATCTTAAAATATATATATGTGTAACGTGATGTACGCTTAAATGAGTATGTGACCATTATGCAATTTATCTATAAACCTATTTTTGAATATTATGATATATGCTTGAATGTTAGGTGATTATATGTGTAACAGAATATATGCTTAAAAGTGAATATGTTTACCATGTAAAAGAACTAATAATAATACAAGTACATTATGGCACTAAAGTTAGAACTATTAAAGGTTATCCTATATGGTTGTTTCGTTAATGCTTGATGAATTGTTTGCATGGTAGTTGTTCTAGGCATTCACTGAGCTTGTTAAGCTCACCCACTCCCTTCTTTAACCATTGTAGATTAGTTGTGTGCCAGTATGAGTGGTGTCGTTTCCGAGAGGTGATCCAAGCAAGTCTATTTATTATTTTCGTAGGTGTCCTATATTTATTTACGTTTTGGGGAAAGAGGCAATGTGGTAGACTTGTTTATAGCCATGTTAACTTCTAGACATTTTGCTGGTTTTTGGTTCGATTTATCAGGATTTCGTGTTATTATTATGCTTGAGTTCTTGAACTTGAGGATAGATTGACGTTACTTGCTCAAACACGATTTCACGATATTGACCTGTTAATTAGGCCATTGAATGATTATTTGTCAAAGTAATTGATGGATGATGTTTAGGAACTAAATTGGAATGGGTTAATTACTTATATATGCTACATTTTTTAGGTCTAGAGCAGAGCTGTTGATAACGGGTTTTAAAGTCGATATCTCTGTGTTTTGAAATGTGTAGGAAGTCAAAATAGAGATTGATATTGATACCTTGGCCTGAGTATCAATACTCGTGGTGAAATTATCGATACTTTGTGAAAGGTACCGATATTTTCCAATGTTTCAAAATTTGGCGAGAAACAATATGCTAGTTTGGTACTGATTTTCCAGGTAGTATCCATGCAACTTAAAGAAAATATCGATACCATAGAGGCGGTATCGACACCTATGTAACATTTATGGAAAAATTTGCTAGGTGGTCCCAATGCTCGATATATGTACATTTTATGTTTGTTTGTCGTATGTTAGTATGATTAAACGCTAAACTAAGGCTGCATGACTTGATATTCTCATAAATGCTAGAATAATTAAAGTAAAATGAAACTGCATGTATTTCAACTCTGGTAATTACAATGAAATTGATATGAGATGGTGGTGTGGCATCTTGGTATTCGGCCTGGTGTCCAGGCCGGGTATGGGGTGTTCAGTTAACCTTGGGGGCAACATCCACTACACAATTACACCGATTAGGGTGAATTTGCTTCTAAGGCAGTGGTTCTTCCACGACACAGTGGGTCCTATTTTATTTACACTCAGTTTGGTTTCCTGTTAGCGCTAACGGTTTTGTTTTGCAGTAATATATTTCCTACAAGAATCACCGCAAAAACGATTAAAAGAACAAGAAGAAAAAGAAAGAAAACCAAAATTTGAATAACAGTGCCTAAGAGAAAAAAAAAGAAAACTAGAACAAGAGAAGATTAAAAATATTTTATATATTAATATTAAATCTATTATACATATTTATCTATTTGTCTTATCCATTTATCCTCCTCTTCCTATAACCTTGAATTGAAGACACTATTCAAGTCGGAAAAAATCTCGAAGTGTGAAATCGAAAAAGTACAACAAATGTTAGATGGGTCATTTTTTACATTAAAATTACTCAATGAATTATCATAAATAGAAGTTTAGTCATGTAATTTGATGAAATTAGCACTATTTGTTTGTATATAAGTTCTAAATTTTTCTTTAAGGTGGAGCACTAATAGAAAAGTTATAAAAGTTATTGATATATAACTATGTTTGTAGAATATTCACATTTATGTATGATTTTGTGTTGGTTTTTAGGTTACTTCATCTTTAGTATAAGACTGATAAAAAAACCTTTAGTAGAAGGTTATATAAACTAGTATTTGTATGTTGGTTGAAGATTCCATTGGTAGTTAAATAGTAAATTCAAATTGCTGGTGAGATAATTGCAAGATTTTCCTATAAGGGCTTTATGAGTTCTTCAGAATAATCTTTTTGGTTTTGGCATTCCGATCGAATCAAAATGTTACTTGTAACACCCCTAACCCGTATCCGTTGTTAGACCAGGGTTAAGAGGCATTATGGGACATATCGGAACATTTTACGCTCATTTCACAACATCAATCATACAACATCATTTCATAATAATTCATACTCATATAGTCCCTTTAGAAGGTCTAAAAGACCTTAAACATGCTTTAAAGAAGGTTTGGGACTAAACCGATCTCATACGGAAACTTTACGAAACTTAGAAAATTTTTCTTTAAAAACAGGGCACACGCCCGTGTGGCTAGGCCGTGTGCCTCACATGGCCGTGCCTTGGATCATGTCTCAGCCCGTGTGCAACAATGACTTGGGTCACACAGTCTGGCACACACCCGTATTTCTTGCCCGTGTGGCATCCTGACTTGCTTCAAACTGCAACCTTGAGAGACACGGTCAAGACACACGCCTGTGTGCTCAACCGTGTGGGCAAATATAGGCCATTTGCAAGGCCAATTTGC
This sequence comes from Gossypium australe, assembly GCA_005393395.2. NCBI lineage: Eukaryota > Viridiplantae > Streptophyta > Magnoliopsida > Malvales > Malvaceae > Gossypium > Gossypium australe. Next base: position 51,087,671 of record CM016614.1, read on the forward strand.
CATCCAAAATTGGGTCATACCTACAAGCATCAAACAAGCATCAATTCATGTTCCAAAGGCAGCCAAAAACATACCAAATCATGTACAATTTGACCCGTAACATCATTCATTTCCATATGCAAATCCAACTCAAACATACCAATTCAAGTACCAACTTCACATAAAAAAAACATGTGATCCATACATCATATTAATCCATTTCAATTCATAGCTTTTCTCATAATATCAATTTTCCAATTCAACCATGAAACTTACCAAAATTGACCATTTCTTTTGGCCATCCATGAGCACATCAAAACGTACCAAATTTTACATCACATAGTATGCACTAAATTCACTCCATAATCACATTCATTATCAAGCCATACCACATGGCTATATTCACACATTTCAAAACATAATCAAAGTTCTCTAGCCTATACATGCCATACTTCAATATTCACAATTAGAAAAGATACCAAAATATAATTTGATAGTGTGATGATAATCCTCGACGATCCCCGAGCTCCCAGTAGCTTCGATAATCTATAAAACAATGCAAACACACACAAAGTAAGCTTTCAAAAGCTTAGTAAGCCATATACAAATAAATTTATCACATAAACAATTTCAAACTATTTCATTCATATGAACTATGGCATAACATAATAGCAAATTCATATTTCTCATCTAGCTCAATTGTTCATAACCACTTGCTTATAAACATATCACATTTTCATGTAGCTCACATATCTAATGATCATATTCATACTTATCTTCCATTGCCAAATTTCATATACATTTCATACGTACCTGAAACGGATATTGTAACACCCCAAACCTGGCCTAGACTTTATGGCCGAATCTAGCGTGTCACATTGAAGTTTTTTGAAAACCATGTTTTCATTGAAAACCTATCTTGAAATTTAAAATTTCTTGCCATTTAAAACTTGTACAAAACCTCAGTTTGCATTTGTTTATTTTCAATCGTGGTTTATTAAAAAGTTATTCCCTTTTAAAACATTATTATCTTTAAAACCTCATTTGCTGCGGAAGCTTAATTTAAAACAAATGATTTACGAAAACGTGATATTTAAAAATTGAGTTGCGGAAACGTAGTGTTTGAAAATGTTATTGTTTTGGAAAACCGTATTCTGCTTCTAGCAGATATAAATCACAATCATTAAAATCCCAAATTTAAAACAAAACCAGAGAAAGGCCTTATTACAACAAAACCCAAATTAAAGAAAACATAATTAAAAATAAAGTAAAATAAAAACACAGAAATACAACTGTTCGTAGTGTGGCCACCTCCGAGTCCCCCAGTACGTTGAACCGCCTCACTAGGGATTACCTGAAAAAAATTAAAAAGAGGGGTGAGTTTGCGAAAACTCAGTGTGTACAACCCTAACAATCAAACAACATACATCACATTTATCTGGGCCTAAGCCCATTACAGTAATGGTGGCAATTGGGCCTTAGCCCCCATCAGCCTCGGTTGGGCCTGAGCCCATATCAAAAGAGACATATCACATATATCTGGGCCTAAGCCCATCTCATTATCAGAATCAGTATATGCAATGTATAAATACTCAAACCATCCCTGCACTCCGTCTCCTGTCCAACCCTACACTCCTATTGGGATTAAATCAACCCACACATCCCTACACTCCTTATGTAGCACCGGTTGCGGCACTAACCAATATTGCAGCAGAGTTGCCAATCACATAATTGGCTTCAAGCCATCGGTGGGTCCACAGTCGTCTCGCGCGACCCGTGCGACCCTCACATATCAATCACTTCCTCCAATACAAGATCCCAACCCCATGCAGTATGTCGTGTATGCAGTATGCCATGCTCAGAATCAGTCATATCATTCACAGTTAAGCCAATCAAATCATAGTCATACAATCACAGTCAAATCAGTCAAATCGTAGCACAAATTAGTCATTCACCCTCGAGGGGCAAAATAGTCATTTACCTTTCAGGGGCATTACGGTCATTTTACCCTACAGGGACATTACGATCATTTTACCCTACAGGGGCATTATAGTCTACGGTCATTTTACCCTACAGGGACATTACGGTCATTTTACCCTACAGGGGCATTACGGTCATTTTACCTTATGGGGGTATTTCGATCATTTACCCTATGGGGGTATAAGGGCATTACGGTCATTTTCCCTACAGGGACACTATGATCATTTTACCCTACGGGGGCATTACGGTCATTTTAACTTATGGGGGTATTTCGGTCATTTACCCTATGGGGGAATTTTGGTCATTTACCCTATGGGGATATTTTGGTCATTTTCCTTATAGGGGTATTTTAGTCATTTTACCTACATTGGGGTCTCGGTACAGTTAACGACATTTCTGAAGGCCTACAGTCGCCTTTAGCGACACAAATAATCCATTGGTCAAAACAGTGTAAATGGGCTCAAAGCCCAATATTCGGTCCAAATGGGCCCACACGATCGTGTGGCCCAATTGACCCAAATTCAGTCACGGCTATGCGAACTACATAGCCCAATCTAGTTTCTGCCACTTTTCGTAAATTTTACCCAAGTGGTGCCTACGAGCCTATTGGGCCTACACGGCCCATTTCGGCCCAGCGCACGAGAACAGTCGTGGTGGCCTCTTCAGTCTACCGCCCATGGTTGTGGGCTCGATTTTACCACACGAGTGATCGCACGCTCTTGAGGCTTCAAATGTCAAAGTTTTGGCTTTTCGACTTTTCAGCTTTTGTCGATTCACAACAGAGTAGGCTCTGACACCACAATTGTAACACCCCAAACCCAGCCCAAACGTTACAACCAGATCTGGTATGTCACATGGAAAGGTTTTTTAAAGAAACTTTGCGACTGTTTAAAAATTCTGAGTTTTGTTTTCATTTTGGAAATCAGATTCATTTTTTTTAGGTTTCCTTGCAAAACGTTGTGAATATTACTAACTACTGAAAACTTGTTTTATAATATGAGAATTGAAGTCGGTGGGTTTTCAGGATGTGATGTTTCTGGAAACAATTATTGTAGGTTTTAAGAAAATCCCGAGTTTTAATGTTTATCACTTGAAAACCGTTTGCTAGAGTTTTGGGAAAATGGTTGTTTATAGTTTTAGAAAAACTTCGTATTTAACTTTTCATAATAATTAATAACTGCATTAAATCAAAAACCACATTAAAATCCCCGGAGGCCTTATTACATAACAAAATCCCAGATTAAAGTATGTTTAAATGAAGAAACGAATTTACGTAAGAAGTGATGCATGGTCATCTCGAAGTCCACCTCGGCTCCAACTCCGCAACTAGGAGTTATCTGCAAAATTAAGCAGAGGGGTGAGTCACCAAGACTCAGTGTGTAATTCCCCTTATGAACGTAATCTGGGCCTAAGCCCACAGAAGCACATTGGGCCTTAGCCCTCACAACATGGCATATTAAAAGTGTATGTAATGCAACCCAGCCCAACCTAGTTTTCCATCCTCCACATCACTTGAATAAGCCAAACACCTGTGGCACCAAGCCACTGTGGTACCAAACCACTGTGACAAAGTCACTGATAAATGTATATGTGGGGCCAACCCACTGTGGTACCAAACCACTGTGGTACCAAACCACTGTGACAATCATTGATAAATATATGTGGGGCCAACCCACTGCGGTACCAAACCACTGCGACAGTCACTGATAAATATATGTGGTGCCAAACCACTGTGGTACCAAACCACTGAGACATAGTCACTGATAAAAATATGTAGGGCCAACCCACTATGGTACCAAACCACTCTGACAGTCACTGAATCACACTTCCCCTTTTAATATCATATCCCAAAGCCCATGCAACATGTTATCATACTGAGATGAATGCAAACATATTTCCAACGTACAACAGGTAATCAAATCATAAATATATACACTCGAAAGTAGAATCATAGAGGTACTTACCCGGTGTCTCCAACCTTACCCACAAGGGTATATCAACTGTTCACACAGTCGTTCCGGCTTTCAGCCAACACAATTAATAACGCAAAATAATAAAGGTAAGTTTGAGCATTACACACAATCACGTTAAAACTACCTTTAAGGGTATAACGGTAATTTCAGTCATCTAACGGCCTCTCCGGAGGCCTACTGTCACTTCGAGCGACACGGTTACCCTTTTTGATCGAAACGGTGCAATTGGGCCAAAACCCAATTTTCGGCCCAAGTGGGCTCACATGCTCGTGTGGTCCATTCAGCCCAAATCTAGCCACAGATATGAGATTCACTTAAACCAGTCCAATATCTACTACACAATCATACAATCTATTCATATGGGCCAACGAGCCCATTGGGCCCACTTTGGCCCATCGTGGCCAAAGCAGCCTCAACCCACAAGAATACTACTGATGGCCTCAATTACCGCGTTGAAGCCCCCACACGTGCACTCGCACGCTCGTGTGGCTACTATCGCCGTGTAACCAACATTTTGGCAATTCGCCACTCTACAACTAGAGTAGAGAATTACACACCTGATAGGAATCTGGTGTTAACCCGCACTCCGACCACTCCTGTGCCCAAACGCCCTCCAAGGTATGCTTCCCCCCATCATAGATAGCTCTATATATAGCCAGCTTCTCACCTTCCATCTTTGTATCTTTCCGATGTGGGATCCCTCCGTTAGCAGAGTTTAAATCCAACGCAAACTCTGGTCGTCCAATCCGCAAAATAAATACTCCCTTGCTTGTCATGAGATTCGAACCCTTGCTCCCTTCAATAGCTCAACACGCCATTTTCCACCAAGCCACAAGCTCCTCTTGTGTCTAAAATCATGCGCAACTAAATATAACCCTATGGGCCAAAGTTTAAATTCACTTAAAAAATATAACAAAAAGAAATGCAAGTGCCAAGACTTGAACCTTGGACCTCCTTCCTTCCTTGTGGCGTCACCCCCTTGTCTCTTATGTGGCGTCATTTTGCCACTACACCACACACTCCACTTGAGTCATCTTTCTCCATATTTTATTCTTAAGGCCTACCTACTAACTTCCAGGGTTTTATTCACCTAAAACCAAAATTTTTCCTAAGCCCAAGTTTGATCCCGGGACTTCATAGAAGCCCCCTAACCTTCCAAAATCACTCACCTAATAGGTCCAACTTGCATTAGAGCCGTTCTCTTGTTCCCAAAAATATTTAAAAAGTTCCTACACTCGGGGCCCAAAAAGGCCCAATTCTCCTAGGCCCAATTTTGGGATGTTACAAATCTACCCCTTTTAAAGAAATTTCATCCTCGAAATTTCCAACTATAGGAACCGTCACACATCCTAACCTACCACACTACGCTCACATTGCGCACTCTGATCTCAATACCACTAATATACTTTTAACTAAATTTCGAAACTTCTTGCTCACAACTAGATATCTAACCGCAGAAGCACATAGAGGTTTATCACACTTGCACATAATTCCAATATTCAAATAACTCATCCAAACAGAACACACACAGAATAAATACCAAAATACAGTCATTATAGCATATAGCAGAGCATAAGGTAAGAGAACTTATAGATTCGGTGCTGGAGACTCGGGTGCCATACTTCCAAAAGAACATATATTTTTCTTAAACAATATTTCAAACCAATTTTTGGAAAACATTGTCGAACCCATTCCACAGCCGAGTTTTGCAACCTAGGCTCTGATACCACAATTGTAACACCCCAAACCTGGCCCAAACATTACGACCGGATCTGGTATGTCACATGAAAAGGTTGTTTAAAGAAACTTCGCGACTGTTTAAAAATTTCGAGTTTTGTTTTTATTTTGGAAATCAGATTCGTTTTTTTAGGTTTCCTTGGAAAACGTTGTGAATATTACTAACTATCAAAAACTTATTTTATAAAACGAGAATTAAACTCGGTGGGTTTTTAGGATGTGATGTTTCTAGAAACAATTATTGTAGTTTTTAAGAAAATCCCGAGTTTTAATGTTTATCACTTGAAAACCGTTCGCTAGTGTTTTGGGAAAATGGTTGTTTACAGTTTTAGAAAAACTTCGTATTTAACATTTCATAATAATTAATAACCGCATTAAATCAAAAACCATATTAAAATCCCTAGAGGCCTTATTACATAACAAAATCCCAAATTAAAGTAAGTTTAAATAAAGAAACAATTTACGTAAGAAGTGATGCATGGTCATCTCGAAGTCCCCCTCGGCTCCAAATCCGCAACTAGGAGTTATCTGCAAAATTAAGCAGAGGGGTGAGTCACCAAGACTCAGTGTGTAATTCCCCTTATGAACGTACTCTGGGCCTAAGCCCACAGAAGCACATTGGGCCTTAGCCCTCACAACTTGGCATATTAAAAGTGTATGTAATGCAACCCAACCTAACTTAGTTTTCCATCCTCCACATCACCTGAATCAGCCAAACACCTGTGGCACCAAGCCACTGTGGTACCAAACCACTGTGACAAAGTCACTGATAAATGTATATGTGGGGCCAACCCACTGTGGTACCAAACCACTGTGACAATCACAGATAAATATATGTGGGGCCAACCCACTGTGGTACCAAACCACTGCGACAGTCACTGATAAATATATGTGGTGCCAAACCACTATGGTACCAAACCACTGAGACATAGTCACTGATAAAAATATGTGGGGCCAACCCACTATGGTACCAAACCACTGTGATAGTCACTGAATCACACTTCCCCTTTTAATATCATATCCCAAAGCCCATGCAACATGTTATCATACTGAGATGAATGCAAACATATTTCCAATGTACAACAGGTAATCAAATCATAAATATATACACTCAAAAGTAGAATCATAGAGGTACTTACCCGGTGTCTCCAACCTTACCCAGAAGGGTATATCAACTGTTCACACAGTCGTTCTGGCTTTCAGCCAACATAGTTAATAACGCAAAATAATAAAGGTAAGTGTGAGCATTACACACAATCACGTTAAAACTACCTTTAAGGGTATAACGGTAATTTCAGTCATCTAACGGCCTCTCTAGAGGCCTACTGTCGTTTCGAGCAACACGGTTACCCTTTTTGATCGAAACGGTGCAATTGGGCCAAAACCCAATTTTCGGCCCAAGTGGGCCCACATGCTAGTGTGGTCCATTCAGCCCAAATCTAGCCACAGATATGAGATTCACCTAAACCAGTCCAATATCTACTACACAATCATACAATCTATTCATATGGGCCAACGAGCCCATTGGGCCCACTTTGGCCCATCGTGGCCCAAGAAGCCTCAACCCACAAGAATACTACTGATGGCCTCAATTATCGCGTTGAAGCCCCCACACGTGTGCTCGCACGCTCGTGTGGCTACTATCGCCGTGTAACCGACATTTTGGCAATTCGTCGCTCTACAACTAGAGTAGAGAAGTGCACACCTGATAGGAATCTGGTGCTAACCCGCACTCCGACCACTCCTGTGCCCAAATGCCCTCCAAGGTATGTTTCCTCCCATCATAGATAGCTCTATATATAGCCAGCTTCTCACATTCCCTCTTTGTATCTTTCCGATGTGGGATCCCTCCGTTAGCAGAGTTTAAATCCAACTCAAACTCTGGTCGTCCAATCCGCAAAATAAATACTCCCTTGCTTGTCATGAGATTTGAACCCTTGCTCCCTTCAATAGCTCAACACGCCATTTTCTACCAAGCCACGAGCTCCTCTTGTGTCTAAAATCATGCGGAACTAAATATAACCCTATGGGCCAAAGTCTAAATTCACTTAAAAAATATAACAAAAAGAAATGCAAGTGTCAAGACTTGAACCTTGGACCTCCTTCCTTCCTTGTGGCGTCACCCCCCTTGTATCTTATGTGGCGTCACTTTGCCACTACACCACACACTCCACTTGTGTCATCTTACTCCACATTTTATTCTTAAGGCCTACCTACTAACTTCCAGGGTTTTATTCACCTAAAACCAAAATTTTTCCTAAGCCCAAGTTTGATCCCGGGACTTCATAGAAGCCCCCTAACCTTCCAAAATCACTCACCTAATAGGTCCAACTTGCATTAGAGCCGTTCTCTTGTTCCCAAAAATATTTAAAAAGTTCCTACACTCGGGGCCCAAAAAGGCCCAATTCTCCTAGGCCCAATTTCAGGATGTTACAAATCTACCCCCTTTAAAGAAATTTCATCCTCGAAATTTTCAACTATAGGAACCGTCACATATCCTAACCTACCACACTAGCTCACGTTGCGCACTCTGATTTTAATACCACTAATATACTTTTAACTAAATTTCGAAACTTCTTGCTCACAACTAGATATCTAACTGCAGAAGCACATAGAGGTTTATCACACTTGCACATAATTCCAATATTCAAACAACTCATCCAAACAGAACACACACAGAATAAATACCAAAATACAGTCATTATAGCATATAGCAGAGCATAAGGTAAGAGAACTTACGGATTCGGTGCTGGAGACTCGGGTGCCATACTTCCAAAAGAACATATATTTTTCTTAAACAATATTTCAAACCAATTTTTGGAAAACGTTGCCGAACCCATTCCACAGCCGAGTTTTGCAACCTAGGCTCTGATACCACAATTGTAACACCCCAAACCCGGCCCAAACATTACGACCGGATCTGGTATGTTACATGTAAAGGTTGTTTAAAGAAACTTCGCGATTGTTTAAAAATTTCGAGTTTTGTTTTTATTTTGGAAATCAGATTCGTTTTTTTTAGGTTTTCTTGGAAAACGTTGTGAATATTACTAACTATCGAAAACTTATTATATAATACAAGAATTGAAGTCGGTGGGTTTTTAGGATGTGATGTTTCTGGAAACAATTATTGTAGTTTTTAAGAAAATCCCGAGTTTTAATGTTTATCACTTTAAAACCGTTTGCTAGTGTTTTGGGAAAATGGTTGTTTACAGTTTTAGAAAAACTTCGTATTTAACATTTCATAATAATTAATAACCATATTAAATCAAAAACCACATTAAAATCCCTAGAGGCCTTATTACATAACAAAATCCCAAATTAAAGTAAGTTTAAATAAAGAAACAATTTATGTAAGAAGTGATGCATGGTCATCTCAAAGTCCACCTCGGCTCCAAATCTGCAACTAGGAGTTATCTGCAAAATTAAGCAGAGGGGTGAGTCACCAAGACTCAGTGTGTAATTCCCCTTATGAACGTAATCTGGGCCTAAGCCCACAGAAGCACATTGGGCCTTAGCCCTCACAACTTGGCATATTAAAAGTGTATGTAATGCATCCCAGCCCAACCTAGTTTTCCATCCTCCACATCACCTGAATCAGCCAAACACCTGTGGCACCAAGCCACTGTGGTACCAAACCACTGTGACAAAGTCACTGATAAATGTATATGTGGGGCCAACCCACTGTGGTACCAAACCACTGTGACAATCACTGATAAATATATGTGGGGCCAACCCACTGTGGTACCAAACCACTGTGACAGTCACTGATAAATATATGTGGTGCCAAACCACTGTGGTACCAAACCACTGAGACATAGTCACTGATAAAAATATGTGGGGCCAACCCACTATGGTACCAAACCACTGTGACAGTCACTGAATCACACTTCCCCTTTTAATATCATATCCCAAAGCCCATGCAACATGTTATCATACTGAGATGAATGCAAACAGATTTCCAATGTACAATAGGTAATCAAATCATAAATATATACACTCGAAAGTAGAATCATAGAGGTACTTACCTGGTGTCTCCAACCTTACCCACAAGGGTATATCAACTGTTCACACAGTCGTTCCGGCTTTCAGCCAACATAGTTAATAACGCAAAATAATAAAGGTAAGTGTGAGCATTACACACAATCACGTTTAAGGGTATAACGATAATTTCAGTCATCTAACGGCCTCTTTGGAGGCTTACTGTCACTTTGAGCGACACGGTTACCCTTTTTGATCGAAAAGGTGCAATTGGGCCAAAACCTAATTTTCGGCCCAAGTGGGCCCACATGCTCGTGTGGTCCATTCAGCCCAAATCTAGCCACAGACATGAGATTCACCTAAACCAGTCCAATATCTACTACACAATCATACAATCTATTCATATGGGCCCACTTTGGCCCATCGTGGCCCAAGTAACCTCAACCCACAAGAATACTACTGATGGCCTCAATTATCGCGTTGAAGCCCCCACACGTGCGCTCGCACGCTCGTGTGGCTACTATCGCCGTGTAACCGACATTTTGGCAATTCGCCGCTCTACAACTAGAGTAAAGAAGTACACACCTGATAGGAATCTGGTGCTAACCCGCACTCCGACCACTCCTGTGCCCAAACGCCCTCCAAGGTATGCTTCCTCCCATCATAGATAGCTCTATATATAGCCAGCTTCTCACCTTCCCTCTTTGTATCTTTCCGATGTGGGATCCCTCCGTTAGAAGAGTTTAAATCCAACTCAAACTCTGGTCGTCCAATTCGTAAAATAAATACTCCCTTGCTTGTCATGAGATTCGAACCCGTGCTCCCTTCAATAGCTCAACACGCCATTTTCCACCAAGCCACAAGCTCCTCTTGTGTCTAAAATCATGTTCAACTAAATATAACCCTATGGGCCAAAGTCTAAATTCACTTAAAAAATATAACAAAAAGAAATGCAAGAGCCAAGACTTGAACCTTGGAACCAGGTCGAGGTGGTAATGGTGCAGGTTGAGGTCAAGGTGCACCGAGTAGAGGCAATGGCTTCAGGGGTAACGCGGAGACGAGACAGCCAGGGTTAGTTTATGCAGTCAGACGCTGAGAGGATTGCGATACACCTGATGTGATAACCGATACATTCTTCATATCTGATGTACCTGTTACTGCTTTGATAGATATCGAATCCACCCATTCGTATGTTGCTAGTATGTAGCTGGGAGTCTGAACATTAGATTTGAGATTACTGCTAGGGAGATGATAGTAATTAGTCCTTTAGGACAATCTGTGATAGTAAATAAATTGTTTAGAAATGTACCCTTAGAAGTTCAAGGAGAAACATTTTTGGCAGATTTGATTTGAACTACCTTTCGGCGAGTTTGATCTTATTTTGGGCATGGACTGGTTGGTGAAACACCTTGTGAACTTAGATTGTGTTGCAAAGCGGATGACGATAAGAACTTCGGAAGATAAAGAAGTAGTGATGATAGGTGAAAGGAGAAATTATCTATCAAATGTGGTATCTACTTTAAAAGCAGAAAAGTTGGTGCGAAAAGGGTGTGGAGCATTCTTAGCCTTCATTACTGCGTTGGATGTCAAGGAATTGTCGGTGGAAGGCGTTAGAATGATAAAGGAGTTTTCGGACGTCTTTCCCAAAGAACTTCCTGGATTGCCTCCGGACCTGGAGGTAGAGTTTGGCATTGAGCAATTGCCAGGAACGGCTCCGATGTCCATTGCTCCTTATAGAATGGCGCCGAAGGCGTTAGCGGAGCTTAAAGATCAAATTCAGGAGTTGTTGGATCGGGGATTCATTCGACCGAGTGTGTCACCGTGGGGAGCACCGGTCTTGTTCGTGAAGAAGAAGGGTGGGTCGATGCATATGTGCATCGATTATAGGCAGTTGGATAAGTTAACAATCAAGAATAGGTATCCATTGCCGAGAATCGATGATCTGTTTGACCAGTTACGAGGAGCTTCGGTTCTCTCCAAGATAGATTTAAGATCGGGTTATAACCAACTTAAGATCAAGGAGGTAGATATTCATAAGACGGTGTTTCGAACTAGCTACGGACATTATGAGTTCTTGGTGATGCCGTTTGGGTTGACCAATGCACCAGCTGCATTTATGGACATGATGAACCGGGTCTTCCAACCCTATTTCGATCAGTTTGTGGTGGTGTTCATAGATGACATCTTGGTATACTCGAAGAATGAAGAAGAGCATGATTCACATCTTCGTATAGTATTGCAAATATTGAGGGAAAAGCAACTTTATGCCAAGTTCAGTAAATGTGAATTTTGGCTGAAGGAAGTGACTTTCTTGGGGCATGTTGTGTCGGCCGAAGGAATTAGAGTTGATCCCCGGAAAGTAGAGGCTGTATTGGATTGGAAACCACCAAAGTCAGTGGCTGAAATTCAGAGTTTTCTAGGGTTGGCTGGTTACAACAGGCGTTTTGTTGAAGAGTTTTCATTGATTGCTGCACCCCTAACTAAATTATTGCGCAAAGGAGTACCATTTGTGTGGTCAGATCAGCAGCAAGAGAGTTTGGAGAAATTGAAGAAGATTCTGACGGAAGCGTCAGTATTGATTCAACCTGAGGCTGGAAAAGAGTTTGTTGTTTACTGCGATGCGTCACACACGGGCTTGGAATGTGTGTTAATGCAAGGTGGAAAAGTGGTGGCTTATGCAACTCGTCAGTTAAGGCTGCACGAGGTGAATTATCCCACTCATGATTTGGAGTTGGCTACAGTGGTGTTTGCTTTGAAGATTTGGAGGCACTACCTGTACGGTGAGAAGTCGATTATTTATACGGATCATAAGAGTTAAAAGTACCTCCTTACCCAAAAGGAGTTGAACTTAAGACAGCGACGGTGGATAGAACTGTTGAAGGATTATGACTTCTCAATCGAGTATCATCCCGGAAAGGCTAACGTGGTAGCGGACGCGTTGAGTCGTAAGGTGATATCGAATTTGAGAGCGATGTTCGCTCATCTCAGCTTATATGAAGATGGTAGTCTACTAGCCGAACTTCAGGTAAAGCCGGTGTGGTTAGGTCAGATTAAGGAAAAACAGTTATCAGATGAAAAGTTGGGTTCCTTACTTCAGCAAGTGGAAGGTGGTGTGATAGGGGATTTTGGATTGAATAATGATGGAGTATTGTGTTTTCGCGGAAGAATCTGTATGCCCAAAGATTCAGAATTGAGACAAATGATTCTGCGAGAGGTGCATAGTAGATAATATGCTATGCACCCCGGGGGAAATAAAATGTATCGAGACCTCCGTGAACAGTATTGGTGGCCAGGGTTGAAACGGGAGGTTACTGAATTTGTGAGTAGGTGCTGGACATGTTAGCAAGTGAAGGCGGAACATCAATTGCCGTCGGGATTGTTGCAACCGGTAAAGATTCCATTATGGAAATGGGAACGGATAACGATGGACTTCGTTAGTGGGCTACCCTTATCGCTACTAAGAAAGACTCCGTCTGGGTAATAGTGGATTGGTTGACGAAGACTGCCCGTTTTTTACCTATTCGTATGGATTACTTATTGAAAAAGTTGGCCAAGTTGTATGTAACGGAAATCGTGAGGTTACATGGGGTACTAGTGTCTATTATATCGGACAGGGACCCTAGGTTCACATCACGGTTTTGGAAAGCTTTACATGAAGCTTTGGGAACCAAGTTAAATTTCAGCACGGCTTTTCATCCTCAGTCAGATGGTCAGTCGGAATTCAGATTTTGGAAGACATGTTAAGGGGTTGTGTGATTGACTTCAGGGGTAGTTGGGAGGATTTCCTACCATTGGCAGAGTTTGCTTATAACAATAGCTATCAATCCAGCATCCAGATGGCTCCCTACGAAGCGTTGTATGGTCGTAGGTGTCGTACTCCTACTTGTTGGACCGAATTGGGGGAGCGACAGTTATTGGGTCTTGAGCTGATATCAGAGGCGGAGGAAAAAGTAAAGATAATTCAGGCACGGTTAAAGGAAGCTTCGGATAGACAAAAATCTTACGCGGATCTGAAGCGTAAGGATATTGAGTTTCGGTAGGAGATCAAGTATTTCTAAAGGTCTCACCTTGGAAGAAGATTTTCAGGTTTGGAAGGAAGGGCAAATTGAGCCCTAGGATTATCGGACCGTACCGTGTGTTGAAGCGTGTAGGACCAGTGGCTTATCAACTTGAATTACCTTTGGAGTTGAGCCAGATACATAGTGTATTCCATGTCTCAATGTTAAGGCGTTACCGATCGGATCTGTCTCATATAGTACCGGTAGAGGAAGTTGAGATAAGGCCTGACTTGTCGTTCGAGGGGGAGCCAATGCAAATTTTAGATCGAGATGTTAAGGTACTGAGAAGTAAGTCAGTACCGTTAGTCAAAGTTTTATGGCGTAATCACAGAGCGGAGGAAGCTACATGGGAGCCTGAGGGCGCGATTCGACAATAATATCCTCACCTCTTTTAACCAGGCAAATTTCGAGGACAAAATTTTCTTTAAGGGGGATAGAATTGTAACATCCTAGAATTTCAATTTTTATGTGTAGAATTATTTTGGTGCTAAGCTAGTTAGATTATTAATTGTGTATGTTTAGGAAGTCCTGAGAAGGCTCGGGATTTATTTGGACCTAGTAAAAACATTTGGCATTTAGCACTTTAAGGAGATGGAGTAAGTGATCTTAAAGCATGTGGAAGTAAATGAGTAAATAGCTAGCATAAATGAGCTATTGGTAAAGAGGTTATGGCGCCACATGTATTACCTTGAGGGAAGAAGTTCGAATCCCTTTGTGTGCATTTTTTGTCTTGTATTTTTGCATTCCTTCTTTAAAGTGTCGTCCAATGAGTATTTATGGCAAGGGTGGACTTCATTATTTTTGGTAAGATGGCTAAAAGAATAAGGCAAGGTTGAAGTTGGGGAAATGAATCAAGAAAAATAGGTAAGTAAGGGGGACAAGGGGCTTATTTTGTGGATGGTGTTTTGGAAAGTTTGGGTGGCCAAACTCTTATCTTAGGGGGGATGAATGTGGACGGCTTGGAGATGGGATGATAGCAAATTTGGTGTTTGATGTTTTGGTAAAAACAAAAGTTTTAGTCTTGGGTCAAAATACCAATACCATCAATTCTATTTTTCTTTCAAAACTCCCTCTCCTAACCGAATTTGGTCAATTGCAATAGGTAAAATTTGGTTGTTTTGGCCAATCCTTTATTGATAACTTTGGCATCATTTTTCTTTTCTTTTCTTCCCAAACTTCTTTTCTTCTCCTTGCCGAATCCATGCAACCTTGAAGAGGCATATTCCATTTCTTTTCTTTCTTCTTGCCGAATGCATACAAACTTAGAGACCATTTCTTTATTCATTCGTCATCCTTGAAAACCATAACTAATCCATCATATTTTCTAGTTCTTCTTCTTCTTTTCTTTTTGCAAAATCTTTCAAACATCACTTTCTCTCTAATATCTTTCACCATAGCCGAATATTGAGTCCGCTATTCCTCTATAGCCGAATCTTCCATCCTTTTATTGATCCTTCTTTTCATTCGGGTTGTCATTCACCTCTTGAACAATCTGTAAGAACTCTTTCAATTCTTTTCCTTTTCTTCCCTCTTTTGCCGAATCTATATTTTGGCTTGGGAGGGTCCTTTTGACCGATATCATCATCTATTTCTCTTTTAAACAAAACCCTTTCTTCTTCGTAGTGATATAGTGGAAGGCCGAACCATCATTCTTCCGAAGTCATCTTGCAATCGCTAGGATTTGGTTCAAAAATCTCTAAGGTAAGAGTTCTTTATGGATTTCATGATCATCCTTTATTAGTTAAGATGATTATCAGAATGGAAAGGAGTAATTGATTATATTATAGGGATTTATTCGTGGATCACTCAGATTTTGTCGTAAGTCAACCTTACTCCTAAGATCAATCGTTCGTAATAACATAGTATTAGTTTGGACTAACATTTGTTTTCAATGGAGGCAAACAATATCTAATCAAAAGGGGTAGTGATTGGTGATCAAAAAAGGAGCGGATTTACGATCCCTACTTCTAAATTCAAACGAAGGGCTGTTTCAGTGATTCGAGACTTTCCACCGGGTTGTGGACCCTCATCCGGTGAGAATCAACTATTCGAGGTTGTTCGCAATTGTGAGGCATCAGCGATTCGGGACTTTCCACTGGGTTGTGGACCGTCAATCAAGGAAAATCGACAAATCGTTGTTGTTCGTGATCCTGAGGGTAAAATCTTAGATCGTTTGTTTTAGAGTAGATTTATTAAATAGTGAGTAATGTCTTATCGAGCGTTATAATGTTTTAGGTGTCGATGATCAGGAAAGCGTAGTGCTTATCGCAATCAGGTGGGTAACCTCACACCGTATTTCATGGGTTAGATGTTTAAAACGTGTTAATGGTAAATCGCTTGATTAAAACACATTTTGGTGAAATTGGGTAAAAAGGCATAGTTATCACTATTTTGGTAAAGATTATGAAATTGGTATTAAGACTGTGAAAATCACGAAAATACCCTTAATGGGTCATTTGATGTTTGCTATATGGGCCAAATTGAGATATTTACCATATGGGCCAAATTGAGATATTTGCTAAATGGGCCAAATTGAGATATTTGCTAAATGGGCCAAATTGAGATATTTGCTATGTGGGCCAAATTGAGGTATTTGCTGTATGGGCCATAAGATATTTGCTATATGGGCCGATTTGTAATAAATTGCGAAATGGGCCAAGATGATATTTTGATTAATTGGCCAACTTGATAAATTGTTATAATGGGTTATGATGTTTGTAAGAAATATCTGAATAAATTGTTGTGAATGTCTATGCATTATGTACATGATTTGCATGGGATGGGATAATGATGAAGAGAAGTTCTGGTAGCTCTGCTACATAATTCTGGTGGCTCTGCCACAAATATGAAAAATGGCAATGCCATGTAAATTCAGTTAATCTGGTGGCTTGTCCACGAATTTGATAAAAACGGCTTAATGCCTACGTTTGGTGTGTTGGAGGGGTGGGTGACTAAAGCTCCCCACAGTTGTGCTGGTTGGTACGGGTGGTATGTAGCGGATGGAAAATTAGGTTTGGTTTGGGAATTGCATATCACATGCATATTATATATGGTTTCTTTTTTTTTTTTTTTTGTAAATGGGCTTTGGCCCAAATAAATGCTTAATTGGATTTTGGCCCAGTGGACAATGGTAAGTGGGTTACACACTGAGTTTTAGTAACTCACCCTGTTTTCCTTATCCTTTCAGGTAATGATCAGTGATGGTGACTTGGGCTATGGATGACTCGGTGGAGGCCATACTACGAATAATGGTTATTTAAAATTTGGATTTCTTTTTAAGTACTTTTAATTTCTTGGTTAATTTAAGTTAAGTTGTAATAAGGCCTCTGGAAAAATTTTTAATATTGTTTTATGTTTGATGGATTTTTAGAATTTACTTTAATTACTTCAAAGTGAGATTTTTCTAAAAACATAAATAGACGTTTTTCTCAAATAAATATGCAAAAAGGGGGTTTCGTAATAACTTTCATAAATATTTTTAACTCAGGAAATTTTCTCTTTAAAATGTTCATCAATTTTATTATCATCTGTCAAACTCTTTTAAATCCTCTCGAAATATTAAATAATTTTTTTTAAAAAAAGTTTCGATTTATAAACTCTTACGTCTCAAATTGTTTAATTTATCAATCAACCTTAGTTTTCAATAAACTCCATGTCAAAGTTTTGAAAATCTATTTTACTTAGATCTTTAAAGGTCTAGATGTACATTTATTTCATGTGACATGTCAAATCTGGCCTTAACACATAAACCGGGTTTGGGGTGTTACATTTTATGGTATCAGAGCCCGATTCAAAACTCGGCTATGGTTTGAGTTCAAAAACATTTTCCAAAGTTGTTTTGAATTGTAAAGTTAAAATGCATATTTCAAAAAGGAAGTATGGCACCACGGGTATCCGGCACCAAGTCAAGTAAGTATGTTATTGTATGATTATGATTGTTATGATATGACTATAGGAACACTCTAGAACTTTTAGTTTTAGGTGTTGAAACTATAGAGATTGATACTATAGGACGCGTTTACGAAAACGACTTTACTTCTTATACCTCATAAGATATTATTTAATAAATATCGAAATAGTATACTAATTCATAAGACTTTTAATCAGATTAAATCGAATTACTCAATATAAGCGCTAGAGGATGTGGACGCGGTAGACGAGGCCGTGGTAGAGGCCGAGGCGCTAGAGTTGCATCTGAAGCGTCGGGACATATACCGGAAATAGACGCACCTGCATCACCCGGGACTGAGACTGGATCATATGACCGTATGAGGGAGGATATTGCTTTGTCCCAAGCAATGTTGCGAGTCTTAGAAAGGGTTGCTGGGGCTAGAACTGGGCCAGCAGCTCGTGGATCAATTTCAGAACGACTTAGATCAAGTGGTGCTGAAGTTTTTAGGGGTGTCTCGGGTGTGGCCCTATATGTAGTGGAGTATTGGCTCGAGGCAGTGGAACGAATTATGGATGATTTGGAGTGCACCACCGAGCAAAAATTGAGAGGATCTGTGTCCTTGTTGAGAGGCGAGGCATATCAATGGTGGCTTACTGTTTGGGAGGGCACTCAGGCCCACCGCGTTACTTGGGATTTCTTCAAAACTGCATTCCAAGGAAAGTATGTTGAGGCTAGCTATGTGGATGCCCGAAGGAAGGAATTCCTTAATTTGGTTCAAGGAAGTAAGACTGTGGCAGCTTACGAAGCGGAATTTCTGCGTCTAAGTCGTTATGCCCGAGGTATTGTGCCAACTGACTACGAACGCTGCGTGCGTTTTGAAGACGGGTTGAGTGATGAGTTGCGGGTATTGATAGCCCCACAACAAGAAAGGAATTTTGCCACGCTGGTGGAGAAAGCAAAGATAGCCGAAGAGGCTAAGCACTCGGAGCGGCAAAATCGAGAAAGAGATAGAGGCAAGGGTAAGAGGGACTTTAAGTACTCGGGTCCTGCTAAAAGGTTTCAGAAGAGGCCCAGGAATGATGAGCCAGCTTAAGCTAGAGCATCTACTGCTACCAATCAAATACAACCATGTGCTGACTGTGGATGACGACACCCTGGTGAATGCTAGAAGAGAACTGGTGGTTGTTTCAAATGTGGTTCTAAGGACCATCAGCTTAAGAATTGTCCTCAACAGTCTGTTCCAACTCAGGAAGCTCGTAACCTTGACGCACAGCCAGCTAGAGGCGCTCAGTAGCCACCGAAGGGCCGTGGACCAGGTCGAGGTGGTAATGGTACAGGTCGAGGTCAAGGTGCACCGGGTAGAGGCAATGGCTTCAGGGGTAATGCGGAGGCGAGACAACCAGGGTTAGTTTATGCAGTCAGACGCCGAGAGGATAGCGATGCACCTGATGTGATAACCGTTACGTTCTTCATATCTGATGTACTGTTACTGCTTTGATAGATATCGGATCCACCCATTCGTATGTTGCTAGTGATGTAGTTGGGAATCTGAACATTAGATTTGAGATTACTGCTAGAGAGATGACAGTAATTAGTCCTTTAGGACAATCTGTGATAGTAAATAAATTGTTTAGAAATGTACCCTTAGAAGTTCAAGGAGAAACATTTTTGGTGGATTTGATGGAACTACCTTTCGGCGAGTTCGACCTTATTTTGGACATAGACTGGTTGGTGAAACACCGTGCGAACTTAGATTGTGCTGCAAAGCGGATGGCGATAAGAACTTCGAAAGATAAAGAAGTAGTGATGATAGGTGAAAGGAGAAATTATCTATCAAATGTGGTATCTGCTTTAAAGGCAGAAAAGTTGGTGCAAAAAGGGTGAGGAGCATTCCTAGCCTTCATTAGTGCGTTGGATGTCAAGGAATTGTCGGTGGAAGGTGTTAGAACGGTAAAGGAGTTTTCGGATGTCTTTCCCGAAGAACTTCCTGGATTGCCTCCGGACTGGGAGGTAGAGTTTGGCATTAAGCTATTGCCAGGAAAGGCTCCGGTGTCCATTGCACCTTATAGAATGGTGCCGAAGGAGTTAGCGGAGCTTAAAGCTCAAATTCAGGAGTTGTTGGATCGAGGATTCATTCGACTGAGTGTGTCACTGTGGGGAGCACCGGTCTTGTTCGTCAAGAAGAAGGATGGGTCGATGCGTATGTGCATCGATTATAGGCAGTTGGATAAGTTAACGATCAAGAATAGGTATCCGTTACCGAGAATCGATGATCTGTTTGACCAGTTGCGAGGAGCTTCGATTTTCTCCAAGATAGATTTGAGATCAGGTTATCACCAACTTAAGGTCAAGGAGGCAGATATACATAAGACGGTGTTTCGAACTCGTTATGGACATTATGAGTTCTTGGTGATGCTGTTTGGGTTGATCAATACACCAGCTGCATTTATGGACATGATGAACCGGGTCTTCCAACCTTATTTAGACCGATTTGTGGTGGTGTTCATAGATGACATCTTGGTATACTAGAAGAATGAAGAAGAGCATGATTCACATCTGCGTATAGTATTGCAAATATTGAGGGAAAAGCAACTTTATGCCAAGTTCAGTAAGTGTGAATTTTGGCTGAAGGAAGTGACTTTCTTGGGGCATGTTGTGTCGGCCGAAGGAATTAGAGTTGATCCCCGGAAAGTAGAGGCTGTGTTGGATTGGAAACCACCAAAGTCAATGGCTGAAATTCGGAGTTTTCTAGGGTTGGCTGGTTACTACAGGCGTTTTGTTGAAGAGTTTTCGTTGATTGCTGCACCCCTAACTAAATTGTTGCGCAAGGGAGTACCATTTGTGTGGTCAGATCAGCAGCAAGTGAGTTTTGAGAAATTGAAGAAGATTCTGATGGAAGCGCCAGTATTGATTCAACTTGAGGCTGGAAAAGAGTTTTTTGTTTACTGCGATGCGTCACACACGGGCTTGGGATGTGTGTTAATGCAAGGTGGAAAAGTGGTGGCTTATGCATCTTGTCAGTGAAGGCCACACGAGGTGAATTATCCCACTCATGATTTGGAGTTGGCTGCAGTGGTGTTTGCTTTGAAGATTTGGAGGCACTACCTGTACGGTGAGAAGTCGATTATTTATACGGATCATAAGAGTCTAAAGTACCTCCTTACCCAAAAGGAGTTGAACTTAAGACAGCGAAGGTGGATAGAACTGTTGAAGGATTATGACTTCTCAATCGAGTATCATCCTGGAAAGGCTAACGTGGTAGCAGACGCGTTGAGTCATAAGGTGATATCGGATTTGAGAGCGACGTTCGCTCATCTCAGCTTATATGAAGATGGTAGTCTACTAGCCGAACTTTAGGTAAAGCCGGTGTGGTTAGGTCAGATTAAGGAAAATCAGTTATCAGATGAAAAGTTGGGTTCCTTACTTCAGTAAGTGGAAGGTGGTGTGATAGGGGATTTTGGATTGAATAATGATAGAGTATTGTGTTTTCGCGGAAGAATCTGTATGCCCAAAGATTCAGAATTGAGACAAATGATTCTGCGAGAGGCGCATAGTAGCCCATATGCTATGCACCCCGGGGGAAATAAAATGTATCGAGACCTCCGTGAACAGTATTGGTGGCCAAGGTTGAAACGAGAGGTTACTGAATTTGTGAGTAGGTGCTTGACATGTCAGCAAGTGAAGGCGAAACATCAATTACCGTCGGGATTGTTGCAACCGGTAAAGATTCCATTATGGAAATGGGAACGGATAACGATGGACTTCGTTAGTGGGCTACCCTTATCGCCTAATAAGAAAGACTCCGTCTGGGTAAAAGTGGATCGGTTGATGAAGACTGCCCGTTTTCTACCTATTCGTACGGATTATTCATTGTAGAAGTTGGCCAAGTTGTATGTAGCGGAGATCGTGAGGTTACATGGGGTACCAGTGTCTATTATATTGGACAGGGACCCTAGGTTTACATCACGGTTTTGGAAAGCTTTACATGAAGCTTTGGGAACCAAGTTGAATTTCAGCACGACTTTTTATCCTCAGTCAGATGGTCAGTCGGAAAGAGTGATTCAGATTTTGGAAGACATGTTAAGGGGTTGTGTGATTGACTTCAGGGGTAGTTGGGAGGATTTCCTACCATTGGCAGAGTTTGCTTATAACAATAGCTATCAATCCAGCATCAAGATGGCACCCTACGAGGCGTTGTATAGTCGTAGGTGTCATACTCTACTTGTTGGACCGAATTGGGGGAGCGGCAGTTATTGGGTCCTGAGCTGATATCAGAGGTGAAGGAAAAAGTAAAGATAATTCGGGCACAGTTAAAGGAAGCTTCGGATAGACAAAAATCTTATGCAGATCTGAAGCGTAAGGATATTGAGTTTGCGGTAGGAGATCAAGTCTTTCTAAAGGTCTCACCTTGGAAGAAGATCTTCAGGTTTGGAAGGAAGGGCAGGATGAGCCCTAGGTTTATTGGACCGTACCGTGTGTTGAAGCGTGTACGACCAGTGGCAAGCTTGAATTACCTCCGGAGTTGAGCCAGATACATAGTGTATTCCATGTCTCAATGTTAAGGCATTACCGATCAGATCCATCTCATATAGTACCGGCAGAAGAAGTTGAGATAAGGCCTGACTTGTCGTTCGAGGAGGAGCCAGTGCAAATTTTAGATCGAGATGTTAAGGTACTGAGAAGGAAGTCAGTACCGTTAGTCAAAGTTCTATGGTGTAATCACGGAGCGGAGGAAGCTACATGGGAGCCTGAGGGCGTGATTTGACAACAATATCCTCACCTCTTTTAACCAGGTAAATTTCGAGGACGAAATTTTCTTTAAGGGGGATAGAATTGTAACATCCTATAATTTGAATTTTTATGTGTAGAATTATTTTGGTGCTAAGCTAGTTAGATTATTAATTGTGTATGTTTAGGAAGTCCTGAGAAGGCTCGGGATTTATTTGGACCTAGTAAAAACTTTTGGCATTTAGCACTTTATAGAGATGGAGTAAGTGAACTTAAAGCATATAGAAATAAATGAGTAAATAGCTAGCATAAATGAGCTATTGGTAAAGAGGTTATGGCGCCACATGTATTACCTTGAGGGAAGAAGTTCGAATCCCTTTGTGTACATTTTTTGACTTTTATTTTTTGCATTCCTTCCTTAAAGTGTCGGCCAAGGAGTATTTATGGCAAGGGTGGACTTCATTATTTTTGGTAAGATGGCTAAAAGAATAAGGCAAGGTTGAAGTTGGGGAAAGGAATCAAGAGAAATAGGTAAGTAAGGGGGACAAGGGGCTTATTTTGTGGATGGTGTTTTGGAAAGTTTGGGTGGCCAAACTCTTATCCTAGGGGGGATGAATGTGAACGGCTTAGAGATGGGATGATAGCAAATTTGGTGTTTGATGTTTTGGTAAAAACAAAAGTGTTAGTTTTGGGTCAAGATACCAATACCATCAATTGTATTTTTCTCTCAAAACTCCATCTCCTAGCCGAATTTGGTCAATTGCAATAGGTGAAATTTGGTTGTTTTGGCCAATCCTTTATTGACAACTTTGGCATCATTTTTCTTTTCTTTTCTTCCCAAACTTCTTTTCTTCTCCTTGCCGAATCCATGCAACCTTGAAGAGGCATATTCCATTTCTTTTCTTTCTTCTTGCCGAATGCATACAAACTTGGAGACCATTTCTTTGTTCATTCATCATCCTTGAAAACCGAAACTAATCCATCATATTTTCTAGTTCTTCTTCTTCTTTTCTTTTTGAAAAATCTTTCAAACATCACTTTCTCTCTAATATCTTTCACCAGAGTCCACTATTCCTCTATAGCCGAATCTTCCATCCTTTTATTGATCCTTCTTTTCATTCGGGTTCTCATTCACCTCTTGAACAATCGGTAAAAACTCTTTCAATTCTTTTCATTTTCTTCTCTCTTTTGTCGAATCTATACTTTGGCTTGGGAGGGTCCTTTTGACCGAAATCATCATCTATTTCTCTTTTAAACAAAACCCTTTCTTTTTCGTAGTGATATAGTGGAAGGTCGAACCATCATTCTTCCGAAGTCATCTCGCAATCGCTAGGATTTGGTTCAAAAATCTCTAAGGTAAGAGTTCTTCACGGATTTCATGATCATCCTTTATTAGTTAAGATGATTATCAGAATGGAAAGGAGTAACCAATTATATTATAGGGATTTATTCGTGAATCACTCAGATTTTGTCGTAAGCCAACCTTACTCCTAAGATCAATTGTTCATAATAACGTACTATTAGTTTGGACTAACATTTGTTTTCAATGGATGCAAACAATATCGAATCAAAAGGGGTATTGATTGGTGATCGAAAAAGGAGTGGATTTACGATCCCTACTTCTAAATTCTAACGAAGGGGGCGATTCGAGACTTTCTACCAGGTTGTGGACCGTCAACCGAGGAAAACCAACAAATCGTAGTTGTTTGCGATCCCGAGGGTAAAATCTTAGATCGTTTGTTTTAGAGTAGATTTATTAATTAGTGAGTAATGTCTAATCGAGCATTATAATATTTTAGGCGTCGACGATCAGGAAAGCGTAGTGCTTATCGTAATCAGGTGTGTAACCTCACACCATATTTCATGGGTTAGATGTTTAAAACGTGTTAATGGTAAATCGCTTGATTAAAACACATTTTGGTGAAATTGGGTAAAATGGCATAGTTATCACTATTTTGGTAAAGATTATGAAATCGGTATTAAGACTGTGAAAATCACGAAAATACCCTTAATTGGTCATTTGATGTTTGCTATATGGGCCAAATTGAGATATTTGCCATATGGGCCAAATTGAGATATTTGCTAAATGGGCCAAATTGAGATATTTGCTATATGGGCCAAATTGAGATATTTACTATATGGGCCAAATTGATAAATTGCTATATGGGCCATAAGATATTTGCTATATGGGTCGATTTGTAATAAATTGCAAAATGGGCCAAGATGATATTTTGCTTAATTGGCCAACTTGATAAATTGTTATAATGGGCCATGATGTTTGTAAGAAATATCTGAATAAATTGTTGTGAATGGCTATGCATTATATACATGATTTGCATGGGATGGGATAATTATGAAGAGAAGTTCTGGTAGCTCTGCTACATAATTCTGGTGGCTCTGCCACAAATATGAAAAATGGCAATGCCATGTAAATTCTGTTAATCTGGTGGCTTGTCCACGAATTTGATATAAACGGCTTAATGCCTACGTTTGGTGTGTTGGCGGGGTGGGTGACTAAAGCTCCCCACAAATGTGCTGGTTGGTACGGGTGGTGTGTAGCAGATGGAAAATTAGGTTTGGTTTGGGAATTACATATCACATGCATATTATATATGGTTTCTTTTTTTTTTTTTTGTAAATGTGCTTTGGCCCAAATAAATGCTTAATTGGATTTTGGCCCAGTGGACAATGGTAAGTGGGTTACACACTGAGTTCTAGTAACTCACCCTGTTTTCCTTATCCTTTCAGGTAATGATCAGTGATGGTGACTTGGGCTATGGATGACTCGGTGGGGGCCATACTACGAATAATGGTTATTTGAAATTTGGATTTCTTTTTAAGTACTTTTAATTTCTTGGTTAATTTAAGTTAAGTTGTAATAAGGCCTCTGGAAAAATTTTTAATATTGTTTTATGTTTGATGGATTTTTAGAATTTACTTTAATTACTTCAAAGTGAGATTTTTCTAAAAACATAAATAGACGTTTTTCTCAAATGGATATGCAAAAAGGGGGTTTCGTAATAACTTTCATAAATATTTTTAACTCAGAAAATTTTCTCTTTAAAATGTTCATCAATTTTATTATCATCTTTCAAACTCTTTTAAATCCTCTCGAAATATTAAATGATTTTTTTTAAAAAAAGTTTCGATTTATAAACTCTTACGTCTCAAATTGTTTGATTTATCAATCAACCTTAGTTTTCAATAAACTCCATGTCAAAGTTTTGAAAATATGTTTTACTTAGATCTTTAAAGGTCTAGATGTACATTTATTTCATGTGACATGTCAAATCTGGCCTTAACGCATAGACCGGGTTTGGGGTGTTACAAAACATCATATCCAGTAAGTTAGGATACAACGTTTTGAATTCCCAAGAATAAGTTTTAATTTGAAATTTATAAATTTCAAAAAAGGATACTTGATACCTTAAGTTCTATAAGAAAAATTAAAACCCAGTAAGTTAGGGTATAATTTTTCTAGAAGTCCCCAAATATCGTATATTGCTATGTTTAAAGATATTTGAATAAAATATGTCAATTCAAAATGTGTTTTTATAAAAATGGTTTGAATAAGATATTGCATGAATACATTACAACATACGTGTCAAATAACAATTTATCATATCTACAAATCATATTAATAATTACTACTAATAGATAATTAAAGAAAGAATAATACGAAATAATAAGTGATGCAAACAATAGAATAATTATACTAAAGCAAAATATAAAAATGATAAACGAATAAAAATAAACAAATATAAAATATAAAGCAGTAAATAATAAAAGATAAAAAAAAAAGCTATTAAAGAAACATAAAACTTTATGTGCATGATTAGATATAAAATAAAATAATAACATAAAAGGAATTATAACAAATATTGTAAATTAAGAAGCAAAAAAAAATGATATGGAAAAATCTAATAATACATTTTAAATAAATGATATAATAATAAAATATATTTTTTGATATAATAATCTAATATATATGTATAAAACTACGCATTTAAAAATAATATAAACAATATACAATATACAAAAATCATATATAATATTAAGGGTAAAATAAATTAAAAATTATACATAAAATATAATATAAAGGTGTATAAGATAAAAAATAGTAATATAATAACTAATATACAAAATTTTAAAATAATGTAAAGTAAAATAAATAAAATAACCTAATTATAAATATAAATATAATGAGTGATAAAAGCAATTTTAAGTATATAAATTAAAAAATATTTATAATACAAATCATGAAACTACATTTTTTTCTAATATAATAATACATGTTATATACTATATAAAATTTATATAATATAGAGGATAAAATGATTTAAATTATACATGTAATATAATAACATATAGTATGCAAAATTTTAAAAATGTTTAGAATACAAATTATAAAATAATATATAGTGCATATAAATATTATTGAACTAAATAAAATAATAGTAACAAATTCATATATTTAAAAATAGTATATATTAAAAAAATAAAAAAATCTTTATACTGTTAGTAAATTAATAAAAAATGATATTGAATTTTAGCATGATAAAATAATAATGTTAAAATAATTTAAAATAAAAAAATAAAAAGGGTTAAAAAAACAAGGATTAAATTAAAATAAATAAAAAAATAAAAATGTAAAAGGATGACATTGAAGTGCGCTACAAAATGCCCTGTCTCCCAAACGACGCTGTTCTGTCATTGGCCATTAAGTAGTCCAAAGGACTTAATTGTAAAATTAAAATAATACGGAAAGGCTTGTAGGGCAATTACACCTTTAAATGAAAACACGCGGATCCTCCCCGGGTCAGGTCAACGCGCGGGTCACAGGCCTTTAAACGACGTTGTTTTAATGCTTATTGGCTTAAGCAAAAACGACGTCGTTTTATACTGCTATATAAGTCAATATTCAGGCAAAAATAATCATTTGGGCACCCTGTTTTAAAAAAAAAAATTCAAAAACCCTCTCAAGCCCTCCTCTCCTTTGTCCAGAGTTCGTCATCGGGCTCCTGGGCTACGCGGCACACGCGGCACACGCGCCGCCGCATCCGGCGGCCGGAGAATCAAACTACTCCGTTTCGAAGGTAGTTTTTTCCTTTTTATTTTTTTATGTACTATTTTGTATAAAATGTGAATGAATCGAAAAAAAAAAATAGAATACCACCTCTGTAAAATCGTATATTGTATTCTCTGTTTGCGAATATTTGTGTATTTTTTCGTGTGCATCTTCTCTCTGTGTCCTCGTGTGTATTTTACAGATTTTTGGGGCTTTTATATAGCCCCGAAATAATAATAAAAAAAGGAATATATTTTGTCCATTTTTTTTCTTTCCTTTAGTTGTTGTTCTTTCCTTGTTTGCAGATCAACGACGAGGATCTCGCGACGGAGATGAGGCACACTAACTGCGGCGCGAATAGCGTGACCTAAGGGCTGCTGGGGCACTTGCGGCGCGAAGGCTGGGGCGCTTGCGACGCAGTGGAAACCTAGGGTTTCCTGCGTCCGCAAGCCAATTGGGCCACTTGGGCTTAGGTTTAGGTTGGGTCTGGGTCTGTTGGGTGTAATTGGGCTAATCGGGTAATGGGTCATCTGTTTGGGGTGTAAAATGGGCTTCGGGTTAAATTATTGGTTTTGGGCTTGAGGATTGGTCTTATAAAATGGACTGTAAAACTGGACATTTATTATTTTTTTTATTTTTTTTCTTAATTCTGGTTTGTTTAAGCCCGGGCATAAATGGGCTATTACAT
Source organism: Gossypium australe (assembly GCA_005393395.2). Lineage (NCBI taxonomy): Eukaryota > Viridiplantae > Streptophyta > Magnoliopsida > Malvales > Malvaceae > Gossypium > Gossypium australe. Next base: position 51,115,752 of record CM016614.1, read on the forward strand.
AGAATATATGTCATCTGGAGATAAGTTATATTTTAAAAATAATATGATAGCTAATACAGATGATAATTTAGTTTTACCCTCTAATTCTCAACTAAAGGAAGACGAGGAAAATATAAGTACTTATACACCAATACATATGAAAACAGTTCATATTCCTATTTTTCCTACTATACCTAGTAGAAATTCTAGAAATACTAGAATGGAAGATATACAATCCTCAATAGAAGATATTATTAATTTTCAATCACGAAATAATAATACATATATTGAAATTACATTACATAATAAAGAATATAAATCATATTCTTTACATGCTATATTAGATACAGGTGCTACAACCTGTAGCTGTAAAAAGAATGTTATTCCTGTAGAAAATTGGGAACCTGTAAAAAAGACAATAAAAATTAATGGAATAAATGGTAATAAAACTACTATTTATTATAAAGCAAAAAATATACCAATCTACATTAATAATGTTAGATTTATAATTTCAAAAATATTATGTTTTCCTTATATGTATGGTGATATTTTATTAGGAAATAATTTTATAAATCAATATTTACCATTTTCTATTAATAAAAAATCAGTTAAGTTATCTATAGAAAAAACTTCTATAGAAATACCACTAGTAGAAAATCCTAAATTTATTTGTACGAATGATTGTTGATTTTCTTAGCAGGCCTTATGGATAGAGGTAAAAAGCCTCTAGAAAAAGTTAGAGAATGGACAATTGTCCATAAAAAACCCAACAAAGGGAAAACAATAAGTCCTAAACAAGGATTTATTACTATACCTGCTCAAGTACCATTTTATCCTAACTAGGGATATTATGTACCATATCCAATGGTAAGCCAACCATTTGGAACACAATCACCAAACCCGCTGAGTTATTTTAATTGGTCTTAAGATCTAGATTCAGCATCTCAAACCAGTTATGCTGAAATTATAAAAGAAACAAAATTTTTTTTGAAACAACAAAAAATTCCAGAAATAAAAGATTTTTATAATCCAGGAATACCTCTGGAATATTATAATTTTATAAACAAAATATGGAAAACCCATATTTCTGAGCAAAGAGCAAACTTTAGAAGAGCTCTTACACAATTTTCATATTTTTTTAGTTGAAAAAACAACTAAAGAAAATGAATCCCATGATTTATTACTTAAATCTATTTTATATAGAGATTGGGACAAAATACTAATAGCATATATGGATATTAAGGAAATAAATAATCTTCTTGATATATTTCAATATTTTATTAATAAAAGAACAAACAGTTCTATTATTATTAAAATATTTAGAATATGTCTATATAATAAATGTAGACGAATCCTACCACCGGATATTTTTACGAAAATAAATAGAGCTATTTGCAACCAGCAAGCTCAATTTAAATAAACTTTTTCAAAATACTTTTTACAAGCTTATGTTTTTACTAATGATATAGGAGAACAATTTCCTACTATCAAATTTAGACTAGATCATGAATCATTTGATATAACCAGTATTGAATGGGGATTTGTTAAAGAAATAACAATCCAAAATCTTTCTTTTCATCTACTAAAAGACTTTCCTGCTATAGTAAAATCTAGATTAATAAATTTTACTAATATAGATGATTTTGTCTATTATTTTCATATAGAAATAAATAGTTTTATTGGTATAGCTGAAAAAGAAAAATTTTATCAGCCATATCAAATTTGGAATATTCGTACAATGCTTTGGGAAAGATCCCTCTCAGCAGTAAATGAAGATAACTTGGAAAAAACCATTGACAAGTGTTACAATGATTTTTCTAATTATCAAATCCAAGCCAGAATTGATTTGATGACCAAGGCCCAGTATCTACTTCATCAAAACACTTACATATTCTGGACCGATGGCAAGAGAATTTTAGCATACGACACTGGAAAAAACCAGGAAGAAAGAAATGAAGAGTCCGTTCAGTTATTAAAAAAGATAGCTGACATGGAGATCGATGATTTTCTGATAACAACGAAAATCAAAGGCACGTGGAAAAGCTGGAATTCACCAGTTCCTTCACCAGAGTCATTACATCTTGATGAAATCGAGGAAATGAATCTCAGAAACATCCAAGAAGGATAACAACAAAACACAACACGTGAAAGAATGACATCCAAGAAAGGAGCATTCAATTTTGGAGGCAATGTGAAATGAAGGAAATCTATTCACCATCACCATCCATAAATGTCCATAAACAAATGAGACAAAAGATGATGAAAGCATGATGGAAGCAACCATTAATGCATGAGAAATGTGGAAACAACCACAAAATTAGAAGACTACGTGGAAGCAACCATCAAGTCAGTATTTATTTCAATAAGGCTACGTGGAATCAATCGTTTAGCCGGCATTAAAGTCATCTTTATCAGGATACTGTGCGGATTTGAATTGTAAATAAATTAGAGTCTAAAATTTGTATTATAAATAGGCATTGTGATAGCCTAAACAAGGCATCAAATCGGACCGAGAAAGACATCAAAAAACTTTCTTTTGTATACTTACTCTCTTTCTCAAAAACCATAAAAATCTTTCTTGATCATCTTTGTAAATTATCCTTGTAAATTATATTATTATCCTTTTGTGAAATAAAAATCTACGATATTAATATAGCCTTCTGTTGTATATAACCTAGAATTTTAGTTCAGTATAGATCTATACTAAAATATAGAATCATATTCTTTCTAAAATATATAATTTGTTTACAATATCTTATAAGATTATTTAAACAATCATATTCTTTTATTGTTTTTACCTAAACAAGGTGATAAATTAATTTTAGAAACAGATGCCTCAGAAAAAAAATGGGATGTGTATTAAAAGCAAAAACAATAAAAAATGAGGAATTAATTTGTGGATATCGCTCGGGAGAATTTAAACCAAATGAAATAAATTATGCTATTTATGAAAAGGAATTATTAGCAATAAAAAAAGGAATAAAAATTCTTAATATATTTAGCACCTGAAATTTTATTATAAAAACTGATAATCAAGCAGTTAAGCAATTTCTAACTAACAAAAGTTTAGAAACTGTACCTAGAAGAATTAGATAGTATAATGAATTGCCATTTTAATTTTGAAGTTATTTACATAAAAGGAACTAATAATATGATTGCTGATTTTCTTCGCAGGTCTTATGGGTAGAGGTAAAAAACCTCTAGAAAAAGTTGGAGAATGGACAACTGTCCATAAAAAACCCAACAAAGGGAAAACAATAAGTCCTAAACAAGGATTTGAATATTAAGATATTAATATAGCCTTTCCAGCTTTTCCACGTGTCTTTGATTTCCGTTGTTATCGGAAAATCATCGATCTCCATGTCAGCTATCTTTTTTAATAACTGAATGGACTCTTCATTTCTTTCTTCCTGGCTTTTTCTAGTGTCATATGCTAAAATTCTCTTGCCATAGGTCCAGAATATGTAAGTGTTTTGTTGAAGTAGATACTGTGTAACATCCCCAAACCCGGCCCATTCACTACGACCGAATCCGGTTATGTCACTGCGGAAAGACGGTTGAAAATCTTTTTGACTTTAGAGTAAAGCACGAAAATTATTAACTTTTGAAAACCTTGTTCATTTATTTATCTTATGAAAAACTTTGAACTTATAAAATGTCTGAATTAAAAACTTTATTAAACATATTCTTCATAAATAGGTTGCTAAAATTAAAATCATTTCCACAAAGTAGTTCCACTAAAATAAGCCACCATTAAAATAATACCAAATATAATAAGAGGCCTTTATTACAACCCAAAACTTAAAATGAAATACTTATATTAAAATCATGCATAAAATAATTAAACATGATCCTCGGCATGGGCCACCTTGTCCTCTCCGAACCCGGTCCAGCTCTACGCATCACCTGAAAAAGTTAAAGGAAAAAGGTGAGTCACCAAGACTCAGTGTGCAACCCTTTTTCCCGGATTAGTAAAATATCATACACAATCATAACAAGCTTATCATGCATCCAATTAATATGCACCCAACCTAGCCATCCACAACACCTTTCTCTACCCCGTGTGGTACCAAACCACTGGTGGTGCCAAACCACTGGTGACCCAAGGTCACAATAATCATCAATGTAGTGCCAAACCACTGATGTCCCAAAGACACGAATGTGATACCAAATCACTGGTGACCGAAGTCACGAATCAAATGATAGGGCCAACCCATCGTGTGATACCAAATCACTGGCGTCAATCCCTCAATACCGCCTTGTGGGGCCAACCCACTGTGGTGCGAAACCACGGGGGACGAGACGCTGAGGTGCCAAACCTCTGGAGGTGCCAAACCTCTGGTGACCCAAAGTCACAAGTTGTGTTACCAAAACACTAGTGCCCGTCGGCACGAATATCACTGCCCCCTCCACTCGTCAACCCACAACCATCAATGATATGCATTTTTAACAGACAAAAACCAACATGCTTGTTTACAACATACATAAGATTTATCATCAACCGATCAATATAGCATATATATCAGATCTATCCTGCTTACCAAAAGCATCTTGACAGAAAGCTCATAACAGGGACTTACCTGACCCCTTGCCTGATACCTTAATGGTATTAATCCACCCTTTACATAGGTTCAATCAACACACAATATAGCAAGCATATTTATCAATAGAAAAGTGTGTGTAAGTACACACCTGCAAGCCTTAACCGAAGAACCAACTAAGACCCTTGATAACCTCGATAACCTCTGCTCCTATAAACGGCCAAACAGGAGATTAGCACCCTAGGCCATTCGGCCAAAACAGAACATACCAAAAAGGGTCAACACTTGAAACCCGAGACCTACCTACACGCTTGAACACTAGCCCACACACCAAGTGCTCCTGCTCCACTTCCTACAATCGGCAACCAACCAAAAATAATAATAGCCTTCGGCTTATACCAATACCAAATGAATAGACTGTTAAAGCAACCACTTACCAACGATCAACCAAAGAACAGAGGCTACGCTTGACTGCTTCGAAAATCCTGGATGCCTTATAAAGAAACCGATTCCAACAAATGATCAATACACTACCAAACAAACACCAACACCAACTCTTACCCTTGAAGATGTCGACAGAGAACAGAGGCCTTACCATAAAGCATTCAGCCTTACCTATATACCTTCTCTAATGATTGAAAACGAACTCCCACGAGCAATCCACCACACTCAGGTTCGGCCAAAGAGCAGAACAAAAAGGGAAGGGAAGATTCGGCCAACACTTAGTCAAAAGGAAGAGAAATCGGCTTAAGATGTTTAACACACCTATATTCGGCTTGAGTGGAAAGAAAAGAGAAGATGAGAAGTGAAGGCAAGGTTTCGGTACAAAAGAGATGGGGAGATAACAAATGGAGGAATCGGCTAGAGCTTTGGGAGTAGAAGCAAAGAAATGCTAAAGGGAGAAAGAATAACTCCTAGGTAGATTAGAAGTAAGGGAGAGCAAATTCGGTTATGAAGCAAATGAGAGATTCGGCACAAATGGTTTAAGAGAAAAGAAATGGAAATATGAGAAGGGAAAGGTAGCTAGTTTCGGCAACAAAAGAAATTAAAGGAACAAAAGCACAAAATCGGCTAGAAGTATATGCTGTTTGGGGATTTTCGGTTTCAAGGAAACACCAAAGAGAATTCGGCTTTGGCACTAAAACAAGGCTGACCGAACATCCAAATGCCTAAGAGAATTTCGGCATTCACCCTCCTTAACACCTCCAAAAACCGGCCACACACCCACTTGAAGACTCCACCAAACGGCCACCTCCTAGAAGCTCTCCAAGCCACTAATTCAAATACATTTGAATTAGTCAAATCCCACAATTCACTCCTTGCCATCCATTCATCCCATTGACTTGGTCTAAGGCAGAGTTTGAACTGCCTACAACCTCTCCTCTCCTTGGCATCAAAATAGAAGCAAAACGTGAGCATTCTACAGCTTGAACACAGGACCTCTTCCTCTGCAAGTGGCGTCACACCCACAAGCCTTAAGTGGCGCCTATCCTGCCACTCCACCAACTCCTTTCTTGTGCTAAAATCCACCAAATAATTCTCTTAAGACCCCCAAAAGCCAAGCTCCCTTTTTAACCACTGAAAACCAAAAATTTCCTAAGGCCTTCCCTACCTTCCAGGGTTCTCCAAACCCCCTAAAAACTCGCCCAAGCACACCAGCAACCTACCAACACCTGAGATATGCACTAGATGCATAACCCCTAAAACCAGGGTGTTACATACTGGGCCTTGGTCATCAAATCAATTTCGGTTTGGACTTGATAATTAGAAAAATCATTGTAACACTTGTCAATGGTTTTTGCCAAGTGTTGTTTATCTTCATTGAAATATTAATTGTCTATAAATTCCTGGCTTTTTCCAGTGTCATATGCTAAAATTCTCTTGCCATCGGTTGTGAGAGCCTTCGTCAAATTGCTTGTTGCTTTCACCCTTTTCTATGACCGAATATAGCTTCATCTCTCCCTCTCTATTTGATTTTCTCTTGGTTCCTTTTCTAGCCGAATACTCTCCTCATCTTTTAGCTTCATTCATTTTTCTATTTTCTTTCGATATACTCATATTGTTTAGGCTGAATACCCTTCACCTTTGTGGCTAGCCATTTTCGGTTACTCTGCTATTAGGGGATTGGCCAAGTACTTTTCGGTTCTACTATTGCTTTGCTAGTTCGGTCTTCATAAGATTTCCTAACAAACGGTAAGGGTTTAAGTTATGGTACCTTTCGGTCATCTAAGCCGAATGTTGTCTTTATGTTGATGAGATAGTAGTTGATCCTATTTAACAAGGTCTATTTATAACCTAGATTCTTGGCAAGGCGTGTGATCAATTTTGGGTTAGCGATCTTAGAGGATTAAGCCACCCTCATTCAATCAATGTAAGGTGGTGTACTTTTGGGCTAAAAGTTAAGAAGTGATTAACATGAATCGTCAGTTAATTAACTGAAGGACTTGTTGAGTGTAGGTTCGGTATACGTGGAATTCTTCGCGCGTTTCATTAAAAAGTTGTGTAATTGTACCCTGCAAACTGTAATAGGCGTAAAAGCTTGTAAAGTGTGTAGTTACACTATCGTTTCTATAAGTCGGCAAAAGCCGAAAAACCAAAAAGCCGAAACTACGACATTTGAGGCCTCACGAGCGTGCGATCGCTCGTGTGATAAGCCGAGCCCACAATCATGGGTGATAAACCGTAGAGGCCGCCACGAGCGTTCTCGTGTTCTTGGGCCATTATGGGCCTCGTTTGGCTGAAATGGGCCGTGTGGGTAGAATGGGCTCGTGGGCTCCACACGGAATAAATCCATGATAAGTGGCAACTACTGAACTGGGGTATAACGTTCACATAGCCGTGACTGAATTTGGGCTAAATGGGCCACACGAGCGTGTGGGCACACTTGGGCCGAATATTGGGCTTTTGGCCCATTTACACTGTTTCGACTATATATGTTATCTGTGTCGCTTGAGGCGACTGTAGACCTTTGGGAAGGTTGTTAAATAACTGAAATACCCCCATAGGGTAAAATGACTAAAATACCCCCATAGGGTAAATGATCGTAATACCCCCATAGGGTAAAATGACCGAAATACTCCCATAGGGTAAATTGACCGTTATACCCCCATAGGGTAAAATGATCGAATACCTCCATAGGGTAAAATGACCGAAATACCCCCATAAGGTAAGATTACCGTAATACCCCTGTAGGGTAAATTAACCGTAATACCCCCATAGGGTAAAATGACTGTAATACCCCCATAAGGTAAAATGACTGTAATGCCCCTGTAGGATAAAATGACTATAATGCCCCTATAGGGTAAAATGACCGTAATGCCCCTGTTAGGTAAATGACTATTTTGCCCCTCGAGGGTAAATGACTGACTTGTTCTATGATTTGACTAATTTGACTGTGGTTGTATGACTACGGTTTGATTGACTTAACTGTGAATGATATGACTGATTCTGAGCATGGCATACTGCATACACGACATACTGCATGGGGCCGGGATACTGTTATAGATGAAGTGTACTATTACTGGTGGCTTTGCCACAAATACTATTACTGGCAGCTCTGTTGTGTTATTATTATTGGCAGCTACACTGCAATATTGGTTAGTGCCGCAACCGGTGCTACATAAGAAGTGTAGGGATGGGTGGGTCGATTTAATCCCCACAGGAGTGTAAGGTTGGACAGGAGACGGAGTGCAGGGTTGGTATAGGTATTTATGCATTGCATATATTGGTTCTGATATTGAGATGGGCTTAGGCCCAGATAGATGTGATGTATGTCTTTTGATATGGGCTAAGGCCCAACTGAGGCTGGTGGGGGCTAAGGCCCAATTGCCACCGTTACCGAATGGGCTAAGGCCCACACTGTACTGTTACTGTTAAGGGGCTCAGGCCCAGACTACTTCTGTTTTTGTATACTGACTGTTTCTTTAATAAGGGGATTACACATTGAGTTTTTGTAAACTCACCCCGTTTTTAACCTTTCAGGTAATCCCCAGCGTTAGACGGTTCAGAGCTGCGAGGGACTCGGAGAAGGCCACACAACTGTATAAGTTTTATTCTGTTTAGCTCATTTACTTAAGAATGAGCTTGTTGGGTCGGATTGTAACAAGGACTTTATAATTTCTGGATTTTATATTTTGGGATTTGATTTGATTGTGATTAATATCTGCTAGAAGTAGAACACAATTTTCCAAAACAATAACATTTTCAAACACTACGTTTTCGCAACTCAATTTTTAAATATCACGTTTTCGTAAATGATTTGTTTTAAATTAAGCTTCCGCAACAAATAAGGTTTTAAAGGTAATAATGTTTTAAAAGGGAATAACTTTCTAATAAACCACGATTGAAAATAAACAAACGCAAACTGAGGTTTTGTACAAGTTTTAAATTTCAAAAAGGGTTTTCAATGAAAACATGGTTTTCGAAAAACACTTCTATGTGACACGCTAGATTTGGCCATAACGTCTAGACCGGGTTTGGGGTGTTACATATACGGTATGCGGAATCAGACTGGGCCTGAGCCCATAACAAAACCAGGTGGACCTAAGCCCATTACAGAATCAGTATCAGATGCAGATATGCAGACAAAAATCCAGCTCAATCCAACCAATACACCACCTGTACCAACCAACACACCATGTGGGGATAAATTCGACCCACCCAGCCAACACACCAAGCTTAGCACCGATTGCATCACTAAGTCAACAGAACGGCTCAGCGCGGTAGACAGAGCGGCTAAAAGAAATAAATATCGCGGAAAGGCTGGAAGCCTTGTACAGAACGGAAATGGGCCATACACTTCCTTCGTAAGAATGTCCTAACCCCATGCAATATGTCATGTATGTCATGCTCAATCATCACAGGTGTATACAGAATGGCCATGCTCAGTAGCAGTCATTCAAACATGTATTAAAAGCATATCAGCCACACGACCACAGTCCAGTCAGTTAAAACATAGACATACGATCACAGTCAAATCAGTCAAATTCATAATCTAAGTCAGTCATTTACCCACAAGGGCAAAATAATTATTTTGTCCTATAAGGGTATTTTGGTAATTTTAAAAATATTAGGGTCTCGGTACTTATTATGACCTCCTAGAGGGTTTATCATCGCTTCGAGCGACTCAAATAACCTACACGGCCAGAACAGTGTATATAGGCCCAAAACCCGCTATTGAGCCCAAGTGGGCCCACACGCTCGTGTGGCCCATTAAGTCTAGATTCACATACGACATCACGAGCCTTATAAACCAACCTATCAATAGTCACTTATCGAGGATTTTACCCATGTGGGCCCACAAGCCCATTGGGCCCACATGGCCTATTTCGACCCATCGAGGCCCATAACGGCCCCAGTCCATGAAAACGCACGTGGTGGCCTCTGCAGTCTGCTACCCATGATTTGGGGCTTGGTTTGCCCCACGTGCGTTCGAACGCTCGTGAGGCCTCGAATGCCGAGGTTCAGGCATTTCAGCTTATCGGCTTTTGCCGATTCACAGATAGACAGGGGTGTGAGTACGCACCTTTATCCCACGTTTGACAGTCACGAAGTCGGGCGTACGGTTACACACCCTTTACAGCTTTTAAGCCGCTTATCATTTACGAAAAATAGTTACACACCATTGCCCATCGTTTTGACAGTAACAATACTGGATGTATGATTACACACCTTTAAGCGACCACTTGCGAAATTTCAAAAGCACCAACCTAGATTCAATCCAAAAATTCAATCAGTCCTTAAATCGTTAATAAGATTCACAAACCCTGAATCTCTACACTGCCCTTACCACTAACCTTGGTAAACAGGAGTATAGCCTTTAACCCTAAAATCGCTTGGCTAGACTCTTACAAATGTTGATTGATCACTCATTGCATAACAACAGATCTCGTTAGAGGGTTGATTAAGGATGTAGTTTACACCCATCCATATTAACTTGAGCAAGACAGAGAACAACTTACCGAATCCCTTAGAATCGAATGCTAACTTAAGGGAGCGGCACACGTGAGTGGAATATTGCGTTCAATCTAAGAGGATAAACCGAAAGAAGATCATTAAATAGTAACAATGATAATCCTTAAAGGGAAAACCGCAAAGTAACAAGAAACAACCCAATTACTTATCCCAATATTCGGCTTGGTGACAAAGAGAAAGGGTAATAATAGATTTGAAACAGAAATGGAATGACAAAATGAAAGTATGAGAAGGTCTATGCAGTGATCGGCTTGTCAGAGTTTTAGAAGGTGTGAGGAGAAGGCAAGGTATTCGGCTATTACTCAATTAATTAAAAGCTTTAAAGGCCAAAGTCCAGGTTCCTTTAAAAGAGAAACCAAAATAAATTGCAAGAGACAAGACTTGAACCCAGGCTCCCTTGCAACCTTAATGACGTCACAACCACTAGACCACTTACTTCCTTGTGTCATTTTTTTAACACAATAATTTAAAAGGCCTACATCCAAGCTTCTAGGGTTTTATCCACTTAAAATCAAAATTTTTGCTAAAGCCCTGGTTTGAACCTAGGACTTTTCTAACTCCTCTCAGGTGTAACATCCCCAAACCCGGCCCATTCACTACGACCGAATCTGGTTATGTTATTGCGGAAAGACGGTTGAAATTCTTTTTGATTTAAAATAAAACATCGTAGTTTGCTGAATTTTGGAAAAACATATCTTTGGAATAAAACTTTGCTATTTAAAACTCATTCATTTTTAAAACTTTAGTTTATAATATCCAACTTGAAGAAATAGGTTGCAAACCATAAATCATTTTCCCATAGCAATTTAATTTAAATAAACCATAGTTAAAGTAATACCAAAAATATAAAATGGCCTTTGTTACAACCCAACAAATTCAAATAAAATACTTATATCGAAACAAGCATAATCTAATAAATCTTCATCTTCGGCATGGGCCACCTTGTCCTCTCCGATCCCGGTCCAGCTTTATGCACTACCTGAAAAGGTTGAAGGAAAAAGGTGAGTCACCAAGACTCAGTGTGCTACCCTTTTTCCCGGATTAGCAAAATATCACGTTCAAACATAATCATAATCATCATGCATCCAAATCATATGCACCCAATCCTAACCGTCCATACACCTTTTCTACCCCGTGTGGTACCAAACCACTGGTGGTGCCAAACCACTGGTGACATATAGTCACAATGTGTTACCAAAACACTGGTGGTGCCAAACCACTGGTGACATATAGTCACAATGTGTTACCAAAACACTGGTGTCCGTAGACACAAATCGATTGATGGGGCCAAACCATCGTGTGATACCAAATCACTGGCAGACGATCCCGTATCTCAAAAGTGGGGCCAACCCACGGTGGTGTTAACCACAGGGATAAGTCGCTATGAGGTGCCAAACCTCTGGAGGTACCAAACCTCTGGTGTCCGAAGACACAGTGTGTTACCAAAACACTGGTGCTCGTCAGCACAAAATATCACTGCCCCCTCCACTCGTACAACCCACATAGATAATGATATGCATTTTAACGGACTTATACCCACATGCTTGATTAGTAACATACATATTATTTATCAGCCATCCAATATCATAGCACACGTAACAGATACATCATGCTTACCAAAAGCATTATAACAGGGACTTACCTGACCCCGTGCCTTATACCATAATGGTATTCAATCCACCTTTCCATGGAACCAACCACACAGATCATATATATAAATACCATAACAGATAAGTGTGTAAATATACACACAATTTAATAAGCACATAAATTACTAGAAGAGTGTGTGTGTGTACACACCTGTAGGCCTTAATCAAAGAATCGACCTAAGATCCCTCGATCACCTTGCACCTACTCGCTTTAGACCACTAGCCAACACCACCAAGTGCTCCTGCTTCACTTGCCTACAATCGGCAACCAACCAACAGTAATAGCCCTCGGCCTACCAATACCAAACGAATAGACTGATAAAGCAATCCCTTACCACCACTTACCAAAGATTAACAGAGTGGAAAAACTCCTCTTGCTCGTTCCAAATTCTGATGTCCTAAAATAAAATCGATTAAACACAAGAGATTAACACCCTTTACCCAATGCCTAAATCGGCCCTTAATCAAACCCAAGTCAATTAAGAACAAGAAAGAACATTCGGCCTAATCTTACCTTCCTCTGAACTTGAGAGAAACAACCGAGATCAACACTTATACCAACATTCGGCCAAAATAAACACCACTAGGAGAGGGGGAGAGATTCGATTAACACTTTACAACAAAAAGGGAAGAGATTTCGGCTTCACCCAAGGGAAGAGAACACAAAAGAAAAATGGAGAAAAAGGAGTAGATATTCGGCCAGTCAATCAGCATAGAACCAAGAGGAAAAAGGTACCTTCGGTTTGAAAGAGAAAGAAAATGGAGAAAGGTATTTTGGAGAATGAAGTTTCGGCCAAGGAGATTTCAAGAAGAAAAAAATAATGAAAGTGGGATGCTAGGTTCGGCCTAGTTCAAATGAAGAAAAGAAAAAGAAATGGAAACCAAGCATTCGGCCAATGAGCAGAAGAGATAGAAGCTTGGAGTTCAAGAACATTCGGCTATCACAATATTGAAAGAACACAAACAAATATTAGAAAGCTATAGGGAGGGTTGATCTTTCGGTTTCAAAAGTAAGGGAAATGAGAGAAAGCTCTCCCTTGGAAACAAAAAAATTCGGTGACAAAAGGAAGGATTTGGCTTCCCAAAACTTGACCGAAAATGCCCAAATTCACCAGGTAAAATCGGCACATGCTTCCGCCCTAGAAGACTCCCATAGTCGGCCACCTACTAGAAACACTCCCATCCACAAATTCAATTACATTTGAATTAAACAAATCCCTCCATTATCCTATCCACATCCTATCTCTAATTTAAACTAATTAAAAAAAACTATAATTATCTACAATAATAAAATAATAAAGCCACCCACCAGCCAAATTCTAATTCAAAATAATACTTAAGCTTATCCTTATCACCTAATTTAAACTACATGTGCCGTCCACTGCCTTCAATTTACTGCCCAAAATAAAAAGAAATCAAAACTCCAAATGCCACACACCAGGTTCGAACCTGGGACCAACTGCCGCACGCCTAACCCCCAACGCCCAGGCCACTCGGCCATCTTGATTTTTATGACAAAAACCACACCATAAAATCTTTAAGGGCTACCTACTCAAGCCCCCAGCCGCATAAGAAAAATACAACACGCAAAAGCTGCTTCCGTCGCTCGAACCAGCGCCCTTACGCACCTCCAACTCCCAAGTGCCGCACAGGGACCACTTGGACCAACTGCTTCTTGTGCCAAATATGCGCCCCAGCTCTTTTAAGGCTTCCATCCTTGTAACGCTTAACCACAAAAATTAAAACCAGTTTGCTGCCGCTTGGACTCGAACCTAAGACCCCCAAGGCGCTACCTCCAGCCCCTTTAAACTGCGCACACAGCCACTTTGCCAAAGCCTCACTTGTGCCAAAAATTACCAAAAATTACTCTTAAGGCCTCCCTTGGCCCAACTCCTTTTTACCCTAAAAATCTAAATTTTCCAAAGCCTTCCCTTCTCATCCCAACATTCTTAGAGCCTCTAAAACTCAACCAAGCACTCCCAAAAACCCACTAACACTTGATTTAAACCCAATACGCACAGCCCCCTAAACCTGGGTGTTACAATTCTACCCTCCTTAAAATAATTTCGTCCTTGAAATTACTTGTCTAAACTAACAGTCCAATTCCCTCCGCTACGCTATCGCTGCGCACTCTGATCTCCAAGAGCTAACATACTCTACGAGCAACAAACAAACAGTCACCAAAACTGCCTCTACCACGTCCATAAGAAATACGACCACGCCCCCTAGAACTCATATCTAGCGCCTCGATTAATCTGATTAGAAATTTTTTTTTATGCGCTAGAATCTGGGTTCCACTATTTATCCACGAGCAATTTTTATGCAATGAAGTTTCTGAGAGTAGTTCTTTCGATCAACCAAAGTTTCCTTCCTACTCAGGGGTAATTTCATCATTTTCCTATAGGGTATTTTCGTAATAAAAGAAATTTTAAAACTTTAGTAAAATAGGTCGTTTTGAAATTCCCAAAACTGGAGGGTTTTTCTGAAAAAGTTGTAAAATTTTAAAGATACATCATCACTTTGAAACCAGGAGTATTTTGGTAATTTGTCACTTGGGGCAATTTCGTAATTTTCCAAAACCAAAATATTTTGTTGATGATTTTCAAAGCTAAGTTGCTAAATATTTGTAACATAGTTGAAATTTTTGAGCAAAACCATTGAACTGATATTTTATGAACCGAGGGCATTTTTGTAAATTCTCCAGATCGTAATTTCACAATATTTCACAAAATGAGATTTTCTAACATTTGGCAGAATAAGAATATTTCGGCAAAAATCAAGAGAAATCTGAAAATTTAACGACCCAAGGGCGTTTTGGTAATTTTATCAACCAGGGTAATTTTGTAAATTTCCACAGTCAGGACATTATTTTGAAATACAAAAATTTGGATACTTTGCAAAGTGAGAGAATTTTATTAAAGTTGGGGTTATCACAGAAATTTTGATAGTCAGGGGCATTTTAGTAATTTTTAACACAGGGTATTTTCGTAAATTTTCCCAAATTGGAGTATCTTGATATTTTGAAAACTAAAGATTTTGATATTTTACCCAGTAAAAAGCATTTTACCAAAATTGAGGGTAGAACAGTAATTTTTATAACACAGGGGCTTTTTTGTAATTTTGCCACTAGGGGTATTTTGGTAATTTTGTAAATCGAAAAAAAAATATCTTTCAAAATCTGATTTAGAGTTTTTCAAACCAAAGGGGTAAAGTTGAAAAACTTTAAACAGGAGATTTTAAAACAATCAGGTCAAATCCCTTTCGGGTTTTAATATTAGGTTCAGCCTATGAACAAGTCCTCTTGGTTAAGGTGAACCGTAGCTACGCACCAAGTAGGATTCAAGTGGAGAGGAGGTGAGTCACGCGGACTGCTTAAATACCAAGCTCCCACTGAATACCACTCCTAGACATGCGCACACAGGTTGTCACACCTTAACTCGGCGACTTATTTCACAGGTTTGTTTACGAGTTTTAAGTCTTATGCCATTGTTTGAGTAGTCTAATCCTAGGGTCCAACAGTTCCTATTATTCTATTCTACGAGCCCAAACTAAGCCCAAATTAATTCATACAAGCAATCACTTCAAGAAAGTCCGAAGTACTTACCTGGTGGACTTCGGGTCGGAGGTACAGGTGCCATGCCAGAATAACCTGAAAAAGTTTCTTAAAAGCCCACATTTTTGAAAAGTCCATTTGAAAATGTTTTTGGGCCCAAAACCCTCAAAGCCGAGTTTTGAACCGGGCTCTGATACCAAACTGTAACATCCCCAAACCCGGCCCATTCAATACGACCGAATCTGGTTATGTTATTGCGGAAAGACGGTTGAAATTCTTTTTGATTTAAAATAAAACATCGTAGTTTGCTGAATTTTGGAAAAACATATCTTTGGAATAAAACTTTGCTATTTAAAACTCATTCATTTTTAAAACTTTAGTTTATAATATCCAACTTGAAGAAATAGGTTGCAAACCATAAATCATTTTCCCATAGCAATTTAATTTAAATAAACCATAGTTAAAGTAATACCAAAAACATAAAATGGCCTTTGTTACAACCCAACAAATTCAAATAAAATACTTATATCGAAACAAGCATAATCTAATAAATCTTCATCTTCGGCATGGGCCACCTTGTCCTCTCCGATCCCGGTCCAGCTTTATGCACTACCTGAAAAGGTTGAAGGAAAAAGGTGAGTCACCAAGACTCAGTGTGCTACCCTTTTTCCCGGATTAGCAAAATATCACGTTCAAACATAATCATGATCATCATGCATCCAAATCATATGCACCCAATCCTAACCGTCCATACACCTTTTCTACCCCGTGTGGTACCAAACCACTGGTGGTGCCAAACCACTGGTGACATATAGTCACAATGTGTTACCAAAACACTGGTGGTGCCAAACCACTGGTGACATATAGTCACAATGTGTTACCAAAACACTGGTGTCCGTAGACACAAATCGATTGATGGGGCCAACCCATCGTGTGATACCAAATCACTGGCAGACGATCCCGTATCTCAAAAGTGGGGCCAACCCACGGTGGTGTTAACCACAGGGATAAGTCGCTATGAGGTGCCAAACCTCTGGAGGTACCAAACCTCTGGTGTCCGAAGACACAGTGTGTTACCAAAACACTGGTGCTCGTCAGCACAAAATATCACTGCCCCCTCCACTCGTACAACCCACATAGATAATGATATGCATTTTAACGGACTTATACCCACATGCTTGATTAGTAACATACATATTATTTATCAGCCATCCAATATCATAGCACACGTAACAGATACATCATGCTTACCAAAAGCATTATAACAGGGACTTACCTGACCCCGTGCCTTATACCATAATGGTATTCAATCCACCTTTCCATGGAACCAACCACACACATCATATATAAATACCATAACAGATAAGTGTGTAAATATACACACAATTTAATAAGCACATAAATTACTAGAAGAGTGTGTGTGTGTACACACCTGTAGGCCTTAATCAAAGAATCGACCTAAGATCCCTCGATCACCTTGCACCTACTCGCTTTAGACCACTAGCCAACACCACCAAGTGCTCCTGCTTCACTTGCCTACAATCGGCAACCAACCAATAGTAATAGCCCTCGGCCTACCAATACCAAACGAATAGACTGATAAAGCAATCCCTTACCACCACTTACCAAAGATTAACAGAGTGGAAAAACTCCTCTTGCTCGTTCCAAAATCCTGATGTCCTAAAATAAAATCGATTAAACACAAGAGATTAACACCCTTTACCCAATGCCTAAATCGGCCCTTAATCAAACCCAAGTCAATTAAGAACAAGAAAGAACATTCGGCCTAATCTTACCTTCCTCTGAACATGAGAGAAACAACCGAGATCAACACTTATACCAACATTCGGCCAAAATAAACACCACTAGGAGAGGGGGAGAGATTCGATTAACACTTTACAACAAAAAGGGAAGAGATTTCGGCTTCACCCAAGGGAAGAGAACACAAAAGAAAAATGGAGAAAAAGGAGTAGATATTCGGCCAGTCAATCAGCATAGAACCAAGAGGAAAAAGGTACCTTCGGTTTGAAAGAGAAAGAAAATGGAGAAAGGTATTTTGGAGAATGAAGTTTCGGCCAAGGAGATTTGTAACATCCCCAAACCCGGCCCATTCACTACGACCGAATCTGGTTATATTAGTGCGGAAAAGACGGTGGAAGAATCTATTTAACTTAGAAAAATTTAGTAAAACTTGCTACCTTTTGTAAAATCCATGTTTATTCAAACTTATGAGTAAAACTTTGTTATCATATCAATATTATAAAATGCCCAAAAATAAACTTTAATGAATATATAAGACTAATTCTAAATAAATAAGTTGTCAAAAATAAATTCGTTTCCACTTAGTAATTTAATATAATCCAAACATAAAATAATTAAATAATTCCCAAAGTAAATAAAAATCAAAGGGGTCTTATTACATCAATGTTTAAAAGATCTAGTACTTAATATAAATAAACTTAAAATATTTAAACTATTCTTTCTGCATGGGCCACCACGTGTCCTCTCCGATCCCGGTCCACTCTACGCGTCACCTGAAATGGTTAATTAAAAGAGTGAGTCCACTGACTCAGTGCATAATCACAACACATATTTCCATCCGTATGGGCTTGGCCCATACCCACACAGCCATCGAAACAAATCATGCAAGAATGCATCTCAGCCCAACCCATTGTCCAACCGTACACCAACCTTAGCAGACTCCCCGCCTAAGGCCGTGGGAAACTCCCCACCGATCACATCGTGATCCATAACATCTTACCTTGGCAAGCTCGCTGCTCAAGGCCGTGGCTGAGCCACCGATCAACCAAAGTGATCCAATATCGTAATCTGTCTACGGTGATGCACATAGCAATCAACCGCCGAGATGGGCACCAAGCCAACATCTCCCTTGAGGTAGCACACAGCAAATCCCCAAGCGCTAATGTAGCCGGAGCTATCATTAGACCACGTACAACTTGTGTACTCTTCCTCCTTCATCAAATCAAGCCCCACCTCATGCAAATATGTAGATGCAGCATGTTAAGTCATCATATCACATAAGTATATAAATATTTATACATACATAAATACATCACAAATAGTCTTACCGTCACCAGTTCTCATCACTTATGCCATTATAAACGGCTTCCACACATAATACACATGTAACAAGTTAGCAACCAAAACCACAGAAATAGTGCGATGATTACGCACCTTAATAGCTCAACAATCCAAACCCGAAACGCTACTCTATGCCTCAGCAAATGCTGCCTATACCAATCCCGAAAAGGTCTCCTGCGCTAGTCTCCTCTCCCCCCTACAAACGGCCTTATCATCATAACCTTAGGTTAAACGAATACTAAATACATAGCTTATTAAAACAAAGCCTTACCAAATCGATTGCTATGGAACCCGAAGAAGTCTATGCCAACATTCGGCCAATAACACTACCAAACTGAGGGAAGGAAAATTCGGCAAAGGGTGGTGGTGTAGATTCGGCTATCTATAAAATCAAGAAGTAGGGAATAGTGGTTTCGGCCAAAGAGAAGAGAAAGAAAGATGTGGGGTGTACTTTCGGTTTTGAAGTGAAAAGGAAAGGAAATAGGGAGAGCAAAGGATTTGGCAACTAAGCTTTGGAGAAAAGGGTTTCGGCAACCAAAGAAAATGTGAAGCACAATTTGGCAAGGGAGAGAAAACAAATGATGAATGAATAATGAGCACCTCCCCCCCCCTATTTATACTAAAAAGCCAAGCTCCAACCCCCCAAAAATAATCCCTAAAAATCTCCTAAAATACCTCCCCACCATCCATTCAAAATAGTTTGAATGGGTCAAACCTTCTAGCCAAAATTTAAAAAAAAGAAGACCAAGTCTTCATCTATTTTTAAGCCTCCAAAACCGTCCAACCTCCTTACCAAAAAAACAATGCCCATCTGCTGCTCCCGCGAATCGAACATGAGACCCTTCCCCTTGCAAATGGCGTCATACACACAAGGCCTTAGTGGCGCCCATCCTGCCACTCCACCAACTCCTTTCTTGCGACATAAACTCCCAAATAATTCTCTTAAGTCCCCTCTTTGCCAAGCTCCCCCCTTACAACACTAAAAACCAAAAATTTTCTAAGGCATTGCCCCACCTTCTAGGGTTCTCAGGACCCCTAAAACTCACCCAACCACACACTGAAGTGTGCCAACACCCGAACTAAGCACCAAAAATCTAACCCCTAAAACCAGGGTGTTACAAGATTTCAAGAAGAAAAAAATAATGAAAGTGGGATGCTAGGTTCGACCTAGTTCAAATGAAGAAAAGAAAAAGAAATGGAAACCAAGCATTCGGCCAATGAGCAGAAGAGATAGAAGCTTGGAGTTCAAGAACATTCGGCTATCACAATATTGAAAGAACACAAACAAATATTAGAAAGCTATAGGGAGGGTTGATCTTTCGGTTTCAAAAGTAAGGGAAATGAGAGAAAGCTCTCCCTTGGAAACAAAAAAATTCGGTGACAAAAGGAAGGATTTGGCTTCCCAAAACTTGACCGAAAATGCCCAAATTCACCAGGTAAAATCGGCACATGCTTCCCCCCTAGAAGACTCCCATAGTCGGCCACCTCCTAGAAACACTCTCATCCACAAATTCAATTACATTTGAATTAAACAAATCCCTCCATTATCTTATCCACATCCTATCTCTAATTTAAACTAATTAAAAAAACTATAATTATCTACAATAATAAAATAATAAAGCCACCCACCAGCCAAATTCTAATTCAAAATAATATTTAAGCTTATCCTTATCACCTAATTTAAACTACATGTGCCGTCCACTGCCTTCAATTTGCTGCCCAAAATAAAAAGAAATCAAAACTCCAAATGCCACACACCAGGTTCGAACTTGGGACCAACTGCCGCACGCCTAACCCCCAACGCCCAGGCCACTCGGCCATCTTGATTTTTATGACAAAAACCACACCATAAAATCTTTAAGGGCTACCTACTCAAGCCCCCAGCCGCATAAGAAAAATACAACACGCAAAAGCTGCTTCCGTCGCTCGAACCAGCGCCCTTACGCACCTCCAACTCCCAAGTGCCGCACAGGGACCACTTGGACCAGCTGCTTCTTGTGCCAAATATGCGCCCCAGCTCTTTTAAGGCTTCCATCCTTGTAACGCTTAACCACAAAAATTAAAACCAGTTTGCTGCCGCTTGGACTCGAACCTAAGACCCCCAAGGCGCTACCTCCAGCCCCTTTAAACTGCGCACACAGCCACTTTGCCAAAGCCTCACTTGTGCCAAAAATTACCAAAAATTACTCTTAAGGCCTCCCTTGGCCCAATTCCTTTTTACCCTAAAAATCTAAATTTTCCAAAGCCTTCCCTTCTCATCCCAACATTCTTAGAGCCTCTAAAACTCAACCAAGCACTCCCAAAAACCCACTAACACTTGATTTAAACCCAATACGCACAGCCCCCTAAACCCGGGTGTTACATCAGGACCCTTAACCACTTGAGCAGACATTTAATTGTGTCATTTCCTAGCTAACATAAACTTTTATGCACAGTTCCTTAATCGTTTCTTTGCTCAAGGCCCAATACTTCTAGGTCCAAATTCCGGGGCATTACAAGAATCTCTGTTTAGATCCCATGAGATATGTCTACAAAGTGTACAAAATAGAATACATGTACAATGTGTGGAGACACATATTCCCACCGGCCCCAAATGAACGTAAGTGGCCGTCTGTATTGCTTGCTTCATTTATGTTGTTACCGAATAGAGAATTACATCGCAAACCAAGGTCGACCTTGCCCAAGTAGAATACGTAATAATATGGATATCCGAGAAAGAACGAATCAATAGAAGTTGTGCGGATGGTGTAGGAATCCAGGTCATACAATTCGATCATGTCCAAACATAAATAGTTGGTAATTGCTGTAATGAAACTATGTCGCATTATTTCTATTGCGCCTTATTCAAAAGAACTTCAACTTTATTAAAAATATAAAAATAATTTACTATTAAAATATTTAAAAAATTATTTTATTAAATCAAACAATATAAAAATAGTTTTTACAAATATATTAAAAAAATCAATGTATGTGCCGGTTGGAATCAGTGCCATATGTGGGTGGTCGACGATTACGCACTGGATTCCTCATTGGTTCAGCTTTGGGCAAGGGTTGTGGTTTCTCCGGTTGTGGGTGTTGGGAGGATGACCCACCTTGACAGAATAAAGAATGTGGAGGGGTTTGCATCACCCACGGAGGAGGTGTTTGAATCTCATAAGGCGAAAGGGATTGATAATGGGATGAGCTCCCCAACGGTACCTCGTGCGATCCCTCCTGAAACACCCCACACCTGGCCCACGAGCCTGGACCGGATCTGGTATGTTCCTTAAGTAAACCAGTTTCAAAGTTTTTTGTTACTTAGAGAAAAACTTGTGTGATTTTAAAAAAAATTATTGTTTTGGGTTGGGCTTAAGTTGGAAACCCATTTATTTTACTTAGAAATCATATAATTACAGTGACAAAACAATTTTAGAGTTTATTTTTAAAGAAATAATCTTACTTGGACTTTAATCAAAAATAGTTCGTAACATAATAAATTAAAAAAAATAACAGAAATAAAGAAATCCAACTTGGGCCTTATGGCCTTATTACATCAATCAAAACGCAAAAATGAAATTAAAGTATTGAATAAAATAAAAGTTCAAATCTTTAAATTACTCCTTGCGATGCATGGCCACCTTTAGCTCCTGCCGACCCGGTCCATTATTGCTCATCACCTGAAAAAAATGTTTCCCCAATGGGGTGAGTCAACCAGACTCAATGTGTACGTGGCACTAAATCGTAATAGAATCAGGCATACAATCCATTCAATCATAAAATACAAATTATGATGCATTCCCAAACCCAAACCTAATTGTCCATCTGCTACACACCCCCGTACCTGCCAAACACACCGTGAGGACTACTAAGTCGACCCTCCTTCCGCTACACACCAATTTGCGGGCTTAAGGCTCCGCATCTGTGGTTTTAGGAAACCACTTTTCAGATTACTGTGGTCTTAGATCACCACTTTTCAGATTACTGTGGTCGTAAGTCACCACTTTTCAGATTACTGTGGTCTTAAATCACCACTTTTCACTTCCCCTTTCAATATACAACCATATGCCCCATAAACATTAATATGCATAATATACCATAGTTCACATTCTTATCATATTCTCATGTTATGAATAACATTTTTCATATTCCTAGTAGAAGTAGGAAACGTACCTGAGTACTTAGTACCTTAACATGGTACCTTAGCCATGCTCATATTTTCATTAACATATATTTTAATACATGCAACCATAATTCATATTACAAAGTAATGTGGAGTACACACCTGATTCGTTTAACGAAGTCCTTGAAATCCCGAAAATCGATCTACTGATTTAGATCTCAAATCCTACATAAATTCATCACTTTCTATTTAAAAGACCATTCGGCCATTATTCCAAATACTAATAGGATTAGTATTACTTACCTTGTTGCCGAATTGATTTTAAGAATCAAATGCCAGATCTTTGTATTCCTCCTTTGTGAATTTGGCTAAACACTATATTACTCCATAGGTTAGTTTTCGGCTTCTAATAATAAATCCAAACCTTTAAAATAAACCTTGACCGAATATCTTAAACACATACCTTGTGATTCCAAATCCCGAAAAGTAACCCTTAGTTATGGAGGCGTTGAAATCCCTACACACATATGTTAGATCTGATTTCCATATCACTTAATAATCATAAATCAATTGGCCTCTGGCCTAAACCATGCTTTTCTTACCTTAAATCCTTAGATCTGAAATCCCGGAATTCGTCCTTTAATATTCGGCCAAAAGACAACCAAAAGAATCAGTTCCCAAATCTTGGTTGAAAGAGAATAAACAACAAGAATCCATTATTCTTACCTTATCACCACAGTCGACGGCACCCTTGATTGAAGCCACAGAGATTCAGCTATGGAGATAAACAGGAATCAAAGAGGTTTCGGCTTGACAGTAGAAGAGAAAAGAAGAAGAAAAGAGGAGAAGAAAATTCGGCAGAGAGAGTTTGCCAGGAAATTTTCGGCAGAGCAGAGAAAGAAACAAACTGATGAGTAGCCCTCCTTCCTTCCTTTTATAGGCAAAATTATCAGCTAAGGAGTCCCTTACTTGGCCACCACTCCTCTATCTGATTACTTTATCTTTTTAATATGATAAATAAAAGGATTTAATCCAGTTAAAAATCCTTTATTATCTCTTCGAAATAATCCAAATAAAAATCCTTTATTATCTCTTCGAAATAATCCAAATAAAAATCCTTTATTATCTCTTCGAAATAATCCAAATAAAAAATCCTTTATTATCTCTTCGAAATAATCCAAATAAAAAGCTTCTATTTATCACCTTATTAATCACATATTTATGAAAATAAAACACCTCCTTTTCTAGAAGCATGTGCCGTCCACCTCAGCCTTCTGGAAGCCAAAATAAAACCTTATTTATTTGCTTCCCCAGTGATTCGAACCCAGGCCCACTTGCTCATGTAGGTGGCGTCACTTACCTGGGCCTTAAGTGGCATTTCCAGGCCACTTTTCCAAGCCTGTTTGTGTGTCAAATTTCACCAACTTTTTCTTTTAAGGCCTCTTTGCCCTAATTTCCTATTTTAAACTTTAAAATTTGACATTTCTAGGTCTTTTCCAAGTTTCCTAAAATTTTCGATCGGCTCTGTATACCTGCCATTTTCTTACATTTCCAAGTTTCCAGAAATGTTCACTTTCCATTTTTGAATCATTTCCTAGCTTCCAAAAATGTTCATGTCTATGCATTTCTAGGTTTCCAAAAATGTTCATTTCCAATTTATTTCCATTCATTTCCGGGTTTCCAGAAATGTTCGAAATTTATTCCTAGTACATAAAACATGTCACTTCGTACAATTAAACCGAAAATGCATAGGCCCTTTCCAGGATGTTACACCTCCGGCGACGATGGCCTATATATCATCGGTTGAGTCAGAGTCATCGGGAAATGAGATGCACCGAGCCATGCATTCCAACTTGGCACAGGAGTAATAAAAGGAAACATATAAAGGTTAGGATACATATAAGGGCTACGATACACACCTAGCATAATCTGAAGGGGCTGTGTTGTGGGTGTCGTCGGTTGAGGCATTGGGCCCAATGATTGTGTGGGCGTTGTTGATGGGCTCATGTCATCATCCTTTCTCTTTGGATTTAAAGGGCCCTGTCATTCCCTTACGATATGAATTTACAGACCCCTCTACTCTTTCGATAGCAAATATGGCTTGCCATTGATCCTAAACCATGGCATGTAATCCGGTGCGCATGCTAACTCTGAAATGATGATCGGTTCGTAGTAGGTATATGATCATACCAATTTTCCAAATTTCGATATATTCCGAGAAGAATGCCAGCCAATTCATATTCGTTTGTCGTAAGTCGATTTTGTGCTCATCATCGAGCACCGTAGGTGCCTCGGGAATCGATTGTCAGAATCCAAATTATCGCAACACTCTATCCGTCCGATGCATCTCGACAGTTGCATAGTTGACCAATGGGACCTTAACATGCCAAATGTTCAGATTTTGAAAGAATTCATCCGGAATTACTGCTCGAATTGCCGGATCCTCGTATGGTGTCCATTGAAACTATATGAATGTGATAAAAATATTAGTTATATGCATAATACTAAATACTAAATATGAAACGACTATTTTATGTATATATATTTTATTTAATACTTATTTGTGCTTTCGATCGTTGGTTTAATAGAAGCCATATATCTTCAAGAGCGGCAGGTATTCCAACATAACTCGCCGGATGGTTCCACCTAATTAAATAAGTTTTTAGCATACAATTTTATTTTAAATCTATGTAATAATTGTAAAATCAAATAAAAAATTTACCTTGTTATCAGTGGGAATGTATATGGGTGGTTCGCTCGAGGACATAAAAATGGAAAGCAAATTGAGCCCATGATTGTAGTAGTGATAGGCAACCTTCGATTTTGGCTTTATTTGGTGGCGTCGCCCTGCACATCTCCCGGTACAATGTTGCCAACACGGTAGACCCCCAACTAAATTCACCAGCTGCTCTAAAATCAACGAGTTTTAGCAGCCACCTCAAATGTACGAGGTTTCGTGACAAGTCCGGTATCAAATAACCTCCAATCATTTCAAGGATGTATGCTCGAACATATCGTATTCTTTCTACTTCAATCGAATCATTCATCGGCTTCAGGAATGTGTCTCGTAACTAGCCCATCTCGATCTGACCTCTATAAATATTATTCGAAATCGCACCCAAAATATCGTAGCATACGGCTCCCCAATCAGCAGATTGAACGAACTCGGTGAGTGCAGACCCATCCACAGGCAATCCCAATTGTAATTGCACATCCTCCAAAGTGATGGTACACTCTTTGCATAGAAGATTGAATGTGTGCATCTCAGGTCTCCACCTCTCTATTAACGCGCTGATGAGTTTCGAGTTCAACTTGCACCTCCGGCCTATAGTGGCCACGTGCCAAAAACCCGCTTCCCTCAAGTAATTTTCTTTCAACGGTGATGGAAGACCAAACATATTACGAATATAAAATTGTAACACTCGATCTACAGACTATTATAAAAAATTATAAAATACAAATTAATTAAAATTACATAAATAAAAAAATATTAAATAATATTCAAAAATTAAAATTAACCTTTACCATTTTCATTTGTTCGACAGAGATATATTTATGATCGAGATAAATTAATTCCCCGGCCATTGTTAACATGATCAAATATTTTTGAAATTATAAAAAAATAATACTAATTTAGAAAGAAAATTAAAGGAAATAATTAATTAAAGAGAGCGAAATTTAAGGAGAAATTTGAGAGCTTTGAGAAATTTAGGAACAAATTTGAGAGTTTTTTGCTAAAATTTGAAGAAATTTTGTGTGAAATAATAGGAGGGGGGTTTTATACTTTTTTTACCGTTGGACCCCCCACTGGTAAAAAAAAAAGCCATTGGGGACAAAAACATGGAGCAAAATGCGCCCTAGGGGAGCGTTTCTGCTACGTCAGCAAGTTTTGTGCTGACGTGGCAGAAACGCTCCCCCAAGAGCGTGATTTGCTGGAAATATCACCCTAAAACGCTCCTACGTGGACGCATTTTTTCAAAATTGGCCCTTTCCGATAAATAATGAGAAATTTGCCCATTTCCGTAAAGATACTTGGAAGGGGCCTTTATAGGTAAATTAGTTTACTTATCCAGTATCTCATTGTACTTCATTAAAATATATTCATTTTAGTCCCAAAATTTTAATTTAATTTAAATGAGGTAATTGCTATTGTAAGCAAAACTGGTCGCCTCCAAAATATAATTGCCATTGTTTCCGAGGTTGTAAAGCAAAGCATGAAGAAGAAGGGAATGCACGTTCATCCACGGCGAAAGCTTAACCCCAATTAGTGAGTTCTTGGGCTTTCTCTCGGACGACTTCCATGCTTTTTTCTCCTCTTTCTCATTTTCCTTCCCTTCTTCAGAGCTCTCAGAGAGAGCAAATATGGATTCCCCCAACTCAAAATCTTCAACTGAGTTTTTCATTTTGGGGTTCAATTCAAGCAAAGATGGACTTTTCTCTTTAGCTTTGGTTTCTAATTCAAGTTCTTTGGGTGTTTCAATTGTGGGTATCGGTGTAGCGATAGGTGAAGGTCAAGGTGAAGGTGAAGGTGAAGGCAAATGTGTGGTTTACCCAAATACGGATAAAAGATGGAGGTTATGATGAGGCTCAAAAATTGCAAATGTCCTAATTTTTTAGGGCTAAACATTTAAATTGAATTAAAAGTTTGTAGATTAAAATGATAATATTTTTTTTAGGAATTACAGTGACATGGATAAACGATAATTACGAAAAGATCAAACATTTAAAAGAAAAATATCATGTCAGATTTTGTTTGAAATTTTAAATCGAATGATCAAAATGAACAAATTATATAATATAAGTGTCTAAATTATAAATTTTTTATTTTAAATGCATAAAATAATTGTTTTTGATAATTAAATGATTATTCGTATAGTTTAATCATGTTTTTATGCTTACTATTGTTAATGGTTTTATAATTATTTTCAATCCGTCTTTTAATTACGGAATCAATTCTTTCAATTTTACGTCCCAAATACTTATTTATTCACGAAAGTTTTGCAAATTCTAATAATTTATTTTTAAAATAATTTAATTAGAGTTAAATTTAGCTAGAAAGGATATTGAGTGTATAATAATAATTTTAAAAATTGATGAAATGGTTTTATTTTTTTTAATACCTAAGATTCTTTTGAAGAAACTAATTAGATGTAGTATACATTTTTCATTGGAATATAAAGAGTTAAATCACTTTCAATTCCGGTAATGATACAACTTTAGTTATTTCAACATCATTCACACTCGACTGGAAATCTTCAAAGAGAGTTAACATACATGATATAAAAGCATTAACCTATTAGTTGCCATAACTCCTCTCTTTCACTGTTGAGCTCACTGTTATAATGTTCCCATTACAGAATCTTAAGCTAACCAATAACTAAATTACGCATATTCATCTATACATGAACGATGAAGCTTCATTTCCTTTCCTCTTCTATTGCGGGCTTTGGTTCTTCAGCTGTGACTCCACCATCAATGCAACTTCTGCACTTCTTTTCTATCCATCCTTCAATGTGGTTCTCCCCGTTCCCAACCCAATGCCTTCCTTCGCATAACCGGGCAATGATCCCCACAATAACACATATGATAGTGATCACTGCCACCACTACGATCAGTGTTTCCACCGATCGATGCAAATATCGACTTGAGTCCCTTACTTCCATAGCTCCCTATGACCATGAAATTTGAACTATCTGCTCATAAACAACAAAAAAGAATGCAGAAAGAGAGTCCCAGCACCTGCAGACATATGAGATAAATGGAACAAAAACAAGGATAGATAGTTGAGTATTGAGAGTAGAGAGTGAAAAGGTGAGCAAAATATGAAACTAAGACAGTGCAAATAGCAAGCTGACAAGGGTTTAGGATATAAAAATGTGTTGAAGAAAACTAGTAGGGTGAAGAAGGCAGTGGAACCTCAAGTGTGCTTGATGCTTTGGGTTAAATAATGTGGAGAAAAGGTGGTCTTCTTTGGTCAGATTATTCACTTAATAGTTTAAAACGATTTTATTTTAACTGAATGAAAAGAATTCATTAATTATGAAAATAACTCAAGTGGAAAATCTTGTATGAGAATCACTCGTTCTGTACAGTGCACACAGGTGTCAGCATTCCTCTTGGCGGCATTAGTATGGTATTTTTCTTCATACCTGTTAAAAATATGGATATTCCAAGAGAAAAAGAAAAAAGAAAAAAAATATATTTTAAGGGGTGCCTTTGTTCTCTTTGGCGGCACAAAATGAAATTATAAAAAAAAAATAGTTTTTTGGTGTTGTTGTTCTCGGTGGCGTGACCGGTATTAGTAAATTTAATTTTTTTTAGTGCTGTCAGGCTGTGTGGCGGCACTGGTGTCTATTTATACCCATACTTGGTGGAAGATCAACATATATTGAAGTAATTGATACTTTTTAATAAAATTTGTTCTATTGAAGAGATGAAGGGAGAAATTTTTGGGATTAGTTGTAGGGGAGAGAATAGGATAAAAAATTTAAGTGTTGGGAAAACGGGGAAAGAATAATTTTTTTGTGCGTTTTTGTTTTAGTTTGAATGTATGTTTTTTAATGGTGATTCGGTGGAGCTTGGACATCAGACATATTTCATTTACCGTTTGGGGAGTGCATCATCAACTGCAAGTTTTATTTCCCAATTGGCAGTAATGAGAAATTTTTGGCAGTGGTTATGAGATCATGGGTTCAAATTGATTATGCTATCAAGGGAACCCTTTAGGGAAGGAAGTGCTGGTTATGGTGGACACAAGTTGATGGTAGTCTTTATACAGCAGCAGTTCTAGTTATTAGGGTGGTGCATTAGATGAAGACCGACCAAACCTTGTCTCACTAAAAGCACCCTTGGATCAGGGGATTCCTAAAAGACTGAAATCAAGTAAAGTTGAATATCACGGGATTTTCGATAGACCTGATTCAAGCAAAAGATGATGAAATAGGAGAAAATACTTATTAAATTACATTAGCAACCGTATAATGTGATTATTTCAATTATAGTTAGTATTATTGTAATAAAAGTTAAGATGATAGTGGAGATAATCATGTTTTCGATCCATTATTAATGTAAGTAGAAACTTGATAAAAAAAAAGAAAAGTTTTTTAGTTCACCACAAAATGAATTATTGTTCTTAACCTTTAAAAATTGATTTGTATCTGGAACGATATAAAATCGGGAAGAATAAACCAAACCAAGAAAGAATGAGGAAAGAAAACGATAAAAAATAAACAGGTAAAAAAATAAGGAGAAAGAGAGGGAAAAACGTGTGAACGCATGACGGTGTGGGGAAAAAATTGAAAAGGAGATAAAAAAATAAAATCTGTAATGAAGAAATTGAAATGGAGATGAATAAATGGTGTATGGAAAAAAGCAAATGGTAGGGTTGTTAAACAGACGAAGAAAAATAAGGCGTAGTATACCGTAAAGGAGAAAAATTCCTTTAAAGAGTTTGAAAAAGGAAAAGTGGGAAGAAAATGTAGGACTAGGAAGAAAAAACTGAGAAAAAAAAAGAATAAAATAGAGAAAGGAAAAAAAGAAAAAAAGGGCTTGACGCGCATGATTGATCGGTCAAATCGAAGTCTGGTGGCAGGTTGATAGCTTAGTGACATCGACCTGCCACTTGATGTTGATTTGACCGATCAGTCTTGCGTGTTAGGCCCTTTTTTTTTCTTTGTTTTATTAGTATGCTGTGATGGAGAAAAAAAATTCTTTTAAAGAGTTTGAAAAAAGAAAAGCGGGAAGAAAAATGTAGGATCGGGAAGGAAAAAATAAGAAAAAAATATGAATAAAAAAAGAAGAAAAAAAGTGTCTGATGCGTGTGACTGATCGATCAAATCTCCATCAGGTGGTAGGTCGATGTTGGCCACCAGCTGGGCGGCACCGGCTTGCCACTTGGTGGCGATTTGAACGGTCGATCACGCGCGTCAAGCCATTTTGTCCTTATATAAACCCCAATGGTCCCCCCTCCACCCCACCACCAGTTTTAGGAAAAAAAAAGAGATAAGATTTTTTTCAATTAAAGTTTTGAGATTGTTGTTTTAGTATTTTGTGGGGAAATTTTAATAGATTTAAGGTATGTGCTTTTTTAATTGTGATAATTGTAATAAATTTAGTTTAATTAATCGACGATTAATTTTTTTATTAATTATGCAGATATCACAATGAGTTATCTTTTCCGAGCAACCAATCACATTGCACTGATGATTAACGATTCGGAAAAATATTTTGATATTTTTTAATCACAAATATATTTATAGAGTTGTAGTTTAAGTTATATTTACTTAGTCAATTTAACAAATGCGGTTATATGATATGGACAGGATGAGTACCAGGTGTTGATGTCGCGAGTCCATATTCCAGGGTACCATCCGGACGAACGAATATTGCCATACTTAGATGTTGCTGAATTTGGAAGAATGACATCCGTTTGAATTTTTGACTTGAGAGCAGACTTAATATCCACCTTGGTTGAGCGGTGGCGCCTGGAGACCCACAATTTCCATCTGCCATGTGGGGATTATACCATCACCCTGGAAGACATCACAATGCAACTCGGGCTCTTAAATGACGGTGATGTGGTCACAGGATCAAGTAAAGTGGCTGAACCTTTGGCCCTCTGCTACCAGTTGCTTGGACACTCGCCTAGTGGTAGGGAAGTTAGATTTACTAGATTGAAATTTTCCTAGTTGAATAAGAATTTGTAAACCATATCGAGAGTGCCACTGAGTTGGAGCAGATGTGCATTACTTGAGTGGTTATATTGCAATTGATATGGGGTGCTTATGTCGGATGTAAATAATAATAAGGCCCGCCTCGATTTTTTTTATCACAGATGATGGTTGGCAGTAGGTTGAAACTAAGCCCAAGAAGACTGATAGTGTTGTACAAGAATGGGCACAGTAAGATCAATCACACATACACACACACACACACACACACATACACACACACATACACCGCCCAAACTCTATCGAGGCTCTTGGAGTTTAGCTCAGTCTTAGTACTTCAATGCATGAGTGAATCAGATGGACTCAAACCAACCTACAGATGGCATTTTTGTCTCCTTTTTCCACCACATTTAAGCTCTTCCACCTTAATTTGATTATTTCTTTTTCTATATAAAGGTCTTGCACATTTAGCAATTTATTACTAAAGTTGGATATAGATATGATGCCCAATTTTTTCTTGCATGTTTGCGAGTAGATTGACTGGGATTAAAGAGAATGCAAAGTTAAAAAAGAATGACCAAAACAATGAACAGATCTCTGGCCTAAAACATGTTGTAGACGAGGCCAAGCAACATCATAATGTGAAGTAAGCAATCCATGTTATTCAGGTTCTTTGTGTTTATCAGTTGGTTGTGGTGCATTCTGATATGAACGCTCTTATAAGAGCAAAAAGACAATCATTTACATTATGATTAATTGACCGATTTTTATAGATCCTACTTTTTAGCCAACTTTAGATTTTCTTATTACTAGCCACTATTCAAAGTTAGTTTTGTTTTACTCTAGAGCTACAATAACAAGTGGACTTATATTCTGGTTTAAGAATACACTTTGTAAATCCACACTGTAGCACTCTCAGCTAGAAATATGATTGATCTTAAATCCTTCCATTTATATGTGATATACAATTAATCTTATTTTTGATAGTTTGCTATTTTCAATTACTTTCTAAATAATGTTGATTTCTATTTCAAATAATGATTTGGCTCTACTTTTTGGCATAGGAATGTGTATGTCTGGCATGCTTTCCCTGGCTATTGGGGTGGAGTCAAACCTGCAGCTGCTAGTATGAAACATTATAATACAACATTGGCATATCATGTTCAGTCCCCAGGTATGTGGGGCAACTAGGCGGATATAGTTATAGGTAACCTTGTTGTTCATGGCCTTGGTTCGGTGCATCCGAAGATGGTTTTCTCCTTCTACAATGAGTTTGATGCCTACTTGGCTTTATGTGGAGTTGATGGAGTGAAGGTCGATGTGCAAAACATCATCGAGACCCTTGGTGCTGGACATAGTGGTGGAGTATCTCGTACACGCAGTTGTGTTCAGGCCCTTGAAACCTTAATTTCCCGAAACTTCTCGGACCATGGATGCATAGCATGTATGTGCCATAACACTAATGGAATCTACAGTACCAAGCAGACCGTTGTTGTTAGAGGTTTTGATGAATTTTATCCTCGTGACCTTGCTTTACACACTATCCATATTTCTTCAGTTGCTTAGAACACTTCCTCGGAGAATTTATGTAAGTTGATTAGGATATGTTCCATGTAAGTTAAAATGGTTGAACTTATTTATTTCCTATGATAATTTAAGTTACAGTCATATCCAGTAATGAAATGTCCAAAATGATATGGTTCATACGGTACTGATGACTAATCACTGGTCTGCAGAGGTTATACCCAGTTGTAGATTACCATGTTGCTACTCGTGATGTTGGTGGATTTGCTATCTATGTCAGGTATTGTTTTGCTAAAGTTGATTCTTATTTGTACTAATCATAATGATTTTGAAATCTTTTAACGTGTTTTCATATGGTATACATGTCCTAGAATTGGGAAGTGGGAGACACTCGTTGTCTACCGCCAAATGATAGAGGCATACACAGTGGAGAAAGTAATATATTTTTTAGTTAAGTTATATTAATTTTATTGAATTACTTTGATAATGTTATTTGACTTATGTAACTATCATTATGGTAAATATTGTACAGTTCGTGTTTATGTCATGTTCCACATCAAACGTTGCGGCTATCATTCCACCGTGCGTTCACGAACATGCACATATGTGGTGCATCAACGCACTAGTGTTGAAGTTTGCAACGGTGGAGTGGGCTGATTGAGTTATGTGACAATTTGGGTGTGTACAAGATGTTTCAGACATTCCACATAGATTCGACAATGTCCACGGGGTAAATAAGAGGGTCAAAGAATGAAAGAATTGGGCAGTCGAACATCAACAATATATTGCATTGTGGATCGTCCGGATGGTGAGTCGACCTCAGTTGCAATCATGTTATTTTAATTTCACACCCTCGGTCCACTACTGGCATTAGTACTTGGAGAAAGGTTGCCTTATTTATTTGGGGGCCAACTGATGGTAGTCCTAAAATACATTCACCGACGAGGGAGGGAACATGACAGATTGAGTCAACAATGGCGTCACCAAGGTTAGTCGTCTCGTTTTACCCAACATATAGTAATGCCCGAGCCCCAACCTCCGAGGTCATAGGGTACTTCTTACCATTCAATGTTGTAGGTTGACAGCTTTTGTCTAGGGTCCTAAAGCTATGCATATCAGATGGAGAAGTCCAGTTGCAATTCTAATGATTAGCAATAGCAATAATCAATGATGGATGATATGTTTGGCTTGGCACCCCCGTATTCACAATACTCCACTCCTCAGGCAAACCTTTGATCCAATATAGGATTATCCGAGTGTGTTGAATACACCTTCTAGATCGTTCATGGATGATGAGCATCTCGGTTCGGGTAAGGAGGATATGGATTGCAATGATCAACCCCCACGCCGACGAAGGGCGTCACAACATTACACCCTTGGACAACTCTGAGTTCCCATGAATTTTGATACTTGTAAATTTCATAATGTATACAGTATTTGTAATTATGAAATTGTATATGTTCTATTAACAAATTTATCATGTTATTTATACTTCCACCTCATGCAATTTCACTTTAATTTTCAAAATATCGAACCTCAGAACTCTTGCTATTGGGAGCAATTTTTGACTTAATATAAATGTTTGACAAAATCTTAATATAAAAACTTCATACAAATACTTAATAATTATATTGAAACGATTTGAACTAAAAAAATTGTAAACCCGAGCTGACGACTTAAATTAAAATATTTAATTTCGATAATGTAAATTGTAAGTATGAAATAATACATTAATCTAGGCTTTTTTTTACAAATTTAAAATTTAATAAATAAAAGAATCACAACAAGTAAAAGAATCATAAAGAATGCAATAAAAATATTGGCAGTTATCTGCCTCCCTCGCTGCCCTCGTGAACGATGAGAGAGAAATCAACACTAAAAACAACAAAGGACCGGAAACTATACTATCGTGCGGTGTCTGCAAGTGTGACATGCCCATTTGTAATATAATTGTACAACGGAGTAAGGAGTACTTTGAGGGTCTAACCCAAGAGAGTTGGCGATTGAGAAAATTATAGTAACAAGCATGCAAAATAAGGAGTCTAACTAACTAATTGCTAAACACTATTGTATGAAAAGCCTTGAAATCAAGAGTAATTACACTAATTTCTCACTAATTAACACAAGGACTAAATTGTAAAATATGTAAAGTTTCTAAATTAACCTATGAATAAAAAATGATGGTTGATTGATTTTGATGTGGTTCACTAATATTCGAATTAGGGATCTAAATTGCTTAAACTCCAAAAGTGGTTTCGTTTTACCTCTCGGTCTCAACTTTACCTAATTAGATGAATTAGTCCTGTTTATCTCTTGATCTCACCGACTGACCTAGGACTAACGAATTGATGCTCAACAAGATTACCTCTCGATCTCACTTGCCTAAATATTCTCTTAGGGGCGTCAATACTAGGTTTTTAGGTTTATTCAATTTAGTCCAATCCATTTGCAACTTACAAATATCTCCATCAACCAGCCCCCTTAGAGTTTAGTTATCCATGCTAAAAACTAAGCTAACAACATGCAAGGAAATGAAATGACATCCATCACGAAAGTTTAGATTTTTAATAAATGAAACTTAAAATAAAAGTGTAGATGAACATTCAATAGAAAAATCAAGTGCAAGAAAGATAAAAGTAGAAGTCTTTAACATATTAAACTAAAAGAAGCTGAAATATATCAAACAAAAGGATGTAATGTCATTTCAAATAAACGAAATGGGCTAAAAGTGTAAATAAACCTTGGTTGCAGTAATAACTAACTTAATTAACATCAAGAAAAATAAGAACAAGAAGAAAAGTTGCAGAAAAATGACTTTACAACTATGGAAGATGAGAATAAAAAAAAAACCTAAAAATTGGAGAAGAAAACCTAAGAGAACTAAAGAAGAAACTAAGATAAACTAAAGCTAATGTGTGTATCCCTCTCTCCTTAGCCAAAACTGGTTGTTTTAGTAGCAATTCCGTACCCCTATTTTGTGACCAAAACGCCCTTGAATAGGTCTCCTCTATTGGTGCTTCTATTGGACAAACACTACCCCTGATGTCATTTTTTCCCCTCAAGATAGTGATATTATGATACCCAGGGTTGGATATCATGATTATGTGACATCCCTCACTCGTCTCTATCACCGGATTAGGGTTACAAGATGCTAAAACACATAACAAGACAGAATCATGCTATATCAATTCAAATTTCTTTAAACGATAATCATTCATAAATCATATAGTAAAAAACATGCTATTCATACATTATCTGTAATATCCTGGATTGTGGCTTATGCATTTGTGCTTAAATATTTGTGAAGGCATGTTTTTGTGTGTTGTGAATGTGTTGTATGGATTTTGTGAACTTTAGAAAATAGGAGAATACCTTAGAAATTATTAGAATTTAAATCTAAAAGAGGAAGCTAAGCAGGGTGGCCTTAAGAAAATATGTAGGGGATTTATGACACAATTAGCAGCTTGGTAAAGTGGCTGCAAGGCGCCACTTAAAGCCCATACAAGTGACGCCACAAGCATGTGCAAATGGGCCAAGGTTCGAGTTGCATGGGAAGCTAAATAAAGCTTTTATTTTTGCGGCAACAAGAGAAGTAATGGACGACATCAAGGCACTAAGGGATGAGTTTAATTCTTTTAAAATTTCGGCTAAGTGGTAGATAAATAATGATTTATTTTAGATTATTGTTAAGGGATAAAAGAGAGGAAAAATAGGTGAAAAGGAAGGGATGAGATAGGGGGAAGGAGAGTTGGCCGATTGGGGGGCTCCTTTAGGTGATAATTTCGGCTAAGGAAGGGAGTAAAGCCATTATTCTTTTCTCTTTTGAAGCCTCTGCCGAATTCTCTAGCCACTCTTCTCTTTCTCTCCTATTTTGTCAAAAGCCGAAATACTCAGTGTTCTAGCCGAAACTTCTCCCAAATTCCATTAGTGCCGATTTTTTTTAAGCCTCATATCCTTCTCTTTTCATCCTTGGTGAAGCCGAATCTCTTTAGCAATCATCAAAAGCTGAAACTTGTTGAGCATTGGATAGCCTATAGCCGAATATTGCTAAGGGTCCAAGCAAGGGGTTCAATCGAATTCAATTTTAAGGGTAAGGATTCTTCTATCATCATTTTATCTCTTTTTCTTTTGCCCGAAATCAAAGTGCTAATCTCCTTCATGTCTTTGGCCGAAACTGTGAAGGATTCTTTCGGGATTTTTGCTATAGTCGACTATAAAGGGGGAGATTTTCGGGATTTGATCCATCAAGGTAAGGGTATAAGTGTTCGGCCTAAGGCCACTTTCTAATACTTTTGGTATAGAAGCCGATTCTAACATTGGTGAGGCAGGGCATTTCGACACCTCCTTGGTTAAGTGACTATTTCCGGGATTTGGAATCACAAGGTAAGTGAAGGTGCATACTCGGTCATAATGGTTACCATATTAGCCGAATCTAACAATGGATATATAGGGGCAGTCGACAATGGTACACAAGGCTTTCGGGATTTCAAATCGTAAGGTGAGTACATATGTACAATCGGCCAAGGCTATAGTAAAGTTATAAATCTGTTTCTTATGTTGTTCAAAAGCCGAAACTAATTAGTTAAGTGATTTTAGTGCCTAGCCGATTACAAGAAGGAACATAGCAAAGTTTCGGGATTTGATTCTTAATTCAATCGGCATCAAGGTAAGAGTTTTGGGGTGCAAAAATCCTTCGGGATTTGGTTATATAGCCGAATAGGCTTTTTGCTAATATGCCTAATGTTGGCCGAATATAGGAACCAAGATCTGGAGCAGTAGATCGGGATTCTTCGGGATTTCAATAAATTCGCTAAGTGAACCAGGTGTGTAACCCACACTATCTCTCAATAGATTCACGGTACCCATGTAATATGTATGTTTATAATAATGTGAATGTGGCTAAGAGTACCATGTAATGGTACAAAGTACTCAGGTACATTTTCCTACTCCTAATGTGAGTATGATATGAACTGTTATGGCGCATATGTGAAACTATAAGAATGTGAATGTAGAACATGGCATGTTAATGCATGATTTGTATGACTTGGGGCATATGGGTGATTATGAAAGGGGAAGTGATCTAGTGGTTTATACCACGATATCTGAATGTGGTGACTTCGATCACATTATCTGAATGTGGTGACTTCGGTCACATTATCTGAATGTGGTGTCTCATGACACAAAATATTATCTGGTGGCTATGCCACGAATTTTATAAGGGCGATGAGCACGTCGACTGCAGTGACTGCCTTCGATGGTGTGTAGCGGATGGAGGATCGACTTAGTAGTCCCCACGGTGTGACGGTTGGTACGGGTGATGTGTAGCGGATGGCATCTAGGCTTGGGTTTGGGGTTGCATCATTATCTCTATTTGTTATGGGAATATGATATGTATGATATGCCTGAATCTGTATGGACTTAGTGTTGGTTACACATTGAGTCTATTGACTCACCCCGTTGTGGGAATATTTTCAGGTGATGCACAGTAATGGACCGGGTCGGCAGGAGCTTAGTGGTGGCCATGCTCAGCACGGATTTTATTATTTGGACATTTTATTTTGTTTAAGTACTTTAAATTTATTTTGGGTTGTTTTTGATGTAATAAGGCCATAGCAAGAACTGTTTATGCATGCATTTTTAATTGCTTTATTATGTTTCGAATCTTTATCAAATTTAAAGTTAAGTAATTTTTTTCTTAATGATAAATGGAAATGTTTTGACACTTAAATTCAATTGATTCTTAATTTAAAGGTAAAGTCGTTAAACCAAAATCAGCATGTCTTTTTAATACAAAAACAAAGCTTTTAATAAATCCCTGATTTCAAAATTAACAAAGTTTTCAATTGAACCCAACATAAGCAAATCTTTCTTCAAAACCACTCGAATTCTTCCTAAGTAACAAACGGGTTTTCAAATGTTTTCTCGAGGAACATTCTAGATCTGGTCAAGGCTCGTGGGCTGGGTTTGGGGTGTTTCAGTTTGGTATCAGAGCCAGGTTTTTAAACTCCCAGCCTTGGGTTTAAGGCCCAAAACATTTTCAAAAGTTAAGCCCAACAGAATTTTGTGAAAGAAGCAGGTTTTTCTGGCATGGCACCTAAGTCTCCGACCCGAAGTCCACCAGGTAAGTACCCCTATCCCTTGTGTGATTTATATTATGATTTGTAGAAGGGTAGAAATGGAACTTAGATTAGTATATTAAGTACTTGAACTATAGGACTAGTTTACCCCAACAATTTCATAAAACTTAAATGCCTAATTAAACAAACCTGTGACTAAGTCGCCGAGTTAGGGTGTGGCAACCCTTGTGCGCATGTCTAGGATTGGTTTCAGTGGGAGCTTGGTATTTAAGCAGTCCGCGTGACTCACCTCCTCTCCACTCGAATCCTACCTGGTGTGTAGCTACGGTTCACCCTAACCAAGAGGACTTATTCACGGGCTAAACCCAATAACTAAAACCCGAAAGGGACTAGCCGTATTTTTATAAAAACCCTAGTTTTAAAACTCTTAAAATTACCCTTTTAATTTGTAAAAACTGTTTTACCAAATTTTTCCGA
Organism: Gossypium australe; assembly: GCA_005393395.2. Taxonomy (NCBI): domain Eukaryota; kingdom Viridiplantae; phylum Streptophyta; class Magnoliopsida; order Malvales; family Malvaceae; genus Gossypium; species Gossypium australe. Next base: position 51,155,395 of record CM016614.1, read on the forward strand.
AATGTTCCCGATTTACAAAATTACCTAAATACTATTGGTTGTAAAATTACTAAAATGCCCCTGGTTTGGGAAAAATTTTTATTACCATACTACCCTCAAATTTTTACTAAGATTTTCTTACTTTATAAAATACCAAAAATCCCTATTCTGCAAAATGTCAAGATACCCTGATTCGAAAATTTACGAAATTACCCCTGCTTTACAAAATTACCAAAATGACCCTCGATTTCCAAAATTTCTGCAACAACACCGATTTGGAAAACAAATTCTCAAAAAGAACCTTAAGTTTCGTAAATTTTGAAATACCTTTGGGAATTTTCAAATTGACCCCGGATTATTACCAAAAATACCCCTGTAGGACAAATGACGAAAATACCCCTGGGGTAGGAATAGACAAAAATGTACGAAGAGTGAATGTGTATGGGAGATATTACGGAATGGATGTGTTTTCTTTGAATTAGGATAGAAGACTTGAAACTTTGATTGATCGAAAGAACTACTACTAAACTCTTTACATAAAATTTCTTTACGGATAATCAGTGGAATAAAGGCTAACTCATAAAACTTTCTTAATCAGATTAAAGCGTGATCATAGAAATGAGCTCTAGGGGACGTGGTCGTAATGTACGGGAACGCGGTAGAGGCAGAATGACTGTGTCGGAACCCGTTAGATCGGGTCAAGGATCTGAGAATGAGGTACCGCCACCACCACCACCAGCTGTTGGTGTTGAGCAGCAAGATCAGACGGGGGATGATGCTGTATCGCAGGCTGTGCTGCGAGTTCTGGAGATGGTGGCTGGAGCAGGTGGAAATATGGGAGCTCGAAAATCTGTACCCGAGCGACTTCGAGCCAATGGGGCTGAAGTGTTTCGTGGAGTATCTGGTGTGGCACCCAGTACGGCTGAGTATTGGTTGGAGGCGACAGAACGAATTATGGATGAGCTGGATCTGACCCCTGCGGAGAAACTGAAAGGAATGGTGGCGCTGCTACGCGATAAAGCATATCAATGGTGGCTCACGGTTCGGGATGGCGCTACAGCTGAGGATCTTACTTGGGAGTATGTCAAGACGGCATACCAGAAGAAGTATGTTGGTACTCATTATATAGATGCACAAAGGAAGGCGTTTTTGGGGCTGGTTCAAGGGAACAAGTCCATGGCGGAATACGAAGCTGAATTTTTTAGGTTGAGCAGGTATGCTCGAGGAGTAGTGGCTACGGAGCATGAGCGGTGTGTCCAGTTTGAGGACGGTTTAAGGGATGACCTGAGGTTGTTAATCACCCCACATCAGGAGCGGGAGTTTTCTGCATTAGTAGAGAAAGCTAAGGTAGCTGAAGGGATCAAGGACACTGTAAGGCAGAACATGGACCGGAATAGGCAAAAGAGAGGATTTGGGCCGTCAGGGTCATCTGGGAATGTTCAAAAGAGGCCTAGAGTTGATGGGCCGCGAGGTCAGCAAACTGGTACTGGAGGGCAATATCGTACTTGTGATCAATGTGGGAAGAAGCACTTAGGAGAATGTTGGAAGAAGACAGGAGGATGCTTTAAGTGTGGGTTAAAGGACCATATGATTAAGGACTGTCCTATGAGACCAGATGGGAATCGACCAGCAGCTCAGGGTTTTAATCCGGCGGGTAGAGGTGGACAGCAGCCTTAGTGAGGGCGTGGTCCGAATGGCCGAGGTAATGGTGCTGGAAGAGGACGTGGAACACCTAGCAGATGTGTTGGTAATGCAGAGGCAAGGCAGCCGGGTCTAGTGTATGCGGTTCGCCGTAGGGAAGATGGAGACGCGTCGGACGTCATAACCGGTACGTTCCTTGTTTCTGGCAAGCCTTATTTTGCTTTGATTGATGCGGGCTCGACCCATTCTTATGTTGCATGTAGAGTAGTTGAAACTCTAGACATAGCCTCTGAACTATCTGATAGGGAGATGACTGTAGTAAGCCCATTAGGTCAAACTGTAGTGGTGAATAAGATCTTTCGGAAGGTACCTTTAGAGATTCAAGGTGCAGTATTCCCTGCCGACTTAATGGAACTACCTTTTGGAGAATTCGATCTCATCCTTGGTATGGACTGGCTAGTAGGACATCGAGCGGTGTTGGATTGTGCAGCTAAGCGAATGGAGTTAAGGACCCCGGAGGATGAGGTGGTAATTATGATAGGAGAAAGAAGAAACTACTTGTCCAATGTAGTTTCAGCGCTGAAAGCTGATAAGATGGTTCGGAAAGGCTGCAAGGTATTTTTGGCCTTCGTAAGTGCGTTGGATGGGAAAGAAGGGGGAGTTAATGGAGTTAGAACAATGAGGGACTTTGTGGATGTTTTTCCGGAGGAGTTACCTGGAATACCCCCAGATAAGGAGGTGGAGTTTGGAATTGATTTGCTACCTGGAATAGCTCCTGTGTCAATCACCCCGTACAGAATGGCACCAAAGGAGTTGGTTGAGCTCAAGGCTCAAATCCAAGAATTACTTGATCGTGGGTTTATTCGACCCAGTGTGTCTCCATGGGGAGCACCGGTTTTGTTTGTGAAGAAGAAGGACGGAACTATGCGTATGTGCATAGATTATCATCAGTTGAATAAGCTGACCATCAAGAACAAGTATCCGTTCCCAAGGATAGACGACTTGTTCGATCAACTGAAGGGAGCAGCAGTATTCTCAAAGATCGACTTAAGGTCTGGATATCATCAGCTTAAGGTGAAGGAAGCCGATATCCATAAGACGGCTTTTCGGACAAGATACGGGCATTTTGAGTTCGTAGTAATGTCGTTTGGATTGACGAATGCCCCAGCTGCGTTCATGGATATGATGAACCGAGTTTTTCAACCTTACTTGGATAGGTTCGTCGTTGTGTTCATCGATGACATTCTGGTATATTCCAAGTCTGAGGAGGAACATGATGAGCATCTTCGGATAGTGTTGCAAGTGTTAAGGGAGAAAAATCTCTATGCCAAATTCAGCAAGTGTGAATTCTGGCTTAAGGAGGTTGCGTTCTTAGGACATGTAGTGTCTGTAGAAGGAATAAGGGTGGATCCTAGGAAGATTGAGGCGGTGTTGGATTGGAAACCACCTAAGTCGGTGGTGGAGGTTCGCAGTTTCTTAGGATTAGCAGGCTACTACAGAAGGTTTGTGGAAGGATTTTGATCGATAGCCGCCGCGCCTTTGACGAAGTTGTTGAGGAAGGAAGTACCTTTTGTATGGATGGATAAGCAATAAGAGAGCTTTGAGAAGCTTAAGAGGGTCTTGACTGAAGCTCCGGTTTTGATTCAGCCGGAGGCAGGAAAGGATTTCGTAGTGTATTGTGACGCTTCCCATACAGGTTTGGGTTGTGTATTGATGCAAGATGGGAAAGTAGTAGCTTATGCGTCTCGACAATTGAGGCCACATGAGGTTAACTACCCAACTCATGATTTGGAATTGGCGGCAATGGTTTTTGCTCTTAAGGTGTGGAGGCACTATCTTTATGGAGAAAAGTCGGTAATCTACACAGACCACAAGAGCCTTAAGTATCTATTGACTCAGAAGGAGCTGAACCTAAGACAGCGAAGGTGGGTTGAGTTACTGAAGGACTATGATTGTTCGATAGAATATCATCCGGGCAAGGCAAATGTAGTGGCAGATGCCCTAAGTCGGAAGGTTGTGTCGGATCTGAGGGCGATGTTTGCACATCTAAGCTTGTACGACGATGGAAGTTTGTTGGTAGAGTTGCAAGTCAAGCCGACGTGGTTGAATGAAGTGAAAGAGGGACAGTTGGTGGATGAGGAGTTAAGTGCTAAGCTACAGCAAGTACAGGATGAAGAGTTGGAAGGTTATGGTATTAATGATGAAGGAGTATTGTGCTTCAAGGGTAAAGTCTGTATGCCTAAGAACAAAGAGTTGAGGCTGAGGATTCTTCAGGAATCGCATAGTAGCCCTTATACTATGCATCCTGGAGGTAGTAAGTTGTACAGAGATCTAAGGGAACAATTTTGGTGGCCTGGTCTTAAGAGGGAAGTTACAAAATTTGTCGGCAAGTGTTTGACGTGTCAGCAAGTTAAGGCTGAACACCAAGTTCCGTCAGGATTGCTTCAACCGATAATGATTCCGCAGTGGAAGTGGGAGAGAATCACCATGGATTTCGTTAGTGGGTTTCCCCTTACACCTACTAAGAAGGACTCGGTGTGGGTGATAGTGGATCGTTTGACAAAGTCCACGCACTTTATTCCAGTGCGGGTTGACTATTCTTTGCAGAGGTTAGCAAAGTTATATGTGGCAGAGATTGTAAGGTTGCATGGAGTGTCGGTGTCAATCATTTCAGATAGAGACCCAAGGTTTACTTCTCGGTTTTGGAAAGCTCTACATCAAGCTTTGGGCACCAAGTTGGATTTCACTACGGCATTTCATCCACAGTCTGAAGGGCAGTCTGAACGAGTAATCCAAATGTTGGAGGATATGTTGAGGGGCTGTGTGATAGACTTCAGAGGGAGTTGGGAAGAATATTTGCCGTTAGCAGAATTTGCGTACAACAACAGCTATCAAGCTAGTATTCGGATGGCACCGTATGAAGCGTTGTATGGACGAAAATGTTGCACACCTACGTGTTGGACAGAATTAGGGGAACGTCAAGTTTTGGGTCCCGAAATTGTGGTAGAATCCGAGGAAAAGGTTGAGATAATTCGGGCACGGTTGAAGGAAGCATCTGATAGGCAGAAGTCTTATGCGGATCTCAAGTGGAAGGAAATAGAATTTGATGTGGGAGATCAAGTGTTTCTTAAAGTGTCGCCTTGGAAGAAGTTAATGAGATTTGGTCGGAAAGGGAAGTTAAGTCCAAGGTTTATAGGACCTTATCGGGTTTTGAAGCGAGTTGGACCAGTGGCATATTAGTTGGAGTTGCCACCGGAGTTGAAGCAGATGCACGACGTATTCCATGTCTCTATGTTGCGTTGTTATCGATCGGATCCATCTCACATAGTACCGGTTGAAGAGGTGGAGCTAAGGCCAGATTTGTCCTACGAAGAGGAGCCGATTCAGATTCTAGAACGAGATGTGAAAGTGTTACGAAGGAAGTCAGTTCCTTTAGTCAAGGTGTTATGGCATAATCATGGATCGGAGGAAGCTTCGTGGGAGCCAGAAGAAGTAATGCGACAGCAACACCCTCACTTATTTCAGTCAGGTAATTTCAAGGACGAAATTATTTTAAGGGGGGTAGAACTGTAATATCCTGGATTGTGGCTTATGCATTTGTGCTTAAATATTTGTGAAGGCATGTTTTTGTGTGTTGTGAATGTGTTGTATGAATTTTGTGAACTTTAGAAAATAGGAGAATGCTTTAGAAATTATTAGAATTTAAATCTAAAAGAGGAAGCTAAGCAGGGTGGCCTTAAGAAAATATGTAGGGGATTTATGACACAATTCGCAGCTTGGTAAAGTGGCAGCAAGGCGCCACTTAAAGCCCATACAAGTGACGCCACAAGCATGTGCAAATGGGCCAAGGTTCGAGTCACATGGGAAGCTAAATAAAGCTTTTATTTTTACGGCAACATGGGAAGTAATGGACGGCATCAAGGCACTAAGGGATGAGTTTAATTCCTTTAAAATTTTGGGTAAGTGGTAGATAAATAATGATTTATTTTAGATTATTGTTAAGGGATAAAAGAGAGGAAAAATAGGAGAAAAGGAAGGGATGAGATAGGGGGAAGGAGAGTTGGCCGATTGGGGGGCTCCTTTAGGTGATAATTTCGGCTAAGGAAGGGAGTAAAGCCATTATTCTTTTCTCTTTTGAAGCCTCTGCCGAATTCTCTAGCCACTCTTCTCTTTCTCTCCTATTTTGTCAAAAGCCGAAATACTCTGTATTCTAGCCGAAACTTCTCCCAAATTCCATTAGTGCCGATTTTTTTTAAGCCTCATATCATTCTCTTTTCATCCTTGGTGAAGCTGAATCTCTTTAGCAATCATCAAAAGCCGAAACTTGTTGAGCATTGCATAGCCTATAGCCAAATATTGCTAAGGGTCCAAGCAAGGGGTTCAATCGAATTCAATTTTAAGGGTAAGGATTCTTCTATCATCGTTTTATCTCTTTTTCTTTTGCCCGAAATCAAAGTGCTAATCTCCTTCATGTCTTTGGCCGAAACTGTGAAGGATTCTTTTGGGATTTTTTCTACAGTCAACTATAAAGGGGGAGATTTTCGGGATTTGATCCACCAAGGTAAGGGTATAAGTGTTCGGCCTAAGGCCACTTTCTAATACTTTTGGTATAGAAGCCGATTCTAACATTGGTGAAGCAGGGCATTTCGACACCTCCTTGGTTAAGTGACTATTTCTGGGATTTGGAATCACAAGGTAAGTGAAGGTGCATACTCGGTCATAATGGTTACCATATTAGCCGAATCTAACTATGGATATATAGGGGCAGTCGACAGTGGTACACAAGGCTTTCGGGATTTCAAATCGTAAGGTGAGTACATATGTACAATCGGCCAAGGCTATAGTAAAGTTATAAATCTGTTTCTTATGTTGTTTAAAAGCCGAAACTAATTAGTTAAGTGATTTTAGTGCCTAGCCGATTACAAGAAGGAACATAGCAAAGTTTCGGGATTTGATTCTTAATTCAATCGGCATCAAGGTAAGAGTTTTGGGGTGCAAAAATCCTTCGGGATTTGGTTATATAGCCGAATAGGCTTTTTGCTAATATGCCTAATGTTGGCCGAATATAGGAACCAAGATCTGGAGCAGTAGATCGGGATTCTTCGGGATTTCAATAAATTCACTAAGTGAACCAGGTGTGTACCCCACACTATCTCTCAATAGATTCACGGTACCCATGTAATATGTATGTTTATAATAATGTGAATGTGGCTAAGAGTACCATGCAATGGTACAAAGTACTCAGGTACGTTTTCCTACTCCTACTGTGAGTATGATATGAACTATTATGGCACATATGTGAAACTATAAGAATGTGAATGTAGAACATGGCATGTTAATGCATGATTTGTATGACTTGGGGCATATGGGTGATTATGAAAGGGGAAGTGATCTAGTGGTTTATACCACGATATCTGAATGTGGTGACTTCGGTCACATTATCTGAATGTGGTGACTTCGGTCACATTATCTGAATGTGGTGTCTCATGACACAAAATATTATCTGGTGGCTATGCCACGAATTTTATAAGGGCGATGAGCACGTCGACTGCAGCGACTGCCTTCGATGGTGTGTAGCGGATGGAGGATCGACTTAGTAGTCCCCACGGTGTGACGGTTGGTACGGGTGATGTGTAGCGGATGGCATCTAGGCTTGGGTTTGGGATTGCATCATTATCTCTATTTGTTATGTGAATATGATATGTATGATATGCCTGAATCTGTATGGACTCAGTGTTGGTTACACATTGAGTCTGTTGACTCACCCCGTTGTGGGAATATTTTCAGGTGACGCACAGTAATGGACCGGGTCGGCAGGAGCTTAGTGGTGGCCATGCTCAGCACGGATTTTATTATTTGGACATTTTATTTTGTTTAAGTACTTTAAATTTATTTTGGGTTGTTTTTGATGTAATAAGGCCATAGCAAGAACTGTTTATGCATGCATTTTTAATTGCTTTATTATGTTTCGAATCTTTATCAAATTTAAAGTTAAGTAATTTTTTTCTTAATAATAAATGGAAATGTTTTGACACTTAAATTCAATTGATTCTTAATTTAAAGGTAAAGTCTTTAAACCAAAATCAGCATGTCTTTTTAATACAAAAACAAAGCTTTTAATAAATCCATTTCAAAATTAACAAAGTTTTCAATTGAACCCAACATAAGCAAATCTTTCTTCAAAACCACTCGAATTCTTCCTAAGTAACAAACGGGTTTTCAAATGTTTTCTCGAAGAACATACCAGATCCGGTCAAGGCTTGTGGGCCGGGTTTGGGATATTTCATTATCAGGGTTAAATCGAGCTTAGAAAAGCTCTAAAACAATTTAGGACAAAATATACACTCATTTGAAACATTTCAAAAAAGTGTGGCAAAAAAGCAAAACAGGGGTTACACGGCCGCGCGGCCAAGCTGTGTGATAAGTTGAGGTCATGTGGAGCTGAACCACATAGCGGTTTCCCCAAACCGTGAAACATACTAATTCCATGTAATCCAAGGTCTCATGACTGTGGAACTAACTATGGTCGTGTGGACCTAATTGTCACCTAAATCAAACAGACCATACGGTCATGCCATCTGCCTATGTAAGGTACAGGGTCGTGTGTCAAATTGTGTAATAGACCATGTGTACCTATGCTTACCTACAAGGCAAGTTATGAAACACAAACACTCACACATACCATATATGCACTTTATACAAATTCTTAATGTAACGCTCTGAATTTTTGGACCTAGAAGTATTGGCCTTGTGAATGGGAGCCACTAAGAGACTGCACATAAAAGTTTATGTGTGCAAGAAATATCACAAATTTCTTGTTTGCTTTAATGGCTAAGTGATTTGGGTGTGTATGGGGGTGTGTGAGAGTCCTGGTTCAAACTTGGGCTTTAACATGTTTTTCTCTTAAAGGAGCCTTGGTGTTAGTGGGTAGGTTTTAAGAATATTTTTTAGATAATTTATAACACAAGAGGAGCTTGTGGCTTAGTGGCAAGTGGCGTGTGGTGGACTGGTAAGGAGGTAGCGTCACAAGGGGGCAAGGAGGTCAGAGGTTCAAGTCTTTCCTTGCTCAAAAGAGTAATTTATTTTACTCCTTGCTGAGCTAGAAGTTGAGTTGGAGTGGAACTCTACTTGGTAAAGGTTTGAATTGGTCTTGGTATTTGAATGGGAGGTGGGGAGTAGATTAAGGAGGATGTTGAGAGATAATGTTGGCTGCTGGGGAGATCAAGGAAGGGGGGATGAAGTAGTGTCTGAGCCGAATAGGGACTTTAGGGTTGCTCAAGAATTCGGCTAGGGGGAATTGGCTCATTTTTGGTTTCGGCATTTGAAGTTGCCTTTGCTGAAAAGGCATGACCATTTAGGCCATTTTGTGCTGAATTTACTTTTAATTACTGGCCAAATTCCTCCCTCATTTCTCCTCTTCTAGACTTTCTTTTCTTCTCTAATTCTTTTCCTCTCAATTACTTCACTACTGTGCCGTCCCATCTTCTCTTTTTCTTCAAGTACCTTTGGCCGAATTTCTTCCTCCTCTTCTCTAAATTCTTCTCCTCCATTTCTCTCCATTAATATTTTGTAACTGAATATCCCTTCTCCCTATCTCTTTTCTTTATCTTTCATTGATGCTACTTTCCTCTTTGGGGTTACTCATAAGTCGAATCATCTTGCTTTCGTAAGGTTGAAGGTTAAACTTCGGGTCATTTGTTCTTCAAAGCTGAACACTTTTTCTCTTGGTTTATTGATCTCTTTTTGATTTGGGCGGCTGCTAGACTTGAGTCTTGGTGAGTATTGGTAAGTGTTTGTCTTTGAGGATGGCGATTTCTTTTATTTAAGGACTGAATGTACTTCTTTTCTCTCAATTGCCTTTCGCCTAGATGTTTCCTTGTAACGCTGTGTCTTGACCGAATGTTGCTAGGGGTTCGATTTCATTAAGGAAGGTGTTGGGCCAATTCCTTATCTCTTTCAAGTGGTCATTTCTTTTATTGGTAAGGGTTCAAGTTTTAGTGGTACCGATTAGGGGATTATGGTTGTTTATGAGTTTGGTTAACTGTTCTCATGAAGGTAAAGTGTTGGGAAGACTATGTGGTGTTGGAACAAGAGGAATTCTGTGATTGATTGTTTGGTTCTCGATCTCGAAAGTGGTTCGGTTTCGATATCGCAACAGGTGTGTATTAGTATCGTAATTGCTAATCGGTCAAAAGCCGATAGAGTGTGAATGTTTTTCGTACGGTGTTAGCTGTAGCGGCAAATGCCGAAATGCTGGATTGTCGAAAAGCCGAAAAGCCGAAAAGCCGAAAGATTGGGCTTTTGGGCAACATGAGCGTGCGAACGCTCATGTGATCAACCGAGCTCACGAAACGTGGGCATACGACGAGGAAGGTCACCATGAGTGATCTCATGGGCTTGGGCCATATGGGCCCTATGGGCCAATGGGCCTGCGTGGGTAAACTTCATTGTTAAGTGGGACGTAGATAGACTTGTCATGTCGCGCACATGACTTAGGTAGTTTTGGGCCTCGTTGGGCCGAAGTGGGCTGTGTGGGCCCAATGGGCTTGTGGGCCTACACGGATAAAATGTATGTAATGTGGCAAGTGTTGTTTGGACTGTGACGTTTGCATATCTGCTGTTATTTCTAGGCTAATTAGGCCATACAAGCGTGTGGGCCCACTTGGGCCGAGTAATGAGCCTTAGCCCCATTTACACTATTGTGACTGTTTAGGTTACTTAAGTCGCTCGAGGCGACGGTGGACCTTCAGTTGGGTCACTAAGACCTCAATTTGTGAAATTACCAAAATACCCCTGAAGGGTAGAATGACCGAAATACCCTTATAGGGTAAAATTACTATTTTACACTTATGGGTAAATGACTGACTTAGACTACGAATTTGACTGATTTGACTGTGATCGTATGACTACGTTTAAACTGACTTGACTGTGGTTGTGTGACTGATATGCTTTTAATATATGTCTTAATGATTGTAACTGAGCATGACCATTTTGCATACACGTGTAATGATTGAGCATGACATACACGACGTGCTGCATGGAGTTGGGACATTGATACGGAGGAAGTTCTGATAGGGTCGCATGGGTTGTATGAGACGACTGTGGACCGACGGATGACTTAAAGCTGCGTAAGCTGAATATGGCTCTGTCCCATCTTGGTTATGGCTTTTTGCCAGTCGTATTTACCTGTAACGTCCCAAAAATTAGGGGTTGTAATTTATTTACATAATTTTATGTTGTGCTTGCTCAACTGGCTATTTGAGTGTATTTGGGGGTTCTAGGGAGCCCTGGGTTCGAGTCTGAGCCTTGGAAAAAATTTAGTTTTTGGCCCTTTGGTGGAGAGGGCTGTTGGCAGTAGGGCTTAAGTAATTTTGTGTGTGTTTTAGTAACACAAGATGAGCTAGTAGCTCAGTGGCAGTGGTGTCTTTGGGAAGGCTTGGAGAGTGGGGTTCGAATCCCACAAGTTGCAAATAGAGGCTTTTATTTTGTGACTTGAGAGGGGAGGAAGCAGAGTTCGGATCAAACTCTTCAAGGGGGAGTGGAGACTTGGTCAAATAATTCAAATGGATGGAGGAGAGCAATAGTAGGAGGAAAAAATAGAGAAAATCAATGAAGTGAGGTGTGTGGAAGAGTTGGGCAAATGTGGGGAAGTTAAATAGAGAATTTCGGCCAAAGGCTTGTCATTTAGTGGGAGTGCATTTTTGGTTTTGTTAGGGGAAGTACCGAATTTTCTCTGAATTTTCTTGGGGAAGTGTTTGCATTTTAGCACTTTTGGACGTTTTGGGTCGTTTCTATTCATTGTTGACCTCTGTTGAATTCACCTTTTCCCCATCTTCTCTTCTCCTTCATTTTTTTTTCGTGCTAATTGCTGAATTGATAAGCCTCTACCTTCACTTTCTTTTCTTTTCCCTTCATACTATTCGTCTTACTTTGCAAAGTCATCTCGCGATTACTGCTCGTGTGCTGCTGAATCCCTTTTCTCTTTTCTGTTTTCTCTAGCCAAATACAACACTTTCTCTTCCTCTTATTATTCTTCCTCTCTCCTTTCAAGCATAAGCCGAAGCACTTTAACCTTGACCCTTTTAGTGTAGGGCTGAATCTATTAGGGTCTAAGCATATCCTTCTCTCCATTTGTTCAGCCTTCGAATCTCGGAAAGTGGTTGGTAAGTGTGACTATAGCCGAATCTGGGGTTGGTATTCTTATTGTTTCGTTGTGTTTTTCTTTGTCAAAAAAAGCTTTCATCCCCGTTACCATGGAGATATTTATCGCTAACAGCTTCTTTTTCATCGAATGTTCTAGGGACTCGTCATTCTTAGCCAAGTTTAGGGCCAATTATTCCTCCCTTGTAGGAGATCTCTTGTTGGTGGTAAGTATTGTAGATTGATTTAATGGTTTCAATTTTATGGAGATGTTTTAGCAAGGGTTGAGGCTAATTGATTGGAACTGTTGTTTTCATAGCTGCTTAGTCTTGGGAGCTTCAACCTACAACCCATAACAGGTGTGTAATCTCACACTACTGTTTATTCTGATATGCTACGTTCTGTGAATCGACTAAAAGTTGAAATATCGAAAAGCCTGAGTATCGGCAACTGAGATCTCCCGAGCATGCGAGCGCTCGTAGAGATAAACTGAGTCAATAGTGTTGGTGATAGACTGTTGGGAGTGCCTCAAACTCTCTCGTGGGACTGAGGCTGTAACGGGCCTTGTTGAGCCGAAGTGGGCTAAGTGGGCCCAATGGGCCAATAAGCCCACAAGGGCGAAATCCGCGGTAAGAGCCAGATGATTGATGCAGCTGCAAAGTTTGCAAAACCGAGACTGAAAATGGGTTGTTTGGGGCCACACGAGCGTGTGGGCCCGTTTGGGCCAAAATGGGATTTTAGGCCCAATTGCATTGTTTTGACCAGAAATGGAACCCGTGTCGCTTGAGGTGACAGTAGGCCTTTAAAAAGGCCTTTATAGGGGTAAAATTATAGAATTACCCTTGGTGGGTAAAATTACCGAAATACCTTCGAGGGGCGACATTACCATTTTACCCCTAAACGACTGTTATACCCTTAGTGATAATTAAATGATGTATGTATGATGTTTTATAACTGTATATGATTGTGATACACTGCATTCATAACATAGTGCATTGGGTTGGGATTTTCTGATTACAGGAAGTACTGTTACAGTGGCATCGCCACATGTTCTAATTCTAGTGGCTCAGCCACATATACCGTTTTTAGCAGCTTGGCTGCATTACTGGATAGTTGGTTGGGTGGGTTGACTTGGTCCCCACATGGATAGATGGTTGGTACGGGTGGAGAGTTTGGCTAGATTGGGTTGGGTTACATGTTCATTGCATTGTTATGATATAAGGCTTAGGCCCAAATTGTTACTGAATAGGGCTTAGGCCCAGATCGTTACCCAATAGGGCTTAGGCCCAGACTATAACCGTATGGGCTCGGGCCTAGACTGTGACCATATCAGGGGATTACACACTGAGTTCTCGTAACTCACCCCTTTCTTTTAATCGTGCAGGTAATCCTTAGCCTTAGAGGATTTGGAGCTGTAGAGGACTCGGAGGTGGCCACATGTCGGATATGATTTGAAGACTAAGCTTAGCGATTTTAGTTTAATTTAGTTATTTTAAATTATTGGGTTAATAATTTTTGTAATAAGGCCATTGGGTTTTCTTTTTAACTTTTATTTGGTATTTCTTGAAATTACAAACTTTTGGTCTGTTAAACACGGGTTCTTAATACTATAACCACTCTTTTCAAAATATCACGTATTCGTAAATGTTTGAATCAAACTTCCGCAACAAACAAAGTTTTGAAAGTAATAATGTTTTTGCAAGAGAATGACTTTTAATAACCTACGTTTTGAAGATAAGCAAATGAAATCTGAGGTTTTACATGGCAGAAAGTTTTATATTCTTTAAGAAGGGTTTCTAATGAAAGCATGGTTTTCGAAAAACTCTTCAATGTGACACACCAGATTTGGGCCTAACTTCTAGGCTGGGTATATTAGAGCTCGGTTGCAAAACTCGACTGTAGAATGGGTTTTGAAAATTTTTCCAAATCTGTTTAAATTTTGGGTTAGAAAGAAGTGATAGTGTTATTAAAAGTGTGGCACACCGAATCCTCGGCACCAAATCCGTAAGTTTCTTGACTCTATACTTTGTTATACGCTGATATGACTGTACTGCGAAAATACTAGGGATAGTAGTAGTATATTGAAACTCCTTGTAGAAACTGAGACTATAGGAGACTGAAACCGTAGTAAATACGATCTGCGAAAACAACCCTAATTACTGCTTTTCATAAAGTACTTGTTAATAATTACGAGAACTATAAGCTGATTCATAAAACTTTTTAATCAGAAAAAAATGCTACATCGATATGAGCACAAGAGGTCGCGGAAAGGGTACATTGGCCGTGGTAGAGGCCGTGGTGCTAGGGCTAGATCCTCAACATCAGGACATATGCTTGAAAGGGAAGCGCCGGCATCACCAGTGACAGAGATGGGGTTTCATGACCGAGCCGGTGGGGACGATGCTCTGTACCAAGCGATGCTATGGGTTCTGGAAAAGGGTTACTGGAGCGAGTACTAGGTTAGTGGCTCGAGGGTCAATATTTGAGCGACTCCGGTCAAACGAGGCGAAAATCTTCAGGGGCATCTCTGGTGTAGCCCCGAACGTAGCAGAATATTGGTTGGAGGCGATTGAACGAATCATGGATGACCTTGACTGCATAGTGGAGCAAAAGCTGAAAGGAGCAGTGTTTTTACTGCGAGATGAGGCATATCAATGGTAGTTTACTGTGAGGGAAGGCACGCAGGCCAACCGTGTGACATGGGATTTCTTTAAGGCGGTCTTCCAAGGGAAATATGTCTGGGCAAGTTATGTGGATGCCCGGAGAAAGGAATTTCTGAATCTGGTTTAGGGGAATAGGTCTGTAGCAGAGTATGAGGCAGAGTTTCTGCAGTTAAGCCGGTATGCTCGGGGCATAGTCGCGACTGAGTACGAGCACTGCATGTAGTTTGAGGATGGTCTTCGGGACGAGTTGCGGGTACTGATAGCCCCACAGAGGGAAAGGGACTTTGCTATTCTAATTGAGAAGGCAAAGATTGCCGAGGATGTAAAGTGCACCGAACGTCAAAACTGTGAGAAAGAAAGGGGCAGAAATAAGAGGGATTTTGGGCCCTCAAGTTCTTCTGGTGGGCCTAAAAAGAGGCCTAAGTTTGATGGACCAGCTCGAGCTGGGTTCCAGTTGTTGCTAGACGACCGTAGCCTTGCATTGAGTGTGGGAGGCCTCATTCGGGAGAGTGCTGGAAAAGAACTGGGGGTGTTTTAGATGTGGGTCCAAGGATAATCTATTCAGAGACTGTCCTCGAAGGCCTATTCAGATGCAAGCTGCAGGTCAAGGTTATGTGCAGCCAGGGAGAGGTGGTTAGCAGCCACCGAGAGGCCGTGGTCCACCCAGAGGGGAAAATGGGTTAGGACGAGGTCGTGGAGCACCGGACAGAGGTGCTGGTAATACAGAGGTGAGACAACCAGGGTTGGTTTATGCTGCTCGGCGTCGAGAGGATGGCGACGCACCTGATGTCATAATTGGTACTATCCTCATTCATGATGTACCATTTACAGCTTTAATTGACATTGGGTCTACGCACTCGTATGTTGCATGTACTGTGTCAGGAACTTTGGGTATAAAGTTTGAACTTGTTAATAGGGAACTGTCAGTGGTTAGTCCACTGGGACAATCGGTTAGAGTGAATAAACTATTTAGTGATGTGCCCCTAGAGGTCCAAGGGGTTGTCTTTCCGGCGAATTTGATAGAACTGCCGTTTGGCGAGTTCGATCTCATTTTGGGCATGTATTGGTTAGTGAAACACCATGCGAATTTGGATTGCGCTGCTAAGAGGATCGTACTAAAGTCTTCAGAGATTGAGGAGGTGGTCATGATAGGGGAGCAAAGGAATTATTTATCTAATGTAATCTCCGCATTAAGGGTCGAGAAACTGGTTCGCAAGGGGTGCGAGGCGTTCCTAGCTTATGTCAGCACATCTGATGTTAAGGGTTTGTCCGTTGGGGATGTCAGGACCATAAAGGAATTTCCGGATGTATTTCCTAAAGAGCTTCTGGGGTTGCCACCAAGCCGTGAGGTCGAATTCGGCATTGAGCTCCTACCGGGAACGGCATCGGTGTCCATCGCCCCTTGTAGGATAGCACCGAAGGAGCTGGTGGAATTAAAGGCTCAAATCCAAGAGCTACTGGATCGAGGATTCATCTGACCGAGTGTGTCACCGTGGGGAGCATCGGTATTGTTCGTGAAGAAGAATGATGGGTCAATGCGCATGGGTATTGATTATCGTCAATTGAATAAACTGATGATTAAGAACATGTACCCTTTACCAAGAATAGACGATCTGTTTGATCAGCGGCGAGGAGCTGCAATTTTCTCCAGGATGGATCTTAGATCGGGGTACCATCAGCTGAGGGTTAATGAGGCAGATGTGTACAAGACTGCATTCCGAACTTGTTATGGACACTACGAGTTTTTGGTCATGCCGTTTGGGTTAACGAATGCACCAGCTGCTTTCATGGATATGATGAACTGGGTCTTCCAACCCTACTTAGATCGGTTCGTGGTGGTATTTATAGATGATATTCTGGTGTATTCAAGAACCAAGGAGGAGCATGATTCACATCTCCGAGTTGTTCTGCAAAAATTAAGAGAAAATCAACTTTATGCCAAATTCAGCAAGTGCGAGTTTTGGTTGCTAAAGGTGACATTTTTGGGTCATGTCGTGTCTACCAAGGGGATTAGGGTTGATCCTCGAAAAGTTGAGGACGTATTAGATTGGAAGCCACCAAAGTCGGTATCTGAGATTCGAAGTTGTCTAGGTTTGGCCGGGTATTACAGGCGATTCATTGAAGGGTTTTCACTGATTGCTGCACCCCTAACTAAGTTATTGTGTAAAGGAGTACCGTTTGTTTGGACTCTTAAGCAGCAGAAGAGTTTTGAGAAACTGAAAAAGATTCTGGCTGAAGCCCGGTATAATTCAGCCAGAGGCTGGAAAGGAATTTGTTGTCTACTGTGATGCATCGCACACGGGTTTGGGTTGTGTGCTGATGCAAGAGGGAAAGGTGGTGGCTTATGCGTCCTGTCAGCTTAGGCCGCACGAGGTGAATTATCCCACTCATGACTTGGAATTAGCTGCGGTGGTGTTTGCACTAAAAATTTGGAGACACTACTTGTACGGGGAGAAGTCGATCATCTATACCGACCATAAAAGTCTCACATACCTCCTTACTCAGAAGGAGATGAACCTTAGGCAACGAAGATGGATAGAGTTGCTTAAAGATAATGATTTCTCGATTGAGTATCATCCGAGAAAGGCTAACGTAGTAGCGGATGCATTAAGCCGTAAGATTGTATCGGATCTAAGAGCAATGTTTGCTCGTCTCAGCCTGTTTGAGGATGGTAGTTTGTTAGCTGAACTGCAAGTAAAACCAAATTGGATTAGTAAAATTAAAGAGAAGCAGTTACTGAATGAATCGTTGGTTCCCCGTTTTCAACTGGTGAAGAAGGGAGAGATTGGGGACTTTGGGCTGAATAGTGAAGGAGTATTATGCTTCCGCGGGAGAGTCTGTGTACTAGGGGATTCTGAGTTAAGGCAGTCTATTCTACGGGAGGCACATATTAGCCCATACGCTATGCATCCTGGTGGAAACAAGTTATATCGAGATCTGCATGAGTTGTACTGCTGGCCAGGGCTTAAGCGTGAGGTTACCGATTTTGTACGTAAGTGTTTGACATGCCAGCAAGTGAAAGCAGAGCATCATCTACCTTCTGGATTCTTGCAACCTGTTAAAATTCCACTCTGGAAGTGGGAGAAAGTAACCATGGATTTTGTTAGTGGGCTACCCCTGACGCCTACTAAGAAAGATTCGGTATGTGTAATTGTGGATCGGTTGACTAAATCTGCCCACTTCATACTAGTTCGCACTGATTACTTGTTGCAGAAGTTGGCCAAGTTGTACATGGTAGAAATTGTGAGGTTACATGGGGTACAAGTGTCTATCATCTCAGACAGGGACCTCAGATTCACATTACGATTCTGGAGGCTGTTACACGAAGCTTTAGGTTCAAGGTTGGATTTCAGCACAGTGTTTCATCCGCAGACTGATGGTCAGTCGGAGAGAGTAATTCAGATTTTGGAGGACATGTTGAGGAGCTGTGTAATTGATTTCAAGGGCAGTAAGGAAGACTATCTGCCATTAGCGGAATTTGCTTATAACAATAGTTATCAATCCAGTATTCAGATGGCACCGTACAAGGCGTTATATGGTCGTAGGTGTCGTACCCCTACTTGTTGAATAGAATTTGGTGAGCGGCGACTATTGGGTCCAGAGCTAGTTTCTGAAACCGAGGAGAAAGTAAAATTGATCCGGGGTCTGTTAAAAGAAACATCTAATAGGAAGAAGTCATACACTGATTTAAAGCGTAAATAGATTGAGTACTCAGTGGGAGATTTTGTCAAAATAAAAGTCTCACCTTGGAAGAAGATTCTGAGGTCTGGGCGGAAGGGCAAGCTGAGTCCTAGATTTATCAGACCTTACCAGATAGTAAAGCGTGTGGGACTGGTCGCCTATCAGCTGGAACTGCCTCCTGAGTTAAATCGTATACATAATGTATTCCACGTTTCTATGCTGAGGCGCTATCGTTCTGAACCTTCTCATATAGTGCCGGTAGAGGAGATCGAGGTAAGACCTGATCTGACATTTGAAGAAGAACTGGTGCAGATTTTGGATCGTGATGTTAAGGTGCTGAGAAGGAAATCTATTCCGTTAGTCAAGGTGCTATGGCGTAATCACAGTTCAGAGGAAGCCACGTGGGAGCCTGAGGAGGCGATGCGACAACAGTACCCCCATCTTGTTTGATCAGGTAAAATTTTGAGGTCGAAATTTCTTTAAGGGGGTAGAGTTGTAACGTCCCAACAATTAGGGGTTGTAATTTATTTGCATAATTTCATGTTGTGCTTACTCAGCTGGCTATTTGAGTGTTTTTGGGGGTTCTAGGGAGGCCTGGGTTCGAGTCTGAGCCTTGGGAAAATTTTAGTTTTTGGCCCTTTGGTGGAGAAGACTGTTGGCAGTAGGGCTTAAGTAATTTTGTGTGTGTTTTAGTAACACAAGATGAGCTGGTAGCTCAGTGGCAGTGGCGTCTTTGGAAAGGCTTGGAGAGTGGGGTTCGAATCCCACAAGTTGCAAATAGAGGCTTTTCTTTTGTGACTTGAGAGGGAAGGAAGCAGAGTTCGGATCAAACTCTTCAAGGGGGAGTGGAGACTTGGTCAAATAATTCAAATGGATGGAGGAGAGCAATAGTAGGAGGAAAAAATGGAGAAAATCAAGGAAGTGAGGTGTGTGGAAGAGTTGGCCGAATGTGGGGAAGTTTAATAGGGAATTTTGGCCAAAGTCCTGTCATTTTGGGGGAGTGCATTTTTGGTTTTGTTAGGGGAAGTACCGAATTTTCTCTGAATTTTCTTGAGGAAGTGTTTGCATTTTAGCACTTTTGGACGTTTCGTGTCGTTTCTATTCATTGTTGACCTGCCGAATTCACCTTTTCCCCATCTTTTCTTCTCCTTCATTTTTTTTTGCTAATTGCCAAATTGATAAGCCTCTACCTTCACTTTCTTTTCTTTTCCCTTCACACTATTCGTCTTACTTTGTAAAGTCATCTCGCGATTACTGCTCATGTGCTGTTGAATCCCTTTTCTCTTTTCAGTTTTATCTGGCTGAATACAACACTTTCTCTTCCTCTTATTATTCTTCCTCTCTCCTTTCAAGCACAAGCCGAAGCACTTTAACCTTGACCCTTTTAGTGTAGGGCCGAATCTATTAGGGTCTAAGCATATCCTTCTCTCCGTTCGTTCAGCCTTCGAATCTCGAAAAGTGGTTCGTAAGTGTGTCTATAGCCGAATCTGGGGTTGTTGTTCTTATTGTTTCGTTGTGTTTTTCTTTGGCCAAAAAGGCTTTCATACCCATTACCATGGAGATATTTATCGCTAACAGCTTCTTTTTCATCGAATGTTCTAGGCATTCGTCATTCTTGGCCAAGTCTAGGGCCGACTATTCCTCCCTTGCGGGAGATCTCTTATTGGTGGTAAGTAGTGTAGATTGATTTAACAGTTTCAAATTTATGGAGATGTCTTAGCAAAGGTTGAGGCTAATTGATTGGAATTGTTGTTTTCTTAGGTGCTTAGTCTTGAGAGCTTCAACCTACAACACATAACAAGTGTGTAATCTCACACTACTGTTTATTTTGATATGCTACGTTCTGTGAATTGACTAAAAGCTGAAATACCGAAAAGCCGAAGAATCGGCAACTGAGATCTCTCGAGCGTGCGAGCGCTCGTAGAGATAAACCGAGTCAATAGTGTTGGCGATAGACTGTTGAGAGTGCCTCAAACTCTCTCGTGGGACTGAGGTTGTAACGGGCCTTGTTGAGCCGAAGTGGGCTAAGTGGGCCCAATAGGCCAATGGGCCCACAAGGGTAAAATCCTTGGTAAGTGCCAGACGATTGATGCGGCTGTGAAGTCCGCAGAACCGAGACCGAAAATGGGTTGTTTAGGGCCACACGAGCGTGTGGGCCCGTTTGGTCTAAAATGGGATTTTAGGCCCAATTGCACCGTTTTGACTAGAAATGGAAACTTTGTCGCTCGAGGCAAAAGTAGGCCTTCGGAAAGGCCGTTATAGGGTTAAAATTACCAAATTACCCTTGGTGGGTAAAATTACCGAAATACCCTCTAGGGGCAAAATTACCGTTTTACCCCTAAACGATTGTTATACCCTCAGTGATAATTAAATAATGTATGTATGATGTTTTATAACTGTATATGATTGTGATACACTGCATTCATAACATAGTGCATTGGGTTGGGATTTCTGATTGGAGGAAGTACAGTTACAATGGCATTGCCACGTGTTCTGATTCTAATGGCTCAGCCATATATACCGTTTTTAACAGCTTGGCTACATTTCTAGATAGTTGGTTGGGTGGGTTGACTTGGTCCCCACATGGGTAGATGGTTGGTACGGGTGGAGAGTTTGGCTGGATTGGGTTGGGTTACATGTTCATTGCATTGCTATGATATAGGGCTTAGGCTCAGATTGTTACTGAATAGGGCTTAGTCCCAGACTGATACCGTATGGGCTCGGGCCTAGACTGTGACCGTATCAGGGGATTACACACTGAGTTCTCGTAACTCACCCCTTTCTTTTAATCGTGCAGGTAATCCCTAGCCTTAGATGATTTGGAGCTGCAGAGGACTCGGAGGTGGCCGTACGTCAGATACGGTTTGAGGACTAAACTTAGCGATTTTTAGTTTAATTTAGTTGTTTTAAATTATTGGTTAATAATTTTTGTAATAAGGTCATTGGGGTTTCTTTTTAACTTTTATTTGGTATTTCCTTAAATTACAAACCGCTGGTCTGTTAAACACAGGTTTTTAAAACTATAACCACTCTTTTCAAAATATCACATATTCGCAAATGTTTGAATCAAACTTCCACAACAAAAAACGTTTTGAAAGTAATAATGTTTTTACAAGAGAATGACTTTTAATAAACTACATTTTGAAGATAAGCAAACGAAATTTGAGGTTTTACATGGCAGAAAGTTTTAAATTCTTTAAGAAGGGTTTCTAATGAAAGCATGGTTTTCAAAAAACTCTTCAATGTGACACGCCAGATTTGGGCCTAACTTCTAGGCCGGGTTTGGGGTGTTACATTATCCATGGCTATGTGCCTAACATATATATTAATGACTCTGTGTCGATCATAAGTACCCGCGGCTGTGTGCCGATTATATTACCGTCGCTGATGGCTATATGCCAAACTTATTACAGTTACCGATAGCTTTGTGCCATCCTGATTATGGCTCAGTGCCGTCCTGATTATGATTTATAACCATTTTGTTTATGGCTCTTGCCCATTCTATTTACTACAGCTTTGCTGCGATTTTTGTTAGTGCTGCAACCGGTGCTAACATTGGGAGTGTAGGGATGGCGTGGGTGATTTATTCCCCGTAGGTAGTGCAGGGTTTGATGGGATGGGTTAGCATGCATCACACATTATGCATATGGAATTAATTCTGATAAGGGCTGAGTTCTAAGTGAAATTGTACTGGGCTTAGACCCAGACACATTGTTCTGTTACTATAATTGGGCTCCGGCCCAGACTGATTCTGAATTCTGTCTATTTTACTAACTATTTTAATTAGGAGGGGATTACACATTGAGTTTTCACAAACTCACCCCGTTTTTAACTGTGCAGGTAATCCCCAGCATTAGGAGGATCGGTGCTGCGAGGGACTCTGAGATGGCCACACGATTGCCTTTGGACTTCATTTATGCTTTAGATTCCGTTTTGGGTTTTAAGTTTTGTAATAAGGCCTCTTTAAGATTCTGGGTTTTAACTTGGGGTTTTTATTTACTTTGAGTTATATCTGATAGAAGGAAATCACGGTTTTTCCAAAATGTTAACTGTTTTTAAAACAACATTACGTTTTCGCAACATTTTCGAAATGGTTTCGCGACTTAATCTTTTTCGTAAATCGATTACTCTCAAAATTAGGTTCTACAACTAAAAAGATATTTTGGGAATAAAATTAATAATTTTTCAATGTACCACTTTTTAAAAATAAACTAACGTAACTGGGATTTTACTTGAGCTTTTAAACAAGAAGGGTTTTCAATGAAAACATGGTTTTCGAAAAACACTTCAATGTGACACGCCAGATTCGAGCCTAACTTCTAGGTCGAGTTTGGGGTGTTACACTTAAACCTAATCAAAACACCAAAACATACTAAAAACACCATTTAAAATATCATTCTTGAGTGCCTAACTAATGTACCATTTTGGTACCATCACAACCAATATTAAACATCCAACTTAAACATTCATACAAGCATATATAAACACCAATGTGCACTTTACCATAAATACCACCCAACCTTACTTTTAAATAAACCTAAAATATGCTTTAACTCTTACCAAAAGTATCCATACATAAGTCTCAAACATACAATTACTTTGGTATATATTCACAGCTTACCAAATCCATGAAACATCTTAATATTACAATTGCATACACCACAACAATCAACTAACACATATACCAAGCATTCTATCCAAATTTAACAACTTCCCAACCATTTCATAATCTAAGATCAAGCATACCATTTCCAAACATGCTTTCATCATTTCTCAAATGCATACCATAGAAACTTTTAGATTCAACCTATTACATAACAACCATTATAATACATTACACCTTTAATTTAGAACTTTGAAACCATTAACCCAAAATAACCTATATACATGCCACAAAATCAGAAATAGATGAGTCAAAATCTACAGAGACAGAAGCTTAATAGTGTGAGCCTTGAAGTTGATTCGACTGCCTAGTTCCACAAAATGCTAACTATAGAAAACAGGAAATGAAACAGATTAAGCTTACATAGCTTAGTAAGTTCATAGTTAAATTCTAAACCAACTTACCTCATTCAAGCAATTGAAATTAAAATAACTTAGATTAAGGTAACTTGTAACACCCCAAATCTGGCGGGTCCAAAATTTCGACGTAAAATAGTCTGTCTAGCATGGTGTTATCCACCCAAGTAATTATTTTGGCATATACATGTGGGCGTGTAGTAACCGCCACTTGTGTTAGTAAGAATTTGATTTCATGACACTCTACTATATTAAAGAGATGTTGGTGTAGGGAAATATAGAATGAGTATTCACCAAAGGTATAGTACGCCTGATTTGTATGGAATGCTGAGCCAGTTGGACTTTAAGTAATTTGGTTAGAAACCAACTATATAGTTCAGCCTGATAAGTATTATGAAGTGAACTTATTTATATTTCTCTCGAAAACTGTAAGCCATTAAGAAGACAAGTTCTGATACCTATGACACTTGTTAAATTCCACTAAGCAAGTTGAGTCATGTTTATATGTGAGAGTGTGTTTGAAAAGTGGTTCTTCTTTCTTCTTCCTCTTCCTTAGTGGTGTTTACTGATATCTGCCTTAAGTCTGGATGTATCTCTTTATTGATAATCTAAAAGCTATGGTTATATTATGATCAGTGATTATTCCATTCAAAGGTTATTACTATTCTACATGTTAAATTTTAAAAGAGTAAGTTTGTAAAAGGTGCATAAATAGTAAGATGCAAGTATAAGGCTTTGCATGGGAGCTGTCAATATTCAAATTGATGGTAAATTGTATACAAATGAGTCTTAATGATGTTCTTATGTTCTGAAAATAGTGGTTGCTACTGGTTCGAGATAAATATCTAGATCTGGAGTTTTGAATTGCAATAAGTGCGAATCAGATGAGTTTTCTGCTAACTCTTGTATGTATATTGTTCATATCGAGAAATACCTATAGGAAATTGATTGAACTATGAATCTGAAACTATGAAAAACATAGTAACTATATTGGTAGTGAATCTAATAAATTCAAGTATGAGATGATTGGTGTATGAGTACTGAAATGTTGGAGTATGGTTGTATATATATGTCAGGAATGTATGCTATGAGATGTATGTTCTGTTGGGTATATGTTAGTGGATTAAAATGTTGGGCTTAGAT
The DNA here is from genome assembly GCA_005393395.2 of Gossypium australe. Taxonomy (NCBI): domain Eukaryota; kingdom Viridiplantae; phylum Streptophyta; class Magnoliopsida; order Malvales; family Malvaceae; genus Gossypium; species Gossypium australe. Next base: position 51,179,661 of record CM016614.1, read on the forward strand.
TGTGTTAGTGCATAAAGAGTCTGTAAAGTGAGTCTATGTCTAGTAACCACAGTGGTGTCTGATGGAGTCTATCATGATAGAAAACACGAACTCCGATATGAAGCTCTAAAGGAAAATTTTATGGACATGGCATCATCTAGAAAAGAAATAATGAATGGTGATTTTCTAATGGGTTCTCTATGTGTCCCAAGATGATGATGGGCAAACCTAACGTAATGTGAGTTTAGGCAAATCTTTATTGTAAACACGATAACAAAGAATAGCCTTTTTGGCGAACTCTAAAAGAATAGTCTTTGTGGAGAACTCTGAAAGAATAGCCTTTGTGGTGAACTTTGAAAGAATCGTCTTTGTGGTGAACTCTGAATGGACTACCTTTATGGCATACTTTGATTTGGAAGCTCTGTGGCATGTTTTATATGATTATTTAAATTACTAAGTAAAAGTAGTATGGTATAAGAGATCTATCAGTTACATGGTAAGTACCATATAAGGCTAAGATTTGATTGATGTTAGTGAATAGAAAATATACAGAAAAGAAATGGGATTATATTGAAAATATGATTCTGATTAAAGGTTTGTATCTATATGTTTGAAAATTGTATCTGCCAATATGTGCTCATTCATGATAGGTGATTGTGTATTGGTTCTGGGTTGAGTATGCCCATGTAATGATATTTTGAGTTGTATGGATATCTGAAGAGGAAATTGGTTAGGATATATGAATGTTCGGATTGAAGGATATAAGTAAAGAATTGAAGTCATCGATGGGAAATAACTGAATTCAGAGTAAGGTATGGTAACTAGTGTGTTTAAAATATTATAATTCGAGGAAGTATTCTCCAGAAGGAAAATTAAATGTCGAGAATGACAAGATCGTCATTATGATTCATCAGCTGCATTGTACAAGTATGAAAAAGGTAAATAGTGTTTTTCTCACTCAGTTCTTATGAACTTATCTATCTGTATTATGTTTCAGGTTGGATGATGTAAGTCTGTGCCAGAAGGGACGATGCCAGGACTACACCAAAAGAGTGGCGTATCAGGTTATTATGCATGTAATACCCCAAACCCAGCCTAGACGTTATGGCCGGATCTAGCATGTCACATCAAAAGGGTGTTTAAAAGCGACGCGTTCGTTGAAAACTTCGTATTCTTTTTGAAACTCCAAATTTTTTTGTTTGAAGAAAAAGAACAAGATTTGCTTAAAGTGTATTCTTGTAAATATGTCATTATTATTTTGAAAACTTGTTTATTGCAGAAATCTGACTTAAGAATTGCGGAAAGGTGATATTTTGGAAAACGATTGTTATCGTTTTAAAAATCCATGTTTAACCAATTAACAATTATTAACTAGTAGAATTACCAAATGAAAGTTTAAAAAGAAAAATCCAACGGCCTTACTACACAAAATATTAACCCAAAAGTATTAATATAAATAAACTAAAACCGAATTTACTAAGTAGCAAAACCGACGTATGGCCACCTTCGAGTCCCCTGCAACTCCAAATCCTCTATCGCTGGGGATTACCTGCATGGTTAAAAGAAAGGGGTGAGTTACGAGAACTCAGTGTGTAATCCCCTTACTAGAGTAACAGTCAGTATACAGAATCAGAAATCTAACAGTCTGGGCCAAAGCCCTTTAACAGTTACAGTACAATCTAGTTCAGAGCATACCTGGGTCAAAGCCCACTACAGTATCATTTGGGTCGCAGCCCATAACAGAATCAATTGGGCCTAGCCCAAAAATCATGGTAATGCAAACAAAGTAATGCAAACAAATTAATGCAGCCCAACCCAATCCAACCAATCACACCCCTGTACCAACCAATCGCCACCTATGGGGATCAAGTCAACCCACCCCGTCAATCACACCAATATTGCAGTCAAGCTGCTAATCACGGTATATATATATATATATATATATATATATATATATATATGGCTCTTAAGCTTTCAATAGCGGTATTATAATTGGCACAGAGCCATCAATAACTGTATTATATTTGGCACATAGCCATCAGCGACGGTAATATAATTAGCACACAGCCTTGGGTAAATATGATCGACACAGAGTCATCGATAACTGTTAGGCACATAGCCACGGATAAATATGATTGGAACAAAGCCATAATCAAGATGGCACAGAGCCAAGCTCTCCAATAATGCAGCCAAGCTACTAATAACGGTATATGTGGCATAGCCACTAAAATAGTATGTGGCAGTGCCACCAAGATACACTTCCTCCAATCATCAAACCCAACCCATGCAACATGTCTGTATGTCATGATCTGTAATACCCCAAACCCGGTCTATGCGTTAAGACAAAATTTGGTATGCCACACAAATCGATCAAACTTTCAGTCATCTAATGATTTTTAAGAAAACCGATCTTTCTAAATGATTTTTTTAAATGGAGTTTATCAAAACCGAGATTTATTTGAAATTTATGATTTTAAAACATAAGAGTTCAAAATTCGATTTTCAGGGAAATAATTGATTAAATTTTATAAGAAATTTAAAAGAATTCAAAAGGGATTTGAAAACAAGATTCATAAAAGAGTTTTTACAGAAATTTTTACGAGTTAATGATTTTTGAGAAAAACCCTTTTTTTTTATACGTAAGTTTAAGAAAACTTTTATAAAAATTTTAACAGCCACGTTTACTTATCTAGAACATAATAAAGTCCATCCACGAGATAAAATCCTGAAAACAATACATAGAGGCCTTATTACATCACCAAAAGAGTAATTAAGTAAAAATACTAAAGAGTAGTTTAAAGTTCATAAAAACCATCATTTGAAGTATGGCCTCCACGCGAAGTCATCCCCGGCCCAAGCCTCCATCAATTATCATTACCTGAGAAGGGTAAGAAAAATAGGGTGAGTTACTTAGAACTCAATGTGTAACTCGCTTACCGCGTTCACTGGGCCAACACCATATAAGCATTAAGCTGGGCTTGAGCCCATTTACAAATGTACAATTTATATATAAATAATATATAATGCATGTGATATGCAAATCCCAACCAAGCCTAAATTCCATCCGCTACACACCACCCGTACCAACCAACACACCTCTGGGGATCAAGTCAACCCACCCCGCCAACACACCAATCGCAGGCATAAAGCCATTAATATATTTGTGGCAGAGCCACCGAACTAGATTGTGACAGAGTCACCGAGCTGGATTGTGGCAACAGGCCTTTCTTCTCTTCGTCAATTATCCCAACCCATGCAGTCATGTATATATATATATATTCATATGATAAATTTCAACAAAAAGCCCATAATACAAGTTATCAATTTGGCCCATTATACAAAATATCATTTTATCCCATATATCGATCTAGCAATTTTGGCCCATATAACAAATACCAAGCGGCCCATATAGCAACATATCACATTTGGCCCATAAAGGGTATTTTCGTAATTTGGTCCGTAGGGACATTTCGTAATTCAGCCCATTAGGGGCATATTCGTAATTCGGCCCGTAAGGGAGTTTTCATAATTCGGTAATCATACCCACTAAGGGTAATTCGGTAATTTACCCTCTAAGGGTATGATGAAAATTTTCGCAATCTAGGCTTAATTACTAATTTGAGGCATAAAAATCGAAACTGTCCATCTGCGTCGTACTGACTAAACTGACTATAACTCGAGTTGGGAAATCAAAATCTAAATTCGTAAATTTTCCTTGAAACTAGACTCGTATATCTTTCTACTATAATTTTTCTAGATTTTTTTGCTTATCCAATTAGTACAGTTTATTCCTTAAAGTTTCCCTTGTTTCACTGACCAATGATTCTGACCTCTCTTAACTTAATTTCAAATATCTGGCTGTACAGTTTTCATATATTGCTCCCACTTGTTTCTAATGAAAATAGACTCACCAAGGAATCCATACATATAAATTATAACCCATAGTTCACTTTTTACAATTTTATATGATTTTTCCAACACAGATAAGGGAACCACGAAGTTAATCAGAACCAGTCTCACTAAAATTAAAATATCTCAGAACATAGAATTCCTTTTCCTCCTCCGTTTCTTTCATATCAAAATAGACACAGTAAGCTTTAATCTGATATCTAATTCACTTTGTAATTCCTTTTATACTATTTTTTGTGATTTTTCAAATACCCATCACTGTTTCTGACCGAAACTGTTTTTTTTTTACAAAAATACGTTTACCACTACGAGCATATGCACGTCCGAGTGATCACGGATGCCGGTCATCGGTTTTCTTCGGTATTTTCTACCGAATCACAGAATATTTCATGCAAACTTCCAGAGAAATGTGAGATTACACACCATTTCATATATGTATACGAAAAGTACGGGATTACACACCTGATTATGGTAAGGACTAAACCTTCTTGATCGTCGGCACCTACGACACCCACTATTTCCGAAGGATTAACAAATAGAGAATATCGAGTGAATTTGTCCCTAAAAATAATCGATTAGTTGAAACTTCGATCCGATTTGCAACATAGCCAAATAGAGATATAACGAAAAATCCAAGAAGAACTCCTTACCTTAACACTTCGACTTGATTTCTAGCGAGTCACTATGATAACGAATACTCCGAGTTCGGCCTTCTTTGTAACACAATTGCTTAAACGAAGGTTGAAAGAATAATTAACAAAACAAAATCGATGAAGAGAAGATTCGGCTTTGATAAAAATAAAGGAGAGAAAAGATTGGTTCGACTATGGAGGTTGTCTAACATTCGGCCATGTAAGAAAAATAAATGATGAAGGAAGTATGGTTGAAAAGAAAATAAGTCAAGAAAGAAAGAGAATGAAGATGTGAGGTTTAAATCCACTATGATAACGAATACTCCGAGTTCGGCCTTCTTTGTAACACAATTGCTTAAACGAAGGTTGAAAGAATAATTAACAAAACAAAATCGATGAAGAGAAGATTCGGCTTTGATAAAAATAAAGGAGAGAAAAGATTGGTTCGACTATGGAGGTTGTCTAACATTCGGCCATGTAAGAAAAATAAATGATGAAGGAAGTATGGTTGAAAAGAAAATAAGTCAAGAAAGAAAGAGAATGAAGATGTGAGGTTTATGATTTAAATATGCAAAGATAAGAGAAAAGAAAAGAGAGAGGGTTTGAAACAAAGGTGCATTCGGCCATGGGAGAGAAGGAAGAGATGATGTTTTTGTTTAATGTTTGAGGGCATGAGATGAAAAAAAAAGAAAAAGATGTCTTGTAAAAACAAAAGTGACCAAATGGAAAATGTGCTCATCAAGCACCTAATCCCACCAAACTAATCACCAAAAATCAGTCATCCCCCTTAGCCCCCTATGCCGTCCACATATATGGTCAAAAAGACCATTCAAAAGTTTCCAAAACACATTTCCTTGTTTTAAGCCTTATTATCCTCCACTTTCCAAAAGTTTAGAAATCCTATCCCCAAAATCAAGCAAATTCTATCCTAAATTCATATTGCCATAACTTTTAGCCACTTTATCATAAAAAAAATTAGTCCATCCTTACCAAGAATAAAGCTTGGCCGACACTTGCCAAATAGGTGCAAAAATAAAAGCCACCAAAATGCTATCCATGGGATTCGAACCTCTCCTCTCAAGCAATCACTCATGCGCCACTTCCACCTTGCTACTAGCTCATCTTATGCTAGTTTTTGACACTTAAATTACCTTAAGCATCAGGATCACTTGTTCCACTTCAATAAAATTCTCATTACTAAAATTTATTCTAGCTCCGAATAAATCCCGAGCTTTCTCGAAACTATATTAAGAACACAAATTTAATCATTCACAAGCTAATCACCAAAAACATGTAGCATATCGATACTCATATTTTAGGATGTTACAATTCTACCCCCTTAAAGAAAATTTCGTCCTCGAAATTTACCTGGCTAAAAGAGGTAAGGATATTGTTGCCGAATTATGTCCTCAGGCTCCCACATAGCTTCCTCTGCTCCGTGATTACGCCGTAGAACCTTAACCAACGGCACAGTCTTCTTTCTTAGTACCTTAATATCACGGTCTAAGATTTTCACTGGTTCCTCCTCGAAAGACAAGTCTGGCCTTAATTCCACTTCTTCCACCGGTACAATATGCGATGGATCCGATCTATAACGCCTCAGCATAGAAACATGGAAGACACTATGAATCTGACTCAACTCCGGAGGTAATTCAAGCTGATAGGCCACTGGTCCTACACGCTTCAACACACGGTACGGTCCAATGAACCTAAGGCTCAACTTGCCCTTCCTTCCAAATCTGAAAATCTTCTTCCAAGGTGAGACTTTCAGAAAGACCTGATCTCCCACCGCGAATTCAATATCCTTACGCTCCAGATCTGCATACGATTTTTGTCGATCCGAAGCTTCTTTTAACCGCGCTTGAATCACCTTTTCCTTTTCTTCCGTCTCAGATATCAACTCAGGACCCAACAACTGTCGTTCCCCCAATTCAGTCCAACAAGTAGGAGTACGACACCTACGACCGTATAACACTTCATAGGGTGCCATTTGGATACTGGATTGGTAACTGTTATTATACGCGAACTCTGCCAACGTTAGGAAATCCTCCCAACTACCTCTGAAGTCGATTACACAACCACGTAACATGTCTTCCAAAATCTGAATTACTCTTTCTGGCTGATCATCTGACTGAGGATGAAAAGCCATACTAAAGTTTAACTTTGTTCCCAAAGCCTCATGTAAAGCTTTCCAAAACCGTGATGTAAACCTGGGATCCCTGTCCGATATGATAGACACTGGTACCCCATGCAACCTCACGATCTCAGATACATATAGCTTAGACAATTTCTGCAGCGAGTAATCCGTACGAACTGGTAGAAAATGAGCAGTCTTCGTTAATCGATCAACTACCACCCAAACAGAATCTTTCTTAGTAGGTATTAAGGGTAACCCACTAACAAAATCCATCGTTATCCGTTCCCACTTCCATAAAGGAATCTTTACCGATTGCAATAAACCCGATGGTAATTGATGTTTCGCCTTTACTTGTTGACAAGTCAAGCACTTACCCACAAACCCGCTTTAACATTGGCCACCAATACTGCTCACGAGGATCCCGATACATCTTACTTCCCCCGGGGTGCATAGCATAAGGACTACTATGCACCTCTCATAGAATCATCTGTCTCAAATCCGAATCCATGGGCATACAAACTCTTCCACGAAAACACAGCACACCATCCTTGTTCAATCCAAAGTCCCCTATAAAACCACTTTCAACTTGCTGCATTAAAGGACCCAACTTTTCATCCGATAACTGCTTTTCCTTGATCTGTTCTAACCATAATGGCTTTACCTGAAGTTCCGCTAGTAGACTGCCATCCTTATACAAACTGAGATGAGCAAACATTGCTCTTAACTCTGACACTACCTTACGACTCAACGCGTCTGCCACCACGTTATCCTTTCCATGATGGTACTTGATTGAGAAGTCATAATCCTTTAACAACTCCACCCATCTCCGTTGTCTCAAGTTCAACTCCTTTTGGGTAAGGAGGTACTTAAGACTCTTATGGTCTATATAAATGATCGACTTCTCACCGTAGAGATAGTGCCTCCAAATCTTTAAAGCAAACACCACCGTAGCCAACTGCAAGTCATGAGTAGGATAGTTGACTTCATGCGGCCTCAACTGACGAGAAGCATACGCCACCACTTTCCCACTTTGCATCAACACACATCCTAAACCCGTATGTGACGCATCACAGTAAACGGTAAACTCTTTTCCAGCCTCAGTTTGAATCAGTACTGGCGCTTCCGTCAAAATCTTCTTCAGTTTCTCGAAAATTTCTTATTGTTTATCGATCCACACATACGGTACTCCATTTCGCAACAACTTAGTTAGGGGTGCAGCAATCAATGAAAACCCCTCAACAAAGCGTCTATAGTAACCAGCCAATCCCAAGAAACTCCGAATCTCAGCCACTGACTTCGGTGGTTTCCAATCCAACACAGCCTCTACCTTCCGAGGATCAACTCTTATTCCTTCGGCTGACACCACATGCCCCAAGAATGTCACTTCCTTCAACCAAAATTCGCATTTACTGAATTTGGCATAAAGTTGCTTTTCTCGCAATATTTGTAATACTATGCGCAGATGTGAGTCATGCTCTTCTTCATTCCTCGAGTATACTAAGATATCATCTATGAACACCACCACGAACCGGTCTAGGTAGGGTTGGAAGACTCGGTTCATCATGTCCATAAATGCAGCTGGTGCATTGGTCAATCCAAACGGCATCACCAAAAACTCATAATGTCCATAACGAGTTCGAAATGCCGTCTTATGAATATCCGCCTCCTTAACCTTGAGTTGATGATAACCCGATCTCAAATCTATCTTGGAGAAAACTGAAGCTCCTCTCAACTGATCAAACAGGTCATCTATTCTCGGCAATGGATAGCTATTCTTGATCGTCAATTTATTTAACTGCCTATAATCAATGCACATACGCATCGACCCATGCTTCTTCTTGATGAACAAGACCGGTGCTCCCCAAGGAGACACACTCGGTCGAATGAATCCCCGATCTAACAATTCTTGAATTTGAGCTTTAAGCTCCACTAACTCCTTCGACACCATTCTATAAGGAGTAATGGACACCGGAGCCGTTCCAGGCAAAAGCTCAATATGAAACTCTACTTCCCGATCTGGAGGTAGACCCGAAAGTTCTTCGGGAAAGACATCTAGAAATTGCTTCACCGTTCTCACACCTTCCACCGATAATTCCTTGGCATCCGAAGCACTAATAAAGGCTAGGAATGCTCCATACCCTTTCCGCACCAACTTTTCCGCCTTCAAAGTAGATACCACATTTGCCAAAAAGTTCCTTCGCTCGTCTATCATTACCACCTTTGAAACACCCCAAACCTGGCCCACGAGCCTTGACTAGATCTGGTATGTTCCTCGAAGGAAACCAGTTCAAAATTCGTTTATTACTTTGGAAAGACTATGTGTCTTGAAAGAAAAATTATTATTGGGTTGGGCTTGAATGGAAAAAGAGTTTATTTTACTAAAAACCCTTTACTTTAGGTGACAAAACGTTTAGGGTTTGTTTTAAAATAAATTTACTTAATTCATTAATTAATAATAGTTCGCAGTCATAACCAATAAAAGTAAAAATAAAGAAATTCAAGTATGGCCTTATTACATCAAATAATACCAAAATTAAAATTTAAAATACTTAATATAAAATAAAAGTCCAAATCGTAAATTTCTTGCTGTGCATGGCCATCCCTAAACTTCTGCCGAACCCGATCCATTACTGATCGTCACCTGAAAATAGTCCCACAGCGGGGTGAGTCAAACAGACTCAATGTGTAACCAACACTAAGAATTAACATTTCAGGCATGCATTATCATATCACATACATATTCATATAACAGGTAAAAATAATGATGCAACCCAAACCCAAACCTAGACAGCCATCTGCTACACTTCCCCGTACCAACCTGCACACCGTGGGGACTACTAAGTCGACCCTCCATCCGCTACACACCATCGAAGGCAGTCGCTGCAGTCGACGTGCTCATCGCCCTTATAGTTTCGTGGTCTTAGGTCACCACTTTCAGATTTCCTGGTCTTAGGTCACCACATTCAGATATCGTGGTCTTAGGTCACCACATTCAGATCTCGTGGTCTTAGGTCACCACATTCACTTCCCCATTTCAATAACCCATATGCCCCATATCATACATATCATGCATATTACTTAATTTCACATTCTTATCACTTTTCACATGTTACGTATATAACATAATTTCATATTCCTAGTAGGAGTAGGAAACGTACCTGAGTACTTTTGTACCATTACATGGTACCTTAGTCATAATTTCACATTCTTAATAACACATTTAATTTAAAACATAGCCATGAACATATTAAAACTTAGGGTAGGGTACACACCTGATTTGCTTAGCGGTTCACTTAAATCCCGAAAAGCTTTGATCAATGCCTTAGATCTCAATTCCTACATTCGGCCAACCTTAATATATTAGCATAAAGCCTATTCGGCTATAAAACCAAATCCTAGTAGGATTTGTATACTTAAAACCTACCTTGTTGCCGATTGGGACACCAACAAATCCCGGAAACTTGTATTCTTCTCCTCTGAAATTGGCTAATCACTAGATCCCTTGAATCGGTTAGTTTTCGGTTAAAAAAAATAGATCTAAGTACTTAAGATAGGGCCTTGGCCGAATATGTGAGTACACTTACCTTGAAATTCTCAAATCCCAAAAAGTATCCCTTCTTGGAGTCGACAGTTGCAGAATCCCGAAACACTCCTTATAATTTCGGCCACAAAATAATAATGATATTAGTTCCTATATTGCGGCTTAAAGAAGAGAATAAATTGATGGCCATAAAATTCTTACCCTTAATATTGAATTCGACAGATCCCTCCTGACACCACTTCAGAGATTCGGCTTAGAGACTTGATGAACAATCGGCTATGAGCCCCCTATGCATTCGGTTTCAAAGATGAAAGAAGAGAGGAATATTAGGCTTAGAAGGAATCGGCTAGGAGGCTAAAAGAAAAAGAAGAAAAAGATGGATGCTCAACAACAAGAAGAAATTCGGCAGAGAGGAAGGAGAATTTCCTTAAGAAATTCGGCAAAGGAAGAGTGAATGAATGAATGGCCTCTTTTCCTCTAGTAGCCGAAATTACTAGCTAGAGTCCCTTACTTGGCCACCACTCTCCCTTATTTTGATAGCTTTATCCCTTGAATTATCACTTTATTAAAATAATTTAATCCAACAATTATCTCTTGAAAATAATGATAAATAAATCTATTATTTATCTCTTATTTAGCCGAAATTTAAAGAGAATAAAACTCCTCTCTTAAAAGCCTTATTGCCGTCCATTCTCTGCTCCTTGTAGCAAAAATAAAAATTTTATTTTGCTTCCTAAATGACTCGAACTCAGGCCCACTTGCATAGCTTGTGGTGTCACTTACCTGGGCCTTAAGTGGTATCTCCAGGCCACTTTAACAAGTTGATTCTTGTGTCAAATTTCCTCTATTAATTTTCTTAAGACCACCTTGCCTTAGTTTCCTCTTTTAAACCTTAAAACTCAACATTTTCTAAGTCATTTTCTTACATTTCCAAGTTTCCAAAAACGTTCGTTTCCCTCCTTTAACCTAACATTTCCTTACATTTTCAGGTTTCCAAAAATGTTCACTTTCCTCTTTTAAACTTAACATTTCCATACACTTTCAGGTTTCCAAAAATGTTCAAAATACATTCATAACACATAAGACATGTCATTTCATACAATTAAACCCAAAAATGCATAGGCCCTTTTCAGGATGTTACAGTTCTACCCCCTTAAAATAATTTTGTCCTCGAAATTTCTTGGTTAAAATAATTGAGGGTATTGCTGTCGCATTGCCTCTTCTGGTTTCCACGAAGCTTCCTCCGATCCATGATTGCGCCATAACACTTTGACTAGAGGAACTGACTTCCTCCGTAATACTTTCACATCACGTTCCAATATCTGAATCGACTCTTATTCGTAGGATAAGTCCGGCCTTAGCTCCACTTCTTCAACTGGTACCACATGAGATGGATCCGATCGGTAACGACGTAGCATGGATACATGGAATACATCGTGCATCTGCTGGAACTCTGGTGGCAACTCTAACTGGTAGGACACTGGTCCAACTCGCTTCAGTACTCGATAGGGCCCTATGAAACTTGGGCTTAACTTCCCTTTGCGACCAAACCTCATCACCTTCTTCCAAGGTGAGACTTTCAGAAACACTTGGTCTCCCACTTCAAACTCTATTTCCTTCCGCTTAAGGTCGGCGTACGACTTCTGCCTATCAGAGGCTTCCTTTAACCGTGCCCTGATTGTCTCAACCTTTTCTTCAGTTTCTGCCACTAACTCTGGACCCAAAACTCGACGTTCTCCTAACTCAGTCCAACAAGTAGGAGTTCGACACTTCCGACCATACAACGCTTCATATGGTGCCATCCGAATGCTAGCTTGATAGTTGTTGTTGTAGGCGAACTCTGCTAAAGGCAAATAGTCTTCCCAACTTCCTCGGAAGTCCATCACATAGCCTCTCAACATATCCTCCAACACTTGTATAACCCGTTCAGACTGCCCGTCTGATTGTGGATGAAAAGCCGTAGTGAAGTCCAACTTAGTGCCTAAAGCTTGATGAAGTGCCCTCCAAAACCGAGACGTAAACCTTGGGTCTCTATCGGAGATGATCGATACCGGTACTCCATGTAACCTCACAATTTCCGCTACATATAATTTGGCCAACTTTTGAAGAGAATAGTCAACTCTTACTGGGATGAAGTGCGCAGACTTGGTCAAACGGTCCACTATTACCCATACCGAGTCCTTCTTAGTAGGCGTAAGGGGAAGCCCACTAACGAAGTCCATGGTAATTCTCTCCCACTTCCACTGCGGAATCTCAATTGGCTGAAGTAATCCCGATGGAACTTGGTGTTCAGCCTTAACTTGCTGACACGTCAGACATTTTCCCACGAATTCAGTAACTTCCCGCTTAAGATCAGGCCACCAAAACTGTTCCCTTAGATCTCTGTACAGCTTAATGCCTCCGGGATGCATAGCATAAGGGCTACTATGCGCCACCCGAAGAATCCTTTGTCTTAACTCTTCGTCCCTCGGCATACAGACTTTTCCTTTGTAGCACAATACTCCTTCAACATTAACGTCATAATCCTCTAACTCTCCATTCTGTACTAGCTGTAACTTAACACTTAGGTCCTTATCAGCCAACTGTCTCTCTTTCACCTCATTGAGTCATGTGGGCTTGACTTGCAACTCTGCCAACAGGCTTCCATCATCATACAAACTCAAGTGTGCGAACATAGCCCTTAGATCTGACACAACCTTCCGACTTAGGGCATCAGCTACCACATTCGCCTTGCCCGGGTGGTACTCTATCGAGCAATCATAATCCTTCAATAACTCCACCCACCTTCGCTGCCTCAAGTTCAACTCCTTCTGAGTCAACAGATACTTAAGGCTCTTGTGGTCTGTGTAGATTATAGACCTTTCTCCATAAAGGTAGTGCCCCCAAACCTTAAGAGCGAAAACCACTGCTGCCAATTCCAAGTCATGAGTGGGGTAGTTAACCTCATGCGGCCTTAACTGTCGAGACGCATAAGCGACTACTTTTCCTTCTTGCATTAGCACACAGCCTAATCCCGTGTGAGAAGCGTCACAGTATACCATAAAATCCTTCCTTGCCTCCGGCTGAATTAACACTAGAGCTTCCGTCAACACTTTCTTAAGCTTTTCAAAGCTCTCTTGTTGCTTATCAGTCCATTCAAAGGGTACTTCCTTCCTTAGCAACTTTGTCAAAGGCGCGGCTATTGACGAGAACCATTCCACGAACTTTCTGTAATAGCCTGCCAAACCTAAGAAACTTCGGATCTCAGCCACGGACCTAGGTGGTTTCCAATCCAACACTACTTCGATCTTCCTAGGATCCACTCTTATTCCCTCTGCGGATACCACATGCCCTAAGAATGCCACCTCCTTAAGCCAAAATTCACACTTGCTGAATTTGGCATAGAGCTTCTTCTCCCTTAATACTTCCAACACAACCCGTAGGTGCTCATCATGCTCCTCCTCCGACTTCGAATACACCAGGATCTCATCGATAAACACGACAACGAACCTATCTAAATAGGGTTGAAAAACCCGGTTCATCATATGCATGAACGCGGCTGGAGCGTTCGTTAACCCGAACGGCATCACTACAAACTCAAAATGGCCGTATCTTGTCCTAAAAGCTGTCTTATGGATATCTGCCTCCTTTACCTTCAGCTGATGATATCCCGACCTTAAGTCTATCTTGGAGAATACCGCTGCCCCCTTCAGCTGATCGAACAAGTCGTCTATCCTTGGCAAGGGATACTTATTCTTGATGGTCAGCTTATTCAACTGACGATAATCTATGCACATACGCATAGTTCCATCCTTTTTCTTCACGAACAAGACCGGTGCTCCCCATGGAGACACACTAGGTCGGATAAACCCACGATCCAACAATTCTTGGATTTGAGCCTTGAGCTCAACCAACTCCTTTGGTGCCATACGATACGGGGCAATTGACACAGGGGCTGTTCCCGGTAGCAAGTCTATTCCAAACTCCACCTCCCTATCTGGGGGTATTCCTGGTAATTCCTCCGGAAACACATCTTCAAAGTCCCTTACCGTTCTAACTCTACTGACACCTTTTTCCTTTCCACCCAACGCACTTACGAAGGCTAAGAACGCCCTGCACCCTTTCCTAACCATTTTCTCTGCCTTCAACGCCGAAACTACATTAGACAGGTAGTTTCTTCTTTCTCCGATCATTACTACTACTTCATCCTCCGAGGTCCTTAATTCCATACGTTTAGCCGCACAATCCAACACGGCTTCGTGCTCTACTAGCCAGTCCATTCCAAGTATGAGTTCAAACTCCCCAAAGGGTAGTTCCATTAAGTCAGCCCGAAAGTTCACTCCCTGAATCTCTAGGGGTACATTCCGAAAGATCTTATCCACCACTACAGTTTGGCCTAATGGGTTTACTACAGTCATCTGCCTATCAGAAAGTTCAGAGTCTAGGCCTAGTGTTTCCACTATACTACATGCAACATAAGAATGGGTCGAGCCCACATCAATTAGAGCAAAATAGGGCTTGCCATAAATAAAGAACGTACCGGTTATAACATCCGGCGCGTCTCCATCCTCCCTCCGGCGAACCGCATAAACCAAACCCGGTTGCCTTACCTCAGTATTAGCAGCACCTCTGCCCTGTGTTCCACATCCTCTGCCAGCACCATTACCTCTGTTATTCGAACCACGACCTCGTTGAGGCTACTGTCCCCCTCTACCAGCCTGATTAACATTCTGAGCTGCTGGTCGACTTTCATCTGGTTTCTTAGGACAATCCTTGATCATATGGTCTTTGGACCCACACCTAAAACATCCTCCCGTCTTCTTCTAGCACTCTCCTAAGTGCTTCTTTCCACACAGATCACAAGGACGATACTGCCCTCCTGTACCAACTTGCTGACCTCGCGGCCCATCCACTCTAGGCCTCTTTTGAAACTTCCCAGACGATCCAAAACCTCTTTTTGGCCTATCCGATCCATGGTCTGCTTGGTAGAATCCTTAATTCCCTCGACTACCTTGGCCTTTTCTACTAAAGCAGAAAACTCCCGCTCCTGATGCGGTGCTATCAACAATCTCAGATCATCCCTTAGTCCGTCCTCAAAACGGACACAGCACTCATGCTTAGTTGCCACTACTCCTCGAGCATACCGACTCAACCTCAGAAATTCAGCTTCATATTCTGCAACGGACTTGTTCCCTTGAACCAGTCCCAGAAATGCTTTCCTTTGCTCATCAGTATACTTGGTTCCAACATACTTCTTTTGATATGCTTCCTTGACATACTCCCAGGTCAGATCCTCAGCCGTGGCACCATCCCGAACAGTTAACCACCATTAGTAAGCTTCATCACGTAGCAGTGCCACCATTCCTTTTAGCTTCTCCTCAGGGGTCAGATCAAGCTCATCCATAATGAGCTCGGTTGCCTCCAACCAGTACTCAGCTGTATTGGGTGCCACGCCGGATACTCCACGAAACATTTCAGCTCCATTAGCTCGGAGCCGCTCAGGTACAGATTTTCGAGTTCCTGAATTTCCTCCTGCACCAGCCACCAACTCAAGAACTCCTAGCACAGCCTACGATACGGCATCATCCCCCGTCTGAGCCTGCTGCTCAACACCAACAGCTGGGGGTGGTGGTGGCGGTGGTACCTCATTATCAGACCCTTGACCCGATCTAACGGGTTCCAACACAGTCATCCTTCCTCTACCGCGTCCACGACAGCCACGTCCTCTAGAACTCATTTCTATCGTCGCGATCTGATTAAAAAGTTTTATGAATTAGTCCTTGTTTCACTTATTACCCGCGAAGAAGTTTTATGAAAAGAATTTTAGGAGTGGTTCTTTCGTATTCATACATGCACAGTCTTTTCATTCATACATCCATCAATCAATTATGAACTTTCGTTCATTCAAAGAAACATTGTAGTTTTCATTGTTGTTGTTTTCCCACTACCCAAGGGAATTTTCGTAATTTGTCCTACAGGGGTATTTTTGTAATTTTTAAAAAGAAAAAGTTCCTTGGTGATTTTGTCAAAAAGTATTTTGGAATTTTTAGATTCCCGGGGTGTTTTGGAAAATTTTGAAATCCGGGGGTATTTCAGTAATTTTGGATCTCGGGGGTATTTTGGTAATAAACCAGGGTAAATTTGTAAAGTTTAATATTTCCGGGGTATTTCCAAATTTTGCAAAACTTTGAGAGTTCTTTTTGAGAATTGTTCTTTTCAAAACGGTGATGTTGCAAAAATTTGGAATCAGGGTCATTTTGGTAATTTTGTAAGATAGGGGCAGTTTTGTAATTTTTTCCAAAATCAAGATATTTTTGATAGTTTGCAGATTAGGGTTTTTAAACCTTTAGAAAATAATGAAATTTTGGTAAGACTGTTGGGTAGTTGGACATTTTATAAACCAATGGCATTTTTGTAATTTCATAAATCAAATTTTTTTATAGAAACACAGCTAGTTCCCTTTTGGGTTTTAGTCATTGTGTTTAGCCTATGATCGAGTCCTCTTGGTCAGGGTGAACCAAAGCTACGCACCAGGTAGGATTCGAATGGAGAGGAGGTGAGTCACACGGACTGCTTAAGTACCAAGCTCCCACTGAAACCATTCCTAGACATGCGCACAGAGGTTGCCACACTCACTGAGTCCTCTTGGTTAGGGTGAACCGAAGCTACGCACCAGGTAAGATTCCAGCGAAGAGGAGGTGAGTCACTAGGACTGCTTAAATACCAGGCTCTTCCGGATCCAATCCTAGACATGCGTACAGGGGTTGCCACACTCTAACTTGGTGACTTAGCCATAGGTTTGTTTAGGTATGTATTAAATCTTATGTATTTGTTGGGGTACACTAGTCCTAGGGTTCTCATACTTATCGTACTATTCTACGTGCCATTCCGTTTCTACCCTTCATAATATAATCACATAAAGCACACAGATGGTTAGGGGTACTTACCTGGTGGACTGCGGGTCGGAGACTTAGGTGCCATGCCAGAAAACCCTGCTTATCTTCAAAAACTCATTTGGGCTCGATTTGAAAACGTTTTGGGCCTTAAATCCCAGGACGAGGGTTTGAAACTGGGCTCTGATACCAAATTGAAACACCCCAAACCCGGTCCACGAGCCTTGACCGGATCTGGTATGTTCCTCGAAGGAAACCGGTTCAAAATTCGTTTATTATTTTGGAAAGACGATGTGTTTTGAAAGAAAAATTATTATTGGGTTGGGCTTGAATGGAAAACGAGTTTATTTTACTAAGAACCCTTTACTTTAGGTGACAAAACGTTTAGGGTTTGTTTTAAAATAAATTTACTTAATTCATTAATTAATAATAGTTCGCAGTCATAACCAATAAAAGTAAAAATAAAGAAATTCAACTATGGCCTTATTACATCAAATAATCCCAAAATTAAAATTTAAAATACTTAATATAAAATAAAAGTCCAAATCGTAAATTTCTTGCTGTGCATGGCCATCCCTAAGCTTCTGCCGAACCCGGTCCATTACTGATCGTCACCTGAAAATAGTCCCATAGCGGGGTGAGTCAAACAGACTCAATGTGTAACCAACACTAAGAATTAACATTTCAGGCATGCATTATCATATCACATACATATTCATATATCAGGTAAAAATAATGATGCAACCTATAACACCCCAAACCCAGCCTAAACGTTACGACCGGATCTGGCATGTCACATGAAAGGAATGTCTAAAAACTGTGCGTTCGTTAGAAAGCTCGTATTCTTTATAGTTGTTGTGAAAAATCGACTTTAAGTAATTTTGAATAAGAAACGGTTTATTATCATCTTAGGAAAATCCCATATTGATCATTTAATAATAAGCAGTAAACAAATCAAAAGCTAAACCAAATAAAATACCAAAAATACAGTTAAAGTGGTCCTATTACATAACAAAAATCCCAGTTACAAATAAGTTTAACTAAGAGAACGAGTTTACGAGAAAAACATTGTATGGCCACCACAAGTCTGCCTCGGCTCCCAAATCCGCGATCTAACGATTACCTGCAAAATTAACTAAGGGGTGAGTCACCGAGACTCAGTGTGTAAATCCCCATCCAAAAGATGTTAAGCTCGTACACAAATTCATATGCAAATATGCATGTCATGCAACCCATCCAACCTATCCATCCGAAACTCCCAGATCTACCTCGTGTGGTACCAAACCACTGGTGGTGCCAAACCACTGGTGACCCAAAGTCACTTATATCAATATAATTGTGGAGCCAAACCACTGGTGACGCAAAGTCACGAATAATCCATATGTGGGGCCAACCCACGTTGTGATACCAAATCACTGGCGACAATCCCGTTATATCAAATGTGGGGCCAACCCACTGTGGTGCTAAGCCACTGGGACGAGTCGCTATGAGGTGCCAAACCTCTGGTGACCCAAAGTCACGAACATCAATAATCCAAGTGTGGGGCCAACCCACATTGTGATACCAAATCACTGGCGACAATCCCGATATCAACTGTGGGGCCAACCCACTGTGGTGTTAAACCACTGGGACGAGTCGCTATGAGGTGCCAAACCTCTGATGACCCAAAGTCACGAAATATCAATATCCAAGTGTGGGGCCAACCCACGTGTGATACCAAATCACTGGCGACGATCCCGTAATATCAACTGTGGGGCCAACCCACTGTGGTGCTAAGCCACTGGGACAAGTCGCTATGAGGTGCCAAACCTCTGGTGACCCAAAGTCACTAAATCAATCTGTGGTACCAAACCACTAGAGGTGCCAAACCTCTGGTGTCCCAAAGACACGGATATCACTTCCCCCTCCTCTCATATCACCCATCATCATGCCATACTCATGTAAATCGTGTAAATCATGCAAATCATGCCAACATGCTTAGTTATGCATCACATAACACATATATGTCATAAATCATCATATCATATATATCAAAGATAACGCATGAAACGTATGACCATCATAATCAGAACAACAAATACGATATAACCAAGCTAATCAACCTCTAAAGGGTATAACAGCAATTTTTACCTACCAAGGGCATTTTCATAATTTACCTTTTAGGGGTAGTTTGGTAATTTACCCACTAAGGGTATTTCAGTAATTTCGTACCTGAAATGGTCTTTCCGACGGCCCAATGTCGCCACTAGCGACTCAGCTACCAATTCTGTCTTTACCGGACTATTGGGCCTAAAACCCGATTTTGGCCCATTCGGGCCCACACGCTCGTGCGACCCACCTAACATAAATCTAACCACATATATAAGTTCCACCTAGTCTAGTTCAACATATACTAACCAATCATAAAATTTACTCCTATGGGCCCACGGGCCCATTGGGCCCACTTCGGCCCATCGAGGCCCAAGCAGCCCCAACCCACAAGAATACTACTGATGGCCTCAACTATCGCGTCGAAGCCCCACACTGCGCTCGCACGCTCGTGTGGCTACTGTTGCCGTGACTGGCACTTCGGCATTTGCCGCTCTACAACTAGAGTAGAGAGAGTTACACACCTGATAGGACTCTGCTGTTAAGCCGCGCTGCGACCACTCCTGTGCCCAAACGCCCTCCAAGATGTGTTTACTCTCCTCCTAGGATGCTCTTTATATAGCTAGCTCTTCACCTTCATTCTTTGTGTCTTTCCGATGTGGGATCCCTTCGTCAGTAGAGTTTAAATTCAACTGAAACTCTTGCCGTCCAATCCGCAAAATAAATACTCCCTTGCTTCTCATGAGATTTGAACCCAGGCTCCCTTGTAGCATAATCTACGCCGCTAACCACTTGGCCACAAGCTCCTCTTGTGTCTTAAACCATGCGCAACTAAATATAAACTATGGGCCAAATTCTAAGATCCATGTAAAAAGAAACCAAAATGCAGACGCCAAGACTTGAACCTTGGACCTCCTTCCTTCCTTGTGGTGTCACCCCCTTGTCTCTTATGTGGCGTCACTTTGCCACTACACCACACACTCCACTTGTAGCATTTTCTCCATATTTTATTCTTAAGGCCTACCTGCCAACTTCCAGGGTTTTTTTCACCTAAAACAAAAATTTCCCCAAAGCCAATATTTGATCCCGGGACTTCATAGAAGCCCTCTAACCTTCCAAAATCACTTATCTAATAAGCCTAACTTGCGTTAATGCTGTTCTCAAAAAATTCTAAACGCTACTACGCCTAAGGCCCATTGGGCTCAATCCTACTAGGCCCAATTTTCGGATGTTACGCAACCCAAACCCAAACCTAGACAGCCATCCGCTACACTTCCCCGTACCAACCTGCACACCGTGGGGACTACTAAGTCGACCCTCCATCCGCTACACACCATCGAAGACAGTCGCTGCAGTCGACGTGCTCATCGCCCTTATAGTTTCGTGGTCTTAGGTCACCACTTTCAGATTTCGTGGTCTTAGGTCACCACATTCAGATATCGTGGTCTTAGGTCACCACATTCAGATCTCTTGGTCTTAGGTCACCACATTCACTTCCCCTTTTCAATAACCCATATGCCCCATATCATACATATCATGCATATTACTTAATTTCACATTCTTATCACTTTTCACATGTTACATATATAACATAATTTCATATTCCTAGTAGGAGTAGGAAACGTACCTGAGTACTTTTGTACCATTACATGGTACCTTAGTCATAATTTCACATTCTTAATAACACATTTAATTTAAAACATAGCCATGAACATATTAAAACTTAGGGTAGGGTACACACCTGATTTGCTTAGCGGTTCACTTAAATCCTGAAAAGCTTTGATCTAATGCCTTAGATCTCAATTCCTACATTCGACCAACCTTAATATATTAGCATAAAGCCTATTCGGCTATAAAACCAAATCCTAGTAGGATTTGTATACTTAAAACCTACCTTGTTGCCGATTGGGACACCAACAAATCCCGAAAACTTGTATTCTTCTCCTCTGAAATCGGCTAATCACTAGATCCCTTGAATCGGTTAGTTTTCGGTTAAAACAAATAGATCTAAGTACTTAAGATAGGGCCTTGGCCGAATATGTGAGTACACTTACCTTGAAATTCTCAAATCCCGAAAAGTATCCCTTCTTGGAGTCGACAGTTGCAGAATCCCGAAACACTCCTTATAATTTCGGCCACAAAATAATAATGATATTAGTTCCTATATTGCGGCTTAAAGAAGAGAATAAATTGATGACCATAAAATTCTTACCCTTAATATTGAATTCGACAGATCCCTCCTGACACCACTTCAGAGATTCGGCTTAGAGACTTGATGAACAATAGGCTATGAGCCCCCTATGCATTCGGTTTCAAAGATGAAAGAAGAGAGGAATATTAGGCTTAGAAGGAATCGGCTAGGAGGCTAAAAGAAAAAGAAGAAAAAGATGGATGCTCAACAACAAGAAGAAATTCGGCAGAGAGGAAGGAGAATTTCCTTAAGAAATTCGGCAAAGGAAGAGTGAATGAATGAATGGCCTCTTTTCCTCTAGTAACCGAAATTACTAGCTAGAGTCCCTTACTTGGCCACCACTCTCCCTTATTTTGATAGCTTTATCCCTTGAATTATCACTTTATTAAAATAATTTAATCCAACAATTATCTCTTGAAAATAATGATAAATAAATCTATTATTTATCTCCTATTTAGCCGAAATTTAAAGAGAATAAAACTCCTCTCTTAAAAGCCTTATTGCCGTCCATCTCTCTGCTCCTTGTAGCAAAAATAAAAATTTTATTTTGCTTCCTAAGTGACTCGAACTCAGGCCCACTTGCATAGCTTGTGGCGTCACTTACCTGGGCCTTAAGTGGTATCTCCAGGCCACTTTAACAAGTTGATTCTTGTGTCAAATTTCCTCTATTAATTTTCTTAAGACCACCTTGCCTTAGTTTCCTCTTTTAAACCTTAAAACTCAACATTTTCTAAGTCATTTCCTTACATTTCCAAGTTTCCAAAAACGTTCGTTTCCCTCCTTTAACCTAACATTTCCTTACATTTTCAGGTTTCCAAAAATGTTCACTTTCCTCTTTTAAACTTAACATTTCCATACACTTTCAGGTTTCCAAAAATGTTCAAAATACATTCATAACACATAAGACATGTCATTTCATACAATTAAACCCAAAAATGCATAGGCCCTTTTCAGGATGTTTCAACCTTCTTATCATCCATAGTCCTTATTGACATCCGCCTTTCGGCACAATCCAATTGCGCCCGGTGCTTCACCAACCAATCCATGCCCAAAATAAGATCGAACTCACCGAAAGGAAATTCCATCAAATCCGCTAAGAATATTTCTCTTTTGATTTCTATGGGTACGTCTCTAAACAATTTATTCACAATTACAGACTGTCCTAAAGGACTAATTACCGTCATCTCTCTATCTGTAATCTCAGATCTAATATTCAGGTTTCCAGATATGGCACTAGCAACATACGAGTGAGTAGACTCGATATCTATCAAAGCAGTAACAGGTACATCAAGGATGAAGAACGTACCAGTTATCACATCAGGTGCATCGCCATCTTCTCGGCGCCTGACCGCATAGACCAACCCCGACTGTCTTGCCCCCGCGTTACCTCTAAAGCCATTACCTCGACCCGGTGCACCTTGACCACGTCCAACACCATTACCACCACATCCTGGTCCACGACCTCTCGATGGCTGCTGAGTGCCTCTAGCTGGCTGAGCATCAGGTTTACGAGGTTCTGGAGTTGTATCAGTCCGTCGAGGGCAATTCTTATACTGGTGATCCTTGGAACCACATTTATAACAGGCACCAGTTTTCCTCCAGCATTCCCCGGGGTGTCGCTTCCCACAGTCAGCACAGTCTCGACTCTGATTGGTAGTCACAAGTGCTCTAGCTTGAGCTGGCTCATCATTTTGGAGCCTCTTCTGGAACCTTTTAGCAGAGCCCGTGTACTTAATATCCCTCTTTCCTCTAACTCTTTCTCGATTCTGGCGTTCTGAGTTTTTACCCTCTTCGGCTATCTTGGCTTTCTCTACAAGTGAGGCAAAAGTCCGTACTTGTTGTGGGGCTATCAGTATCTGCAACTCATCATTCAGCCTATCTTCAAAGTGTACACAGTGCTCATAATCGGTCGATACTATAGTGTGAGCATAACGGCTTAAGCGAAGAAATTTCGCCTCGTAGGCTGCCACCGTCTTATTTCCTTGAACCAAATTCAGTAATTCTTTCCTCCGGGCATCTACATAACTTGTCCCGACGTACTTCCCTTGGAAAGCAGTTTTGAAGAAATCCCAAGTAATCAATGCAGCCTCGGTGCCTTCTCGAACCATAAACCACCATTGGTACGCCTCGTCCCTTAGCAAGGACACAACCCCTCTCAGTTTCTGCTCGATAGTGCACTACATATCATCCATAATCCGCTTTACAGCCTCGAGCCAATATTCCGCAACATTCAGAGCTACACCCGAGACACCTCTAAAAACCTCGGCACCACTTGATTTAAGTCGTTCCGAGATTGATCCACGAATTGTTGGACCAGTTTTAACCCCAGTGACCCTTTCTAGGAATCGCAACATTGCTAGAGTCAAAGCATTATCCTCTCTCGTATGATCATGAGATCCAGTCTCACTCCCAGGTGACACAGGTGCATCCATTTCCGGTATAAGACCCGATGCTTCAGATGCAACCCTAGCACCTCGGCCTCTACCACGGCCACGTCTACCATGTCCACAGCCACGTCCTCTAGTGCTCATATTGGGTATTTCGATTTAATCTGATTACAAGTTTTATGAATCAGTATACTATTTCAGTATTTATTAACGATATTTTATGAGATATAAGAGGTAAAGTTGTTTTCACAATCACTTCCTATAGTCTCAATCTATACCGTTTTCAACACCTAAAACTAGAAGTTCTAGAGTGTTCCTATGATCATATCACAATAATAAACATTCAATACTTGAGTACTTACTTGACTTGGTGCAGGATGCTCGTGGTGCCATACTACCTTTAAAACATAACGTCTAAAAATTTAAATAGTTTTAAACAATTTTTTTGAACCCAAACCACAACCGAGTTTTGAAACTGGCTCTGATACTATAAAATGTAACACTCCAAACCCGGTTTATGCGTTAAGACCAAATTTGGTATGCCACACAAATCGATCAAACTTTCAGTCATCTAATGATTTTTAAGAAAACCGATCTTTCTAAATGAATTTTTTTTAAATGGAGTTTATCAAAATCGAGATTTATTTGAAATTTATGATTTTAAAACATAAGAGTTTAAAATTCGATTTTCAGGGAAATAATTGATTAAATTTTATAAGAAATTTAAAAGAATTCAAAAGGGATTTGAAAACAAGATCCATAAAAGAGTTTTTACAGAAATTTTTACGAGTTAATGATTTTTGAGAAAAAACCCTTTTTTTTATACGTAAGTTTAAGAAAACTTTTATAAAAATTTTAACTGCCACGTTTACGTATCTAGAACATAATAAAGTCCATGCACGAGATAAAATCCTTAAAACAATACATAGAGGCCTTATTACATCACCAAAATAGTAATTAAGTAAAAATACTAAAGAGTAGTTTAAAGTTCATAAAAACCATCATTTGAAGTATGGCCTCCACGCGAAGTCATCCCCGGCCCAAGCCTCTGTCAATTATCATTACCTTAGAAGGGTAGGAAAAATAGGGTGAGTTACTTAGAACTCAATGTGTTACTCGCTTACAGCGTTCACAGGGCCAACACCATATAAGCATTAAGTTGGGCTTGAGCCCATTTATATAATGCATGTGATATGCAAATCCCAACCAAGCCTAAATTCCATCCGCTACACACCACCCGTACCAACCAACACACCTGTGGGGATCAAGTCAACCCACCCTGCCAACACACCAATCGCAGGCATAAAGCCATTAATATATTTGTGGCAGAGCCACCGAACTAGATTGTGACAGAGTCACTGAACTGGATTGTGGCAACAGGCCTTTCTTCTCTTCGTCAATTATCCCAACCCATGCAGACATGTATATATATATATTCATATGATAAATTTCAACAAAAAGCCCATAATACAAGTTATCAATTTGGCCCATTATTCAAAATAGCATTTTAGCCCATATATCGATCTAGCAGTGTTGGCCCATATAACAAATACCAAGCGGCCCATATAGCAACATATCACATTTGGCCCATAAAGGGTATTTTCGTAATTCGGTCCGTAGGGACATTTTGTAATTTAGCCCATTAGGGGCATTTTCGTAATTCGGCCCGTAAGGGAGTTTTCATAATTCAGTAATCGTACCCACTAAGGGTAATTCGGTAATTTACCCTCTAAGGGTATGATGGAAATTTTCGCAATCTAGGCTTAATTACTAATTTGAGGCATAAAAATCGAAACTATCCATCTGCGTCGTACTAACTAAACTGACTATAACTCGAGTTGGGTAACTCAAAATCTAAATCCATAAATTTTCCTTGAAACTAGACTTGTATATCTTTCTACTATAATTTTTCCAGATTTTTTACTTATCCAATTAGTACAGTTTATTCCTTAAAGTTTCCCTTGTTCCACTGACCAACGATTCTGACCTCTCTTAACTTAATTTTAAATATCTGGCTGTACGATTTTCATATATTGCTCCCACTTACTTCTAATGAAAATAGACTCACCAAGGAATCCAAGCATATAAATTATAACCCATAATTCACTTTGTACAATTTTATATAATTTTTCCAAAACAGATCAGGGAACCACGAAGTCAATCAGAACCAGTCTCACTAAAATTAGAATATCTCAGAACATAGAATTCCTTTTCCTCCTCCATTTTTTTTCATATAAAAATAGACACAGTAAGCTTTAATCTAATATTTTATTCACTTTGTAATTCCTTTTATCCTATTTTTTGTGAGTTTTCAAATACACGTCACTGTTTCTAACTGAAACTATTTTTTTTACAAAAAATACGTTTACCACTACGAGCATACGAACGTCCGAGTGATCACGGATGTCGGTCATTGGTTTTCTTCGGTATTTTCTACAGAATCACAGAATATTTCATGCAAACTTCCAAAGAAATGTGAGATTACACACCATTTCAGATATGTATACGAAAAGTACGGGATTACACACCTGATTACGGTAAGGGCTAAACCTTCTTGATCGTCGGCACCTACGACACCCACTATTTCTGAAGGATTAAAAAATAGAGAATATCGAGTGACTTTGTCCCTAAAAATAATCTATTAGTCAAAACTTCAATCCGATTTGCAACATAGCAGAATAGAGATATAACGAAAAATCCAAGAAGAACTCCTTACCTTAACACTTTGACTTGATTTCTAGCGAGTCACTATGATAACGAATACTCCGAGTTCGGCCTTCTTTATAACACGATTGCTTAAACGAAGGTTGAAAGAATAATCAAAAAAACAATATCGATGAAGAGAAGATTCGGCTTTGATAAAAATAAAGGAGAGAAAAGATTGGTTCGACTATGGAGGTAGTCTAACATTCGACCATGTAAGAAAAATAAATGATGAAGGAAGTATGGTTGAAAAGAAAATAAGTCAAGAAAGAAAGAGAATGAGGATGTGAGGTTTATGATTTAAATTTTCAAAGATAAGAGAAAAGCAAAGAGAGGGGGTTTGAAACAAAGGTGCATTCGGCCATGGGAGAGAAGGAAAAGATGATGTTTTTGTTTAATGTTTGAGAGCATGAGATGAAAAAAAGAAAGAAAAAGATGTCTTGTAAAAACAAAAGTGACCAAATGGAAAATGTGCTCATCAAGCACCTAATCCCACCAAACTAATCACCAAAAATCAGCCATCCCCCTTAGCCCCCTATGCCTTCCACATACATGGTCAAAAAGACCATTCAAAAGTTTCCAAAACACCTTTCTTTGTTTTAAGCCTTATTATCCTCCACTTTCCAAAAGTTTAGAAATCATATCCCCAAAATCAATCAAATTCTATCCTAAATTCATATTGCCATAACATTTAGCCACTTTATCATAAAAAAAAATTAGTTCATCCTTACCAAGAATATAGCTTGGCCGACACTTGCCAAATAGGTGCAAAAATAAAAGCCACCAAAATGCTATCCATGGGATTTGAACCTCTCCTCTCAAGCAATCACTCATGCGCCACTTCCACCTTGCTACTAGCTCATCTTATGCTAGTTTTTTACACTTAAATTACCTTAAGCATCAGGATCACTTGTTCCACTTCAATAAAATTCTCATTACTAAAATTTATTCTAGCTCCGAATAAATCCCGAGCTTTCTCGAAACTATATTAAGCACAAAAATTTAATCATTCACAAGCTAATCACCAAAAACATGTAACATATCGATACTCATATTTTAGGATGTTACATGCTCAATCATTACAGGTGTATGCAAAATGGCCATGCTTAGTAACAGTCATTTCAACACATATTAACAGCAAATCAGACACACGCCCATAGTCAAGTCGGTTAAAACATAGTCATACGATCATAGTCAAGTCATGGCACAAAATCAGTCTTTTACCCTCATGGGCAAAATAGTCATTTTACCCTATAAGGGTATTTCGGTAATCCTACCCTGCAGGGGTAATTTGGTAATTCTACTCATAACTAATCCATGTATGCAGTGCATCTCAAACATAATCAATCATACAATTAACACATACAACACTAGTACTACCACGAGGGTACAATGGTCATTTAATCGGTTAGAGGTAAAACGATCATTTCACCCAGTAAAGGCATCTCGATAATTTTACCCGTCGAGGGTATTTCGGTAACTTTACCCATAGAAGGTATTTCGATAATTTCACAAATCAGGGTATTTCGGTAATTTTGCAATTCGAGGGTATTTCAGTAATTTCACAAATCAGGGGTATTTCGATAATTTAGCAATATGAAGGTATTTCGATAATTTTGCAAATCATGTGTATTTTAGTAATTTTGCGAATCGGGGGTATTTCGGTAATTTCGCAACGCAGAGGTATTCCGGTAATTTCACAAACTGAGGTTATTTTGGTAATTTTACAAACCGAGGTTATTTCAGTAATTTTACAAACCAGGGGTACTTCGGTAAGTTTACAAGTCGAGGGTTCAGTAATTTTGTAAACCAAGGGTATTTCAATAATTTTGTAAACTAAGGGTATTTCAGTAATTTTGTAAACCAAGGGTATTTCAGTAATTTTGTCAACCAAGGGTATTTTAGTAATTTTGTAAACCGAAAGTATTTCAGAAATTTCATAAATCAAGGTATTCTAAACATAGATAACGATGGGAATGGGCCTAGGGCCCATTCTCGGCCCCAAATGGACCCACACGTTTGTGTGGCCCATTTAGCCCAAATCTAGCCACAGATATGAGATTCACATAGACCAGTTCACTATCTACTACACAATCATACAATTTATTTATATGGGCCCACGGGCCCATTGGGCCCAAAGCAGCCTAACCCACCAGAACACTCATGATGGCCTCAACTATTGCATTGAAGCTCCCACACGTGCGCTCACATGCTCATGTGGCTATCATCACCGTGTTACTGGCATTTTGGCATTTGCCGCTCTACAGCTAGAGTAGTGCGAAATACACACCTGATAGGAATATGGAGTTGATCCGCGCTCCGAACACTCCTATGCCCAAACGCCAACCCAGGTATGCTTACTCTCCTCATAGATTGCTCTATTTAAAGCCAGCTTCTCACCTTCCCTCTTGCTAGCTTCCCAATGTGGGATCCCTCCTTCAGCAGAGTTTAATTCCAACACAAACTCTGGCCGTCCCAACTTAGCAAAATAAATATCTCTTTTTGCTTGCGATGGGATTCGAACTCAGGCTCCCTCGTAACATAATCACGCCGCTAGCCACTTTACCAACTAGCCCCTTGTTGTCTTAAAACATGTGTGTAACATCCTGAAAAGGGCCTATGCATTTTCGGTTTAATTGTATGAAATGACATGTCTTATGTGTTATGAATGTCTTTTGAACGTTTTTGGAAACCTGGAAATGTATGGAAATGTTAAGTGTAAAAAGAGGAAAGTGAACATTTTTGGAAACTAGGAAATGTAAGGAAATGATTTAGAAATGATTCAAAAGAGGAAAGTAAACATTTCGGGAAACTTGGAAATGTATGGAAATGTTAAGTTTAAAGGAGGCAAACGAAAATTTTTGGAAACTTGGAAATGTAAAGAAATGTCAAGTTTTAAAGGTTAAAAAGAGGAAATTAAGGCAGGATGGCCTTAAGAAAATTAATAGGAGGAATTTGACACACAAACAGGCTTGGAAAAGTGGCCTGAAGATATCACTTAAGGCCCAGGTAGGTGACGCCACAAGCTATGCAAGTGGGCCTGAGTTCGAGTCACTTGGGGAGCAATAAAAGAGTTTTATTTTGCTGCAAGGAGCAAGGGAGTTGGACGGCCCATGGCTAAATTCTAAGAGCTTTTATTCTTTTATAATTAGTGGATAAATAAGGGATAAATAAAGGATTTATTTATCATTATTTTCAAGAGATAATTGTTGGATTAAATTCTTTTAATAAAGTGATAATTCAAGGGATAAAGCTATCAAAATAGAAGAGTGGTGGCCAAGTAAGGGACTCTAGCTAGTAAATTCAACTATAAAAGGAAAAGAGAGGCCATTCATTCATTCACTTTTCCTTTGCCGAATTTCTTAAGCAAATTCTCCTCTCTCTGCCGAATTTCCTACAGTTTTTATTCTTCTTCTCTTTGTTAGCCAAAGCCGAAATACCTTGTGTTCTAGCCGAATCCTCCATCTTTATTCTTCCTTCTCTTTTCTTTCTAATCCCTCCAAAAGCCAGAAGTAAGCCTTTTAAGGCCATAGCCGAATATCTCAAGTGGCTTCAAGCTTAGGTGCTGTCAATTTCTTCAAAGGTAAGAACAAGTTTGATTTCTATTCTTTTCTTTTAGATTTGTCAAAAATCTAGGACTAATCCCATCAATATTCTTGTTGCCGAAACCTTGAGGAGATCTTTCGGGATTTACTAAGTGTCAACTACAAGGAAGGAGAAGTTCTTTTCCCGAAGGTACACCATAGGCCGCGTGTTCCCTAGTTATTCGGTGAGTTTCGGGATTTAAAATCCACAAGGCAAGTGTCTATAGCATTCGGCCAAGGCTTATTTTGGTATGAAGATCTATTTCTTATATCGTTTAAAAGCCGAAACTAATTAGTTAAGTGATTTTAGTGCCTAGCCGATTGCAAGGGGACAACTCTGCGAAGTTTCGGGATTTGACTATAGTCAATTCGACACCAAGGTAAGTTTTAGTGTACTAATCCTACTAGGATTTGGATTTATGGCCGAATGGCTCTTTACTAAGTATTAAATGATTGATTAAATGTAGAGATCTAAGATCTAAGGCATTAGATCAAGCTTTTCGGGATTTGGATTGGAATCCCTAAGCGAATCAGGTGTGTACCCTACCCTAAGTTTTAATATGTTCATGGCTATGTTTTAGATTAAATGTGTTATTAAGAATGTGAAAATATGGCTAAGTACCATGCTATGGTACAAAGTGCTCAGGTACGTTTCCTACTCCTAATAGAATTATGAAATATGTTATAGGTAACATGAGAATAATGATAAGAATGTGAACTTTGGCATGTTAATGCATAATATGATTTGGGCATATGGGTTATATGAAAAGGGGAAGTGAATGTGGTGACCTAAGACCATGAACACGGTGACCTAAGACCGTGATATCTGAATGTGGTGACCTAAGACCACAGTAATCTGAATGTGGTGACCTAAGACCACAGTAATCTAAACGTGGTGACCTAAGACCACAAATGCGGTGACCTAAGACCGCGATATAGAGTGTAGCGGAAGGAGGGTCGACTTAGTAGTCCCCACGGTGTACAGGTTGGTACGGGGGAGTGTAGCGGATGCCTTAATAGGTTTGGGTTTGGGTTGCATCATTATTTTTACCTGTTATTTGAATATGTATGTGATATGATAATGCATGCCTGAAATGTTAAGACTTAGTGTTTGTGTACACATTGAGTCTGTTTGACTCACCCCGTTGGGGAACTTTTTCTTCCAGGTGATGATCAGTAATGGACCGGGTCGGCAGGAGCTTAAAGGTGGCCATGCACAACAAGGAAAATTTTATTATTTGGACTTTTATTTTATTTAAGCACTTTAATTCATTTTTGGGAATTATTTGATGTAATAAGGCCATTGTTGAACTACTTTATTTTTCCTTTATTTATTACGGTACAAATTTTTATTAATTAAAGATCAAGTGAAATTTATTTTCAAATAAACTCTAAATATTTTGTCACCTCAAATAAACTCGTTTTCAACTCAAGCCCAACCCAAAACAAACTTTCTTTCAAAACACCCAAGTTTTTCCTAAGTCACAAAAGAATTTGAAACGGTTTACACCGGGGAACATACCAGATCCGGTCAAGGCTCGTGGGCCGGGTGTGGGGTGTTTCAGTTTGGTATCAGAGCCCAGTTTTATAACTCTCAGCCTGTGGGCTAAGGCCCAAAACATTTTCAAATCGAGCCCAAATGAGTTTTATGGAAGTATTTCTTAAAATAGGCACGTTATGGCATGGCACCTAAGTCTCCGACCCGCAGTCCCCCAGGTAAGTACCCCTAACCTTTGTGTGAATTATAGTATGAATTGTAGAAGGGTAGAATTGGAATGGCACGTAGAGTAGTATGATAAGTATTTGGAATCCTAGGACTAGTTTACCCCAACTATTACATAAGACTTAATGACTAATTAAACAAACCTATGGCTAAGTCGCCGAGTTAGGGTGTGGCAACCATTGTGCGTATATCTAGGATTGGATCCGGAAGAGCCTGGTATTTAAGCAGTCCTAGTGACTCACCTCCTCTTCGCAGGAACCTATCTGGTGCATAGCTTCGGTTCACCCTAACCAAGAGGACTTATTCATAGGCTAAACCCCTAACTAAAACCCGAAAGGGATTAACCACATTTTTATGGAGACCCTAGTTTTAAAATGACTAAATTACCCTTTTGATTTATACAAGCTATCCCATAAAATTTTTCTGAAATATTTTTTGATTTACAAAATTACTAAAATACCCCTAGTGGTAAAATTACAAAAATGCCCTTGGTTTATGAAATTTCCAAAATACCCACAGTTCTTATTCAAAAAAAAAATTTCATTACTTTATAACAAGTCCAAAAACCCTAATTTTCAAAATATTAAAATACTTCAACTTGGAAAATTTATGAAATTGCCCCTAACTTACAAAATTACCAAAATGACCCTGATTTCCAAAATTTTTGCAACATCACTGATTTGGAAAACAAAATTCTCAAAAATAACCCTCAAGTTTTATAAATTTTGAAATACCCCTGAATTATTAAACTTTACAAATTTACCCTGGTTTATTACCAAAATACCCCTGAGTTCCAAAATTACCGAAATACCCCTGTAATTTAAAAATTTCCGAAATACCCCCGGGATTTCAAAAAAAAATTACCAAAATACCCTTATTGACAAAATCACCAAGGAACCTTATTTTGACAAATTACGAAAATACTCCTGTAGGGCAAATTACGAAAATACCCCTGGGTAGTGGAAAAACAGCAACAATGAAAACTACAACATTTCTCTGAATGAACGAAAGTTCATAATTGATTGATGAATGTATGAATGTAAAGACTGTATGCATGTATGAATACGAAAGAACCACTTCTAAAATTCTTTTCATAAAACTTCTTCGCTGGTAATCAGTGGAATAAAGGCTAATTCATAAAATTTCATAATTAGATTAAAGCACGATCGTAGAAATGAGCTCTAGGGGACGTGGTTCTGGAATACCTTAATTGCCTTGTTCGTTGTAAAGTCAGTTCGTTCTTATGTGGCTAGTAAGGTGTATGGAACCTTGATTGTAAACCAAGAGAATGAGCCTAGAAAGTATGATAGTTTCTTAAGATCAGAGTGCGCAGCAGTAGCGTAGTGTGGAGAGCTAGGAAGTACGACTGTTCGTTAGTAAGTAATTTCGGGGACGAAATTATTTTAAGGGGGTAGAACTGTAACATCCTGAAAAGGGCCTATGCTTTTTCGGTTTAATTGTATGAAATGACATGTCTTATGTGTTATGAATGTGTTTTGAACATTTTTGGAAACCTGGAAATGTATGGAAATGTTAAGTGTAAAAAGAGGAAAGTGAACATTTTTGGAAACTAGGAAATGTAAGGAAATAATTTAGAAATGATTCAAAAGAGGAAAGTAAACATTTCGGGAAACTTGGAAATGTATGGAAATGTTAAGTTTAAAGGAGGCAAACGAAAATTTTTGGAAACTTGGAAATGTAAAGAAATGTCAAGTTTTAAAGGTTAAAAAGAGGAAACTAAGGCAGGGTGGCCTTAAGAAAATTAATAGGAGGAATTTGACACACAAACAGGCTTGGAAAGTGGCCTGAAGATATCACTTAAGGCCCAGGTAGGTGACGCCACAAGCTATGCAAGTGGGCCTGAGTTCGAGTCACTTGGGGAGCAAATAAAAGAGTTTTATTTTGCCGCAAGGAGCAAGGGAGTTGGACGGCCCATGGCTAAATTCTAGGAGCTTTTATTCTTTTATAATTAGTGGATAAATAAGGGATAAATAAATGATCTATTTATCATTATTTTCAAGAGATAATT
This sequence comes from Gossypium australe, assembly GCA_005393395.2. Classification (NCBI taxonomy): domain Eukaryota; kingdom Viridiplantae; phylum Streptophyta; class Magnoliopsida; order Malvales; family Malvaceae; genus Gossypium; species Gossypium australe. The sequence goes on from CM016614.1 coordinate 51,213,436, forward strand.
GTTGGATTAAATTCTTTTAATAAAGTGATAATTCAAGGGATAAAGCTATCAAAATAGAAGAGTGGTGGCCAAGTAAGGGACTCTAGCTAGTAAATTCGGCTATAAAAGGAAAAGAGAGGCCATTCATTCATTCAGTTTTCCTTTGCCGAATTTCTTAAGCAAATTCTCCTCTCTCTGCCGAATTTCCTACAGTTTTTATTCTTCTTCTCTTTGTTAGCCAAAGCCGAAATACCTTGTGTTCTAGCCGAATCCTCCATCTTTATTCTTCCTTCTCTTTTCTTTCTAATCCCTCCAAAAGCCGGAAGTAAGCCTTTTAAGGCCATAGCCGAATATCTCAAGTGGCTTCAAGCTTAGGTGCTGTCGATTTCTTCAAAGGTAAGAACAAGTTTGATTTCTATTCTTTTCTTTTATATTTGTCGAAAATCTAGGACTAATCCCATCAATATTCTTGTTGCCGAAACCTTGAGGAGATCTTTCGGGATTTACTAAGTGTCAACTACAAGGAAGGAGAAGTTCTTTTCTCGAAGGTACACCATAGGCCGCGTGTTCCCTAGTTATTCGGTGAGTTTCGGGATTTAAAATCCACAAGGCAAGTGTCTATAGCATTCGGCCAAGGCTTATTTTGGTATGAAGATCTATTTCTTATTTCGTTTAAAAGCCGAAACTAATTAGTTAAGTGATTTTAGTGCCTAGCCGATTGCAAGGGGACAACTCTGCGAAGTTTCGGGGTTTGACTATAGTCAATTTGACACCAAGGTAAGTTTTAGTGTACTAATCCTACTAGGATTTGGATTTATGGCCAAATGGCTCTTTACTAAGTATTAAATGATTTATTAAATGTAGAGATCTAAGATCTAAGGCATTAGATCAAGCTTTTCGGGATTTGGATTGGAAACCCTAAGCGAATTAGGTGTGTACCCTACCCTAAGTTTTAATATGTTCATGGCTATGTTTTAGATTAAATGTGTTATTAAGAATGTGAAAATATGGCTAAGTACCATGCTATGGTACAAAGTGCTCAGGTACGTTTCCTACTCCTAATAGAATTATGAAATATGTTATAGGTAACATGAGAATAATGATAAGAATGTGAACTTTGGCATGTTAATGCATAATATGATTTGGGCATATGGGTTATATGAAAAGGGGAAGTGAATGTGGTGACCTAAGACCATGAACACGGTGACCTAAGACCGTGATATCTGAATGTGGTGACCTAAGACCACAGTAATCTGAATGTGGTGACCTAAGACCACAGTAATCTAAACGTGGTGACCTAAGACCACAAATGCGGTGACCTAAGACCACAAATGCGGTGACCTAAGACCGCGATATAGAGTGTAGCGGAAGGAGGGTCGACTTAGTAGTCCCCACGGTGTACAGGTTGGTACGGAGGAGTGTAGCGGATGGCTTAATAGGTTTGGGCTTGGGTTGCATCATTATTTTTACCTGTTATTTGAATATGTATGTGATATGATAATGCATGCCTGAAATGTTAAGACTTAGTGTTTGTGTACACATTGAGTCTGTTTGACTCACCCCGTTGGGGAACTTTTTCTTCCAGGTGATGATCAGTAATGGACCGGGTCGGCAGGAGCTTAAAGGTGGCCATGCACAACAAGGAAAATTTTATTATTTGGACTTTTATTTTATTTAAGCACTTTAATTCATTTTTGGGAATTATTTGATGTAATAAGGCCATTGTTGAACTACTTTATTTTTCCTTTATTTATTACGGTACAAATTTTTATTAATTAAAGATCAAGTGAAATTTATTTTCAAATAAACTCTAAATATTTTGTCACCTCAAATAAACTCGTTTTCAACTCAAGCCCAACCCAAAACAAACTTTCTTTCAAAACACCCAAGTTTTTCCTAAGTCACAAAAGAATTTGAAACAGTTTACACCGGGGAACATACCAGATCCGGTCAAGGCTCGTGGGCCGGGTGTGGGGTGTTTCAATGTGCAACTAAATATAAGTCTATGGCCAAAGTCTAAGTTCATCTAAAAAGAAATCAAAATAAAATGTAAGCGCCAAGACTTGAACCTTGGACCCCTTGCTTCCTTGTGTGGCGTCATTCCCTTGTCTCCCATGTGGCGCCATTTGCCACTAGACCACAACCCCTTTTGTGTCATTTTTCTCCATATTTTATTCTTAAAGCCTACTTACTAACCCCCAGGGTTTTACTCACCTAAAACCAAAATTTTCCTAAAGCACAGGTTTGATCCCGGGCTTCATAGAAGCCCCCTAACCTTCCAAAATCATGCACCTAATAGGACCAACTTGCATTAGTGCCGTTCTCTTGTTCTCAAAAATTTTAAACGCTCCCAAGCCTAAGGCCCAATAGGCCCAATTCTACTAGGCCCAAATTCGAGTCGTTACAAAGCATATGGAGCATGTTTGGTGGCTTTTAAGATTCAATAGTACTAGATAGAAGTCTATACTTAGGATAAATGTAAGAAGTTATGATATTAGATGATAATTTTTGTAATTAAATTACTCTACTTATCTTTGTATATGCCATTGTTGTTAAAGTGATCAATAGAATTTTTAAATAATTGTGGTTTGCAATAATAGTTTAAATTTATGTCTATATTCGTGTGGCAACAACCGAAAACCGGATCTAGTGAATCGGGTCGAGTTGAAGGTGTTACATAACCTGACATTCAATTTACAATAACATGTGAGATTTGCATAGGATTAAATCATCAGATAACTCGTGCTCATCAAGAATTTAGTCATGATCATTCATATATACATTCCGTCAAGACCATTCATGTATGTTCAATTAAAATCATTCATGTATATTCACATAGGTCAATAAATCTTTTTGATAGCTAATCACATAATTAACTAGCCTGATGAACTATAGTAACATAACTCGAATGCTCGAGTAACTGCACCACACCAGAGAGCATCATAATGCTATACAGAGGCACCTAAGTAAAAATAGAGACACCGAAGTGTGAATAGAGGCACCAAGGTGCAATCCCATATAAGCGCGTATTCTAACCCTATTGGCATCCTAATTGTTTATACGTTAAAATAGGCATTTAACAGAATTCATCACATTTATAAATCAGAGGCACTTCCATAATATCCGTATACATGCAGTAAATCATTTATGTTCATTCCAAAACCATATAAACCGTGTTTCACAAATATTCACCAATTTCCCAAATAAGTACTTTCTCACCTTGTACTTAATTGTAAACAATTTATAACTTCAATCTAATATAAAAAATTCAACCACAATTCAATTAAAACCAATTCATAACAACACAAGTTATAAATATATATACATTCATCTATAATATGAACTTACCTAATATATTCGGTTAACGAGCTTAATCGTAGGGACTATTCTGCAATTTTCTCTTTTCCCCAATTTTCTTCCACACGATTCAATCCTTGATCTAAATAATAATTAAATCCAACATTATCATGATCATATATGTGTATAAGACCCTTTTAATTTCAATTTTAATTTTTATGAAATTTTACACTTTATTCAATTTAGTCCCTAAAATGGAAACTATTATAAATTCCACATTTAAACCCCAACACTCAAAACTGATTATAATTTCATCATTAACCAGCCTTAAAATACTAAAATTTACAAAATTTTCATGCTAAACTTAACATACTTTCATATTAGTCCCTAAGCTCGAAACTATCCAAAATTTCTTTACAAAATAGTCCTATTTAACAACCAAGCTTATAAATTAATCAATTATCCTCATGAACAAGTAAGAATCATTAATAGTAAGTTCCAAAACCTTTAACAATTTTATGAAATAGTCATTGAGTTACCTAGATTGAGCTACAATGATCTTAAAAAAAATAAAATTTACGAGAAACGAATAAAGAAATCACTTACATGCAAGAATTTTGTGTTGGTCGAACCTTAAAGCTTAACAATTGTGTTCTTTTTTTTTTCTAATTTCGGTGGAAAAGATATTTGAGGAGGATAAGTTTATTTTTCTTTTGTTTATGTTTTTATTTATCTAATTATTTACCCTTATTATTAAAATAAAATTTTAACTAATTAATAACCTCAACATCTTCTAATTTTTCTAATGGCTTAATTGCCTTATAAATCCTCCCACTCTTACCATTTAAACCTTTTAACTAATAAAATTCATTAGTGGTTAGATTTTATGCCTTTTACAATTTAGTCATTTTCCTTATTTATCTATTCAACCATTAAAATTACTAGATCATTGGAAATTGGGGTTTCAAAACCACCATTTCCGGTAACATTGAAAAATAGGATGTTACACTCTCCCCCCTTATAAAATTTCGTGCTTGAAATTTCTTACCTAAAAATAGGTTCAGGTATTCAGATCTCATATATTCTTCCGTTTCCCAAGTAGCTTCCTCAACTTTGTGTTAATGCCACAATACTTTAACCAATGGTACACATTTATTCCATAACTCTTTCACTTACCGAGTCAAAATTTTAACCGGTTCTTCATCTTAGGTCAGATTGAGTTGTAACTCAATGTCATTTGGAGATAAAAATTGTGATAGATCAGAGCGATAGCAACAAAGCATTGAAACATGGAAAACATTATGAATTCTATCAAGTTTCAGAGGTAATGCTAATTGATAAGTCACGGGTCTGATTCTCTCCAGGGTTTCATACGGCTCAATGAACCTCGAACTGAGTTTCCCTTTTCTGCTGAAATGCAAAACTTTTCTCCAGGGCAAGACTTTAAAAAACAATTTCTCACCAATAAGAATCTCAATATCTTTTCATTTTCAAATCAGCGAGAGGTTTCTAACTATCGGATGCAGCTTTCAAATTATCACGAATGATTCTAACTTTATCTTCAGTTTTCTAGACTAGATGAACCCCAACTAACTTTCTTTCCTTCAATTCTAACCAATATAATAGACTTATACATTTACACTCATAAAAAGCATTGTACGGTGCCATTTTTATGCTTGACTGATAGCTGTTATTGTAAGCAAATTCGGCTAACAGCAAATATTTTTCTTGGTTACCTTCAAATTCAATAACACAACACTGTAACATATCTTCCGGAATTTGAATCACTCATTCAGACTGGTCATCCATTTGTGAATGGAAATCAATACTGGAATTCAACTGGGAGCCCAAGGCCGCGTGTAACCTACCCCAAAATCTAGAGGTAAACCGTGTATCACAATCGGAGATAATCGATAGCAATACGTCATGAAATCTAACAATTTTTGAAACCTATAGTTCAACAAAATTTTCAAGCGAATAGTCAATTCGAACAAGTATAAACTGAGCGAATTTTGTCAATCTATCTACTATAACCCAGATCAAGTCTTTTCTTTCAGAGTCAACACCAAACCCGAAAAAAATTCATCGTAACACGCTCCCACTTCCACTCAAGAATCATCACAGGCTGTAATAAACCAGATGGAACTTGATGTTTGGCTTTTACTTGCTGGCATATTATACATTTAAATACAAACTCAGATATCTCACATTTCATTCTCGGCTACAAATAACGTTGTTTTACATCGTTATACGTTTTATTACTTCTAGGATGAATTGAATGAACACTACTATGAGCTTCATTTAACAAATAATTTTCCAATCCTGAATCATTCGGTATGCACAGTCGATCTCGAAAATACAAGCAATTGTTAACACCGATAAAGAAATCAGTCGTTTGACCATTTTTCACTAGTTCCCATTTTGACAACAATTCTGAATCATTTTTTTTCTAAAATTCTTAAATTTTCATCAAGAACACTAGTTTAACTCTCTACTTAGCCAGATTAAAGCCATCACGTTCAAAATTCAAACTTGCATTCATAGCTCTCAAAGCACACAAGGACGTCTGGCTCAAAACATCAGCTACCACGTTAGCTTTTCCGAGATGATAATCAATCACCAAATCATAATATTTTAGTAATTCAAGCCATCTACATTACCACAAGTTCATGTCTTTCTATGCCATCATATATTTTAGGTTTTTTTATAGGTAAAAATATGATATTTTTCACCGTATAAATTGTAACAGCCCATTTTTCAGTGGTTTTGGGACCACAATTTCGATGTGAGAGCCTATAAATATTAAGTAATAATTACGAGGTCATTAGAGTGTCATATTGAAATTTGGTCTGGTAATTTTGGTGTTTGGATAGCTAATTAAAGAAAAATGACTAAATTGTAAAAGCTGTAAAAGTTAATCGATATTGATTCTTATTAACTAAATGGCTTAAATGGTTAAAGGCAGAGGATTTATGTGGTAATTAGACCATGATAAATGTTGATGGATGGTTTAAGGCTAATGTTTAATGAAATTTAAAAGATTTACTAAAGGTTAATTTGGTAATTAAGTAAATGTTTACTATAAACAAAAGAAACGAATTGTCATCTTCTTCATTTGTTTCTTTCCCACCGAAAAACTCCATGGTTTTGAGCTAAAGATGTTCGGTCAACTTGTGTCCTTACTTGTAAGTCCTTTGGCTATCGGTTTTTCATAAATTTTATGTTTTTGATATCGTTGTAGCTTAATCTATCAAGCCTAGGGACTATTTTGAAATTTTGTTAAAATTTAAAAAAAATACCATTGTTATTCTTAAAGCTTTTTATTTGTTAATGGTTGAGCTTGAATCTTGATGATGAAATAGGACTATTTTGTAAAGTGGTTTTGAATAGTTTTGAGTTTAGGGACTAAAATGATAAAATGTTGAGATTAACTTAAAATTCTTGTAAATTCCAATATTTGAGGGCTATATAAGTAGGGAATGAATTTGACATATTATTTTAGGGCTTAATCGTGAAAAATAAGCTTGTTCCGGTTTTAGGGATTAAATTGGACAAAGTGCAAAACTTTAGAGAAATTGAGAAAAATGTTAATAGGAAGTCATATGCATCAAATTGAATGTTATAATATAATTGGGACTAATAAATTGAAATAACATTACTGTATATATCAAGAACCAGTAGATAATCGAGAAAAAGAGAAAATTTCATATTAGTCCTCGATACTGATATCTTTGTTGTTTGGCCTTGGTAAGTTCATATGGTATTGTATTGTGTATTTTGATAATTTTTATTAAATTCTGTATATTGTGAATGTTACGATTGGTACAATGTGAGAAAAATGGATTAAAATAGAAACTATTATACAAAAATATGAGTCGAGTCCGAATGAATATAGGATAGAATACAATTGGCATGCCAATAGGTTATTTGCATGCTGTACGAAATTGATTTGTGATGAGATGATGATATATAACATGATATTATACACTAAATGTCTCAAAATCCAACATTTGTTGTGGATTACCAAGTTATATTTACAGTGATCTTGGCGTGTTTCTAGGGGTGGATGTAAAGCTTATTGGCTAGGCGCTTGGTGACCATGTGTGTTCTTGGTTAGAATGACTCGGTTGAGCATTTTGGCGTGTTTTAGGTGGATAACTGGAACAACCCGATTTTGGGCCTAGTCGGAACAGTGATTTTGGGGCCACAAATTCGACGAGGAAAATCATATTTTTATTATATTTTTATAGTCTATGATTGCAAGGAAAGATTTCATGAAAATTTTGTTCGAAAATTTTGACATTTGGGCACTCAATTTAGTCAAAAGGACTAAATTGTAAATAGTGCAAAAGTTGAGTTCCACATGTTGGAAGTGTCCAATTTCTATGAAATTGGAGGTCCTTAAATGTCAATTAGACCATTGGTTAAATTTTTGGACAAAAATGGGCATGAGATAAGTGAAATAGGATATTTTTAAGTTAGGGGCATTTTGGTAATTTGGTAATTAAATGGACTAAAAGAAAAAATAAAATCCAAAAACCCTTGTCCATCTTCTTGCTTGGCCGAATTTAGCATGGGGCAACCATGACTAGGGTTTTCAAGCTTTCAAGCTCAATAGTAAGTGCATCCAAGCCCCGTTTTTAATGTTCTTTACATTTTTGAGATCCCCGTAACTCGGTTTAGCTATTTCTACCAATATTTTGAGCTAGGGTTTGTGTTTAAAAATTTACCCATGGATGACATGCATGTGCTTTGATGTCTAATTGTAGAATATGAATGCTCGGTGTGTAGTAAACGACTTTTACTAAGTGATTTTCAATGAAATCGCATAAAATGACTAGTTTGTAAAAAGTTGAAAAATGTATGAAAATGTGTGAATGAATGTAAATTGTGGACTGCTATAGTTATTAAAATGGTTCTTCTAGGGCTAAAATACAAGGAAATTGAATAAAAATCATTTTATGAGCCTAGGGGCAAAAGTATAAATATGACAAAGTTTAGAGGAAAAATGTAATTTTTCCATAATATGATTTTTGGACTGAATTGAATAGTATAATAACTTAATGAGTCAAATGTGATATTTTAGATAAAGAAAATAAGTTTCGGGCTTAAAATGGGGGAAAGACGAATATTGGACGACTCGGTCCCTTTCGCCATTTTAAGTCGAGGTAAGATTGTGTGTAATAATTTAGCATCATGTTATTATGCTTTTTAATGTTTGACATTTCGTTAAATGTATATTATTTCTATGAAATTGACTAATGATGCCTCGATGAGAGTATGATGAAAATATGTTAAGATGAAGTCCCAGTTGAACATTTGGAATAGCAAGGATACTAGTGTCACAACATGAGATAAGGAAGGTCCCGTATAAGACCATGTCTGGGACATGGCATCGGCACCGGAAGAGGGTCTCGTGTAAGACCATGTCTAGGACATGGCATCGACACCAAATAAAGGAAGTCCCATATAAGACCATGTCTGGGACATAGCCTCGGCGCCAAAGAAAGATCTCGTGTAAGACCATGTCTGGGACATGGCATTGACATCTATATACGATCTCGTATAAGACCATATCTGGGATATGGCATCGACATTGAGATATGAGATCTCGTGTAAGACCATATCTGGGATATGGCATCGGCATCAAGATGTGATCCCATGTAAGACCATATCTGGGATATAGTATTGGCATCGTGATACATGTATGATGAGATTGAGTATCCTCCGATATTTCGAGTAGTTCAACGGTAAAGAGCTAAGTTTATGTTCAAGAAGGAAAAAGTGCGAAAGATATGTGATGATTAAGTGCAAGTATATGTATGTATACACTCATGAGCAATGTGCTCGGGATGTGATCAAATTTTGGTAAGAAGGTAAACAAGTAAGTTATACCTATGAGAATGACCTTGTGATTATAAGATCATGCTTATGATGTATGAATAAGTGGGAAATGTGATTGATGATCATGTGTGAGGCTTTTAAGCCAAATTAAATTGAGAAATGAAATGTTTAAGTCTTTGTTGTGGATGTATAAGTTAAATTGGCCAATGAATGGATTCTAAATATTTGATGATGACTAGCTATTGGCATGGAAAACTATGGATATAATTTAATGTTATATGTGTGTAAATGAGAATTAATACAAAGAAAACATGATAGAGTAAAGTTAGCAACAAAACAGTTTGAACAGCAGCAGTTGTATAACTTTGAAAATTCACCAAAAATGGTGGAAATTGAATTAGAAGTTGAATAAGATATAAAATTAAATCTTATTGAGTCTATTTTTGTATAAAAGAAACAAAATCAGAAAAAGAATTTCATATGATGAGATATTTGGATTTTAGTGAGACAGGGTTAGAATAATTTAGGAATCCCCTATTCTGACATGGGAAATTCATTAAAAATTGTACAAAAATAATCAAGGGATATAAATTTATATTCTTGAATTTTTATATTTTCAATAAAAAACAAACAGAAACATCATTCGAGTTCTGTACCACGAGAAAATAAATTTTTAGTGAAGAGGGGTCAAAACTGTCAGACAGCGAAACAGGGGCGACTTTGAAGAATAAAATGTGCTGATTGGCTGAACCAAAAATTCTAGAAATTTTATTATAAGAAGATATGTGAGTCTAGTTTCAAGGAAAATTAGTGGATCTTAATTTGGAGTTCCGTAACTCCGGATAAAAATAATTTAGTTACTATAACTCGAGTAGACAGCTCAAGATGAACATATATGAATTGTGAAATTTTATGCAAATTGTATTACCTAGAGAACATATTGTAAGAATTGGTGAAAAACATGTTAATAAGTTGCTTATTATTTGCATACAAACTTACTAAGCATTGTAGCTTACTCCCCTTCCTTTCTCATATCTTATAGGGTTTTATGTTTGCTCGAGTTGGAGATCACCGGAGATGTTATCACACTATCAAGCCATTATCGTGGGGTAAAAGTGAATACAGACCTCTTAAGTTTATGGCATGTATAGGGACTTAGTCAATTGTGTATGTGTCATTTGATTTGGCCAAATGTGTTGGTTCATAATGTTAATATGATTCATTTTGTATATGGCCATGAGATGTGGCTCATATTGGTTAATGAGTTGTAATGCCTATTTATATGTGTGTGCTTATATTAAAGGTTTCATGTGATGTGGTTATGTGTTTTTGGTATGGATGGATTTAGGATGTGTTGATGATAATCATGGCATGAAAGTTTGATAAGTTTAAGCTAGGCAAAGTATGGTGCCTTATGCATGAATAAGATTATATGAATTCGCTTTGATCATGACTTGTTTGATGATGTTTAAGTGCTCAATTATGCCATGAAAGATGCCATTGAGGTTGTGTTTAAGTATGTGCAAATGAGGGTGCCAAATGGTTTGGTAAATAGCCATTTTCTTGGCCACACGGGTAGAGACACGACAGTGTGTCTCAGCCGTGTGAATGACACGGCCTCGGGACATGGGCGTGTGCCCAGGGCGTGTGAAGTCTGCATTTATTTTTCGAAATTTAATTCACCACACGGCCTAAGCACATGAGCGTGTGACTTGGCCGTGTGACCCTATTTTGTTGATGACGTCATAATAGAGAGTTACATGAGCTGAGGACATGGGCGTGTGTGACCATACGACCTACCCACACGGGCGTGTCCCAAGCCACACGGGCATGTGACCCCTGTTTTGATGAAAAATTTTATAAGTCTTCTTAAAGTTTCCTAAGTTCTCGGTTTAGTCCCGAACAATTCCTAATGATTGTTTTGGGCCTCGTGGGCCCATAAAAGGGACGATTTGTATGTGAATGAATGATTTTTAATTGAATGAAATTTTATAGCCCGATTTTGTATAAATGTTTATGTTTAAGTCTGGTAATGCCTCGTATCCTGTCCCGGCGTCAGACACGTGTAAGGGGTGTTACAATAACTGCGTATCTGTATTTGTTCATATAGTTCATCTAGCTGAATCTTGATGGTTAAATGACATAAGGATGCATATCTGTACTTGTAAATGTGTTCATGTATTCCTATTTTATATTGTGACTTGGTATTGAATAATCTTGTACAGTTTGAATGGTTATATGACTTATATATAATCTTGCATTTGAGACTTGGTTTTAAGGATCTCACCAGTTGACATGGCTTTGATCATAGGGTTTTGTGTTAGTTAATTGTTTCTTAAGTTATAAATGTGATGTTAAGGTATGTGATAGTATATAATTCAATCCTGTTAATGTATGACGATATATAATTCAGCCTCGATAACCGGTATCTCCAATTGATGGTACACTCCCCATACAATCAAGGGATCCACTACTTCACATTAGATTCACGTAAAAAAAATCACATCTAGCCATTAGTCATCTCTAGTGAGTAACTATAATGGATAGATGTGATGTTTATGACTTGAATCTAATGTGAACTAGTGGATCCCTTGATTGTTTTTAGACTGAAGGAAGGCTTCTAAATAACCAATGCAATCTTCCTCCCCCCAGTTTTTTTCTCTCCATTTTTCCTCTTCAGCTAGATACTCTCAACAATTTTTTTTCCTCAAATTACATTAACAAAACCGAAACTGCATCCATATATATAAGCTACTGGTGCAGGCAAAGAAAAGGCTGACACCAAAACATTTTTAAAATTTTTAATGGGGTGTCGACCACCTTGTACACGACACCCCAAAAAAGTAATTTTTTTCTGAAAAGGGGGTGCATGCCACTTGATCCATGATACCCAAAAATAATTTTTTAATATAGAAAAAAGAGTGTGGCCATGGGGTGGCCAAACTTCCCAAAAACAATTAGGGGTGCCAGCCACCTGTTTCATGGCACCCTTATTTTTTTTAAAAATAATGGTATAATATGTATACTAGTATGATACGGTTTGAAAAAAATACATGGGTGTCTGTCGTGCAATGACCACAACCAAAAAAATTATTATTTTTATGTATGTACCAATCATGAGGTAATGATTATGGGGAATTTTATGTGGGTGTCGGCATGGAGTGGCCAAAACCTTCCGAAAAAGTTCATTTCAAGTAATTTTGGTGATTGTTTTTAAATTTGGGTCATTGTTGTAAATATTTTATTTTTCTGGGTCAGATTGGTAAAGTAGCCACTTTTCGGCACATCTAGCTCTTTAACTCACAACTGATAATAACCCAATCCTAGACCAATCTTCGAAAACATAGTAGCTCCTTTCTGGTGATCAAATATATTGTCGATTCAAGGCAGTGAATATTTATTCTTTATCGTAACTCTATTCAACTACTAGTAATCTATGCACAATCTCATCGACCCGTCTTTCTCTTTCATGAATAAAACTAGTGCATCCTAAGTTGACACACTTGGTCAAATAAAACCACAATCTAGAAACTATTGTAACTATGTTTTCAAATCTTTCAACTCAGTAGGAGCCATTCTGTACAGAGATATCAAAATCGAAGTTGTTCCAGGTGAAAGTTCTATCACAAGTTCAATTTTTATAACTGGTAATTCTTCGAGTAACACATTAACAAATTCTTTAACTATCGGTACTTGATCAATTTTTTATTTTGAAACCTGTGAATCAAGAATGTACGTGAGATACACCTTACAACCCTTTTTAATTAATTTATGTTATATTCACTACACAATCTATTCCATTAGCCTCAACACAGATAGGTTCCTCATTCTGGCATTTTAAAGTAATTTGTTTCTGTCAACAATTCACTATCGCATCATGCTCGGCCAACTAGTCCATACCGAAAATGAGATCAAATTCATCAAATGGTAATAGCATCAAATCAGCAGGAATCATAACCTCAAACTTTCAGTGGGCACATTCTACAAATCTGATTAATTAAAACACACTGACTTAGTGGATTTGTTACTGTAATAGTGTAATCGGTTGACTCAATAGGTATGTTCTTTTTGTTTACTAATGTAGTGCATATTTAGGAATGACTTAACCCAGGGTCAATCAATGCATATAAATCAATATAAAAAGGGGAGAATGTACCGGCAATAACGTCTGGACCAAAAGCTTCCTCATGAACTCTAATAGCATGGCCCTGGTAGGTGCTCTAGCCTCTGACCGCTCAGTTATATCAATAGCTTTTTCTAGACCGGCTCTAGCACTTCTATTGTTTCTCGATTTCCTACCTTTCTGTGCAGTAGTCTCAGGCCTAATAGTTTGATTTCTAGGATCATTGTATCATTTTGGACAATCTTTGAGGAAGTGTTCAGTGGAACCGCATCGAAAACAAGTTCCCATTTTAAATCAACTCTAGCTTAAATGACTCTTAGCACAACATTCACGTACTGGTTTATCCACATTTCTAACACTATTCACACTAGCAGCTGGTGAGTTCATGAATCGCAGATTACTTGGTCTTGGTCTATTTATCGCGGTGAATCCAGAAGGAGAAGTGAATCGACTAATATCATTTCAAAATTTCTTTTCTGGAGAAGTTTGAACCGATCTAGCTGGTCCTCGTTTACTAAACTCAAGGGATTTCATTTCTAATTGCTTCTTATCTTTGTAGATTTCTTCCATTTTTTCTGTGTGCTTGGAAAATTCTACGAATTCCCATAAATTCAAGGTTCTAACTAGCATTTGGATTTCATCATTCAACCCATCCTCGAATCAGATAACATCTTAGCTTCAGTCAGAATGACACCTTAAGCATATTTACTCAAACGAGCAAATTCTCGTTCGTAATATGCTACAGAACGGTTTCTTTGTTTCAAATCGAGAAACTCTTTCTTTTTCTTCTCTAAATATAAACGACTAAAATGTTTCTTCCTAAATTTTGTTTGAAAGAAATCGCAGTTAACCCAATCATTCGGAACCATAGTCATCAATGTATTCCACCACGAATATGTTTTGTCTTTTAATAACGAAACTGTACATTTCAGGTTGTCCTCAGTTTATTCATAATCTCAACTCCAATTGAATAAATCTTGTGAAGAACATGATTGAATCGGAAGAGAAATGAGATTTGAATAATCGAGGATTTAATATCAAATGGAGAACAAAGTAGCGAATCTATTGATTGGAATAATGAATAGATCAAATGCAAAGAAAAGATAAACTGAAATACTTGAATAATATAAATAAACCCTTGGATCGAAGCCGATTCCAAGATGAAAAGCAAATAAGTTATAAAATGTTGAAAGAAAATTAATCTAATCCTACTCCTAAACGTCTAGGGTTTTTGAATGTGTCTAAGATGACTTAGTTACATCAAAACCCTAATGGCTTATGTAACACCCCTTACCCGTATCTGACGCCGGAACTGGGTATGAGGCATTACCGTACCTAACTTGCTTAAACATACAACATCGAGACATACAATTTCTTTTCGGCTTAAAACTTCTCATTAGAGATCATAATGTCCCTATTAAAGGTCCACGAGACTCTAAATTTACATACAGAATGGTTCGGGACTAAACCGAAAACTTTTGAACACTTGACAATTTTTGCTTAAAATAGGGCCACACCTCCGTGTGATAAGGGACACACCCGTGCGGGTAGGCCGTGTAGTCACACACGCCCATGTCCCTAGCCTGTGTGGATTTCATTTCTCAACTCAAACCTACAGGGGTTTTCACACGGCCTGACACACGCCCGTGTCCATGGCCCGTGTCCCTCACACGACCATGACACGCCCGTGTCTTCTCCCATGTGTAAAAATCCTTGACATTCTGTTTCTGACGTTATCATCTCAATATGGTCACACGGCCAAGGCACACGCTCGTGTCCTTAGGCCGTGTGGCGAATTAAATTCTCAAATTCAGGTGCAAACTTCACACGGCCTGGGCACACGCCCATGCTCTATGGCCGTGTCTTCCACTCGGTTGAGACACATGGCCGTGTCTTAGCCCATGTGTTTACTACTAGGCATTCTGACTTGCCAACTTAGGATGCAGGGGGCCACATCACACGCCCATGGAGCAAACCGTGTGTCACACACGGCCTAGACACACGCTCGTGTGTCTACCCGTGTGGACAATTATAAGGCTATCTATCAAGCCAATTGCCACCCTAAAAAGTAACCGCACTTATACCATTTCAATGCAACACACAACATGACAATAAGGCATGTTTAATATCAAAAATCAAAACCTCTACACCTACTTTATCATGCACACACTTCATTCATAACTCATTCAATTACACCACTTGCACTTTATGAATTTCATCATCATTGATTATATAAAAACTTAACAAGTATTGGCCAATTCCAATGGCCATTTACAAAATAAATGAGTAGCATTAATAGCTAACACATTGGCTAACAAATATGACATATCACAAAATAACCAAGTTCCTATACATGCCATACCCAAATTAATCAACTTTACTATACCAAAAGAGTAGTTGATAGTGTGAAATCAAACTCCAACTTCCTTCAATCCCCGAGCTAGCTTGGCGATACTACAAGGAATAGGGAAAAGAGAGGGGTAAGCATAAAGCTTAGTAAGTTTGCATGAATTAAATAGCAACATAAATGTTCATGATAACATCCATTCATCACACTACATAATACACAAGTTCTCAAGCACATCAACATAACTTACTCATGCTTACTCTTACCAAATCACATATCACATTTGGCATTCATTACTCGTAAGTTACTCATGGGTACCTGTATCACTTCATCACATAACTTTAGCGCTTTTATTCTCTTGAAACATAGACTTAGCTCTTTGCTATTTTTAACATAAACTTAGTTCTTTACTTGTTGAACTACTTGGAATATTGAAGGATACTCAATCTCATCATACATGTAACACGATGCCAATGCCATATCCCAGATATGGTCTTACATGGGATCACATCTCGATGCCGATGCCATATCCCAGATATGGTCTTACACGGGATTTCATATCTCGATGTTGATGCCATATCCCAGATATGGTCTTACACGAGATCTCCCGTCGGTGCCGTTGCCATGTCCCAGACATGGTCTTATATGGGACCTTCATTTGGTGCCAATGCCATGTCCCAGACATGGTCTTATACGGGATCCTCTTGTCTCATGTTGTGACAATAGTATCCTTGCTATTCCCAATGTTCAACCGGGACTTTGACCTAACATAATATCATTATACTTTCATCGAGGCATCATTAATCAATTTCATAGAAATAATATAAGTTTCTCATGATATCACGTAATTAAGAATAGAATAGCATTATGTAGCTTTAATTTCACACAAACTTACCTCGATACTATAATATATATAGTTATTCAATTTAGTCCACCACCTTGTTCTTTCCTCGGTTTTGGTCCGGACTTCGTGTTTCTTGATCTATAACGACAATTTCACTTATTTAATGATCACATTGATTAAAATAACTCATTAATCATACTTTGGAAAAATTATCGTTTTGCCCTTAGACGTTCACAAAATTATGATTTTTACCCCTAGGCTCGTAAATCGAGTCTAATCAAATTTCCTCCTTTAACAAGCCTAAATGAAAATTTATTATTGTTATAGCAACTCACAATACCAATTATTACACACATTTATCACCTATTTTACAACCTTTACAAAAAGGTCATTTTAGGTGTTTTCATGGAAACACCTTTCACAAAAGTTGTGTATTTAACACCCAAGATTCATTTTCTTCCATAAAAATTCAGCAAATAACATAAATGCTCACATGGCAAAACCCTAGACTCTTAACCATCTTATAAAATAGTCCCCTCATTAGCTAGATCATGCTACAAGGGTCCCAAAAGTACAAAAATTATCAAGAGAAACCACCAAAATCACTTACTTGTAAGGAGGAAAAGTTGCTAAAAATTTTAAACTTTCAAACCCCAATTCTTGTTGGCATTTTCGGTGGAGAAGATGGAGAGGAAAGGATGATATCATTCTTTTCTTTATTTTATTATTTCAAGTCAATTAAGTTACCAAAACTCCACCTACCCTTGAAAAATCTTATTTCTTGTCCCCTATGGTCGACCACTCTATCTTAAGGGTCTAATTGCACTTTAAGGACCTCCAATTTAATATTCTATAGCTATTTGACACCTCTAGCTTGTAAAATAAAACTTTCACACTTTATGCGATTTAGTCTTTTTTCGCAATTAAGCATGCAATCGCTAAAGTTAATGCACCAAAATTTTCATATACTCATATAATCATGCTATATCACATAAACAATTATAAAAATAAATTTCTTCGACTTCGAATTAATGGTTCCGAAACCACTATTCTGACTAGCCCTAAAATTGGGCTATTACAACTTATTTATTGAAGTGTTGGTAGCCTAAATTAGGTCTTTGGCACGTCCTTGGTCTTCGCATAAGGTTAATTGCGTGGGCGAAAATAGCCTTGATATTCTTGGGCGGTAAGTCGACCTGTGTCGCACCATAGTCCTTGTGTAGCGTGACACGACATGCAAAATATGTGTCATTCGTTTCATGCTTTGACATCCAGGGAAGAATGTGCATCACTCATCCCTTACTTCCACGTCAATTGGGCATATAGTTCTTCATCCGACACACTCAATAGAAAATATTAGTACTACCTAAGGCAACACTTATTTTACTAATATTTAATCCTAAGTGCTTAATACCAAAAACATAATATCAAATATTAAATAACATAGAAAACAAGCTTTTTAAGTGCATAAATAGAGCAAATTAACTACTACATTTGACAGCAAGTCATTCTCATAAGGGAAGAATCAGAATTCCTCCAATTTATGCAACTGAAATAAATGAGCCTCTTTAGATAGGCTGAGGTCCATGTTCAATTCCTTGATTTTCCAATAAGCCCATTTCTCCAACTCTACCGGAAGATGGCAATTCATCCCGTAAACCAACCGATATGGAGACATTCCAAGAGGTATCTTATATGTTGTCCAATAAGCCCATAATGCATCATCCAATTGAGTGGACCAGTCTTTTCTATTTGGGTTTACAATTTTTTTCTTTTGTTGGCTTAATGCTCCCGCAAGAATAACCCTTTATACAGAATAATTGACAACATCAATGTACCATGGCATGGACGTGATCCTATCCCTCACATGATAACTTTGGGCATGGAACAATTGCTCATCAGTGAATGATTCGTTTATAGTACCACTTTCCCTTTGGTAATCTTCAAGCTTTAACCGAGATAAATGATTAGCCACCTGGTTTTCTATCCAAAACCCATAGTCAAATTCTTGCAGAAGTAATACCCACCTCATCAGTTGAGATTAGTCTCTTTCTTTTTCATTACATATTTTAGCATCGAATGGTTCGCATATACATAGAGCCAATTTGCCATCAAACACGATCGAAAGTTTTCACACGTGAACACCACTGCTAACATTTCCTTCTCAATGGTTGTGTAGTTACATTGTGCTAAATTCAATGTCTTGCTCGTGTAATGGATGACATGAAAAATATTTTCCATTTTTTCCCTAATACTGCCCTAACCACATAGTCACTGGCATCACACATGATCACAAACGGTTCACTCCAATTTGGACTTGTTATGATAGGATTCGTAACTAGTTTCTATTTCAACACCTCAAAAGCTTGATTGCATGCTTTATTCAAAAACAAAAGGATCATCCTTTTAGAGGAGAGAAGTCAAGGGTTTAGTGATTTGGGAGAAATCCTTAATGAAGTGTCGTAGAACCCCACATGCCAAGAAAGTTCCCAATTTCACGGATTGTCTCTGGTGAAAGGTGTAACACCCCTAACCAGTAACCATCGCCGGTCTCAGGTTAAGAGGCATTACTGGACAGTCGGAAACTTTTACAAACATTTCATAGCATATTCAACAAATCAAATCAAAGTGTCCCTCAAATAGGTCTACGAGACCTTAAGCATGCATTAGAAAGGGGTCAAGACTAAACCGAATACATACGAAATTTTTAGAAATTTTAAACATTTTTCTAGGTTACAGAGGTCACACGCCCGTGTGGTCAGGCCGTGTGCCTCCCACGCCTCAGACACGCTCGTGTGTCTAAGCCGTGTCAAAACAGGACAAACATATTGACTTGTCCACACGGCCATGGACATGCCCATGTGCCTCACCTGTGGTCGCTACTGACTTGCACCACACAGCCAGTCACACGCTCGTGTGTCTAGCCCGTGGTCGAGTCTAACTTGTTCTGAAATGCAACCACGAGGGACACGGTCGAGCTACATGCCCGTGTGCTCAAACTTGTGGGCAATTATAGGCCATTTGCAAGGCCAAAATGCCACCCACACTTTGGGCTATCCCTACAAGCACATACAAGCATCATTTCAAACACCAATGGCAACCAAAACGTACCAAATTATACATCATTTCTACCCATTCAAAAACATTATAAACACATCAACTTAGTTATCATTTAGCTCAACTAGATCACAAGCATTTCTATGCAAGTTTCATCCACAATCTTACCATTATAATTTAACCTCTTCACATCAATAAAATACCAACTTTGCTTCATAAACATATCATAATTTTTGTCATCTCAATAGCCATCATAACTTACCAAAATATACATCATAAAACATGACTACTCATTCACATAATTTACATATAGATAGCCATATCACATAGCAATACTATACTTGCCATACTAAATATATATACATGATCATAAGGTACCAAAATATGTTTGGATTGTGTGATGATGATCCACGACAATCCCCGAGCCTTTCATAGCTTTAACAATCTATAAAACAAAGCAATCACACACAAAGTAAGCTTTCAAAAGCTTAGTAAGCCGTATACAAATAAACTTAACATATAATCATTTATAAGCATAGAAAATCAGGTTCATTAACATATCTTCATTTCAAACACATAAATATCTCTTTGGCTCATTCGATTAGCCATTGCTTACCAACATATCATATCTCAAGCATCTCTTTTGCTCATATCACAAAACATACATATATCACATTTTATTCATTGCATCTATGTACATATTTACTCACCTTTCATGCTTATACAAAGCATACACATCAAACGTACTTGAAACGATTATACATTTCACACCGTCTTTAGTTTCTCGGAATTGCCCATTGAACCATTTGGAATCAAATAGGATACTCAGTTTACTCGGAATAGTCGTACAATGCCAATGTCCCAGACATGGTCTTACATGTAACCAAATATCGATGCCACTGTCCCAGATAGGGTCTTACACGAATCAAATACGATGCCAATGTCCCAGCCATGGTCTTACACGTAAATCTCAAATCGACGCCAATGTCCCAGACGTGGTCTTACACGATATCAAATATCAGAAACCTATGTCATGACATAGAAAATCCTATCTATTCCTAGGTTCGTATGGGACTTTTCGGACATTGATACATTGTTGATACTTCCTCGGGTTTCATGTATATACCATCTTGTACACATTCATCACAATTAATTTTCATAGGCTCATGAATAAACCAATTCAAAATACATTTATTTGTATATAGACTTACCTCGTACAGGAAGAATGGACACGAACGACTATTTAATTACTTTCGACTTTCCTCGATCTAAATTCGTTTTCTTCGGTTCTTGATCTATACATATTCAAATTTAATCCATTTATTCACCAAATCATTCAATTCAATCCAAAAACACATATTTAGGGCAATTTACAAATTAGCCCCCACATTTTCACATTTTGACATTTTAGTCCCTATTTCACAAAATCACAAAATACACAAAATTCAATACAACCCATGCTTAGACGAATATTCCCATGCTCCATACAAGTTTATACATTTCATTTATTTCACATTTTAGCCCTTAAAAATATTATTTTCTCAATTTAATCCAAATCACTCAAATTCACTAAAAATCTAAAGACAAAACATATTAATCTAACACATATGTTTCATATTTCATCATCAAACATCACAACACTCATGAATTCATCAATGGCATATTTCAAAATCACCATCAATTCAAAAAATTGAGACATGCGTTTTGTAGTATTCGAAGCAACGATTACAAAAACGTAGAAATTATCAAAAACTGAAACCGAAACATACCTTAATTTAGCTTAGAAGTAGCCGAAACCTAGCTTGGTTTTATTTCTTTTTTTTCCTTTCAATATTCAGCAAGATGAGCACAAAATCGATGGCTTATTTTAAGCTTTATTTTTTATTATATTAACATTATTAATCCTTTTACAAAATTAGCCTTTTAATTAACATAATAAACTTTTATACATTAAGACCATTTTTGTCCATTATCATCCACTTACTTATATAATGGCTTAATTACTTCATAAGGCCACACATTTATAAAGACATAACACATAGGTGCTTTTAACCTATGGCATGCTAATTTAGCATCTTTCACAATTAGGTCCTTTTATCAAATTTAGCACACAAATGAATACATTAAATCACAAAGCTTTCACACATGCTTAATCTCATATTGCAAGCACAAAAAATAATATTAAAATATTTTTCTGTCTCAGATTCGTGGTCCCGAAACCACTATTCCGACTAGGATCTAAATTGGACTGTTACAATTCTCCCCTTTAGGGATTTTCAACCCCGAAAATCTCACCTTTAAACAGATTCGGATATTGTTGTATTATAGTATCTTCAGGCTCCCACGTAGCCTCTTCTACTCCGTGTTGATGCCATAAAACTTTCACTAAAGAGATTTTCTTGTTTCGCAATTGTTTCACTTCGCGAGCTAAGATACGAATTGGTTCTTCTTCGTAAGTCATATTAGATCGGATTTCAATCTCAGATGGAGGAATCACGTGTGATGGATCAAATCTGTATCGACGAAACATTGACACATGAAACACGTTATGAATCTTTTCTAGTTCTGGTGGCAACAATAATCTATATGCAACAGGACCAATACGCTCGATAATTTCGTACGGTCCGATAAACCTCGGACTTAATTTGCCTTTTCTGCCAAAGCGAAGTATTTTCTTCCATGGATACACTTTCAAGAACACTTTATCACCGATCTCAACCTCAATATCTTTTCGTTTCAAGTCTGCATAAGATTTCTGACGATCTGATGCGACTTTTAGACTATCACGAATTACTTTCACTTTTTGTTTTGTGTCTTTTATCAAATCAACCCCGTGTATCTTATTTTCACTGAGCTCGGTCCAATACAGAGCTGTTCGACATTTGCGTCCATACAAATCTTCATAAGGTGCCATGTTGATGCTCGACTAAAAACTATTATTGTATGCAAATTCAATCAATGGCAGATATTGTTCCCACGTATCATTAGACTCAAGAATGCAACATCTCAACATATCCTCGAGTATCTGAATGATCCGCTCGGAGTGACCATCAGTCTGCAGGTGGAAAGCCGTACTGAAATGCAATTTCGTACCTAAAGCTTCTTGCAGTTTCCTCCAGAACGGTGAAGTAAATCTCAGATCTCTATCAGATACAATAGATAGCGGCATACCATGCAATCTCAAAATATCAGAGATATAAAGCTTAGCTAATCTATCAAGAGAGTAATCAGAAATAAAATGGGCTAATTTCGTCAATCGATCAACTACGACCCAAATTGCATCTTTCTTTCTCGGAGTCAAGGGCAACCCTGAAACAAAATCCATCGTCACTCTATCCTATTTCCACTTGGGAATCAAAATTGGTTGTAACAAACCAGATGGCACCTGATGTTCAGCTTTAACTTGCTGACAGACTAAACATTTCGATACAAAGTCAGAGATATCTCTTTCCATACCAGACCACAAATAGTGTTGCTTCAAATCATGGTACATCTTTGTACTTCCCGGATGAACAGATAAACAACTGTTATGGGCCTCATTCAAAATTAACTGTAATAACTCTAGATTTCTCGGAACACAAATTCGATCTTGAAATCTCAAACAATTATCAACATTAACTCGAAATTCAGAATCAGAGTTCATATCACACTAAGTTCGTTTTGCTATTATTTCATTATCGACTTTCTGAGCATCACATATTTGTTGTAAAAACAACAGTTTGGCATTCAATTCAGCTGAAACTGAACCATCACCAGTCAGGTCTAAATGAGCATTCATCGCACGTAATGCAAATAATGATTTCCGACTCAGTGCATCAGCAACAACATTTGCTTTACCCAGATGATAATCTATCACCAGAGCGTAATCTTTCAACAGCTCTAACGATCTTCTTTGTCGCAGATTCAAATCCTTCTAAGTCATTAAATATTTTAGACTTTTATGATCCGAAAATCATGACATTTTTAACCAAAAAGATAATGACGCCAAATTTTTAATGCGAACACAATCGTAGCCAGCTCAAGATTGTGTGTCGGATAATTCGTTTCATGCGGCTTTAATTGTCTTGAGGCATAAGGTATAACTTTGCCTTCCTGCATCAAAACACAACCCAGACCATTTAATGAAGCATCGCTATAGATCATGAATTCTTTACCCGATTCTGGTTGTACCAAAACTAGAGCTTCAGTCAATCAAAGTTTTCAACTGATCAAAATGTTTCTGACATTTATCGGACCATTCAAATCTCACATCTTTTTGAAACAATCTAGTTAACGGAGTAGCAATCATCGAAAAGCCTTTTACTAACCTTCGATAGTAACAAGCAAGTCCCAGAAAACTGCAAACTTCAGATACATTTTTCGGAGGCTTCCACTCCAAAATAGCTGAAATCTTACTTGGATCGACTCGTATACCAGATGATGACACAATATGTCCCAGAAAACTGACTTCACGCAACCAGAATTCACATTTGCTAAACTTTGCATACAATTGCTTTTCATACAAAGTCTGTAACACGATTCTCAGATGCTCAGCTTGCTCAATCTCATCACATGAATAAATGAAAATGTCGTCAATGAATACAACAACAAATCGATCTAAATACAGTCTGAAAATTCTGTTCATCAGATCCATAAAAACAGTAGGAGTATTTGTTAGTCTAAAAGGCGTAACTAAAAACTCATAATGTCTGTACCTCGTTCTGAAAGCAATTTTTGGAATATCTGAATCTTTTACTCGCAACTGATAATACCCCGATCTCAAATCTATCTTTGAAAATACAATGGCTCCTTTGAGCTGATCAAACAAATCATCAATTTTGGGCAGAGGATATTTGTTCTTTATAGTCACCTTGTTCAACTGACGATAATCAATGCACATTCTCATTGTGCCATCTTTCTTTTTCACAAATAGAACGGGAGCACCCCAAGGTGAGAAACTCGGTCTTGCAAACCCTCTGTCATTCAACTCTTGTAATTAAGATTTCAACTCTTTCAACTCTGTTGGTGCCATTCTATACGGAGCTATCGAAATAGGAGTTGTCCCCGGCACTAAGTCAATACCAAACTCAACCTCTCGTATTAGAGGTAATCCCGGTAATTCTTTAGGGAACACATCAGAAAACTCACAGACAATTGGCACAGATTCAACTTTCTTTTTAGTCTCTTTCGAATCAATTACATAGGCAAAATAAACTTCACGACCCTTTTTCACATAATTCTGAGCTTTCAATACTGATATCATAGCCGGTAACCCATTCAAATCATTAGACTCAATACAAACTATTTCATCATTCTGACATCTCAAATCAATGATCTTTCGTTTGTAATTCACAACAGCATCATGCAATGATAACCAATCCATATCCAGAATTATATCAAACTCATCAAAAGGTAATAGCATCAGATCAGCCCGAAAATAAACATCTCGGAACATCAATGGACAATTCTTGCATACTTTGTCAACCAAAACACATTTACTTAAGGGGTTCGATACTCTAATCATAAATTCAGCAGACTCCACAGGCAAAGTCTTATTGGATACTAAATTCATGCATACATATGAATGAGTAGATCCTGGGTCTATCAATGCAATCATAGAAGTATCATAAAGAGTAAATGTACCCGTTATAACATCTGGTGTAACACCCCAAACCCGGCCTAAACGTTACGACCGGATTTGGCATGTCACATAAAAGGGTTGTTTAAAAACTGCGTGTTTAATAAAAATTTCGAGTTTAATTATTTATTCGCTTGTTATCCTTTTGTTAACATTTTGGAAAACAGTTATTAAGGGTTTAGAAAATTCCCGTATTGAACATTTAATAATAATAGGTAGTAATCAAATTAAAAGCTAAACCAAATGAAATACCAAAATTAAAGTTATATTGGCCTTATTACATAACAAAACCCAAATAAAAATGAGCCCAAATAAAAGAAACGAGTTTACAGGAAAACATTGCATGGCCACCACAAGTCCGCCTCAGCTCCCAAATTCGCGGCTAGGGATTACCTGAAACATTTAAAAAGAGGGGGTGAGTTTACGAAAACTCAGTGTGTACACCCTCATCAGTAAGAACATGCATCAAAACAATCTGGGCCAAAGCCCATTACAAATCACTTTGGGCGAAGCCCGTACAGAACAGACTGGGCTTTAGCCCTTTTAGCAGAGTATAGCAGATAATCAATGCGATATGATGCAGAACCCAATCCCCACCTAAGTTTCCATCCGCTACACACCACCCGTACCTGCCAATCACACCAATGGGGATTTCTACAATCAACCCTCACCGCTACACACCATTGATGGCAGTCATGCTGCTCATCATCAAAATCGTGACATAGTCACTAGAACAGATCATGGCAGAGCCACTACAACAGATCGTGGCAGAGCCACTACAACACTTCCCCTTTCATCACATATTACCAATGTAACACCCCAAACCCGGCCCATTCACTACGACCGAATTTGAAATGCCACTGCGGAAAGACAGTTGAAAATCTTTTTGACTTAGGATAAAAACATTAAAATTTCTTAACTCTTGAAAACCATGTCCATTTAAAATTATGCTTAACACTTTGTTATTATAAAATGTCCAAATTAAAACTTTAGCATACATATATTTTGAGTAAATAGGTTTCTAAAAATAAAATCATCTTCATGTAGTAATTTAATTTAATTAAACCATAATTAAAATAATACCAAAAATAATAACAAGGCCCTTATTACATCAAAGAAATTCCCAAAATACTGATAATATAAAAATGCATAAAATAATCAAAATATCTTCTTTTGCATGGCCACCTCGTATCCACTCTAACCCGGTCCAAAAGTCACAATTCACCTGCGATGGTTAAGAAAAATAGGGTGAGTCCACAGACTCAGTGCATAATCATTACACATGTTTCCACTCGTATGGGCTTGGCCCGTACCCACACAGTTCATGTAACCAGTCATGCCAAATGTATCCCAGCCCAACCTAAGTCCATCCGTTACACCAACCTTAGCAGACTCCCTGCCCAAGGCCGTGGCTAATCCACCACTGATCACATCGTGATCCACAAATCTTACCTTAGCAGACCTGCTGCTCAAGGCCGTGGCTGAGCCACCGATCACATAAGTGATCCCAATGTTAATCCGTCTACGGTGATGCACACAGCCATCGACCGCCGAGATGGGCACCAAGCCAACACCTCCCTTGATGATGCACACAGCAAATCATCAAGCGCTAATGTAGCACGAGGCTAACATTAGACCACGTACATAGTTATGTACACCCCATCCTTCCTTGATCACATCCAATCCCCCATGCATATATGTAAATGTGTCATGTCAAACCAACATAAGAATGAATATACATTACATGTTCATAGCCACATCACATATACATCATAAATAATTTACTATCACACCATACTAACCTGTTAACCGATTACCCCAAACATGGGTATCCACCACTTTAGCCTTATTGTCGGCTACCACACATCATACACAAATATATATATATCAATACACAAATAACAGGAGAAACAGTGCGATAATTACGCACCTTATTAGCACAGTCTACTAAATCCTGAAACCCGAAGTCTAGACGATTTTGCACTCCTACGATTTCTGAACTCCCTTCTCAATGCCGATTTGGTCCTTTACCAAATCCCGAAGGCTTGCTCATTGAAGTTGTCGAAATCCCTATTTGCCATTGTTAGTACCGGCTATGCACAATAATCAAGGAAGATGGTCCTTGGCCGAATAGTATAGCTGCTTACCACAAGTCTCCAAATCCCGAAAGATCACCTCTTGGTTTGGCGCCCAGACTAAAAGGGGTTAGATTTTGGTTTCGACTAACCAAAGATAAAAGAAAGAAGAATAACGTTACAGAGTTCCTTACCATACCATCCGAACTGATCGAATCGCTTGCACCCAAAGTCTCCTTGAACACTGAGAGATTTGGCTTTTAGGGAATGACAAAAAGAGTAGTTTTCAGGAAAAGATGATAATACAAAAGAACAAGAAAGAAGAATAACTAGACTACCACCTTCGGCTTTGAAGTTCAATGAATGATTCGGCTCCAACAAAAGATACAATCGGCACCAAAAGGAGGGAGGTTCGGTTTCAAGGTTTCAAGAAAAGAGAAAAGGTAGAGAGGACTACAATATTCGGTAAGAGGCACTAGAAAAAAACAATTAAAATTCAACACTTAATCCCCTAAATGACCGAAATTCAAACACCACCCAAAAGACCCTTGGCCGGCCACTGATTCCTTTTTAATCATATCCCAAATTCCTCTCCTATTTTATCTCTTAACCACTCACTTGAACTAAATAAAATAAGCCTTATTTATCTCTTATCAAACATTCAAAATAAAATAAAAACCACCTTTTATCCATTATCACCTCTTCAATTAAAATACAAAATAAAATAATAATAATCCATTCTTCCAGCCAAATTTAAAAGCTAAACACCAAGCTTATCCTTATCTTTCCAATGCCCATGTGCCGTCCACTGCCTTTCCAAACTGCTGCAAAATAAAAATAAAAAGAAAACACCCAAATTGCTGCCCCCATGGTTCGAACATATGCCCTGCTCCAGCAAGCTGCAAGACATGTCCCCAGGCCACTCTGCCAAGGCGCTCTTTGTGTCATAGACTCGCCCCAACATCTTTTAAGGCCTCCTTCGTTAGCTCCCTTGCCTTAATGCCAAAACAAAAAAATAAAACACGCCAGGCGCTTCCCTCATGGCTCGAACTTGAGTCCTTTCGCCAAGACCTTTAAGTGGCGCCCCAAGCCACTCCACCAACCCGTCTTTCTTGTCCACCAATGCCCACAAAATCCTTTAAACCCTCCTTAACTCAGCCCTTCCTTTTTA
This sequence comes from Gossypium australe, assembly GCA_005393395.2. Classification (NCBI taxonomy): domain Eukaryota; kingdom Viridiplantae; phylum Streptophyta; class Magnoliopsida; order Malvales; family Malvaceae; genus Gossypium; species Gossypium australe. The sequence goes on from CM016614.1 coordinate 51,241,790, forward strand.
ACGCCAAACCCCAAAAATAAAACACCACTTGCTGCCGCCGTGCTTCGAACCCAAGCCCTTGTTGGCGTTATAACCAGCCCCTTAAGTGGCGCATGGAAGCCACTTTACCAAGGCATTTCTTATGCCATAAACCTCCAACAACTTTTCTTAAAGCCCCCTTAGCCTAGCTCCCCCTTAATTAACACTTAAAAATAAAATTTCTCCTATAGCTCGGGCCTTCCCTTAGCTTATCACTAGCACCTAAAATACCTCAATCAACACCATGATGACCATACTTATGCAAAATAATTTAATAAAAATTTACCCCTATTTCAGGATATTACAATTCTACCCCCTTAAAATAATTTCGTCCTCGAAATTACTTGGCTGCCTAACGGTCGTACATCCTAGTTCACCACACTACGCTATAGCTGCGCATTCTGATCTTAAAGAGCTATCCATATTTCTAGGTACAATTTCTAAGTCCACACTCAAGGTTATAGATACTTTACTAGCAACAAAAACAAACTGCCACCAAAACGAACAAAACAATAAAGGAATATTCCAGGCATAAGAAACTTACCTGCTGACACTTCTGGCACATCATTATCCTCCCTCTGACGGACTGCATAAACCAGACCTGGTTGTCTTGCCTCAGTGTCACAATTACCTCGGCCTAATGCTCCACGACCTCGGCCGGAACCATTCCCTCCATGGTTCGGACCACGACCCCTTGTCGCCTGCTGACCACCTCTGCCCGGCTGCTCATAACCCTGGCCTAATGTCCGAGTCCTATTCGGATCCTGAGGACAATCTTTAATCAGATGAGACTTGGACTTGCATCTGAAGCATTCTCGATCCCGATTCCAGCACTCGCCAACATGGTATCTTCCACATCGAGCACATGGACGATCTGGATTCCCAATAGTTGACTTAGGAATACGAGCAGGAGTCTCGGCCCTCGGTCTTTTCTGAAATCTCTCAAACGATTCTGGCGAACCAAAACTCCTCTTATCCCGGTTTCTTTCTCTATCTCTATTCTGCCTCTCAGTCCTCTTGACCTCTTCAGCTATCCGAGCTTTCTCCACTAAAATGGCGAAGTCTCTTTCTCGTTGCGGAGCAATCAAAACCCGTAATTCATCTCGCAGCCCATCTTCAAACCTGATGCATCTCTCATAATCGGTCGCCACGATGCCCCGAGCATACCGGCTCAAACGCAGAAACTCAGCCTCGTATTCCGCTATTGACTTGCCACCTTGCACCAAATTGAGGAACGCCTTCCTCTGAGCGTCCACATAGCTCGCTCCGACATACTTCCCTTCGAACTTGATCTTAAAGTAGCCCCAGTCCACTCGATCTGCAGGGGTACCTTCCTTAACCGTGAGCCACCACTGGTAGGCTTCATCCCGTAGCAACGAAACAGCACCGTTAAGCTTCTCCTCTGCAGTTAAATCCAAGTCATCCATAATCCTTTCAACTGCCTCTAGCCAGTATTCTGCCACGTTTGGAGCTACCCCGGACACTCCTCTGAAAACCTCGGCTCCATTCGACCTAAGTCTTTCGGCCACTAACTTCCGAGTCCCACTGCCCACATTGGCTCCTGCCACTAGCTCGAGCACCCGCAGCATAGCCTGTGATACTGCGTCGTCTCCTCCTGTCTGATCCTGATGTTCAACCTCAACAGCTGGTGGCGGCGGCACATCATTCTCTGACCCATGGCCAGACCCAACCGGTTCCGATACTGCCATCCTGCCTCTACCACGTCCACGAGTATTGCGACCACGCCCCCTAGAACTCATATCTAGCGTCACGACTTAATCTGTTTAGAAAGTTTTATGCATTAGAAATTTTGTTCCACTGTTTATCCACGAGCAAATTTTATGAAGAGAAGTTTTCAGAAGTGGTTCTTTCGATCAATCAAAGTTTCATTCCAAATTCTCTATTCTAATTCAAACATTCACATTCTTCACTAAGGACACATTCATACATCTATGTCACTTTCTTGAGCATTCCCAACCCAGGGTAATTTCGTCATTTTTCCTACAGGGGTATTTTGGTAATAAATCAGGGTCAATCTGAAAATAAGTTTCAAATTCAAGGTATTTCAGACTTTACAAAATCTCGGGGGTCATCTTGAAAATTTATTTTTCAAATCAGAGGTGTTGCAAAAATTTCAGGAATTGGGGTTGTTTCAGTAATTTTGGAAGTTAAGGGCATTTTCGTAAATTCCCCAAATCAGGATGGCTTGATACTTGTAAAACAGAAGTTGTTGATATATTTTTGTCATGTTGAGACATTTTAGTAAAAGTCGAGGGAAATATGAAAATTTAGAAACCAAGGGCATTTTGGTAATTTTATCAACCAGGGGTATTTTCGTAAATTTTCCCAAAACCAGAGTATCTTGATATTTTGAAGACTCGAGAGTTTAGTACTTTGTAAAGTAAAATTATTTTAACAAAAGTTGAGGGTAGCACGGAAATTTTACAATACAGGGGCATTTTTGTAATTTTGTAAATCGAAAAAACATCTTTCCAAAATCGGATTTAGGGTTTACAAACCAAGGGGTAAATTTAAAAAATTTTAAAACTAAGGGTTTTAAAACAGTAAGGCTAATCCCTTTCGGGTTTTAATAATTGGTTTAGCCTATGAACAAGTCCTCTTGGTTAAGGTGAACCGTAGCTACGCACCAGGTAGGATTCGAGTAAAGAGGAGGTGAGTCGCTGGAACTGCTTAAATACCAAGCTCTTACTGAATACCACTCCTAGACATGCGTACCATGGTTGCCACACCTTAACTCGGCGACTTACTTCACAGGTTTGTTTAATAGTCCTTAAGTCTTATGCATATGTTTGAGTAAACTAATCCTAGGGTCCAACAGCCTTAATATTCTAATCTACGAGGCCAAATAAACCCATAACAATTCATATATACAAATCACTTCAAAAGTCCGAAGTACTTACCTGGTGGACTTCGGCCCGGAGGTACAGGTGCCATGCAAGAATAACCTGAAAAGTTTCTTAAAAGCCCATGTTTTCTAAAATCCCATTCTTGAAAACATTTTTGGACCCAAACCATCAAAGCCGAGTTTTGAACCGGGCTCTGGTACCAATTTGTAACACCCCAAACCCGGCCCATTCACTACGACCGAATTTGAAATGCCACTGCGGAAAGACAGTTGAAAATCTTTTTGACTTAGGATAAAAACATTAAAATTTCTTAACTCTTGAAAACCATGTCCATTTAAAATTATGCTTAACACTTTGTTATTATAAAATGTCCAAATTAAAACTTTAGCATACATATATTTTGAGTAAATAGGTTGCTAAAAATAAAATCATCTTCATGTAGTAATTTAATTTAATCAAACCATAATTAAAATAATACCAAAAATAATAACAAGGCCCTTATTACATCAAAGAAATTCCCAAAATACTGATAATATAAAAATGCATAAAATAATCAAAATATCTTCTTTTGCATGGCCACCTTGTATCCACTCCAACCCGGTCCAAAAGTCACGATTCACCTACGATGGTTAAGAAAAATAAGGTGAGTCCACAGACTCAGTGCATAATCATTACACATGTTTCCACCCGTATGGGCTTGGCCCATACCCACACAGTTCATGTAACCAGTCAGGCCAAATGTATCCCAGCCCAACCTAAGTCCATCCGTTACACCAACCTTAGCAGACTCCCTGCCCAAGGCCGTGGCTAATCCACCACTGATCACATCGTGATCCACAAATCTTACCTTAGCAGACCTGCTGCTCAAGGCCGTGGCTGAGCCACCGATCACATAAGTGATCCCAACGTTAATCCATCTACGGTGATGCACACAGCCATCGACCGCTGAGATGGGCACCAAGCCAACACCTCCCTTGATGATGCACACAGCAAATCATCAAGCGCTAATGTAGCACGAGGCTAACATTAGACCACGTACATAGTTATGTACACCCCATCCTTCCTTGATCACATCCAATCCCCCATGCATATATGTAAATGTGTCATGTCAAACCAACATAAGAATGAATATACATCACATGTTCATAGCCACATCACATATACATCATAAATAATTTACTATCACACCATACTAACCTCTTAACCGATTACCCCAAACATGGGTATTCACCACTTTAGCCTTTATTGTTGGCTACCACACATCATACACAAATATATATATCAATACACAAATAACAGGAGAAACAGTGCGATAATTACGCACCTTATTAGCACAGTCTACTAAATCCTGAAACCCGAAGTCTAGACGATTTTGCACTCCTACGATTTCTGAACTCCCTTCTCAATGCCGATTTGGTCCTTTACCAAATCCCGAAGGCTTGCTCCCTAAAGTTGTCGAAATCCCTATTTTCCATTGTTAGTACCGGCTATGCACAATAATCAAGGAAGATGGTCCTTGGCCGAATAGTATAGCTGCTTACCCCAAGTCTCCAAATCCCGAAAGATCACCTCTTGGTTTGGCCACCAGACTAAAAGGGGTTAGATTTTGGTTTCGACTAACCAAAGATAAAAGAAAGAAGAATAACGTTACAGAGTTCCTTACCATACCATCCGAACTGATCGAATCGCTTGCACCCAAAGTCTCCTTGAACACTGAGAGATTTGGCTTTTAGGGAATGACAAAAAGAGTAGTTTTCGGGAAAAGATGATAATACAAAAAAACAAGAAAGAAGAACAACTAGACTACCACCTTCCGCTTTGAAGTTCAATGAATGATTCGGCTCCAACAAAAGATACAACCGGCACCAAAAGGAGGGAGGTTCGGTTTCAAGGTTTCAAGAAAAGAGAAAAGGTAGAGAGGACTACAATATTCGGCAAGAGGCACTAGAAAAAAACAATTAAAATTCAACACTTAATCCCCTAAATGACCGAAATTCAAACACCACCCAAAAGACCCTTGGCCGGCCACTGATTCCTTTTTAATCATATCCCAAATTCCTCTCCTATTTTATCTCTTAACCACTCACTTGAACTAAATAAAATAAGCCTTATTTATCTCTTATCAAACATTCAAAATAAAATAAAAACCACCTTTTATCCATTATCACCTCTTCAATTAAAATACAAAATAAAATAATAATAATCCATTCTTCCAGCCGAATTTAAAAGCTAAACACCAAGCTTATCCTTATCTTTCTAATGCCCATGTGCCGTCCACTGCCTTTCCAAACTGCTGCAAAATAAAAATAAAAAGAAAACACCCAAATTGCTGCCCCCATGGTTCGAACATATGCCCTGCTCCAGCAAGCTGCAAGACATGCCCCCAGGCCACTCTGCCAAGGCGCTCTTTGTGTCATAGACTCGCCCCAACATCTTTTAAGGCCTCCTTCGTTAGCTCCCTTGCCTTAATGCCAAAAAAATAAAACACGCCATGCGCTTCCCTCATGGCTCGAACTTGAGTCCTTTCGCCAAGACCTTTAAGTGGCGCCCCAAGCCACTCCACTAACCCGTCTTTCTTGTCCACCAATGCCCACAAAATCCTTTAAACCCTCCTTAACTCAGCCCTTCCTTTTTAACGCCAAACCCCAAAAATAAAACACCACTTGCTGCCGCCGTGCTTCGAACCCAAGCCCTTGTTGGCGTTATAACCAGCCCCTTAAGTGGCGCATGGTTACCAAGGCATTTCTGATGCCATAAACCCCCAACAACTTTTCTTAAAGCCCCCTTAGCCTAGCTCCCTCCTAATTAACACTTAAAAATAAAATTTCTCCTATAGCTCGGGCCTTCCCTTAGCTTATCACTAGCACCTAAAATACCTCAATCAACACCATGATGACCATACTTATGCAAAATAATTTAATAAAATTTTACCCCTATTTCAGGATATTACACCCAACCCCATGCAAACATATTAATTCGTGTATGCAGTATGTCATGTATGCAAAACATATATCAAATATAAGTATAACATGAATTACCGTCACAATCAAATAGACATAAAACAACATAATCAAGCTAATCAACCTCTAAGGGTATAACCGTAATTTTACCTACCAAGGGTATTTTCATAATTTACCCACCAAGGGCATTTTCGTAATTTACCTTTTAGGGGTATTTTGGTACTTTACCCTTCCAAGGGTATATCAGTAATTTTTCACCTGCAATGGCCTTTCCCAAGGGCCCAAATGTCGCCCTGAGCAGCTCGGTTACCATTTTCGTTCTTTACCAGACTACTGGGCATAAAACCCGATTTCGGCCCATTCGGGCCCACACGCTCGTGTGGCCCACCTAACACAAATCTAGCCACGTATATAAGATTCACCTAGTCTAGTTCACTATATACTACATCATCATACAATTTATTCCGTTGGGCCCACTTCGGCCCATCGCGGCCCAAGCAGCCTTAACCCACAAGAATACCACTGATGGCCTTAACTATCGCGTCGAAGCCCCACACGTGCGCTCGCACGCTCTTGTGGCTACTATTGCCGTGATCGGCACTTCGGCATTTGCCGCTCTACAACTAGAGTAGAGAGAGCTACACACCTGATAGGAATTCTGAAGCTGCTAAATTGCGCTCCGAAAGCTCTTATGCCCAACGCCTGTCAAGGTATGTTAACTCTCCTCCTAGAATGCTGCTCTTTATATAGCTAGCTCTTCACCTTCCTTCTTTGTATCTTTCCGATGTGGGATCCCTTCGTCAGTAGAGTTTAATTTCAACTGAAACTCTTGCTGTCCAATCTGCAAAATAAATACTCCCTTGCTTCTCATGAGATTCGAACCCAGGCTCCCTTGCAACATAATCCATGCTGCTAACCACTTGGCCACAAGCTCCTCTTGTGTCTAAAACCATGGGCAACTAAATAAAAATCTATAGCCCAATTCTAAGGTCCATGTAAAAAGAAAACCAAAATGCACGAGCCAAGACTTGAACCTTGGACCTCCTTCCTTCCTTGTGGCGTCACTTCCTTGCTCCCTAAGTGGCGTCACTTTGCCACTACACCACACCTCCACTTGTGTTATTTTCTCCATGTTTTATTCTTAAAGCCTACCTACCAACTCCTAGGGTTTTTTTCACCTAAAACCAAAATTTCCCTAAAGCCAAAGTTTGATCCCGGGACTTCATAGAAGCCCTCTAACCTTCCAAAATCACTCACCTAATAAGTCCAACTTGCACTAAAGCCATTCTCTTGTTCTCCAAAAATTTTAAACGCTACTACTCCCAAGGCCCATTGGGCCCAATCCTACTAGGCCCAATTTCAGGATGTTACATCTGAAGATGAAACTTCCTCATGGGCTCGGATGGCATAAACTCTGGCAGCCACTCTAGCTTCAGATCTCGCAACTGAGTCTTTCGCAACTCTCTGACTGCCACTGACATTTCTTGTATTCCGAGAAAGTCTACCCCTAGCTGAAACATTATCTGATCTCAAATTTTGAACAATCTCTTGCTCAATAGGCTCTAGGCAGTCTTAAAAGAAATGGTCTAATGATCCACATTTGAAACAGGCTCGATCATTCAACTTACAATTTCCCGAATGTCTTTTACCACAATGCTTACATTCAGGTTACTCAGATCGGACATTTCCCACACTAGCCATCAAAGTCGCTGGAGCTTTGAAGTTCGACTGCGATCTCGTTTGATCTCTATTCAAATATTAGCCTTTGAACAACTATACTCATCTCTGAATTTCTTTGAAGCAGACTAAAATGTTTTACTCAGAAATCTCTTTCTCGTGTCTCTAGCTTCAAACTCAGCTTTTCTCTTAACTTCCCTGAGTGCCTCAGCTTTACATGCTCGATCAACAAGCACCACAAACTCTTTTATTTCTAGAATACCAACTAGCAAACGAATATCTTCATTTAAGCCATCTTCAAATCTTTTACACATTATTGCCTCGGTCGAAACATATTCTCGAGCATATTGACTAAATCTCAGGAACTCTCGTTCATACTCGTTGACAGACATGCGACCCTGTTTCAATTCCAGAAACTCTTCCCATTTCTAATCAATAAATCTTAGACTCGTGTATTCCTTCTGAAACTCAGACTGAAAGAAATCCCATGTAACCCGTTCCTTTGGAACCACAGAAATCAAAGTCTTCCACCACTAATAGGCTGCATCTCATAACAAAGAAACGACAAATTTTTTGCATTCATCAGGAGTCAATGATAGTTCATCAAACACTCGGATTGTATTCTCGAGCCAGAATTCAACTTTCTCAGCATCATCATCACTAGTGGCCCTGAACTCTTTAGCCCCATATTTAGTTCTAATATATTGAGTGAACCACTCATTCATAATTTGGAAAAAGGCTTGTTTAGCCTCTCCTTCCTGACCGCTAGTAGCCGATCTTGAATCAGATGGCGCTGTCCCTTGAGCGGGAGTAGGCGCATTGCTCTCAACATCGTCAGCTACAGCTCTTTCGGTATCCTTTTACCATACAAAAACACATTTTATATGTTAGGATTCATCACACTGTCACAGTTTGTCTATATGGCATGTATAGTTAGACTCTCATATGCTACGTTAGTTGAGAATCGACTAAACCATAGCTCTGATACCAGTCAAATTGTAACACCCCTAACCCATAACAATCTCCGATCTAAGGTTAAGAGGCATTACCGAACAATCGAAAACTTTTACAAACATTTCATAGCATAATTCAACAAATCGAATCAAAGTATCCCTTAAATAGGTCTACGAGACCTTAAGCATGCATTAGAAAGGGGTCAGGACTAAACCGAACACATTCAAAATTTTTAGAAATTTTAAACATTTTTCTAAGTTACAGAGGTCACACGACTGTGTGGGCGGGCTGTGTGCCTCCCACGGCCTCAGACACGCCCGTGTGTCTAAGCCGTGTCAAAACAGGGCATACATACTGACTTGTCCACACAGCCATAGACATGCCCGTGTGCCTCACTCGTGGTCGCTACTGACTTGCACCACACAGCCAGTCACACGCCCGTGTGTCTAGCCCGTGGTCGAGTCTAACTTGTTCTAAAATGCAACCACGAGGGACACGGTCGAGCCACATGCCCGTGTGCTCAAACTTGTGGGCAATTATAGGCCATTTGCAAGGCCAAAATGCCACCCACACTTTGGGCTATCCCTACAAGCACATACAAGCATCATTTCAATCACCAATGGTAACCAAAACATACCAAATTATACATCATTTCTACCCATTCAAGAACATTATAAATATAACAACTTAGTTATCATTTAGCTCAACTAGATCACAAGCATTTCTATGCAAGTTTCATCCATAATCTTACCATTATAATTTAACCTCTTCACATCAATAAAATGTCAACTTTGATTCATAAACATATCATAATTTTGGTCATCTCAATAGCCCTCATAACTTACAAAAATATGCATCATAAAACATGACTACTCATTCACATAATTTACATATAGATAGCCATATCACATAGTTATACACACACCTTAAACATAATCCTTTCCAACTAGACTATACTTGCCATACTTAATATATATACATGACCATAAGGTACCAAAATATGTTTGGTTAGTGTAATGGCGATCCACGACAATCCCCGAGCCTTTCGTAGCTTTAATGATCTATAAAACAAAGCAAACACACAAAAAATAAGCTTTCAAAAGCTTTAGTAAGCCATATAAAAATAAACTTAACATATAATCATTTATAAGCATAGAAAATCAAGTTCATTAACATATCTTCATTTGAAACACATAAATATCTCTTTGGCTCATTTGATTAGCCATTGCTTACCAACATATCATATCTCAAGCATCTATTTTGCTCATATCACAAAACATACATATATCATATTTTATTCATTGCATCTATGTACATATTTACTCATCTTTCATTCTTATACAAAGCTATGTACCAGAAACGATTATACATTTCACATCGTCTTTAGTTTCTCGAAATTGCCCGTTGAACCATTTGGAATCAAATAGGATACTCAGAATACTCGAAATAGTCGTACAATGCCAACGTCCCAAACATGGTCTTACATGTAACCAAATATCGATGCCACTGTCCCAGACAGGGTCTTACACGAATCAAATACGATGCCAATGTCCTAGACATGGTCTTACACGTAAATCTCAAATCGACGCCAATGTCCCAAACGTGGTCTTACACGATATCAAATATCATAAACCTATGTCATGACATATAAAATCCTATCTATTCCTAGATTCGTACGGGACTTTTCGGACATTGATACATTGTTGATACTTCCTCGGATTTCATGTATATACCATCTTGTACACATTTATCACAATTAATTTTCATAGGCTCATGAATAAACCAATTCAAAATGCATTTATTTGTATAGACTTACCTCGTACAAGAAGAACGGAAACTAACGGCTATTTAATTACTTTCGACTTTCCTCTATCTAAATCCGTTTTCTTCGGTTCTTGATCTATACACATTCAAATTTAATCCATTTATTCACCAAATCATTCAATTCAATCCAAAAACACATATTTAGGGCAATTTACAAATTAGCCCCCACATTTTCACATTTTGACATTTTAGTCCCTATTTCACAAAATCACAAAATACACAAAATTCAATACAACCCATGCTTAGCCGAATATTCCCATGCTCCATACAAGTTCATACATTTCATTTATTTTACATTTTAGCCCTTAAAAATATTATTTTCTCAATTTAATCAAAATCACTCAAATTCACTAAAAATCCAAAGACAAAACATATTAACCTAACACATATATTTCATATTTCATCATCAAACATCACAACACTCATGAATTCATCAATGGCATATTTCAAAATCACCATCAATTCACAAAATTGAGACATGGGTTTTGTAGTATTCGTAGCAATGATTAGAAAACGTAGAAATTATCAAAAATTGAAACCGAAACATACCTTAATTTAGCTTAGAAGTAGCCGAAACCTAGCTTGGTTTTATTTCTTCTTTTTTCTTTCCTTCAATATTCAGCTAGATGAGCACAAAATAGATGGCTTATTTTAAGCTTTATTTTTATTATATTAACATTATTAATCCTTTTACAAAATTAGCCTTTTAATTAACATAATAAACTTTTATACATTAGGGCCATTTTTGTCCATTATCATCCACTTACTTATATAATGGCTTAATTACTTTATAAGGCCACACATTTATAAAGACATAACACATAGGTGCTTTTAACCTATGGCATGCTAATTTAGCATCTTTCACAATTAGGTCCTTTTATCAAATTAAGCACACAAACGGATAAATTAAATCATAGAGCTTTCACACATGCTTAATCTCATATTGCAAGCATAGAAAATAATATTAAAATATTTTTTGGCTCAAATTCGTGGTCTCGAAACCACTATTCTGACTGGGGTCTAAACCGGACTGTTAGAAAGAGAGTTATTTGATGAATTCAATTTTCTCATGATTAACATCCAACCCCTTCTTAGAAATATATTGTCCGAAAACAATCCTTCCGTTCACCATAAGATGGCATTTTTCCCAATTCAAGACTAGCTTTGTGTCTTCACACCTTCTGTAGAACTCGTTCTAAATTTGCTAGACAATCGGTGAAAGAATCCTCATACCTAGAGAAGTCATCCATGAACATCCAACCTGTCTTCAATCATGTCAACAAAGATTGATGTCATGCATAAATGTAGTTGGTGCATTACATAAACAGAAAGGCATTCTTCGAAAAGCATAGGTCCCAAAGGGACAAGTGAATATGGTCTTTTCTTGATCATTAGGGCGAATTGAAATTTGATGGTATCCAAAATAGCCATCAAGAGAACAATAATATTCTTTCCCTGCTAGCCTATCTAACATTTGGTCAACGAATGGTAAGGGAAAGTGATCCTTCTGTGTCGCATCATTGAGTTCTTTATAATCAATACAGACACGCCACCTGATTACAACCTGTATTGAGACTAATTCATTCATTGCATTAGGGACCACAATTAAGCCATCCTTTTTCGGAACACACTAAGTTAGGGTAACGCACTCGTTATTGAAAATTGCATACATGATACATGCATCCAACCATTTTGGTAATTCCTTTTTCATAACCTTTTTCATCGCTGGGTTTAATCACCTTTGAGTATCCACCATCAGCTTTTTACCTTTTTCTAACCTGATTTTATGTTGACAAAGTGTTGGGCTTATACCCTTGATATCAACGATGTTCCATCCGATGGCTCTCTTATGTTCCTTTAACACTTGAAGTAGAACCTCTTCTTGTTCCGGAATTAGCTGAGCAAAGATGATCATTGGTAAAGTATTGTTCTCCCCCAAGTATCCATACTTCAAACTCTTGGGAAGAGATTTCAATCCAATTATGGCGGTTTAACTATAGATGATAACATGTTCTTAGAGGTGTCCTCCAAAGGACCTAATGGTTCCTTGCAATGTCTCCACCAATCTAGTTGGTGAACTCGTTCCTGATCAAGTTGAACCACGATATCGTCATGAGTTTCCATAATGTCATCATCAGGGTGGCACTCACCCTCTTTTTGGGATGCAAAATCTTGAGGTGTATCTTGCTAACTAGATTCCACAGAATTCATACTATCTGCATCAGAAAACCGTTCTACTTCACACTCTTCAAGTTCCTTAGACAACCCATTTCCCATAGAAGTAGTTGCCACTAATAACGAAAATCCCGTTCCATTTCCTATGTTCTAAATCTCTATGTCCCAAAAGCCACTATTTGAGATCTCGTAATTAGTGAGACGCTCACACCCCCAATTAAAATCATTACTACTGTCGTTCTCAAGTGAAACAATGATTTTTCGTGTTATTTTAGTCCAAATGCTTTCCCTTGATATGACATCAAATTTTGCCTTGCTATTCTTGTCCAAACTAGTATAGAAGTACTATAGTTGTACCGCACTCTCAAATCTGTTCCCAATTAGTCCTCATAATATTCTTTTGAATCTCTCCCAAGTCTACCCTAAATTTTCTACACTCCCATGTTTGAATTCGAAAAACCCTTCATATGGGGCAAGCACATTGTTCATAGGAATATTCCACTTCAAGAACAATTGGAGAAATTCTTCCCATGAAGTAATAGTATCTAAAGGTAACATATCTAACCACTCCCTAGCTTTTCCTTCTAGAGCAAATGGTATCAACAATAACCAAATTATTTCATTTGGAACTCCGATATAGCTAATAGTGCTACAAACATGTTCAAATCTTCGAAGAAAGCCCACAGGGTCTTCCTCCTTATCTTCACAAATTTGAAGATTCAACATAACTTACAATATCAAAGACGGATTAATCTCAAAGTGTGGCACATCAGCATCTGGTGTTAATATACTAGGCTGTAGACAATTACGGTTGTACAACATGGTGTCCAAGGTCATTGCTGATAAATTATAGGTATCTTATTCCGTAAGAAAGCTCAAGTTCTTATAATAAGTAAAAGAATAAATCAAACAGATAAATAGCATTGTCTATTTAACCAATATAACTAATGATAATGTTGTATCTATAAGTTTAACTTTCGTCAATTATCTCCCTAACTAACATACACTAAAACTAAAAATAACTCAATCTAGCATCGGCTCCCCGGCAACGACGCTAATAACTTGACTGCCTCCGTCTCTTCCCTAGTGAACGACGAGGGTTAAATCAACACTAAAAACAACAAAAAATCAGAAACTATACTATTGTGCAATGTCTACAAGTGAGAAGGTCAGCTGTAATATAATTGTACAACGGAGTACATAGTACTCAGAGGATCGAACCCAAGAGAGTCAATGATTGAGAAAATTATAGCAACAAGCATGCAACATAAGGAGTCTAAATAATTATTTGCTAAACACTATAGCTATGGCTTGCCATAAAATAAAAAATAATTACACTAATTTATCAATAATTAACACAAGGACTAAATTGTAAAATATGCAAAGTTGATTGATTTCGATGTAGTTCACTAATCTTCGAATTAGGGATCTAAATTGCTTAAACTCCTAAAGAGATTTCATTTTACCTTCCAGCTTCAACTTTACCAAATGAAACAAATTAGTGTAATTTATCTCTCGATCTCACCGGTTAACTAGGGACTAACAAATTGATGCTTAACGAGATTACCTCTTAGTCTCACTTGCCTAAATATTCTCTTAGAGGCGTCAATCTTAAGTTTTTAGGTTTATTCAATTTAGTCCAATTTATTTGCAACTTAATGCCTCATCAAAAATTAGCTTACACGCATTTCCATCAACCAACCCTCTTAGAGTTTAGTTATCCATGCTAAAAATTAAGCTAACAAACATCCAAGAAAAGGAAATGACAGTCATGAACATAAAACTTGAGAAAAATATGAAAGTTTGGATTTTAATCTATAAACTTAAAACAAAAGTGTAGATGAACATTCAATAGCAAAATAAAGTGCATGAAACATCAAAGTTGAAGTCTTTAAACGATTAAACTAAAAGAAACTAAAATATATTAAACTAAAGGTTGATGTCATTACAAGTAAAGGAAATGGACTAAAACTGCAAATAGACCCTAGCTACAGTAATAGCTAACCTAACTAACATTAAGAACGAAAAGAAAAGTTTTAGAGATCAACTCCATAATAACTTAACAACATGCACACACAGGTATTGAAGGGTCTAGAACCTCCTATATTCACAGTGCCTATTTTAAAGATCAACTATGTAGGACCTAGACGAGACCCCAACACGATAGTCGATGTACTCTGTCACCCAAAAAGTTTTCAAGTTCCGAGAATACGGTTCTGCATTCATCAATCTTACTCTTCGAGTGTTGTCGTCCATGTCCTTCTTAACCTTCTCTAAGTACACGTGTCCCGCCTCCATCTGCTTAGCTTGTCCCAGCCCTATTCTTGGCATCAATGTTGCCAGCCTATAGAACTTAGCTAAGAAAATAACTAAAATTGGCAAACGACATATACGCATCAAGACGGAGTTAACCATTTTTATGAGGTTGGTCATTATATGACTGTATCGATACCTATTATTAAAATTTTGAGCCCACTGCCACAGCGACATGCTATCTAACCACTGTCAGAAAGGAGTATTCATTTACCCCTTTATATCAACCTCAAGCCTCGCTAGCTTGTGCCTGAAACGGAGTGGTTTTATCTCATACCTTGTGTATGTATTCGGATATGAAACATTATTATTCTTTTTAGTTTGTAAAAGTGCTTTGAATTATTTAAAGAATAAAAAAATAAAAAAAAAATGCTTTTTATCCATGTTCACGACTTGTTTTCACTAGTCTTTATTCTTGTATTCCCGGTGGAAGTTAATGGAAATATGTAACACCCCTTACCCGTATTCGACACTTGAACCTGGTAAGAGGCATTACCGTACTTAACTAGCTCAATCATACAACATCGATCCATAAAATTTTGTTTCAAAATAAAACTTTTCATTCAAGACCATAATGTCCTTATTATAGGTCTACAAGACCTTAAACATGCACTCGGAATGATTCGAGACCAAACCGGAAACTTTTGGACACTTAGAAAAAATTTGACACAAAACAAGGCCACACGCCCGTGTGAAAGGTGGAACACGCCCGTGTGGCATATCACTTACCCGTGTTCCACACCCGTGTGGGTTTATTTCTTCAATTCGAACCTACAGAGGTTTTCACACGGCTGGACACACGCTTGTGTCCCTGGCCTGTGTCCCTCACACGGCCACAACACGCCCGTGTCTTTGCCCATGTGTGAAAACCTTGACATTCTGTTTATGACGTCATCATCCCAATATGGTCACACGGCCAAGGCACACCCCCATGTCCTTAGACCGTGTGTCGAATTAAATTCCTAATTTCAGGTGCAGACTTCACACGGCCTGGGCACATGCTCGTGTCTTAGGTCGTGTCTCCCACACGGTTGAGACACACGGTCGTGTCTCCGTCCGTGTGTTTACAACTAAGCATACTGACTTGCCAACCTAGGATACATGGGGGACACACGACCTATCAACACACCCATGGGGCTGACTGTGTGTCACGCACGGCCTAGATACACGCCCGTGTGTCTACCCGTGTAGACATCTGTAAGGCTATCTACCAAGCCAAATGCCACCCTACAAAGCAACCATACTTATACCAATTCAATTCAACATATATCATGACCATAAGGCACTTATAAGAACTCAAATCAAAACATCCACACAAGTATATATTTCATGAATTTCATCAACACTGGATAGATGAACTTGTAATGTATTGGCCAATTTCCAATGACCATTTACAAAATCAATTGAACAAGATTAATAGCCAACACCTTGGCTAACAAATATGACATAACAAAATAACCAAATCCTATACATGCCATATTCAAAATAAATCTAACTTCGCTATACCAAATAGAGGTTGATAGCGTGATTCTGAGCTCCGACATCGCACGATCCTCGAGTTAGCTAGGCGATGCTACAAGGAAAAGGGAAATGAGAGGGGTAAGCATAAAGCTTAGTAAGTTTGCATGAAATAAATAGCAACATAAGGCTTATAAAGTCATCCATCCATGGAAATGAATAAAACACAAAGTTTTAAACACATTGCCATAACTTACTCATGCTTACTCTTATCAATTTCA
This sequence comes from Gossypium australe, assembly GCA_005393395.2. Classification (NCBI taxonomy): domain Eukaryota; kingdom Viridiplantae; phylum Streptophyta; class Magnoliopsida; order Malvales; family Malvaceae; genus Gossypium; species Gossypium australe. Next base: position 51,258,317 of record CM016614.1, read on the forward strand.
TATAATGTCTCATATCGTAAACATTTCTCGTGAATTACTCACATGTACCTGTATCACTTCATCACATAGCTTTAACACTATTCTAATCTCTAATATAACTTAGCTATTTACCCAACGAATCACTTGGGGATACTCGAAATTGCATAATTGTCATCATTCACATAAATACGACGCCAATGCCATATCCTAGATATGGTCTTACACGGGGTCACCTCTAGATGCCGATGCCATATCCCGGATATGGTCTTATACGGGATCTCATATTGATTGTCAATGCCATATCCCGAATATGGTCTTATACGATTCTCATAATCGATACCGATGCCATATAGCAGATATGGTCTTATACGGATCCCAATTCGGTGTCGAGGCCATGTCCCAGACATGGTCTTATACGGGACCTTACCTATCTCAAGTCTCGATGATATTATTCTCTCAGTTATTAAAGTCCAACCGGAACTTTCACACCACAATTCACATCATTTTCTCATTCAACATCATTACTCAAATTCATAGAAATATTATACAACATCACTAATATCAAAAATTTAGAAACTTAATAACATGATGTTGAATTTATTGCACACAAACTTACCTCGATTTCAAAATAGGTCAAATTGCCGATTTAGTCTGATACCTTGTTTTTTCCTCGGTCAACGTTAATCCCTCGTTCTTCCTGATCTATAATAACAAATTAGCTCATTTAATAGCCACATTAATCAATACATCTCAATAATCATATTTTGGCAAAATTACAATTTTACCCTTAAGCTTTTACAAAATGACGATTTTACCCCTCGGCTCGTATATCGATTCTAATTGAATTTCCTCCTTTTACTAGCTTAAATGAACATTTATTGCTTCTATGGAAACTCTCAATACTCATTATTTCACACATTAAACACCTATTTTATAACCTTTACAAAATGGCCCTTTTAGGTGTTTTCATGGTAACACCTTTCACAAAAGTTGTTTATTTAACAACTAAGACTCATTTTCTTCCATAAAAATGCAACAAACAACATAAATGCCCACATGGAAAAACTCTAAACTTTCAACCATTTTGCAAAATAGTCCTCTCTTTAGCTAACTTAAGCTTTAAGGGTTCCAAAAGTACAAATATTATCAAGAAATGATCATCAAAACACTTACTTGCAAGGAGAAAAGTTTGCTGAAATTTTGAAGCTTTCAAACCCCTATTTTGCTTGTATTTTCAGTGGAGAAGAAGAGGAGAAAAGAAGATATTTTTCTTTTCTTTATTTTATTATAAAACATCAATTTAGTCCACGAAATTCCTACCAACTTTGACTAATTTTGACATGGTTTGTCCCCTATGGCAAGCCACCCTACATCCAAGGGTCTAATTGCTCTTTAAGGGCCTCCAATTAATATCCTATGTCTTTTAGAGACCTTTAGCTTTTAAAATAGAACTTTCGCATTTGATGCGATTTAGTCCTTTTTCGCAATTAAGCATGTAATTGTTAAAATTAGAGCACCAAAATTCTCTAGCACCTATATAATCATGCCATAACTCATAAAATAACATTAAATTAATTTTCTTCAACCTCAGATTAGTGGTTCCAAAACCACTGTTCCGACTAGCCCCTAAATCGGGCTGTTACAATTCTCCCCCTTAAGGATTTTCGTCCCCGAAAATCTTACCGGTAAAAAGGTTGGGATATTAGTTTCTCATAGTCTTCTCAGATTTCCATTTAGCCTCTTCTACCCCATGTCTTTGCCATAGCACTTTTACAAGGGCTATGCTTTTGTTTCTAAACTGTTTAATCTCTCGTGCCAAAATCTTAACCGGCTCTTCGCCATAAGTCATATCCGATCAAATCTCTACCTGGGATGGTACACTCACATGCGAAGGGTCCAAGCGATATCGGCGTAACTTAGACATGTGGAAGACATCATGAATTTTTTCCAACTAGGTGGCAAAGCCAAATGATAAGCTACTGACCCTATCCTCTCGGTAATCTCATATGGTCTGATAAAGCGCAGATTCAATTTGCCTTTTTGGCCAAACCTGAGGACCTTCTTCCATGGTGATACTTTCAGATATCATCGACTTGAAACTCGATCTCTTTTCGTTTCAAATTCGAATAGGACTTTTGTCTATCTGAGGCAGCTTTTAGACATTCACGTATCACTTTTGCCTTATCTTAGGTTTCTCTGACTAAATCGACCTCATGAATTTGATTCTCTTTAAGCTCGGTCCAATACAGGGGCATTCGACACTTACGCCCATACAATGCCTCATAAGGCGCCATCTTCAAGCTCGACAGCCGTTATTGTAGGCGAATTCCACCAACGGTAGGTATTTCTCCCAATTACCTTAAAATTCCAAAACACAACATCGAAGCATGTCCTCAAGTATCTAAATTACTCTCTCCGACTACAGTCAGTCTGCAGATGGAAAGTTGTACTAAAGCTCAATTTTTTTCCTAAGGCCTCTTGTAACTTTTTCCAAAACTGTGACGTAAATCTCAGATCTCAATCTGAAATAATCGACAATGGTACTCCGTGAAGTCTTACTATTTTTGTCACATACAAACCCGCCAACTTATCAAGCGAGTAGCCAACCCGTACTGGTATAAAATAGGCTGACTTTGTAAGTCTATCAACCACGACCCAAACAGCATCCTTCTTTTTCGGTGAAAATGGCAGACCCGTCACGAAGTCCATTGTATTACGGTCCCGTTTCCACTCGGGAACCATAATAGGCTGAAGTAGACCCGAAGGTACTTGGTGTTCAGCCTTCACTTGTTGACAAATTAAACATCTCGATACAAACTCGAAAATGTTTTTCTTTATACTCGGCCACCAATACCATTTCCTCAAGTCATTATACATCTTCGTGTTGCCTGGATGTACAGATAAACATCCACTATGTGCTTCATGCAAAATCTTCCGAACAAGCTCATCTTCTCTGGGTACACAGACCCTATCTCAGAACATCAAACATCTATCAAGACTTATCCGAAAGTCCAACTCAACATTTGACTCACATTGAACTCTTTTAGCCTGCAAGTCATTTTCGCCTTTTCGAGCTTTACAAATCTCTTGGAGAAACAATGGTTTAGCCTTCAACTCGGCTAGAATAGAACCATCATTTGACAAAGCTATCCGTGTATTCATGGCTCTCAGCGCAAACAGGGATTTCCTGCTCAAGGCATTGGCGACCACGTTCGCCTTTCTCGGATGGTAGTCAATAACTAGCTCATAATCCTTTATTAGCTCTAACCATCTTCTCTACCTGAGATTCAACTCCTTTTGAGTCATCAAGTACTTTAAGCTCTTATGATCAGTGAACACCCGACATTTCTCACCATACAAATGGTGTCTCCAAATCTTTAGTGCAAATACAATTGCAGCTAACTCCAAATTGTGGGTCGGGTAATTCTTCTCATGTGACTTTAATATTCTAGAGGCATATGCTATCACCTTGCCCTCTTACATAAGTACACTAACCCAATCCATTCAAGGATGCATCGCTGTGAACTACAAATTCTTTTCCTGCTTCGGGTTGTACTAGAACGAGAGCCTCAGTCAATAATGCCTTCAATATCTCAAAACTTTTGTAACATCCTGAAATTGGGCCTAGAAGAATTGGGCCCAATGGGCCTTGAGCGTAGTAGCGTTTAAATTTTTGGAGAACAAGAGATCGGCTTAAATACAAGTTGGACTTATTAGATAAGTGATTTTGGAAGCTTAGAAGGCTTCTATGAAGTCCCGAGATCGAACTTTGGCTTTGGGGAAATTTTGGTTTTAGGTGAAAAAAACCCTGGAAGTTGGCAGGTAGGCCTTAAGAATAAAATGTGGAGGAAAATGACACAAGTGGAGTGTGTGGTGTAGTGGCAAAGTGACGCCACATAAGAGACAAGGGGGTGACGCCACAAGGAAGGAAGGAGGTCCAAGGTTCAAGTCTTGGCTTTTGCATTTTGGTTTTCTTTTTACTTGGACCTTAGAATTTGGCTATAGGTTTAAATTTAGTTGCGCATGGTTTAAGACATAAGAGAAGCTTGTGGCCAAGTGGTTAGCAGTGTGGATTATGCTACAAGGGAGCCTGGGTTCGAATCTCATGAGAAGCAAGGGAGTATTTATTTTGCAGATTGGACAGCAAGAGTTTCAGTTGAATTTAAACTCTACTGACGAAGGGATCCCACATCGAAAAGATACAAAGAAGGAAGGTGAAGAGCTAGCTATATAAAGAGCAGTATTCCAGGAGGAGAGTTAACATACCTTGACAGGCGTTGGGCATAAGAGCTTTCGGAGCGCGGTTTAGCAGCTTCAGAATTCCTATCAGGTGTGTAACTCTCTCTACTCTAGTTGTAGAGCGGCAAATGCCGAAGTGCCGGTCACGGCAATAGTAGCCACACAAGCGTGCGAGCGCACGTATGGGGCTTCGACGTGATAGTTGAGGCCATCAGTAGTATTCTTGTGGGTTGAGGCTGCTTAGGGCCGTGATGGGCCGAAGTGGGCCAATGGGCCCGTAGGCCCAATTGAATAAATTGTATGATAGTGTAGTATAAAGTGAACTAGACTAGGTGGAACTTATATACGTGGCTAGATTTGTGTTAGGTGGGCCACACGAGCGTGTGGGCCCGAATGGACCAAAATTGGGTTTTAGGCCCAATAGTCCGGTACAATCGAAAATGGTAGCTGAGTCGCTCGGGGCGACATTAGGCCTTCAAAAAGGCCATTGCAGGTGTGAAATTACTGATATACCTTAGGAAGGGTAAAGCACCAAAATACCCCTAAAAGGTAAATTACGAAAATGCCCTTGGTGGGTAAATTACGAAATACCCTTGGTAGGTAAAATTACGGTTATACCCTTAGAGGTTGATTAGCGTGATTATGTTGTTTATGACTATCTGATTATGATGGTAATTCATGTTTTACTTATATTTGATATATGTTAGCATACATGACATACTGCATACACGAATTATTATGTCATATTGCATGGGTATGATGAGAGGAGGGGGAAGATATGATTATTTGTGACTTTGGGTCACCAGTGGTTTGGCATCACCAGTGGTTTGGTACCACATATGATTATTTGTGACTTTGGGTCACCAGTGGTTTGGCACCACCAGTGGTTTGGTACCACATATGTTATCTTCGTGACTCGTCCCAGTGGTCTGGCACCACAGTGGGTTGGCCCCACATATGATTATCTGTGACTTTGGGTCACCAGTGGTTTGGCACCACCAGTGGTTTGGTACCACATATGTTTATTTGTGACTTTGGGTCACCAGTGGTTTGGCACCACTAGTGGTTTGGTACCACATATGTTTATTTGTGACTTTGGGTCACCAGTGGTTTGGCACCACCAGTGGTTTGGTACCATACGGGGTAGAATCAGGAGTTTCGGATGGTTAGGTTTTTGGGTTGCATGACATACATACTTGTTTATGAACTGTGTAAGGGCTTGTTATCTCCGGGATGGGGAATTGCACACTGAGTCTCGATGACTCACCCCCTCTTTTTAAATGTTTCAGGTAATCATTAGATCACGGATTTGGGAGCCGAGGCAGACTTGTGGTGGCCCTGTAATGTTTTCTCGTAAACTCGTTTCTTTTATTTAAACTTACTTTTAATTTTGGGATTTTGTTATCTAATAAGGCCAATATAACTTTAGCTTGGGTATTTTATTTGGTTAGGCTTTTAATTTGATTACTACTTATTATTATTAAATGTTCAATATGGGATTTTCCTAAAGTGATAATAAACCGTTTCTTATTCAAAATTTCTTAAACTCGATTTTCACAACAAATACAATTTTATTCAAATTAGTAACAAGGATCTAGTTGGTAAAATAGGCATTAGATGAATCGGCTTTTATAAACAAACCACAAAATGCAGAGTTTCAAAAAGAATACAAACTTTTTAACGAACGCGCAGTTTTTTTAGACATTCCTTTCATGTGACATGCCAGATCCGGTCGTAACGTCTAGGCCGGGTTTGGGGTGTTACAACTTTGTTGGCATTTTTCTGTCCATTCAAACTTTACATCTTTTTGCAATAGTTTTGTCATCGGAGTAGATATCAGGGAAAACCCTTTGACAAATCGTTTATAATAGACAGCTAGGCCCAGAAAACTCCTCACCTCGGTTATGTTCCTTGCTAGCTTCCAATCTACAATTGTTGAGATCTTACTCGGGTCGACTCTAATTCAATCTCCCGAGACAATATGCCCCAAAAATCCAACTTTCTTAAGCCAAAATTCAGTTTTACTAAACTTGGCATATAATTGTTTTTCTCTCAAAATTTGCAGAACCATTCTCAAATGCTTAGCATGCTCGTTCTCATCTTGAGAGTAGATCAATATATCATCGATAAAGACTACTACAAATTTATCCAAATATGGCTGAAAGATACGATTCACCAAATCCATGAAAACTGCAGGGGCATTGGTTAAATCGAAAGACATGACCAAAAATTCATAGTGGTCATACCTTGTCCGAAATGTGGTTTTCGGCACATCCGAGTCCTTGACTCTCAACTGATAATATCCCGACCTCAAGTCTATCTTGGAAAACACTGTACCTCTCTTCAATTGATCAAAAAAATCATCGATTCTTGGCAACTGGTACTTGTTCTTCACAGTTACCTTATTAAGCTACCGATAATCTATACATAACCTCATGAAACCATCTTTCTTCTTCACAAATAATAAGGGAGCACCCCACGAAGAATAACTCGGTCTTGCGAAGCCTTTATCTGTTAACTCTTGTAATTGTGCCTCTAGTTCTTTTAGCTCGGTTGAAGCCATTCTGTATGGAGCAGTAGAAATGGGGGTAGTACCAGGAGCTAACTCAATCCCAAATTCAATCTCTCTAACCAGAGGTAGTCCTGGCAATTCCTCTGGGAAAACATCTGGATACTCACAGACTATGAGCACTGATTCAATTCTTAACTCAGTCTCTCTAGCATTCATCACAAAGGCAAGGTAAGCTTCATACCCCTTTCTTAAATATTTTCGAGTCAAAAAGGAAGATATCATTACTAGTAATCTATCTTGCTCATCTGATTCAACACGAATAAGATCCCCACTTTCACATTTCAACTCAATAAACTTTCTTCCACAATTCACTATCACATCATGAGTAGTTAACCAATCCATCCCAAGAATGACATCGAATTCATCAAACGGAAATAACATGAGATTAGCCTCTTCTCCCTGACCCAAAGTCTCAAGTCTACTTTCTACTGGCGTGGTCCCTTGTGCGGAGCTGGCGCATTACTTGCAGCATCATTGGCTGCAGCTCGATCGTGATCCATTTACTATATAAAAACACAATTTAAATCATCAAAAGTCGTCGCACTATCATTATGTAAATACTTATACGTATGTCATGTATAGCTAGACTCATACATACGCTACGTTAGTCCAAGAATTGACTAAATCGTAGCTCTGATACCACTAAATGTAACACCCCTTACCCGTATTCGACACTTGAACTGGGTAAGAGGCATTACCGTACTTAACTAGCTCAATCATACAACATCAATCCATAAAATTTTGTTTCAAAATAAAACTTTTCATTCAAGACCATAATATCCTTATTATAGGTCTACGAGACCTTACACTTGCACTTGGAATGATTCGAGATCAAACCAAAAACTTTTGGACACTTAGAAAAAATTTGACACAAAACAGGGCCACACGCCCGTATGGCATATCACATACCCGTGTTCCACACCTGTGTGGATTTATTTCTTCAATTCGAACCTACAGGGGTTTTCACACGGCTGGGCAGACACCCGTGTCCCTCACATGGCCACCACACGCCCATGTCTTCACTCGTGTGTGAAAACCTTGACATTCTGTTTATGACGTCATCATCCCAATATTGTTACACGGCTAAGGCACACGCCCGTGTCCTTGGACTGTGTGTAGAACTAAATTCCTAATTTTAGGTGCAGACTTTACACGGCCTGGGCATATACCCGTGTCTTAGGCCGTGTCTCCCACACGGTTGAGACACACAGTCGTGTCTCCGCCCGTGTGTTTACTACTGAGCATACTGACTTGCCAACCTAGCATGCATGGGGACACATAGCCTATCAACGCACCCATATTGTTGACCATGTGTCACACATAGCCTAAACACATGCCCGTGTGGACATTTGTAAGGCTATCTACCAAGCCAAATGCCACCCTACAAAGCAACCATACTTATACCAATTCAATTCAACATATATGATGACCATAAAGCACTTCTAAGAACTCAAATTAAAACATCCACACAAGCATACATTTCATGAATTTCATCAACATTGAATAGATAAACTTGTCAAGTATTGGCCAATTTCCAATGACCATTTACAAAATGAATTGAACAACATCAACAGCCAACACCTTGGCTAACAAATATGACATAACAAAATAACCAAATCCTATACAAGCCATACTCAAAAGAAATCTTAACTTCATTATACCAAATAGAGGTCGACAGTGTGATTCCGAGCTCCGACGTCGCATGATCCCCGAGTTAGCTAGACTATGCTACAAGGAAAAGGGAAATGAGAGGGGTAAGTATAAAGCTTAGTAAGTTTGCATGAAATAAATAGCAACATAAGGCTCATAAAGTCATCCATCCATGGCAATGAATAAAACACAAAGTCTTAAACACATTACCATAACTTACTCATGCTTACTCTTACCAATTTCATATAATGTCTCATATCGTAAACCTTTCTCTTGAATTACACACATGTACCTATATCACTTCATCACATAGCTTTAGCACTATTCTAATCTCTAATATAACTTAGCTATTTACCTAATGAATCACTTGGGGATACTTGAAATTCCATAATTGTCATCATTCACATAAATACGACGCCAATGCCATATCCCAGATATGGTCTTACACGGGGTCACCTCTAGATGCCGATGCCATTCCCAGATATGGTCTTATACGAGATCTCATATCGATTGTTGATGCCATATCCCGAATATGGTCTTATACGATTCTCATATTCAATGTCGATACCGTATCCCAAATATGGTCTTATACGGGATCTCAATTCGGTGCCGAGGCCATGTCCAGACATGGTCTTATACGGGACCTTACCCATTTCAAGTCTCGATGGTATTATTCTCTCATTTATTAAAGTCCAGCCGTAACTTCCACATCACAATTCACATCATTTTCTCATTCAACATCATTACTCAAATTCATAGAAATATTATACAACATCACTAATATCAAACATTTAGAAACTTAATAACATGATGTTGAATTTATTGCACACAAACTTACCTCGATTTTAAAATAGGTCAAATTGTCGATTTAGTCCGATACCTTGCCTTTTCCTCGGTCAAAGTTAATCCCTCGTTCTTCCCGATCTATAATAACAAATTAGCTCATTTAATAGCCACATTAATCAATACATCTTAATAATCATATTTTGGCAAAATTACCATTTTGCCCTTAAGCTTTTACAAAATGACGATTTTACCCCTAAGCTCGTAAATCGATTCTAATCAAATTTCTTCCTTTAACAAGCCTAAATGAACATTTATTACTCCTATGGAAACCCTCAATACTCATTATTTCACACATTTAATACCTATTTTATAACCTTTACAAAAATGCCCTTTTAGGTGTTTTCATGGTAACACCTTTCACAAAAGTTATTTATTTAACAACTAAGACTCATTTTCTTCCATAAAAATGCAGCAAACAACATAAATGTCCACATGGAAAAACTCTAAACTTTCAACCATTTTGCAAAATAGTCCCCTCTTTAGTTAGCTTAACTTTAGGGGTTCCAAAAGTACAAATATTATCAAGAAATGATCATCAAAACACTTACTTGCAAAGAGAGAAGTTTGCTGAAATTTTGAAGCTTTCAAACCCCTATTTTGCTTGTATTTTCGGTGGAGAAGAAGAGAAGAACAGATGATATTTGTTTTTTCTTTATTTTATTATAAAACATCAATTTAGTCCACCAAATTCCTACCAACTTTGACTAATCTTGACATGGTTTGTCCCCTATGGCCGGCCACCCTACATCCAAGGGTCTAATTGATCTTTAAGGGCCTCTAATTAATATTCTATGGCTTTTAGACACCTTTAGCTTTTAAAATAGAACTTTCACACTTTATGCGATTTAGTCCTTTTTCGCAATTAAGCATGCAATCGTTAAAATTAGAGTACCAAAATTCTCAAGCACCTATATAATCATGCCATGACTCATAAAATAACATTAAATTAATTTTCTTCAACCTCGAATTAGTGGTTCCAAAACCACTGTTCTAATTAGCCCCTAAATTGGGCTGTTACACAATATGGCAAATGCAGTAGATGGATCTCCACAGAACCTCGAAATACCTAATCGTAACAACTAGTCCCTTCGATTTGTCAGAGATAATGCAAATTTTTTATTGCCTAACAACATGCCTTCGCAAGTTGGTCAGGAAAAATTGTCAAGATTCAAAGTTTTCGAACTTCATGATGGCAAAGGCGATGGGTAGTACGTTCCGGTTATTGTCTTGTGTAATTGCAATTAAGAGTATCTGTGTATATTTACCATAAATCCAAGTACCATCAACCTAAACCAGCGGCTTGCAGTAGGAGAAAACCCTAACACATGGATCAAACGTCCAGAACAAGCGATGGGAAATTCTTCTCCACGGTTGTAGTTCGTCCTCCAGGCCATAACAAGGCAACGCTTACAAGTCGACGACAATACCTGATACGTACTCCTGCATCACGGATATCCACCCCTACAATTCATTGTATGACACATCCTAGTCATCGTACAACTACTTCATGGCTATCTATTTGGCCCGCCATGATTTCTTGTAGGACACCCTATATTGGAACTGAGCATGCATGTCAGTAATCAGGACCGATACAAGAATGGTGGGCATATAACACCTTATACTAGATCCAGTAATCGGACCCAAGCTATAAGATGCTACAACAGTAAACCGGAACATTCACAAACAATTTTATTCAATATACTCAATAATCAATAATTACAAGTTAATTCTATGTTAAACATCATTACAATCAAAATCGAATCTTACTCGGGCTTACAAAAACATTTGAACAAGTTTAGAACTAAATAGAGACCAATCTGAAACATTTACAAAATAACAAGTAAAATACAAAACAGGGGTTACCAACTACCCAAACAGAGTCGAAAAATAAATTCATAATAAATTAAAATCATTTCCATGTTATTCAATCATATCGGGACCTAAATTGAATAACGACACATTTAAAACAAATTGGAAATGAATCTAGATTAAAACAAAACTTTTACAAAATATAGGCAAATAATGAAAATAGGGGTCACACGGCTGTGTGGCCAAGTCGTGTGACAAGGAAAAGACCGTGTGATGCAGGGACATGTTTGTGTTGCTAAATTGTGTGAAAAAACTCAAACTGTGTGAAAGGAGACACACGGTCGTGTCTCCAGACCGTGTAACTAATTGATCTCATGCATACTTAAAATTTCAAATTTTAAACAGAGTACACGGTCATGTTACCAACCATGTACACAACCGTGTGGGGTACACGGTTGTGTGGCAGATCATGTTATAGGCCGTGTATACCCAAAACACTTTCAAACTCAAGCAATGTCATCCATCTTTTCTTAAAAATCAAGTTATACCATTTACATCTATTTATACCAATTCAAAACTCCCTAAAACATGTCAAAACATACTAATTAAACATTCAATCTAAATCTAACCAATATGCCTTTTTTGGCACCAATTCAATCATGAATCAATAACCATTCATTACCATTCATGCCAAAACATACTTATTCAATCATCATTACTATAACTAAGATATCAATAAGAAAGTTCAATATATGACCTAAAACACAAGAATCTATTTTCAGAATTTAAGCATACCTTATTAAATCATGCCTTTAACCATTTTATACCATTCAAGTCATTCATTCCAAAAATTAAAAATTACCAACATTAAATATTAAGTCATACTATTACCTAAACTTACACATAATGTTATTCAAATATTGGCTAACATCATTAACTTACTAAATGTCAATTAGATACCAAGCAATTAATATCTCAAAATTACTTATGATCATATTCATAAGAAAAGTACTAAAACATGACCATTAACCTGCAAAGTAGACACCCTATATACATGCCACAAGTAACAACATTCCAATTTCAACGTCTACTGAATCAAATGACCGTGAACGTGAGCTTCTCGCTGATTCGATCAACACATTTTTAACGTCCAAAATCTACAGAAATGTAATAACCAAAGTAAATATATAAAATACTTAGTAAGACCATACAATATAATCAAATAGCTTACCTTAACCATTCAACAATTACATGAATATATATGAAATAAATTCACCTATCATAGCATTCAAATATAAACCATATGAGATTTAGTCCAAACCATATATATAATTTCAAATGGTAAAATACCAACTTTAACTCAAAATTCAGCATGAATCCATGTTCAACCCTTTGCATCACTTTCATCATAAAAATTACATCACATACTCTTGTAATATTTATTCAGATCAGGACATAGTTCAATAATTCTGGGTCAAAAAGTAATGAATATACAGATATTCAAAATTCGTATTTCATCCACATTAACGATACAATTTCATACTATATATCTTTTGATTTTTTTATGGAACTTTGTAAAAGAATTCAATACATGAGTGTGAAAAAAATGCAATGCTCATTCGAGCTAGTCGGGTATAGAAATATATGTGCCAAGTTACCCATCTGGGCTAAACCATTGACAACACAAAAAAATAGCCTGGCCTGGGCTATGTATACATGTAAGGTTACCAGTCCAAGCTAAACCTTTAAAATGACAATGGATTACTAGTTCAGGCTAAATCCGTGTCACATGTATATCTAAATCCGCAACAAATGCTGGAGCTTGGTCCAGAACGAGAAATCATTCAGAAATCTCATGTATGAAACTTTTACCTGGTCCATCAGAATTATCTCAGAATTTGATTTATTTCACATAGACCAAATTTCCATTTCAACAAATTAAATATATAATCAACAACATTCAATAATGAATTATAACCAAGGATAATAGTATGAACTTACCTGTCAAAGTAATTTAACTATCAAGGACTAATCGACAATTTTTCCTTTTCCTCGTACATCTTCCTTTTGATGAGATTCTTAATCTAAAGTATAGTTTAATTCAATTAAATCAGTTTAAATCACATAAACAATCAATTTTTTACAATTTATTCAATTTAATCCCTAAAATTAAAACAAGTTTATTTTCACAATTAACCCTTAAACCCATATTGCCCAATTCATTAACACCCTCAAAACATGTCAAATTTAACTTATTTTCAATTTAATCGTTAAACTTAAAAATTAAACAAAATCACTTTACAACTAGTCCAAACTCATTATCAAGCTTCGAACTAAACCATTTTCTATCAAAACATCTGATATTCATCATTGGCAAGTTTTAAAATCTTTAACAGTTTTGAAAACAGAGGTACGGATTAGTTGGATCTAGTTGTAACGATTACAAAAACATAAAAATGATAAGAAATAGGATAAAAATGCACTTACATGCATGGATCAAATGTTGGCCAAACCTTAAACTGTCTAATGGCTTCCTTCCCTCCTAATTTTAGTCAAACAAAACAATAAAGAAGATGACCTCTATTTTTATTTTTTTTCTTTAAATTATGAATATTAACATAATTACAATTTTACCTTTAATGGTTTCATTCAAATAAACTTATTTCTAACCTTTAACCGTCCATTAACACAAACAACGGTATTATTGCCTTTTAAATCCATCCACTTATTATAATTAAGCCATTTAATCCATATGATTTGATAATGATTAAATTTTATATATTTTACGATTTAGTCTTTTTTCTTTAATTAACTATTTAATCAACACAATTTCCAAACCAAACTTCAATCCAATTTTATAATAACTCCGTAAATATTTTTATTAAATATTTACGAACTCAATTTATAGAAACAAGATCTGGATACCTCATTTATGAAAACCACTTAACTTCAGAGACAAACCACTTGCATTTAACTAATTATTCAATTAAATAAAAATTATCAAATAGAATTCACTTTATCATCATACTTGACTCATAAATATACTCACTCGTTGGAATTGTACTCCCGAAATCATTATTTCCGACACCATTAAAAAACAGGTTGTTATAGGGCATGTCTTTCACTAGCAGCATAATGCAGTTGCCGATTGTTTTCGTATCCAGTTTTTGATGCTCTTGTGTCATACGTGCAACAGTGCATGTATAGGGCCCTTCTAATTTTTGGATTGTCCACAGTTGAGTCCTATGTATAAATGTTGCCCAAACCCGCCAGCTGCACCCTTCTTTAGCCCTCCAACATTCCTCAACATACAATGTTGGTGTAGACTTTGTCACTTTCCAGTCCACCGACATCTTTATGTTGTATCGCTTGATGGAAATACACAGTCTGTCTAGTTTTCGAATTGTTTCCCTACGAGCAACCCTTCAAACTCTGAATCTGTCGCCAACCGAAAAGCAAGTATTATATCTGGGTACTCAGAGAACTCAGGTGCAAGCTCCATAACGAGGTCTATGCTCAACATGAGGGCCCCAGGGTCATTCCGTATAACAATGTCATGACTTGGGTTTCCGACCGAAATGGGTGTACATCTTCACCCTCTTTCGCGCCTTTATTGTCGATATCGTCTGACACCTCATCTAGATCGAGATCACTAAAATCTTCACCGTCGTGGTGAGAATGATCATCATTATCGGACCCTTCTTCACCATCTGCATTGGTGCCCATTACCTCTGGATGTATCTCTATACGGAAACCCGGGATAGGGTTGTTATACGAACTCCCACCATAGTTTAGATTTTTCGGGCCATTGTGATGTCCTTCTACAGCCTGACTAATCTGCCCATCTGACATTAATATCAAAGTGAAACCCGTGATGTCGACTTATTGGAGTGACATTTTGAACAGGCTCGAAATCGGCTAACTGTGCGAACAACTCAACTGGTTGGGGCTTGACATTCTGAGGCGACCAATAAATTTTGAGCATAGTGGTCAGGTCATCATCATCTACAAGTTCCATCTCTATAAATTTCAACAGATTTGAGGAAATTGGAAATTTGTAAAATAATCTTGACATTATCTTCCTACAACGGAGAGCTATTTTTGCACTAATTTTTCGTTTTAGTTCTTCCACCTTTATATTCTTATTGAATCTTATCTCTACTTTGTGGCGACCTTCGAATACACAACCAACTTCAGTTGATGGTAGAATTGCCCCGTCGAACTAAACCTATAACAAAAACATTTGGTTTTTCATCTTCATACAATTTATTTTCTCTTCTACTAAACAAAAATCTCTCTCTCTCTCTCTCTCTCTCTCTCTCTCTCTCTCTCTCTCTCTCTCTCTCTCTCTTAAACAGTTAAATCAAGCAAAGTTCAACAAAATTCAAATATATAATGGGTGGTGTCGCCACAAAGCCTACCGACACCAAAAACAATTCGAAATTTATTTTCTAACACCGATGCCACCACACAACCTAGTAGCACAAAAAATCAATTTTATTTAAAAAAAAAAAAGAAGTAACTAGTGTCGCGACATAGCTTGGCGGGACAAAAAATTATTCAAAATTTTTTAAAAAATTAATTGGTACTGCCACATAGCCTGGCAACACAAAAAAAAATTCAAATTTACTAACACCGGTGCCGCCAATGAGAACAATAACACCAATTTTTTTATATAAATTCATTCGGTTTCGCCAAAGAAAGTGGTGACACCCATTAAAATATATATTTTTTTTCATTTTTCTTTACCAGTATTTTAATGGGTATGTAGAAAAATACATACCAATGGCGGCACCCAAAAAATTATTATTTTTAAAAACGGCTAATCATTGACTCATGATTAGGAGTGGCGCCGCCAATAAGTATGGCAGCAACGGTGTGCACAATGAAAACAGGTCATTTTCATACAAAATTTTATACTTCGATATTTTTATAATTAATAATTTTTATCAGTTTCGAAAAAATTGTTTAAAATTAAATTATATAATAAAAAAAGTTGAGGTTACTTCAAACCATTTCAGTGGTGTATTTATGGATATCACATGTTAAGGTTAATAATCCAAATGAAACTTTCCTAGTTTCTCCCATGTTAGTTGCTATTTTCATGTCTCTTATACAAGTAAGAATTTTACACTATCAGTTCCCCATGTCAGTCAAGTTACAGAAGATACTGACAGCCATGAACCAGTTATGCTGGTGTGCCCTTCAAAAGGGCTTAAGGTCAGAGCTCACCATGTGTGAATGTGGTTGAGCTGTGCCTATACATTGCATGATTTTACATAAAACAACAACATCAATAATGGGTTTCCGTAGAGAATGAATTTTTAGAAACAAACAAATACCCTTTCCAGCATTAGAATGAACAGTCTTCCCACTAGTTGTATCTGAGTGTCTCAGTTGCAGTTCAATAATGCAATCTTGCTTGGAAAATCCCCCTAAACAGAACAATATTATTATTACCTTGATTCTGCAATTTGGCCACTCTCCGCAACCAATAGAAGTCTTCTGCCATCTGACTCAGTGTCTTGTGAATCTAAATTTTCTTTTGCTTTTGGGTGTATTCTGTAAGAATTTGAGATATCGGAATTGATATTTTTAGTATATGACTGAAACTTCATAAAGAATAAAACCATATCCAATTGAAGTTTGAAAAAGAGGAAAAAGGATAAAAGCCTTTGATGCTACAATTAGGGATGGTAAATTAAATCGTATGCATAGGATTATGTCCCAACCACATTTTTTATTTTTATTTTGGAGTCGGTACAAGTCGTCTAAAAAATTTTATCAAATAAATTTTCTTTTAATTTTATTACTATTTTTAAATTTTTTAAACTTTTATAGCTCTAATAATACTTTAATTATATTTACATGTTTTATTTAATTTTTATAAGATTTTATACTATATATTTCATTTTTTTATTGTAACAATTAATATAATAAAATTTTTGTAATATTTCAAGGTAAGTATAATTGAAATCTAGAAAAAAATTGTACCGTTCAAGTCTTAAGATTTTAAATAAAATTAAATTTTGAATAAGTACAAGATATAATATATAAAGAAAGGATGATATGAAACTGAGATTGTACCAGTCCATTTTTCAGTGAGATCGGAACAGTGGTTTCGGAACCACAAATCCGTTCCGAAAATAAAATTTATTTTTATTTTATTATATGGTCCGTATTATGATAGACGTGTCGTGTGAAAATTTTGATAAGAAAATTTTATCGGTTAAGTGTTTAATTACGAGAAGGACTAAATCGCATAAAATGCGAAAGCTGAATTCTAGTAGCTATAAGGATTAAATAGCTATGGAATTCAAAACTAGAGGTCCTTATATGGTAATTAGACCATTAAAGAAAAGCATGTAGATTTTTGGTGACTCATCCATGG
Organism: Gossypium australe; assembly: GCA_005393395.2. NCBI lineage: Eukaryota > Viridiplantae > Streptophyta > Magnoliopsida > Malvales > Malvaceae > Gossypium > Gossypium australe. The sequence goes on from CM016614.1 coordinate 51,275,803, forward strand.
AAAAATTAGAAAAGAGTAGGGACGAAATTAGAAATTAAAATAATTGATTAATTAAAAGATGATAAAAGGTATCATCTTATTATTTTGTCATCTTCAACCCCAAAATTTTATGGAAACCCTAGGAGAGAGAGAGGAAACTTTCAAGGCTTAATTGGGTAAGTTTCCTTGTCCTGTTTTTAGTAATTTTGATATTTTTGAGATCGAGATAGTCTAATCTATCTATTTGGGGGATTAGTTTGAAAAGTTATCAATGTATGAAATTTGGGTCACGGATGAATATGCTAAAAATTTGAAATTTATGGTAGAAAATGAAAGGTTGTTAATAGATGAACAACTTTTACAAAGTGATTTTTGATGAAAACGTGATTTAGGGACTAAAATGTAAAGTTGTGAAATTTGATGAAAAATTTTGAATTTTTATGAATACATGTGTTGTAAATTTTGTAATGGGATTTTGGTTAGGCTAGGAATAGGGAGTAAATTGCACAAGTTTCATTTTCCGAGCTTAGGGACGAAATGAAATTTTATGGAAAAGTTACGGGCAAAATGGTAATTTTGTCTAGAATATAAATTGAGTCCAAATGAGTATGAAATATGAGAAACTGACAATTAAAGCTATTTATATAGATCCAGACAACTCACATTCGAGGTTAGATCGAGGAAAAGAAAAGGTTTCGAATTAGTAGATTACTTACGCGAAATAGTGTCGAGGTAAGTTCGTGTAACTTAATCGGGCATGTAAATATGTTTAATTGACTGTTGTGCTTGTATGGAATGTGACTTATATCGATGTACATTACTTGAATGCTATAAGAAGAAATTTAATACATGCTTGAATGGTGATAAAGGGTTAAGCCGCAATTGAATACTGAATTTCAATGAATATATCTGCTTTCCCGAAATGGATGAGGTCATGCATTTGTTGCGGACGAGATTTAGCTCGGATGAGTAATCCTATTGACCTCATTATAGAAAGGATTTAGCTCAGATGAGTAATCTTGATATAATACCTCGAGAATACGTTACAATTAGGGTTTAGCCCGGACTGATAATCCTAATCGAGCTCTTTTGAGCATACGTTATATAAAGGATTTAGCCTGGACTGGTAATCCTGTTATATGATATGTGGCTCGAGAGTGTGTTCTTTGGTTAAGTGCCCTAATGGGTACCCTTGAATAAGAATTGACGGATTATCGAATCATACACCTTTAGTGTATTACTTGAGTATCCATCGAAATTTCAATGATTCAACAGACATAAAACTCTTGACCTGGTATGAGAATTCTGAGATGAAATGATAATGACTTGTAAGAATATTGCTTGATTGTAACACCCCCAAACCCGGCCCACGAGCCTTGACCGGATCTGGGTATGTCACTGCGGAAAGACGGTTAAAAATCTTTTTGACTTTAGAATAAAACATTAAAATTTATTATCTTTTGAAAACCATGTCCATTTAAAGTAATAAGTAAACTTTGTTGTTATAAAAATATCTGGGTTAAAGCCTTTATTATGCATACATATTGAATAAATAGTTTGCTAGCAATAAAACATTCTTCATGTAGTGGTTTATTTAATCAAGTCATGATTAAAATAAAAATGAAATAATACCAAAAGTAATAAAAAGGCCCTTATTACAACCAATATTTAAAACCAAATACTTGATATAAATAGGCTTAAAATAATAAAACATCTTCTTCGGCATGGGCCACCTTGCATCCTCTCCTAACCCGGTCCAACTTTACGCATCACCTGAAATAGTTAAGAAAAAATAGGGTGAGTCCACAGACTCAGTGCATAACCATAACACGTATTTCCACACGTATGGGCTTAGCCCATATCCATGCAATCCACGAACCGTTTATGCAATCATGCATCACAGCCCAACCTAGGTCCATCCATTACACCAACCTTAGCAGACTCCCTGCTCAAGGCCGTGGCTAACCCACCGATCACCACTGAGTGATCCCACATATCTTACCTTGGCAGACCTGCTGCACAAGGCCGTGGCAGAGCCACTGATCACATCGTGATCCCAACGGTCATCCGTCTACGGTGATGCACACAGCCATCAACCGCCGAGATGGGCACCTAGCCAACATCTCCCTTGATGATGCACACAGCAACTCATCAAGCGCTAATGTAGCCCGAGGCTAGCATTAGACCACATACATAAATATGTACTCCCTTCCTTCATCGATCAAACCCAACTCCCATGCATGTTTGTAAATGCCTCATGTCAAATCATCATATAAAATAAGTATACATCTCACATCATTACCACATCTTATATACATAAATATATACATGTATACATCATAATAACTTAATATCACAAACTTACTCACCTGATATCCGATTACCCAAACATGGTATTCACCACTTAAGCCATTATGATCGGCTACCACACATCATACATATGTATAAACGTTAGCAAGCAAATAACCGAAGAAACAGTGCGATGATTACGCACCTAATCACTTGGAGTTCTAAACTCTCGATCCCTATGCTATCGCTAAGCGAGACCACGGCAATCTGCCTAACTGGCTGCTCTGACGCTGGCCCACACCCCGGTGGCCAATCCCGAACCGCCGAGACAGCTCTTTTCTTAAACTTCGGGATAGGGACTTTCCCTTGCCCACCTTGACTGATTGGTCTCCATCAAAACGCTTAATCAGATAAACCGGTTAAACCTCCAAGTTAAAAATCCAAATATTGAACCTTACTAAAATATTACTTACCAATACCACTTGAATCCCGAATGCTACTACAACCTGCCGAAATCCTAAAATCACCACATTAATAGCCTTAGGCTTAACGAATACTAAGAGAATGGACTTAATACAACCAATCCTTACCACTACTTACCAAGTCGATTGCTAACAACCGGAGGCTTGATTGAATACTTCAAATTCCAAAGTACCTTCACCCAACGATTACAAAAGAAATCCCGAAGAGGTCTATACTACTTCTAATATTCGGCCAAGGTGAGTTTAATAATAGGAAGGGATTTCGGCAAAGAGATAAGGTGTAGGTTCGGCTATGGTTGATTAAAATAATAACCAAGGTTCGGCTTTGAGTGAAGAAAAGAAGTGAATTTCGGCCAAAAGGGGTTGAGAAGAGAAAAGAAGGGTATGAGGGGAGAGTACTTTCGGTTTTGAATGAAAAGAAAGAAAAAGAGATGAAGGCTTAGGAGTAATGGGTTAAAAATTCGGCAAAAGGAAGCTCACCACCCCTTTATATAGAATTCGGCCATCCCCTTAACCTTCATGGCCGAAAAAGTCAAACAAGAAACCCCCAAGCCGTCCAACACCTTCTCCCCTCACCCACTCCCTTGATTTCCTCCTAAATTCCCTCTACACCAACCAACTCAAGCCTTCTCTTAGCCACACATTTAAAATGATTTGACTCAGTCAAATCCCTCTTTTTAAGTGCCAAAACTGAAACCAACTCCTCCCCCCTTCTCATGACGCAAAACAAAACCAAAATGCTGCCTTTGCAGCTCGAACCTGAGACCCCTTAGCACCTTGAGGCGTCACCTTCCCAAAGCCCCAAGTAGCGCCTCCATGCCGCTCTACCAAAGCCCTTCTTGCGTCTAAACCTCCCCAATAATTCTCTTAAGACCTCTAAAGCCAAGCTTCCCTTCTTATCACTAAAACTCAAAAATTCCTAAGGCATTCCACCACCTTTCCGAGTTCTCAAGACCCCTAAAACTCACCCAACCACTCACTGAAGTATGCCGACACCTGAGTTATGCACTAAATGCATAACCCCTAGAACCCGGGTGTTACATTGATGAGCTCATCTATGTTTACTTGATTGATATGAAGATTTAGGTGACTAACATATTGATTGAATGCATGTGTTTAGGCAATTTTGCTAATGGATGGAAAAAATGATATTGTATGCTTAGATTAATAAACGGGATTAGTAAGTTTAGTTTCTGTTATACGAACTTACTAAGCATGTAACGCTTACTCCGTTTTATTTTTTTCCCTGTTTTATAGTGCTCGGAAGCTCGCGAAGGTTGGAGATCATTGGAGCATCGTCACACTATCAACTAGATATTTTGGGTATACTTAGTGAAAATCATTTTGGTATAATGGCATGTATAGGACAACTTGGTAATTAGTGGCTTGAAAATGATGTTTTGTAACCTAGGCATTGGAATGGCTAGTAATGGCTTATTTTGGTATGATTAAGTAGGCTATTATGATAAATTCATATGTGTTAGGTTAAGTACATGTGATCAAATGATGTTAAATCCTATGTTAATCCAAGGTAGATTTATAAACACATATGCATGTAATTATATGCCTTGTTGAATGATGGAGTTTGCTTAATTTAAATGCTTGAAATGGTTGGTATTGGATGTGAGTTTTAGGTGTAGGCCTTTGGTGTGATTTTACGTGAGAAATAAAGCTAGAAATGCCATTATTTTGTCCACACGGGCGTGTGTCTAGACCGTGTGTAACATACTGCCTGGTACATGGGCGTGTAGTTAGGCCGTGTGTCCCCTGCACCTTAATTTTGAGAAACAGAATGCTCTAGATTGAGCACACGGGCGTGTGTCACAGCCGAGTGTGCTACATGGCCTAGAACATGGACGTGTGTCGTGACCGTGTGAAACCTGCACCTAATTTGAAAGAAATTAATTAACCACACGGCCTAGCACACGGGAGTGTGGCATGAACATGTTCACACGGGAGTTGCACGGGCGTGTCCTAGGGTCACACTGGCGTGTCCCTTGGACCATACGGGCATGTGAGCCTTGCACCTTGGAAATGTTTTGAAATTTCGTGAAAAATTCTTAGAGTTCCCGATTAAGTCTCGACTCGATTTTAATGCTTGTATTGGACCTCGAGGGTCCAATTAAGGGACATTTTGAATAATATCTGTGAATGAATAGTGATTATCATGAAATGTTTGTAAATGTTCTGAAAATTTTTGGTAACGCTCCATAACCCTATTCCGACGACGGATACGGGTTAGGGGTGTTATAGAGATACCATATTAATATGTATTTTTACCATCATTTAATGTTAATTTTTTATATCATTAAAACATCATTTTGCTGAAACTCTTAAACCAATATTTGTGTAACTCAAATTATCTTTCTACATCTCAACCTTATCTGAAAATTTTGTATCCCGTTCAACACTAAGCACCAAGAATGCAATTCACTCAAACTCTTTAATTTTTTTTCTTTTGAACTTTTATCAGGTTATTGGAGGTTTCTATTCAGTTGTTTATTCATGGGTAGGTTTTAATTTTTATAGTTTCTATTCTTCATTGTAAAATTAAATTAGTGTTAGAATATTGATGACTTACCTTTTACAATAACAAAACGGTATCTAAAATATTTGAAAGAGTAAAACCGTGAGATGTTGAATTTTAGAATATTTTTATTTTTAATTTAAAAAAATTATTTGATATATTTTTAATGAAGTTTTTTAAACTCCGTAAGTTAGTTGAGAATTTAATAAATGTATTATAGAATGTAGTGAAAAATAAAAAAATATTTATATAAATAAATATAACACTTTATACACATTCAACTCTCTTGAAATTTACATTACACAATTGGAATGAGATGATAGAGTTTTTGACAGCCACCGTGCTTGGGAACGATTGTTTTTTTTTTCTCCAATTTGATATGGCTATGTTTTTGTTTGGGGTGTTATATATTTGGACCTGATTTAGATTAGTTTGACTTACTCCATTGTCTGTAACCTTGTGAGATTTCTAGTGATATTAATTTAGTTTAGTAAAAAAAAAACGCAAATGTTCATGATTTCTTAGCTACGCATGATCATGATTTTTGTTGTTATTTTAAGTTGCTTATTTTCATAATATAACAAGTGCAATGGAAGTGGTAGAATGCAATGGTCATTACAACTTGGTATTATGAAACTATGCAAATAAAATAAAAAAATAATATCAATGATTTATTTACGTAGTTTGATTTCCCTACGTCTGTAGAGCATATAGCTCAGTGAAAAATTCTATTATCCTTAGTCAACATTACAACAAGTGACTCACACTCTACAACTCTCCAAGTATAGAGACTTTACCCTTGTACCTAAAGACTAGAACCCTCTCCTCCAAATTCTCCCCCCCTCTCGAGAAGTGAACTCTACAACTCTCCAAGTATAGAGACTTCACCCTTGTAACTAAAGATTAGAACTCTCACCTCCAAATTCTCCCCCTCCCCCCCCTCGAGAATTTGGCAGTAAACATTCTCTACAATGTTTACAATACAACCTTTTCACTCTCTCACATAAAAAATTCCTCAATGAACAAATACAAGTGCTCTCAGTAAGCTTTCTTACAAAACCTAGACAACATATATTCAATTCAGCTTGCTAAAAATATAATTTAAGTGAATACAAAGTAAGTCCTTAAAAATAGTTATTACAATCACAATAATAATAAAAATCAATCAAAGATCTGATTCCCAAAAAAACTACATAGTCTTTATCGAACTTCCATGTTTTAAGGGATTATTTGATTCACTAGAATCCTCTAATTTACAAATGCCAAATATTGGTTTTCCGTTAGATGGACCATAATATCTTCAATAAAATAGCATATAACCAGGTCCAAAGATTTTCTTCATTAAATTTTCTAACCAAATAAGACAAGTATTAAAACTACCTTAGTGGGAATCTGCAATTGGCACTTTCAAGTGTCATGATCTGCTATAATTTGATAGAGCTTGTTTCCAGGCAATTTATATGTTTTTATCATGCTTTTACTTAGTTTCAGTTCTTTACATAAATAAGTGATTAGTGTGTATTTTATGCTATTTTAAGACCTGAGATGACTAATTGGCATCCAGGGTCTAATGAGGTTGGTGGATGATGCAAGGAACCCACAATGGCCCAAATGGAGTGAGAACATCACCGAGAAGGGGGTATATGATATCAACACATTAAAGTCGTGATACCCCTGATAGTGTTGAAATAAGAAATCTCGAGCCACCAAAAATGGTCTCGCGATGCCAACTGATGCTAACATTGCAATATCTTGCTCTGGGTATGGCGATATCATTGTCGAAGGAGAAAAAAATTATCATAGGGGCAATCATTGTCTAGCATGTCCCCCAACCAAAATTAAACGATTAGGGGGTAATTTGGTCAATATTTTTGTACATGAACTATGTTAAAATAGGCCAAATTGGCTGAGACAAGAGACACTTCAGATTGTTAGGTTTTTAGGATTGCTGTCTTTATCTTTTATGGTTTAGTTTTCTTTTCCATAGTTTAGGGTTTAATTTCTTGCTCATTTTCTGGTGTTTCTTAGTTTCTTGTAGTTAGTTACTACTTTAGCTAGAATCTATTTCCTTATCTAGTCTTTCAAATTTTCTTGTAGTTACAATCCAATCCATTAATTGAATTTCATTTAGCTTTGTTACATTTCCTCTGTTAAATTTTACTTCTTTAGTGTTCTTGTTTACTATTCTTGCTACCATTTTTGTTCTATCCAACCTTTTGCAAGAAAGCTTGGGATTTTATTTATTTTCTTAGGGTTTAAGTTAATGTTACTTTCATTTAATTTCTTATTGTTAATGGGTGTTAATACAAGCATGAGCGGCTAAATACTTAGGGGTTGTGTAATAGCCCATTTTTCCGTGGTGTTGAAAACAATGGTTTCGTGACCCCAATTCCAATGAGTGAGTCCGTAAATACTAAATAATATATACAAGTGTAATCTCCCAAACTCAGCCTAGATGTTATGGCCAAATTCTGAAGGCTAAATTGGCCACCGGAATCAGATAGAAAAACTTTCGTAATTTAAAACAACTTTTAAAACTACTTTCCTTTTTAATCCGAAACTTGTGAACTTGGTTATTTTCCTTTGTTTTAAGAAAACATTTTTTTATTTTTTATTTAAAATATCATGAGACTTTATAAATTCATTTGTAAATATTACACATTTCATAAAACTAATTTGTATTTTGTTAAAAACTTATTTTCAGTATTGCAATAGAAATTTAGTTCTAAATCATATTTTCATTAAAAATTAATTTTTCATGCATAATTATTAAAATATCGAATAGGTAGTTTAAATCTTTAAACATGCAATGCCACGATCCATGTAACACCCCAAACCCGACCTAGACGTTATGGCTGAATCTGGCGTGTCACATTGAAGTGTCTTTCGAAAATTGGACTTGTTGGTAAAACTTGTTTCCAAATTCAAAAACCCTTTATTGTTATTTCACAAATCTAGTCAAAACATCTACCTTATTATTAGTTATTGTTATAATAGGTTGATTTAAAATCGCGGAAGCTTTTGGAAAAATCTAATATTTAACTTTCATGTCTCTGAAAGCAATAATTATTTTGAAAATTTGCCTTCTCCTAAACTAGCAGTTTTACGTAAATAAGCAAAGCCTAATTAAAAATTTAAACAAAACAAATGGCCTTATTACATAAACAAAACCCAACATAAATTTTAAATTTAAGTAAAAGCAGTGTAAAACAGCTGCAGTAGTGTGGCCACCTCCGAGTCGCTCACAGCACCAAATCGCTTATGGCTGAGGATTACCTGTACAGTAAAAAGGAAAGGGTGAGTTTATGAAAACTCAGTGTGTAATTCCCTACCAGTCAGTCAGTATGCAACATGCAGTAACAATCTGGGCCTAAGCCCTATACAATAACAGTACAGTATGGGTCTTAGCCCAATACAGTAATAGTGTGGACCTTAGCCCAACAATAATGCAACCTGATAAACCATAAAAGTAACATATTTTAAGCCCACATTTAACATACTTTTGGATGATTTAAGCCTTGAATTGTGTAATTTGGTGCTCTTAATCCTTTGTTTTCATGTTTTATACTCAGAAGAGCACCGGAGGATGAAAAGAACGGAAAACGGGCCCAAAACGGAGTAAATGGGCCATATCACGAAATCCACAGGCCTGGGTCCAAGACCACACGGCCGTGCCTCATTCAACAGCCTAAAACATAGCCCGGCCATGACTTACACGGGCGTGTGCCATGGGCGTGTCCCTGCCGTGACAAAGAGAAGTTTCACTCGGATTAGGATACTTAGGGGCAAAGAAACACATTTCGAAGCCTATATAAACACCCTAAGTATCACCTAAAAGGGGGGAACCCAAGGCTTTAGTTAGGGGGTGTCCAGCTAGGCCAAAGAGGGCAGATTTGTGGGGATTTACTCGAAAATAGCCAGTTGATTCATCTCAAGAAGCCGGAATCATACTCAAGACGGAGGATCTCTCCTTCAATTCCTTCAGGGGGTTTTAAAGATTTCTTATGTTTTGTTTTATCTTTTCTTCTGAGATGTTTTCTTTTATTGTTATGAACTAAACCCTCAGATACCTGAGGGGGATAATCTTGTTATCGTTTGCTGAACTATATGATAAATATTTGACTTGTTTTTAATTATGTGTTCTTAATTCTTGTGTTGATATTTTCGAGATATTAATTCAAGTGTGATGTGCTTAGGTGGAGGAGCAAAAGTCCCTGCCTAAGAGTATATCTAGCATAATTAAGCGGAGTTGATCGCACGCCTAGAGATAGGGTGACGAGATTTTGCCGGCTTAGGGTGAAACCTAATATGAGAGTCCATAGATCGAGTTAATGCAATTTTAGGGGTTTTAATTAGAAAGAGATTTCAATTAATCAACCTAGGGTTAGACGTTAGTCGCCTCGAGAGAGGGATTAATATACATTAGGGAATCTTACGGATCAAGTCAAATGAATAAATCATCTGGTTCAGAGTTAGATAACAAGTGAAGCCTAGGGGGATTCTTCCTTAGGTATCGTCTTAATCAATTGGTTTTTCCTCAAATTTATTTTCCCAATTTCATTCTTCTTTGTCTTAGAGTCTTTAGTTTAGTAGTTAGTTAATTTTAGATTAGATAAACAATTCCCTTAATTCTTAGGCTAGATAATAAAAAGAGAGTTACTATTAGTACTTTTGGTTCCTTTGGGTTCGACAATCCGGTCTTGCCTTAACTATACTATTGTTTGATAGGTGCGCTTGCCTCAAACCGTTGTCATAGTTAGTTTCCAGGTTCGATCATTCTTTATATAAATTTTAAGACTTTGACATCACATAAAACGACACGATTAAGTTTTTGGCGCCGTTTCCGGGGAACTAAAATATTAAAAAAGCTTAATTTTTTATTACTTTAGCCATTTTTATTTTTTGCAATTTAATTTTTTATTTATTTTTAACTTTCCTAATTTTCTTGCTTTTGTTCCTTCCAGGCACCTCTAGTTTATGACTAGAAGGAACCCGACAGGACCCCTACTTTACGACAGTGATATTGAAGGTACCGTTCGTAGAAATCATAGAGAAATAAGGTGAAATTGAAACTACATAGAAGAAGAGCAAGAAGCCGAAATCAATACCACCGAAGAGATGGCTGAGAATAATCTACCACCTCCAGATATGGCCGAACATCATGCTCCTTGAACTATGTATGATTATGCTAAACCTAGTTTAACAGGAATTGAGTCAAGTATTGTTAGGCCTACTATTGCTGCAAATAATTTTGAATTGAAACCTAACACTATACAGATGATACAACAGCTTGTTCAGTTTGATGGTTTGCAGGATGAGGATCCTAACACGCACTTAGTGAATTTCCTAGAATTTTGCGACACTTTCAAGATAATTGGCGTTTCTGATGACGCCATCCGTCTTCGGTTATTTCCCTTTTCTTTGAGAAATAAAGCCAAAGAGTGGTTGCATTCTCTTCTATAAGGGTCAATCACTACATGGGATCAAATGACCGAAAAATTTTTATTAAAATATTTTCCACCGGCCAAAACAGCCAAGTTGAGGAATGATATCTCTTCTTTTGTGCAGATGGATTTACAGACACTTTATGATGCATGGGAGAGATATAAAGACTTGTTGAGGAGGTGCCCACACAACGGATTACCTTTTTGGCTACAGGTCCAAACTTTCTACAACGGTGTGAACCCTTCAACAAGCCAATTAATCGATTCAGCAGCCGGTGAAACCCTGAACAACAAAACTCCTGAAGCAGCCTACAAGTTTATAGAGGAAATGTCATTGAATAACTATCAGTGGCAAGTTAAAGGACAAGGCTAGCCAAAGCAGCCGAAGTTTTCAACCTCGACGCAGTAACCCTACTATCAAATCAGGTAGAGATGTTACATAAAAATTTTGATGGTTTATATGGTTCTTCGCAGGCACATCCAGTTATCCAGTGCGACACAAGTGGAGGAGTGGCGAATCCTAAGTATCCACCCTACGGACAGGGCATGGAGAGTGAACAAATAAACTATATGGGTAACAATTTCTGATCTAATAATAACCCTTATAGTAATACTTATAATCCAGGTTGGAAGAACCACCCTAATTTCTCATAAGGTGGCCAAGGAAATCAAAGGCAACGACCATCTCAAAACTTCCAACAACAGCCCTACCCACAGGAAAAGAAGCCAAACCTCGAGGAGATGCTGACAAAATTCATGGCAGCCATAGAAACACGTTTCCAAAAAATAGAAACAAAACTTGAAGCATGGACACAGGAGCTCAAGGATCAAATTGGGCAACTTACTAAGATAATTTCTGAAGAGTTAGTAGAAATGAAGAAAATACCACATGAAACCGATAAGACAAAGGCAACCCTGACCCATGAAGAAATTAAACCAACAATCCCATATTCAGCGAAGTTGAAGAAAGACCGCTTAGACGCACAATATGGTAAATTTCTTGAACTTTTCAAACATCTACATGTTAACTCACCTTTTGTTGAAGCTATTTCACAGATGCCAACATTATGCAAAATTTTTAAAGGAGCTTCTAACAAATAAAAGGAAGTTCGAGGAAATTTCAACAGTGAAACTTAATGAAGAATGCTCAGCTATCATTCAAAACAAGCTGCCAACCAAATTGAAAGATCCAGGAAGTTTCACTATTCCCTATTTAATTGGTAGTTTGAACATAGAGAAAGCACTAGCTAATTTAGGTGCCAATATTAATCTAATGCCTTATAGAATGTTTAAACAACTTGGTCTCGGGGCACCAAAACCTACTAAGATGAGTATTAAGTTAGCTGACAGATCTGTTAAGTATCCTAGGGGAATTGTCGAAGATGTTCTGGTAAAAGTAGATAAATTTATATTTCCTATTGATTTTGTTGTGCTTGGCATGAATGAGGATGTAGAGGTACCTTTAATTTTGGGACGACCCTTTCTAGCTACTGTTAGGGCTGTCATTGATGTTGGTGATGGTAAACTTGCACTAAGGGTAGGCGATGGGAAAATTGTTTTCCAAATTTACGATGCCATGCGATATTCTAGAGAACAAGATGATTCTTGTTACTTTGTTGATGCCACTGATCACATTTTTCAAGAGTCTCGGGAAATCATCTACAATGACACGATGGAACTGTATCTTTCACAAGGAGAGGAGATAGATGATGATATCGATGAATTGAGTCCTAATACATCATCCTCTAGACAGACAAAAATAGAGGGTATTGAAATCAACGATGAACTAAAACAAAAACCCTCTATTGATGAACCGCCCAAATTAGAATTAAACCAATTGCCAAAACAATTAGAATACGCATTCCTCGGGGATAATTCTACGCTACCAATAATCATCTCTTCAGAACTAGGACCCAAAGAGAAAGAAGATTTGCTAAGGGTACTAAGGAAACATAAAAGAGCCATAGCATGGAAAATGTCTGACATTAAAGGAATAAGCCCATCATTCTGCACCCACAAAATTTTAATGGAAGATGAGTATAAACCATGTGTGCAACCTCAGAGACGTTTGAACCCTAATATGAAAGAAGTTGTTAAAGATGAGGTAATTAAACTTCTAGATGCAGGAATAATTTATCCTATTTCTAACAGTACTTGGGTAAGTCCTGTGCAGGTAGTTCCAAAGAAAGGAGCATGACTGTTGTAGCCAATAAAAAGAATGAATTGATTCCTAAAAGAACAGTCACAGGTTGGAGAGTCTGTATTGACTATAGGAAGCTGAACGACGCCACAGGAAAAGATCACTTCCCTTTGCCTTTTATTGATCAGATGTTAGAAAGATTATCTGGGCATATGTACTATTGCTTCTTGGACGGACTCTCCGGCTACTTCCAAATCCCAATAGCTTCTGATGATCAAGAAAAGACAACATTTATATGTCCATACGATACGTTTGCTTATCGTAGAATGCCTTTTGGATTATGTAATGCTCCTGCTACTTTTCAGCGCTGCATTCTGGCCATCTTTGATGAGCTTGTGGAAGACATTATGGAGGTATTTATGGAGGACTTTTCGATATTCGGTAATTCTTTCCACCTTTGCCTTAAAAATTTAGAACGAGTTCTAATAAGATGTGAAGAAACGGGTCTTGTTTTTAGTTGGGAAAAATGTCACTTTATGGTTAGAGAGGGGATTGTGTTAGGACATAAGATTTCTAGTAAGAGGATCGAGATAGATAAAGCAAAGATTGAAACCATAGAAAAATTACCTCCCCCTAGTTCAGTTAAGGCTATTAAAAGCTTTTTAGGACATGCTGGATTTTACAGAAGATTTACTAAAGATTTCTCTAAAATAGCTAAGCCTTTAACAAGACTACTAGAAAAAGATGTTCCTTTCAATTTTGATCTGGATTGTTTAGATGCATTTAATATCCTCAAAGATAAACTAATAAATGCTCCGATTATAATTGCACCTGATTGGAATCTACCCTTTGAACTAATGTGTGATGCAAGTGATTTTGTAGTAGGTGCAGTTTTGGGACAACGAAGAAACAAGCATTTTCAGCCAATCTATTATGCTAGCATAACATTGACGCATGCACAAGAAAACTACACCACCACAGAGAAAGAATTGCTAGTTGTAGTTTTTGCATTTGACAAATTTAGACAATATATGATATTATCTAAAGCTGTCGTTACACTGACCATTCAGCTCTACGTTATCTTTTAACTAAACCTGATGCAAAACCTCGACTCATACGATGGATCTTACTTCTACAGGAATTTGATTTGGAAATTCAGGATAAGAAGAGAGCTGAAAATCTTGCAGCAGATCACCTCTCCAGGCTTGAGAACCCACATATCAAAAAGCTCGACGAGAGTGAGATAAACAACTCGTTCCCTAAGGAACAACTCTTTTCTATAACCAACTCCGAGGTACCGTGGTTTGCAGATATTGCGAATTATTTTGCCGCTAACATCCTACCAAAAAGGTTAACACATCATCAAAAGAAGAAATTCTTTGTTGATGCGAAAAGCTATTTTTGGGAGGATCCCTTTCTTTTCTGCATATGTGCAGATCAAGTAATTCAGAGATGCGTTACAAAGGCGGAAGCAAGTAAAATCCTAGAACATTGCAATTTAGGACCTTCAGGAGGACATTATAACGGGATTAAGACAGCACATAAAATGCTCGAATCAGGATTTTATTGGCCAACTCTGTTTAAAGACGCCAACAGGTATGCCGCTCTGTGTGATAAAAGCCAAAGAACATGTAATATCTCTAAATGCCATGAAATGCCTCAAACATATATGTTATCATGTGAGATATTCGATGTATGGGGTATTGACTTTATGGGTCCGTTCCCTAGTTCATTCGGAAATAAATACATCTTAGTAGCAGTAGATTACATGTCAAAATGGGTGGAAGCCCAAGCTTTACCTACTAATGATGTTAGAGCTGTAGTAAAGTTTCTTAAGAAACTCTTCTCTCGTTTTGGAACACCCAGAGCGATTATCAGTGATAGGGGTACTCACTTTTGCAATACTTAATTTGATGAAGTCTTAAAAAAATATGAAGTACACCATAGAACAGCTACCCCTTATCATCCTCAAACAAGTGGGCAAGTGGATGTGGCAAATCGAGAGCTTAAGCGAATCCTAGAGAAAACAGTTGAATCAAACAGGAAATATTGGGCAGTAAAAGTAGATGATGCTTTATGGGCCTATAGAACAACATTTAAAACCCCTTTGGGAACATCCCCATACAAACTTGTCTACGAAAAAAGTTGTCATCTACCATTTGACTTAGAGCACAAAGCGTACTGGGCTATAAAATGCTTGAATTACGATCTTAAAACCACAGGTGAGAAGAGGATGATGCAGTTGAACGAACTAGATGAATGGCGAGCTGAGGCCTACGAGAACTCATGACTATATGATGAGGCAAAAAAATGACGCCATGATGCTCGTTTAAAACAATCAAAGCAATTCGAAGTAGGAGACTTGGTCCTGCTATATAATTCAAGACTCAAACTATTTCCTGCAAAGCTGAAATCAAGATGGTCAGGCCCATTCGTGATCAAAACTATTTTTCCATACGGCACAGTCGAGGTAACACATCCAACTCAAGGAACATTCAAGGTAAATGGCCATCGATTGAAACTTTATAATGGTGAAGATTTCAAGGAATTGAGAGAGAAGCTTCAGCTCCTTGAACCTTCATTTAGAAATGAAAACAGGGTGAGTCTAGCTTAAGACTTTAAACGAGCGCTTCTCGGGAGGCAACCCGAGCACTGACTTCACTAGCATTATATTTTTAATTTTTAGCATCTAACTCCAAACTAATCAATCTAGTGAGCGCAGGTTTTCCTACCACACGGCCTTACACACGGGCGTGCCCGTGGCCATGTGGACGCCATGGGACGAGACACTGGCGTGCCAGTAGCCGTTCGTGACAAAAGAAGAAAATATTCCCCAACACGGGCTGCGATAACAGTCCCTCGGTCGTGCGTTATTCCCGTGGACTATCCTGACTAAACAAACACGGGCATGAGACACGCCCGTGTTGCACAGCCGTGTGAGACACTGACTTATTAAGCACGGGCGTTGGACCCTAACCATGGGCGTGGGAGAAACAAACGAAAAAAGCCCACGCCCAAGGAACACGGGCGTGGCTAACGACCTAAACGCGCCCAAATTTGAAAATTGTGAAAAACACGGGCAAAAAAAATCGAGCACGGGCGTGGCCTCTGCTCGTGCCCTCACCCCTATTTAAAGAACATGACATTCATCTTCCCCAAAACCCCCAGCCCTAAGCCGTTTCTCTCAAAATCCCTACCCCCACTCCGGCCACCATCAACAAAACTCACTACTATTCACTCCCACCACTCCCTCATCTCTCTACCTTTCACATAACCATTAAAAAAACCAAAGCCATGCCCGTGTTAACAAGAGTCCACACCCGCTCCCCTGCCGTGTTACCCAGAATATTTTCAGCACACGCCCGTGCCTCACTATTACACGTCCGTGCTCCGCCCATCCTCCCTGCCATGCTCAAAAAACACTACTAGTACAATGTCGTCATCCCGAGGAAAGAAAACCACAGCCCTGAGTTCTAAAAAGTGAAAGGGACCCTGTTCATCCTCCGCAAGCGCATCCATCGAAGTGCGCTACACGTTTCTACGATTTCCTCCAGAGGCGCAAGAGGACCGTTATAAGATACTACACGCAAGACCTCTCGGCGTAGGAAGGTGTATTGATTGGACCTCTTTAGAGTAGGTCCAGCTAGCAGAGGAGGTTCGCGCCTTATTATTCACAGATCCGTAGGACAAATTCTTCAACATTATCGAGCCCACATACCTAAAGCTCACTTTGGAGCTCTGCTCAACGTTCCAACTTCAGACGGCGATGACACGTCATGATGATCCAGGTACAATACAATTCCATTTCGGAGGCACAATATGACAGCTGAACGTACCGTAATTTGGGGCCGCATTAGGACTATATACGGACGACTTCGTAGCAGAGAATGATCTTTCGGAGCTACATCGCCATATCCATTACAGCCCCACCAGATGTTGGCACAAGATAGCTCCCAACAACAACCATTATGACCCTAGCTGCTCAAAAGCAACAGTCCTTGCTCCAGCCATGAGGTGCGTACATGCTATTTTAGCTCATACTATGACAGGGCGGTGAGAAAGCACTGGCGTTGTCAATACTCACGACGCCTACTATCTATGGTGCATGTTGAAAGGACATGTTTTCGACCTAGCCTGTAATATCCGGGATTTATGGCTTATGCGTTAATGCTAAATTGTATGAAGTAGCATGCCTATGTGTGTTCTGATTGTGTTATATGAATTTTGAGAACTTTAGAGTGTAGGTGAATGCCTTAGAAATTATTTAATTTTAAGTCTTTAAGAGGAAGCTAGGCAGAGGAGGCCTTAAGAAAATTAGTAGGGGAAATATGACACAAAAATGGGCTTGTCTAAGTGGCTTGGAGGCGCCGCTTAGGGCCTCAGTATGTGACGCCACAAGCAAGGTGCAAGGGCCTAGGTTCGAGCAACGTGGGAAGCAAATAAAAG
Source organism: Gossypium australe (assembly GCA_005393395.2). Classification (NCBI taxonomy): domain Eukaryota; kingdom Viridiplantae; phylum Streptophyta; class Magnoliopsida; order Malvales; family Malvaceae; genus Gossypium; species Gossypium australe. The sequence goes on from CM016614.1 coordinate 51,293,110, forward strand.
AGTTTTATTTTGCTGCAAGGAGCAAGAGAGGTGGACGGCAATGGGGCACTAAGGGATGAGTTTAAGATGTGGTCTAATCCTTTTAAAATTCGACTAAGATAAGAGATAAATGTGGATTTATTTTTATTATTTTAAATAAGGTGATAAAGAGAAAAATAAGGGAGCTGATAAGGGGGGAAGTGTTGGCCGGCCTAGGGACTCCTTTGTGGTGATTTTCGGCCAAGTTTAGTAAGGGAGAATAGCCGAAATTCATTAAGCATTTGAGTCTCTCTTTCAATTACTCTTTTCTCTCCAAAGCCATCACTTTTCTCTTCATTTTCTTGTTCTAGTCGAAACCCCTCTCTAAAGACCACCATTGCTGATTCTTCTTGAGTTCCATACCCTTCCTTTTCACTCTTGTTGAAGCCAATTTCTTATTAAGCTCCAAAAGCCGAAACTTGTTGATCATTACCTAGCCTATAGCCGAATCTCTCAAGTGGTGTCAGGAAGGAAGACTGTCGATTTCAACATTAAAGGTAAGACTGAGTGTCGTTCGATTTCCTATCTTTTTCTTTTAGCCGAAAGTTAAGGACTAATCCCATTAATATTCTTGTTTTCCGAAACTTGGAAGGATCTTTCGAGATTTTTGGAGTAGCCGACTTCTAAGGAGGAGATTTTCGGGATTTAGATCCACAAGGTAAGTGCATGTGATATTCGGCCAAAGCCCTACTTAGTGACTTAGATCTGTTTCTTATTTATTCAAAAGCCGAAAACTAACTAGTTAAGGGATTTGGTGTCTAGCCGATTGCAAGAGGGAATATCACGGAGTTTTGGGATTTGATTAGTAATCAAATCGGCAGCAAGGTAAGGATTTTGGTTGCAATAATCCTGCGGGATTTGATTATTTAGCCGAATGGCTTGTTGCTAACATGCTTAAGGATTGCCGAATGTAGGAACTGAGGATCTAGAGTATTAGATCGGGATTTTCGGGATTTCAGTGAACTCGTTAAGTGAACCAGGTGTGTAACCCACACTGAATTTTAATAGATTTATGGCATCAATTTAATATATGTGTTTATAATAATGTGAAATGTGGTCAAAGGTACCATGCAATGGTACAAAGTACTCAGGTACGTAATCTTAACATTATGTTAACAAATGATATGAATATTTGGAATTTGGCACATATGGGAATATTGATAAGAATGTGAAATAAGGCATGATTTGCATAATTTGTATGACATGGGGCATATGGGTGATACGAAAAGGGGAAGTAATCCAGTGGTTTATACCACAATATCTGAATGTGGTGACTTATGTCACGAAATCTGAATGTGGTGACTTATGTCACAAAATATTATCTGGTGGCTATGCCACAAAATTTATAAGGGCGATGAGCAAGTCGTCTGCAGCGACTGCCTTCGATGATGTGTAGCGGATGGAGGGTCGACTTAGTAGTCCCCACGGTGTGATGGTTGGTACGTGTGATGTGTAGGGATGGTTATCTAGGTTTGGGTTCGGGATTGCATCATTATTTATAATTGTTATATGTATATGTATGATCTGATATGCCTGAATCGTTGGGACTTAGTGTTGGCTGTTACACACTGAGTCTGTTTGACTCACCCCGTTGTGGGATATTTTTCAGGTGACGTTCAGTAATGGACCGGGTCAGTAGGAGCTTAGGGGTGGCCATGCTCAGCACGAAATTTATTTTATTTGGATTTTCTATTTTTAAGTACTTTGAATTTATTTTGGGTTTTGTTTTTGATGTAATAAGGCCACTGGTATGAAAATGTTTATGCATGCATTTTAATTATTTTAATATGACATGATTCCTATCAAATTAAAGTTTAAGTAACTTTTCATACAAATAAAACTTAAAATGTTTTGACACCTAACACAAATGGTTTCCAGTTTAAACAGTAAACTCTAAGAACTCGGCAATGTTTTTAACTTAATATTTTTGTAAATAAAGTTTTAGTAAAATCTAGAGTTCAAAAATAAACTCGTTTACAACTCGAACACAACACAAATCAATTCTTCTTCAAAACCAACCAAAGTTTTCCAAAGAAGCGAACAAGTTTTGAACCGTTTCACTCAAGGAACATACCAGATCCGGTTAAGGCTCGTGAGCCAGGTTTGGGGTTTTTCAGCTTGGTATCAGAGCCAGGTTTTAAACTCTCGACCTTGGGTTTAAAGCCCACAATGTTTTTTAAATAGAGCCCAAATGAATTTTGTGAAAATTTTTGTGAAATGAGCAGGTTTTCTGGCATGGCACCTGAGTCTCCGACTCGAAGTCCACCAGGTAAGTACCCCTAAATGTTGTGTGATTTACAGTATGATTTGTAGAAGGGTATAATGGGAACGTAGATTAGTATATTAAGTTCTTGAACCCTAGGATTAGTCTACCCCAACACAAGAATCACATAAAACTTTAATGCCTAATTAAACAAACCTGTGGCTAAGTCGCCGAGTTAGGGTGTGGCAACCATTGTGCGCATGTCTAGGATTGGATTCAGGAAGAGCCTGGTATTTAAGCAGTCCTAGTGACTCACCTCCTCTTCGCTCGAATCCTACCTGGTGCGTAGTGACGGTTCACCCTAACCAAGAGGACTTATTCACGGGCTAAACTCAATAATTAAAACCCGAAAGGGACTAGCCATATTGTTTTATAAAAATCCTAGTTTTAAAAATCCTCAAATTACCTCTTGATTTGTAGTAAAATTATTTTTGGAAATTTTTCCAAAATATTCCCGATTTACAAAACTACCCAAATGCCCCTGGTTTGTGAATTACTAAAATACCCTTGGTTTATAAAATTACCATACTACCCTCAATTTTTATTAAGATCTTTTCACTTTACTAAATACCAAAAACTTCTATTTTGTAAAATACCAAGATACCTTGATTTGGAAAATTTACTAAATTACCCCTGGTTTACGAAATTACCAAAATAACCCTGAATTCCAAAATTTCCACAATACCTTTGATTTGAAAAATTTATCTTTCAAAAACACCCATGAGTTTTTAAAATTTCGGAGTGCCTTTTTAGATTTTTGGAAATTACCCCAATTTATTACCAAAATACCCCTATAGGACCAATGACGAAAATACCCCTAGGATAGGAGCAGACAAAAATGTTCGAAGAGTGAATGTGTATGGTAGATACTACTGAATGGATGTGTTTCGTTGAATTAGGATAGAAGACTTGAAACTCAGAATGATCGAAAAAACTACTACTAAAACTCCTTTTCATAAAACTTCTTCGCGGATAATCAGTGGAATAAAGGCTAATGCATAAAACTTTCTTAAATCAGATTAAAGCGCGATCGTAGAAATGAGCTCTGGGGACGTGGTCGTAATGTGCGAGGACGGGGTAGAGACAAAATGACCGCATCGGAACCCGTTAGGTCGGGTCAAAGGTCTGAGAATGAGATACCACCACCACCCCACCACCAGCTGTGGGTGTTGAACTGTAAGATCAGGCGGGGGATGATGCAGTATCGCAGGCGGTGCTGCGAGTTCTTGAGATGGTGGCTGGAGCAAGTGGAAATATGGGAACTCAGAAATCTGTACCCGAGCGACTCCGAGCCAATGGAGCTGAGGTGTTCCGTGGTGTATCTGGTGTGGCACCCAGTACGGCTGAGTATTGGTTGGAGGCGACCGAATGAATTATGAATGAGCTCGATTTAACTGCTGAGGAGAAGTTGAAAGGGATGGTGTCGCTTCTCCGTGATGAGTCATATCAATGGTGGCTCACAGTTCGGGATGGTGCTACGGTTGAGGAACTCACTTGGGAATATGTTAAGACGGCATACCAGAAGAAGTATGTTGGTACTAACTAAATTGATGCGCAGAGGAAGGCATTTCTGGGGCTGGTTCAAGGGAACAAGTCCGTAGCGGAGTACGTGGCTGAATTCTTAAGGCTGAGCCGGTATGCTCGAGGGATAGTGGCTACGTAGCATGAACGATGTGTCCGGTTTGAGGACGGACTGAGAGATGATCTGAGGTTAGTGATAGCCCCACAGCAAGAGCGGGAATTTGCTGTGTTGGTAGAGAAGGCTAAGGTAGCCGAAGGAATTAAGGACTCTGTGAGGCAAAATACGGATCGGAATAGGCACAAGAGAGGCTTTGGATCAGCGGGGTCGTCAGGGAATGTGCAAAAGAGGCCTAGAGTTGATGGGCCACGAGGTCAGCAGGCTGCGACAGGAGGGTAGTATCGTACTTGTGCTCAGTGTGGGAAAATGCACTTAGGGGAGTGTTGGAAGAAAACGGGAGGATGCTTTAAGTGCGGGTCTAAGGATCATATGATTAAGGACTGTCCGATAAAGATAGACGGAAGTCGACCATCTGGTCAGGGCTACAATCAGGTTAGAAGAGGTGGACAGCAGCCTCAGCGGGGCTGTGGTCCGATTGGCAGAGGTAACGGTGCTGGAAGGGGGCGAGGAACACCTGGCAGAGGTGTTGGTAATACAGGGGCAAGACAGCCGGGTCTAGTGTATGCAGTTCGCCGGAGGGAGGACGGAGACGCACCGGACGTCATAACCAGTACGTTCCTTATATTTGGCAGGCCTTACTTTGCTTTGATTGATGTTGGCTCTACCCACTCTTATGTTGCGTGTAGAGTAGTTGAAACTCTAGGCATGGCCTCTGAACTATCTGATAGGAAGATGACTGTAGTGAGCCCATTAGGTCAAACTATAGTGGTGAATAAGATATTTCGGAGTGTACCTCTAGAGATTCAGGGAGTGATATTCCCTGCCGACTTGATGAAACTACCCCTCGGAGAATTTGATCTCATACTTGGCATGGATTGGCTAGTGGAACATCGGGCTGTATTGGATTGTGCAGCTAAGCGAATGGAACTAAGGACCCCGGAGGATGAGGCGATAATCATGATAGGAGAAAGAAGGAACTACTTGTCCAACGTAATTTCTGCTTTAAAGGCTGATAAGATGGTTCGGAAAGGGTGCAAGGCATTCTTGGCCTTTGTTAGTGCATTGGATGCAAAAGAAGGGGGAGTTAGTGGAGTTCGAACAGTAAGGGACTTTGTGGATGTCTTTCCGGAGGAATTACCTGGAATACCCCCGGATAGGGAAGTGGAGTTCGGAATTGATTTGCTGCTGGGTACAGCTCCTGTGTCAATCGCTCCGTACAGAATGGCACCAAAGGAATTGGTTGAGCTCAAGGCTCAAATCCAAGAGTTGCTTGATCGTGGGTTTATCCGACCCAGTGTGTCTCCATGGGGAGCACCGGTCTTGTTCGTGAAGAAGAAGGACGGAACTATGCATATGTGCATAAGTTATCGTCGGTTGAATAAGCTGACCATCAAGAACAAGTACCCTTTGCCAAGGATAGACGACTTGTTCGATCAGCTTAAGGGGGCTGCAGTTTTGTCGAAGATAGATTTACGGTCTGGATATCATCAGCTTAAGGTGAAGGAAGTGGATATCCATAAGACGGCTTTCCGGACAAGATACGGGCATTATGAGTTCTTAGTAATGCTGTTTGGGTTGACGAACGCCCCAGGCGCGTTCATGGATATGATGAACCGGGTTTTTCAACCCTACTTGGATAGGTTCGTCGTTGTATTCATAGACAACATCCTAGTGTACTCCAAGTCGGAGGAAGAACATGATGAGCATCTCCGGGTTGTGTTGCAAGTGTTGAGGGAGAAGAAGCTCTATGCAAAATTCAGCAAGTGTGAATTTTGGCTTAAGGAAGTTGCATTCTTAGGACATGTAGTGTCTGACGAAGGAATAAGGGTGGATCCTAGAAAGATTGAGGCAGTGTTGGATTGGAAACCACCTAAGTCGGTGGCTGAGGTTCGTAGTTTCTTGGGATTGGCAGGCTACTACAGAAGGTTTGTGGAAGGATTCTCATCGATAGCCGCACCTTTGACAAAGTTGTTGAGAAAGGAAGTACCTTTCGTATGGACAGATAAGCAACAGGAGAGCTTTGAGAAGCTTAAGAGGGTTTTGACTGAAGCTCTAGTTTTGATTCAGCCTGAGGCAGGAAAGGATTTCGTGGTGTATTGTGACGCTTCTCATACAGGATTGGGATGCGTATTAATGCAAGATGGGAAGGTAGTTGCTTATGCGTCTCGGCAATTAAGGCCGCACGAGGTTAACTACCCGACGAGCTGGCGGCTGTGGTCTTTGCTCTTAAGGTGTGGAGGCACTATCTTTATGGAGAAAATTCAGTTATCTACACAGACCACAAGAGCCTTAACTATCTGCTGACTCAGAAGGAGTTGAACCTAAAACAGCGAAGGTGGGTGGAATTATTGAAAGACTACGATTGTTCTATAGAGTATCACCCGGGCAAGGCGAATGTAGTGGCGGATGCCCTAAGTCAGAAAGTAGTGTCGGATCTGAGGGTGATGTTTGCACATCTGAGCTTGTATGATGATGGAAGTCTGCTGGCAGAATTGTAAGTCAAATCGACATGGTTGAAGGAGGTGAAGGAAATTTAGCTAATGGATGAGGATCTAAGTACTAAGTTACGGCAAGTACAGAATGGAGAGTTGGAAGATTATGGTATTAATGATGAGGGAGTATTGTGTTTCAAGGGTAAGGTCTGTATGCCGAAGAATGAGGAGTTAAGGCAGAGGATTCTTCAGGAATTGCATAGTAGCCCTTACGCTATGCATCCTGGAGGAAGTAAGTTGTACAAAGATTTAAGTGAATAGTTTTGGTGGCCTGGACTTAAGCGGGAAGTTACAGAATTTGTAGGCAAGTGCTTGACGTGTCAGCAAGTCAAGGCTGAACACCAAGTTCCGTCAGGATTGCTTCAGCCAATAAAGATTCCGCAGTAGAAGTGGGAGAGAATCACCATGGACTTCGTTAGTGGGATTCCCCTTACGCCTACTAAGAAGGACTCGGTATGGGTGATAGTGGCTCGATTGACAAAGTCCGCGCATTTCATTCCAGTGCGGGTTGATTATTCCTTGCAGAAGTTGGCAAGGCTGTATGTGGCAGAAATTGTAAGGTTGCATGGAGTTCCGATATCGATCATTTCAGATAGGGACCCAAGGTTTATGTCTCGATTTTGGAAAGCACTACATCAAGCTTTAGGCACCAGATTGGATTTCACTACGGCATTTCATCCACAATCGGACGGTCAGTCTGAACGAGTGATCCAAGTGTTAGAGGATATGTTGAGGGGCTGTGTGATAGACTTCAGAGGAAGTTGGGAAGAGTATTTGCCTTTAGCTGAATTTGCTTATAATAACAGCTATCAAGCCAGTATTCGGATGGCACCGTATGAAGCGCTGTATGGACGAAAGTGTCACACTCCTACATGTTAGACAGAATTAGGGGAACGCCGAGTTTTGGGTCCAGAGATTGTGGCAGAATCTGAGGAGAAGGTTGAGGTAATTCGGGCACGATTAAAGGAAGCATCTGATAGACAGAAGTCGTACGCAGATCTCAAACGGAAAGAAATAGAATTTGCTGTGGGAGATCAAGTGTTTCTTAAAGTGTCGCCTTGGAAGAAGGTGATGAGATTTGGTCGCAAAGGGAAGTTAAGTCCAAGGTTTATAGGGCCTTATCGGGTATTGAAGCGGGTTGGACCAGTGGCATACCAGTTAGAGTTGCCTTCGCAATTGAAGCAGATGCACGACGTATTCCATGCTTCTATGCTACGTTGTTATCAATCGGATCCATCTCATGTAGTACCAGTTGAGGAGGTGGAATTAAGACCAGATTTGTCCTACGAGGAAGAGCCGATTCAGATTTTGGAGCGAGATGTGAAAGTGCTACGGAGGAAATCAGTTCCTTTAGTCAAAGTGTTATGGCGTAATTATGGAAGGGAAGAAGCTTCGTAGGAGCCGGAAGAAGCGATGCGACAGCAATACCCTCACCTATTCTAGCCAGGTAATTTCGAGGTCGAAATTATTTTAAGGGGGTAGAAATGTAATATCCGGGATTTATGGCTTATGCGTTAATGCTAAATTGTATGAAGTAGCATGCCTATGTGTGTTCTGATTGTGTTGTATGAATTTTGAGAACTTTAGAGTGTAGGTGAATGCCTTAGAAATTATTTAATTTTAAGTCTTTAAGAGGAAGCTAGGCAGAGGAGGCCTTAAGAAAATTAGTAGGGGAAATATGACACAAAAATGGGCTTGTCTAAGTGGCTTGGAGGCGCCACTTAGGGCCTCAGTATGTGACGCCACAAGCAGGGTGCAAGGGCCTAGGTTCGAGCAACGTGGGAAGCAAATAAAAGAGTTTTATTTTGCTGCAAGGAGCAAGAGAGGTGGACGGCAATGGGGCACTAAGGGATGAGTTTAAGATGTGGTCTAATCCTTTTAAAATTCGACTAAGATAAGAGATAAATGTGGATTTATTTTTATTATTTTAAATAAGGTGATAAAGAGAAAAATAAGGGAGCTGATAAGGGGGGAAGTGTTGGCCGGCCTAGGGACTCCTTTGTGGTGATTTTCGGCCAAGTTTAGTAAGGGAGAATAGCCGAAATTCATTAAGCATTTGAGTCTCTCTTTCAATTACTCTTTTCTCTCCAAAGCCATCACTTTTCTCTTCTTTTTCTTGTTCTAGTCGAAACCCCTCTCTAAAGACCACCATTGCTGATTCTTCTTGAGTTCCATACCCTTCCTTTTCACTCTTGTTGAAGCCAATTTCTTATTAAGCTCCAAAAGCCGAAACTTGTTGATCATTACCTAGCCTATAGCCGAATCTCTCAAGTGGTGTCAGGAAGGAAGACTGTCGATTTCAACATTAAAGGTAAGACTGAGTGTCGTTCGATTTCCTATCTTTTTCTTTTAGCCGAAAGTTAAGGACTAATCCCATTAATATTCTTGTTTTCCGAAACTTGGAAGGATCTTTCGAGATTTTTGGAGTAGCCTACTTCTAAGGAGGAGATTTTCGGGATTTAGATCCACAAGGTAAGTGCATGTGATATTCGGCCAAAGCCCTACTTAGTGACTTAGATCTGTTTCTTATTTATTCAAAAGCCGAAAACTAACTAGTTAAGGGATTTGGTGTCTAGCCGATTGCAAGAGGGAATATCACGGAGTTTTGGGATTTGATTAGTAATCAAATCGGCAGCAAGGTAAGGATTTTGGTTGCAATAATCCTGCGGGATTTGATTATTTAGCCGAATGGCTTGTTGCTAACATGCTTAACGATTGCCGAATGTAGGAACTGAGGATCTAGAGTATTAGATCGGGATTTTCGGGATTTCAGTGAACTCGTTAAGTGAACCAGGAGTGTAACCCACACTGAATCTTAATAGATTTATGGCATCAATTTAATATATGTGTTTATAATAATGTGAAATGTGGTCAAAGGTACCATGCAATGGTACAAAGTACTCAGGTACGTAATCTTAACATTATGTTAATAAATGATATGAATATTTGGAATTTGGCACATATGTGAATATTGATAAGAATGTGAAATAAGGCATGATTTGCATAATTTGTATGACATGGGGCATATGGGTGATACGAAAAGGGGAAGTAATCCGGTGGTTTATACCACAATATCTGAATGTGGTGACTTATGTCACGAAATCTGAATGTGGTGACTTATGTCACAAAATAATATCTGGTGGCTATGCCACAAAATTTATAAGGGCAATGAGCAAGTCGTCTGCAGCGACTGCCTTCGATGATGTGTAGCGGATGGAGGGTCGACTTAGTAGTCCCCACGGTGTGATGGTTGGTACGGGTGATGTGTAGCGGATGGTTATCTAGGTTTGGGTTCGGGATTGCATCATTATTTATAATTGTTATATGTATATGTATGATCTGATATGCCTGAATCGTTGGGACTTAGTGTTGGCTGTTACACACTGAGTCTGTTTGACTCACCCCGTTGTGGGATATTTTTAAGGTGACGCTCAGTGATGGACCGGGTCGGTAGGAGCTTAGGGGTGGCCATGCTCAGTACGAAATTTATTTATTTGGATTTTCTATTTTTAAGTACTTTGAATTTATTTTGGGTTTTATTTTTGATGTAATAAGGCCACTGGTATGAAACTGTTTATGCATGCATTTTAATTATTTTAGTATGACACGATTCCTATCAAATTAAAGTTTAAGTAACTTTTCATAAAAATAAAACTTAAAATGTTTTGACACCTAACACAAATGGTTTCCAGTTTAAACAGTAAACTCTAAGAACTCGGCAATGTTTTTAACTTAATATTTTTGTAAATAAAGTTTTAGTAAAATCTAGACTTCAAAAATAAACTCGTTTACAACTCGGACACAACACAAATCAATTCTTCTTCAAAACCAACCAAAGTTTTCCAAAGAAGCAAACAAGTTTTGAACCGTTTCACTCAAGGAACATACCAGATCCGGTCAGGGCTCGTGGGCCGGGTTTGGGGTGTTTCATAGCCTATTTTATAGCCCGCGCCATTCAACACCAGACGGAGCAGCATAGGTGAGGGGTCATATCTATGGGTCCCTACATCACACGCTTGGCTCGATATTTCTGGCTCCTCAACACTGATGCACAAACCTCCTCACTCACACTGATAGGTCAGATGTCCCCACAGGGCATCCAGACGATGTTACATATGAGGATGATTCAGCATCGACGTGGGACTGATCCTCCCAATACCGGCTAGCACCTCTTACCGACGAGGAGGATCCTGAGGACGATGTCCCCCCGACATATGAAGCACCACAGCCGAGCCATCGTCCATCCCATACGACGACATCTATTTCAGACATATCTGAGCGCCTAACACGATTTGAGCAGCAATGCTTCTAGCGCTTCGACCATATTGGCGACCTACCGGTGACGAGGACCCTTGGGTTCTTTCATTTTCTTTATTTTTCAGTTTATTTTCCATCTTTATTTTTATTTTTAGTTTTTCTTTCTTTTAGTTTATTTTCGTATTAATTAAGACTTTTTAACCTTCATGATTAAAACTTTTATTATTTTAGTTTCATTTCTTTATCACTGGCTATCTAACCCTAGAGTATCTCTAACAACACTCATAGTTCTCCCTGAATATCTAATAATGACTTTGCAGTTCACAAAGGTTCAATTTGACACTACAGAAAATGAACACATCTCTAGGAGTAGTCACAACCACATGCCTAAAGTCCTCATCACTTATCTTTCACCCCCTAAATGTTACTTGAAAGGGGGCGGTTAGCTAGGCCAAGGAGCCTAGTCGAAAAGGTCAGAGTTGTGGGAATCACTCGAAGATAGCCAGTTGATCCATCTCTAGAAGCCGGAGTTCTACTCAAGACGGCGCATCTCTCCTTCAATTCCTTCAGGGAGTTTTAGGGATTTCTTATATTATATTTTATCTTTTCTTCTGAGATTTTTTCTTTATTTGATATGAACTAAACCCTTCAGATACATGAAGGGGATGAAACCTAGATAAATCCTGTCATTGTTTTTTAAACTATAAGATAAATACTTGATTTGTTCTTAATTATGTGCGCTTAAATCTTGTGTTAATGTTTCCGGGATATTGATTCAAGTTAGATGTTCTTAGGTGGAGGAGCAAAAGTCCCTGCCTAAGAATAGATCTTGCATAATTAAAGTGGAGTCATTCACGTGCCTAGAGATAGGGTGACGAGATTTTGCCGGATTAGGGTGAAACCTAATATGGGAATCCATAGATCGAGTTAATGTGATTCTAGGGGTTTTAATTAGAAGGGATTTCAATTAATCAACCTAGGGTTAGTTATTATTCGCTTCGAGAGAGGGTTTAATATAACTTAGGGAATCCTACAGATCAAGTCAAGTGAATAAATCGTATGGTTCAGGGTTAAATAACAAGTGAAGTCTAGGTGGATTCTTCTTGAGGGTATCGTCTTAAATCAACTGAGTCTTTCTTCAAGTTATTTCCCAATTCATTCTTTTTGTCTTTGCGTCTTTAGCTTAGTAGTAGTTAACTAGATTTAAACAACTTCACTTATTTTAGGCTAGATAATAAAAAAAAGGTTAGTATTAGTACTTTTAGTTCCTTTGGGTTCGACAATCCGGTCTTGCCTAAGCTATACTACTGTTCAATAGGTACACTTACCTTTAATCATTGTCAGAGTTAGTTTGCAGGTTCGATCATTCTCTTTATAAATTTTAAGACTCTGATTCCAGCGATCAAGTTTTTGGCGCCGTTGCCGGGAACTAAAATATTAAGAACGCTTAATTTTTATTACTTTAGCCATTTATTATTGTTATTATTATTATTAATATTATTATTGCAATTTATTTTCATTATTATTTTTTATTTTTCATTCTTATTTTTTTCCTTTGCTAAATTTTTTTTTATTTTAGATAGATAATTTTAGTTTAAAAGAGATGGCACTGAATAATTATCAGTGGCAATTCATGAGGATAGAGCCAACAAAAGCAACCGGTATCTACAACCTTGACCCAGTACATCCAGTTATGCAGTACGAACCAAGTAAAGGCATGGTGAATCCTGAGTACCCACCCTACGGATATGGCAAGTCCACTATATGGGTAACCATCCTAGACTTCAAAATAATTTTTATGGTAACACTTATAATGTAAGTTGGAGGTACCATCCCAATTACTCGTGGAATGGTCAAAATATCCAAAGACAGGAACTTCCTCCAAATTTTCAACAACCACTTTACCAACAGGAAAAGGAGTCGAACCTGGAAAAAATGCTAGCAAAATTCATAGCAGCCACAGAAACTCGGCCCCAAAAAACTGAGACGACGTTCAATAATCAACAAGTATCGATCAAAGAGATCAAGAACCAAGTTCAGGAAATTACTAAAACAGTCGGACAACTTGCAAAGTTAATGTCCGAACGACCGCAAGGACGTCTACCAAGTAACACAGAGATTAACCCAAAGGAGTAAATTCAAGCCATACAAGCTCATCATAGTGAAAGGTTAGTGGAATCTAACCCAAGGCAAGAACCTGTGGTATGTGAAGGTAAGGTTGAGGAAAGCCATGATTTACCAAACCCGGTAAATGCAGAGTACCAAGCTCATGTGCCATATCCCGATGCAATAAAGAAAGATCACACAGAGGAAGAATTCAGTGAACCCAAACTTTGTGTAGACGATGAAACAATCACTCTTCAAGCTCTTGACTCAGCTAGGACATCGAGTAATAAAGGTACGGACGTTAATTCTATTGATAACCATTTGGTTCAACCTTCTTTACAGAAAGCTTCACGAAATCACTTAGCTGAGCTAGATCTTGGACCTCGTACCCATAAAGAACTAATTCATGAAGAACTAAGGCTTCAGGCCGATGAACTAGACAAGTGGAAAACACACTTTAAAAAGAAACTAGGAATACACGAAGCGAAACCGAAGAAAACCCCAGACAAGCTAATAGGAATAACAAATCACTTCAAAATAGGGGATCAGGTATTGTTGAATAGGGAAGACCCTCGAATCACCAATTCAGACCTCAAGGCAAATGAAGAAATCACTTTTGAGGTACTTAATGTCTTCCTATACGGCACAATCGAGGTAAGCAATCCTAGATTCAACACTTTTGAGGTAAACACTACTCGACTTGAACTATATATCCATAACCGAATTGATCGCATGAGAAAGGATTTTCACCTCCTCAAACCACCATGACCATACGAATGAGAGGTAAAGTCTAGCTTAAGACTATAAACGAGCGCTTCTCGGGAGGCAACCCGAGCACTAACCCCATTTTTACATTTTTTATTTCTTTTTTTTATTTTTTACTTTTATTTTTCCTTTTAGCATCTAACCATAAACTAACCAAAGTGCAGATTTCCATACTATACGGCCTTGCACACGACCGTGGCCGTGGCCGTGTGGCCACCACAGAAAGGTACAAGGGCGGGGCCAACTACCAGATCCATAATTTCTATTTAACCCCCTTCTTCCCTTCCATTTCCCATTATCTTTCTTCTTTCATTTTCCTTTATTTACTTTTTTTTATTTTTATTTTTATTTTTTATTTTTATTTTTATTTATTTTATTTATTTTCTTCTTCTTATTTTTCGTACCATTTAGATTTAGCTTAGGATACAATAAAATCGGGACAGCTGCTTCGAGGATTAAATTTCAAACAGTTCGAGGCGCTTACCCACGTTCACCTCCAATCCTATCCGGTTTCCTTTCATTGACTTCATCCAAAATTTAGGAAGTTTCACTTCTCTCCCTATCTTTTGATTATTCTATTGCTATTATCTATCTTTGTACATTGAGGGCAATGTACATCTTAAGTGTGGGGGGTTAACTATAGTATTATTTGAAAATCCCTGAATTAGTCTTGTTTTTAATCAATTTTCTCATATTACCAATTAGGATGAAATTTCTGATGAATTATGATTTTTATTGATATGTCTTAGATTAAGTCATAGTTAATTGTGCATTGATGATTAATTTAGAAGAATAGTAGAGAATCAAGCATGATAAGTCTATTTTTCAAAATTAAAATCTTTGCTAGGTTGTTGAGCTGAATCTGAATATTATCTTGAAGTTTGAAATTTACAAGGTTGATGTCAAAACACCCATAGTTTTTGTGAGATTTTGAGCCTATTAGAGCATATATTCTTTTCCATGCTTACTTTATTGATTATGAGTGTGTCAACTATGAACTGTTATTCTAGAACTTGCCTCGATTAAACATGTTGAGACCACACCTATGATTTGATATACAGAGATGATAAAGGCACCTAGGAATTAACCCATTTACTCCACTAAACAGCCTACCTCCATAAATTAACCCCTAGTGAACCCTGTTTAATCCTAACAACCCTTTTTATTGACTCACCAGCTAATATTAACCCAAAACCCCTTTGTATTTGTTATCACCATTCCTTTTGACTACCCTTTGATCGAGATATGATTTCATTAAGTTACCTAATTAAATTAGTTCAGTAGTTGAATTCATCTTTTATTATTGTTCCTAAAAAAAATCGAAGTATATTCAGTATTAGTGGTGAGCTTATACAGTTAAAGTCAATTTTTTGAAAGAAAAGCTTGTGTTAGTAGGATTATTACTTTTTAGTTAATGTAAATATCATCTCAGTATTTTCTAGTTAGGTAATTTGTCAAATCAATCTCGATTCTAACCTTCTAATTCAGCCTATATCCATACCCTTAACCGAAGCCCCGTTACAACCCTATAAAAGACCTTTTGATTTGTGTATCATCTCATATTACAGTGGTGAAAATTTGATTTTCAGGCAAGCCTATTGGATTAACTTTTCAGGTTCGACTTTTGAGAGCTTAATTTTGAACCTTAAACACCTCGAGTGATTTGAGTGAATCTTTAGTGAGGATGTCAATCCTTGTCAATTTTGAATCAAAGGTAATCATTTAGATAAGGGGAGGCACCTACGTTTTTGTGCTACAAATGTATGACTTTGATTGTTTGAATCTTTAAGACTCTTCGAGTTAGATCATACATGTATAAATTATCTATGAATTATGATAAAGCATTGTTGATAGGAATTATGAATTATGGAAATTTCGTTTTAATTGTAAGTTGAGAATTTTGCTTGAGGACAAGCAAAAGCTTAAGTGTGGGGGTATTTGATAAACCATAAAAGTAACATATTTTAATCCCACATTTAGTATGCTTTTGGATGATTTAAGCCTCGATTGATATAAAAAGGTGCTCTTAATCCTTTCTTTTCATGTCTTATACCCAGGAAAGCACCCGAGGATGAAAAGAACATAAAAGGGCCCAAAACGGAGTAAATGGACCATATCACGAAATCGACACGGCCTGGACTTAAGCCCACACGGCCGTGCCGCATTGATCATCTAGAACACGGCCTTACCTCCGAGTCACACGGCCATGCCTCATTAAAGAAGTCCGAACACAACTTGAAGACTAGTTACACGGGCGTATGACATGGCCGTGTCCCTATCGTGGCAAAGAGCAATTTCATTCGGATTTGGATACTTTGGGGCAAAGAAACACATTCCAATAGCCTATATAAACCTCCTATGTGTTACCTGAAAGGGGGCAGTTAGCTAGGCCAAGGAGCCAAGCCGAAAAGGTCAGAGTTGTGGGAATCACTCGAAGATAGCCAGTTGATCCATCTCTAGAAGCCGAAATTCTACTCAAGACAGCGGATCTCTCCTTCAATTCCTTCAGGGAGTTTTAGGGAGTTCTTATGTTTTGTTTTATCTTTTCTTATGAGATGTTTTCTTTATTTGATATGAACTAAACCCTTCAGATACCTGAAGGGGATGAAACCTAGATGAATCCTGTCATTGTTTTTTGAATTATAAGATAAATACTTGATTTTTTCTTAATTATATGCGCTTAAATATTGTGTTAATGTTTCCGGGATATTGATTCAAGACAGATATTCTTAGGTGGAGGAGCAAAAGTCCCTGCCTAAGAATAGATCTAGCATAATTAAAGCGGAGTCATTCGTGCGCCTAGAGATAGGGTGACGAGATTTTGCCGGATTAGGGTGAAACCTAATATGGGAATCCATAGATCGAGTTAATGCGATTCTAGGGGTTTTAATTAGAAAGAGATTTCAATTAATCAACCTAGGGTTAGTTATTTTTCGCTGCGAGAGAGGGTTTAATATAACTTAGGGAATCTTACGGATCCTGTCAAGTGAATAAATCGTATGGTTCAGGGTTAAATAACAAGTGAAGTCTAGGTGGATTCTTCCTGAGGGTATCGTCTTAAATCAACTGAGTCTTTCTTCAAGTTATTTTCCAATTCATTTTTTTTTTGTCTTTGCATCTTTAGCTTAGTAGTAGTTAGATTAGATTTAAACAACTTCACTTATTTTAGGCTAGATAATAAAAAGAAGGTTAATATTAGTACTTTTAGTTCCTTTGGGTTTGACAATCCGGTCTTGCCTAAGCTATACTACTGTTCGATAGGTACACTTGCCTTTAATCGTTGTCAGAGTTAGTTTGCAGGTTCGATCATTCTCTTTATAAATTTTAAGACTCTGATTCCAGCGATATGTGCCCAAAGCTTCTTGCAATTTCTTCCAGAATCTCGATGTAAACCTCAGATCTCTATCTGACACAATAGATAGTGGCACCACGTGCAATCTCACAATCTTAGAAATATAAAGCTCGGCTAATCTATCAAGTGAATAATCAGATCTTACCGGAATAAAATGGGCAGTTTTCATTAATCTATCAACTACGACCCAAGTCATATCCTTCTTTCTTGGGGTCAGAGGCAATCCAGAAACAAAATCCATTGTCATTGATAAACTGTAATAGTAATATATTTTAATCCCACATTTAGCATGCTTTTGGATGATTTAAGCCTTGAATTGTGTAATTTGGTGCTCTTAATCCATTCTTTTCATATTTTATACTTAGGAAAGCACTCAAGGATAAAAAGAACGAGAAACGGGCTTAAAACAGACCAAATTGGGCCAAGAGAGAAATCGACACGGCCTGGCCCAAAGACCACACGACCGTGCCTCATTAAAAGTCCAAACACGGCCTGGCCACGATTCACACGGGCGTGTGCCATGGCCGTGTCCCTGTCACTTGAAAGAGCAATTTCATTCGGGAAAGGATACTTGGAGGCAAAGAAACACATTCCAAAGCCTATTCAAACACCCTAGTAGGAATTCTACTTAAATTAGGATACTTAGGGACCAAGTAAGGCATCTCAAAGCCTATATAAACACCCAATGGGGTAACTTGAAAGGGGAGTTCGGCAGAAGCCGGAACCTAGGCGGTTAGCTAGGCCAAGGAGCCAAGCCGAAAAGGGAAGATTTGTGGGAATCACTCGAAGATAGCCAGTTGATCCATCTCAAAAAGCCGAAATTCTACTCAAGACGACGGATCTCTCCTTCAATTCCTTTAGGGAGTTTTAGGGATTTCTTATGTCTTGTTTTATCTTTTCTCTTGAGATGTTTTCTTTATTTGATATGAACTAAACCCTTCAGATATCTGAAGGGGATGAAACCTATGATGGATGTTGTTATTATTTTATGAATTATATGATAAATACTTAGTTTGTTCTTAATTATATGAGCTTAATCCAAATTTAATGTGCTTAGGTGGAGGAGGAATAGACCCTGCCTAAGAGTAGATCTAGCATAATTAAGCGGAGTTGATCGTACGCCTGGAGATAGGGTGATGAGATTTTGCCAGATTAGGGTGAAACCTAATATGGGAGTCCATAGATCGATTTACTGCTATTCTAGGGGGTTGTTAAGTGAGAAAGAGATTTCCGTTAATTAACCTAGGGTTAGATGTTATTCACTTTAATATACGTTAGGGAGTCTTACGGATCAAACTAAGTAAATAAATCATATGGTTCAGGGTTTAATAACAAGTGAAATCTAGGTGGATTGTTCCTAAGGGTATCGTCTTGATCAACTGAGTTTTTCCTAAAGTTATTTTCCAATTCATCCTTTTTGTCTTTGTGTCTTTAGCTTAGTAGTTAATTTAGATTAGATTAAAGCGACTCACTTATTTTAGGCTAGATAATAAAAAGAAAGTTAGTATTAGTACTTTTAGTTCCTTTGGGTTGGATAATCCGGTCTTGCCTAAGCTATACTACTGTTCGATAGGTACACTTGCCTTTAATCGTTGTTAGAGTTAGTTTCCAGGTTCGATCTCATTCATTATAAATTTTAAACTCTGATTTCAGCGATCAAGTTTTTGGCACCGTTGCCGGGGAACTAAAATATTAAGAAAGCTTAATTTTTATTACTTTAGCCATTTTTTTCAATTTATTATTATTATTATTAGTTTCATTTTTTTTACTTTGTTAATTTTTCTTTTATTTGCTTTGACAGGTAATTTTAGTTTATAGAGGAGATGGCACTAAATAACTATCAATGGCAAGTTATGAGGACAACCCAACAAAAGTCGCCAGTGTCTTCAACCTCGACATGGTCACCAGGTTATCTAACCAGCTAGAGATGATGAATATAAAGATGGATGGTTTGTATAATTTCTCGCAGGTACACCCAGTAATGCAATATGATTCGAATTTAGGAGGCGTGGTGAATCCTGAGTACCCACCTTACGGATATGGCATGGAAAACGAGCAAGCTCACTATACGGGTAACTATTCTAGACCTCAAAATAATTTTTATAGTGATACTTATAATGCAGGTTGGAGGTACCATCCCAATTTCTCGTGGGGTGATCAAAATAGCCAAAGACCGGAACTTCCTCCAAATTTTCAACAACCACCTCACCAACAAGAAGAGGAGTCAAACCTTGAAGAGATGCTGACAAAAGTCATAGCAGCCACAGAAACTCGTCTTCAAAAAACCGAGACAACGCTCGATAATCAACAAGCATCAATCAAAGGGATCGAGAGCCAAGTGGAGGAACTTACTAAGTCAGTTAGAAAACTGACTAAGATAGTTTCTGAAATTCGATCAGAGGATTCTGAACAACTACAGGAAAGCTTGCCAAGCAACACTGAAACTGACCCAAGGCAAGAACCTGTGGTAAGTAAAGGTAAGGTTGAGGTAAGCCATGATTTACCAAACCCGGTACATACAGAGTACCAAGCTCATGTGCCATATCCCGATGCAATGAAGAAAGATCACACAGAGGAAGAATTCAGTGAACTCACACTTCGTGTAGACGACGATACAATCACTCTTCAAGCTCTTGACTCAGCTAGGACATCAAGTAATAAAGGTACGAACGTTAATTCTGTTGATAACCATTTGGTTCAACCTTCTTTACAGGAAGCTTCACGAAATCACCTAGCTGAGCCAGTTCTTAGACCTCATACCCATAAAGAAATTCATGAAGAATTAAGGCTTCTGACTGATGAACCAGACAAGTGGAAGTCACACTTCAAAGAGAAACTAGGAATACACGAAGTGAAACTGAAGAAAACCCTAGACAAGCTGATAGGAACAACAAATCACTTCAAAATAGGGGAACATGTATTGTTGAATAAGAAAGACCCTCAAATCACCAATTCAGACCTCAAGGCAAATGAAGAAATCACTTTTGAGGTACTTAATGTCTTCGTATACGGCACAGTCAAGATAAGCAATCTTAAATTCAACACTTTTGAGGTAAACACTACTCGACTTAAACTATATATCCATAACCGAATTGATCGCATGAGAAAGGATTTTCACCTCCTCAAACCACCATGACCATACGAATAAGAGGTGAAGTCTAGCTTAAGACTATAAACGAGCACTTCTCGGGAGGCAACCCGAGCACTAACGCCATTTTTACATTTTTTATTTTTTACTTTTATTTTCCTTTTAGCACCTAACTATAAACTAACCAAAGTACAGATTTCCATACCACACGGCCTTGCACACAGCCGTGGCCGTGGCCGTGTGGCCACCACAGGAAGGTACAAGGGCGGGGGCAACCATCATATCCATAATTTCTATTTAACCCCCTTCTTCTTTCTTCCTTTCCAGTTGTTTTTCTTCTTTCATTTTCCATTATTCACTTTTATTTTTATTTTTATTTTTATTTTCTTTATTATTTTCTTCTTATTCTTCATGCTATTTAGATTTAGCTTAGAATACAATAAAATCATAACAGCTACTTCGAGGATTCAATTTCAAACGCTCCAACGTATTTTCCACCTCCTCCAAGGATCTCATCCATAATTCAGGAAGTTTCACTTCTCTCCCTATCTTATGATTTTATGATTATTTTGATATTATCTATCTTTGTACATTGAAGGCAATGTACATCTTAAGTGTGGGGGGTTTACTATAGTATTATTTGAAAATCCCTGAATTATGCCTTGTTCGAAAAATAAGTTTCTCATATTACGATTAGAATGAAATTTCCTCTGATTTATGATTTTTATTGATATGTTTTAGAGTATGTCATTGATAATTGTGCATTAATGATTAAATTTGAAGAATACTAGAGAATCAAGCATGATAAGTCTAATTTTCAAAAAAATTTGCTAGGTTGTTAACCTGAATTTGAATATTACTTTAAAATTTGAAATTTACGAGGATGATGTCAAAAACACCCATAATTTTTGTGAGTTTTTGAACCTTATAGAGCATATATTATTTTTCATGCTCACTTTTTGATTATGAGTTTGTCTGTAACACCTCAAACCCGGCCTAAACGTTACGATCGGATCTGACATGTCACATAGAAGGATTATTAAAACTGCACATCCGGTAAACTTTGAGATCGTTTGAAATATCGAGTCTAGGTTGGTTGTTTTGAAAACTTTAGTGTTTATTTTTCTTAAATCCTGTAATCAACTTAGATACTGTCTTTGTTATAGAAAATGAGTTTGCTCAATTGCCGTTAGGTGACGTTTTGGAAATATTAATTATTTATTATTGTTTGAAAATAGTTTGTTAAGTTTTAGAAAATAGTCATTCATATTGTATTAGGAAACCACAATTCCAAATAAATTTTAACTTAGAGCATGTAAGAAAAATTAAAACCATATTAATATAGTAGTGGCCTTATTACAAAAACAAAATCTCAATTTTAAGTAAATAAGTCTAAGGAAAAGAAAAGCAAGATTTTACTAAACATAAAGTGCATGGCCACCTCAGAGTCGATCCCAGCCCATGTCCGCTGATTAAGAATCACTTGCAAAAATTTAAGCAGAGGGGGTGAGTCAAGAAGACTCAGTGTGCAATTACTCAACATAAACCATAACTGGGCCCGAGCCCATTCTATTGTTAACTGGGCCTTAGCCCTTACAATTCATTTTGGACGAAGCCCGTATAGGAACAAACTGGGCCTTAGCCCTTTTAGCAGAGTATAGCAGATAATCAGATATCAATGCAATATGATGCAAAACCTAACCCAACCTAGTTATCCAACCGCTACACACCACCCATTCCTACCAAACACACCAGTGGGGATTTCTACAATCGACCCTCACCGCTACACACCATCGATGGCAGTCATGCTGCAGTTAGCTGCTCATCGTCAAAGTTGTGACAGAGTCACTAGATTATGTGGCATGGCCACCGAAACAGAGTGTGGCCGAGCCACCAGATCAGATTGTGGCAAAAGCCACCAGAATAATGTGACATAGTCACCAAATACACTTCCCCTTCCATTCATAGCATATGCCCATCCCCATGCGAACATGAAATCATAGTGTATGGATGCTACAGATATCAATATATATGAAATGTACAGAGTATACATATAATCATGTTAACATAATCGCTTATATAGCATAGTCAGAAATCACTAACATGATGTCTCGATTTTACCCTCCCTGGGTAACTTAATAGCCAATGCCGAAGTTTCAGCATTTAATAATGCATATACATATTTACAACAACAGGAAAAGGTGTGAGAATTACACATCTGAATACGCACAGAACTATACTCTCAACGTCGTTGACACCCTCACTCGCAGGTAAGACAGCGATCTACCTATCCCAAGCAATCACCTACCTTTGCTACTAACGTGAGCAAGCAAGACCACTTAGAAAAGAGTCTCAGCAACCAAAGAAGCCTTAGCACTTCCCCTCTTGATATTCGGCTTGGATAAATGATGAAAGACGTGTTACGCACAAAGAAAAAGGTAATTAGTTACGAAAGAGAACCTTATTTGGTTTAACAAACAAACAACATGAGTAGGGAAAAGAATAAAAAGTAATAGAAGAAAAAGAATCCTTACTAGAACAAGGAAATGCCGATTGGAAAGGTCAGAAGGGTGTATTTGCACTCAACAGATTCGGCCCTAAAGAGAATAACAGTATAAGACTTATCGGATCATAAGGCGAAGAAGATAGAAAGAAAAGAGAAAACCCCCCTGACAAGGAGAACAAAAGAATCTTGCCCTTAAAACAAAAACTATCAACGCAGAGAAAAGAATTGGTTCGGCCCTCTTTCAAACGAACGGCTACAGGGATATGCGATGGCTATCTAACAGAGAAAGGAGAAGAGTTAGGGAGTAGAACAGAATTCGGCAACACAAGACACAAGTATGAGATGAAACAAAAAAAAAAGAGAAATGAGAGCTTATGATAATTCGGCAAAGGGATGGAAGCTTGAGAAATGAAGCAAATGAGAGAAAAAGAGAAAAGAAGAGAAGGGAAAAGAGTGCCCAAAAAGTTTCGGCTTTACCAATTGAAAGATGAACCCAAAATAGTCTTAGGAGTTTTCGGCAAACAGAGAAAAAAGGTTGAAAGGAAAAGATGCACCAAATGACGAAAAAGAGAAAACTTACAACACCAAAATTTTCTAAACACACATCAAAATTTCGGCACCTAAACCCCTACCAAAACCGAATGCCTTCTCCATCCAAGAGACTTCACTTTGACCGAATTTCCTCCCCTAACACTTCCCACAATTCAGCCAACACCCCCTCTTACCTCAATCCCCTTGTTTTCTCCTTGATTTTCTCCTTAATCCCTTCTCCATCACTTATTCAAATACATTTGAATGAGTCTTCAACTCCTCCACTAGAGTCCCAGCCGAACTCTCCTACCTCCACCTGATCAGCACAAAAAATTAAACAGATTGTGCTGCAGGTGGGATTCGAACTCCTCCCTCTTAGCTTCTGCAAATGACACCACACCACTCCACCATAAGCTCATCTTGTGCTAGCATTTATCCCACTTAATCCCTTATGTCTGACGCCACCTACCTTCTCCCACCTTAAGCCCAAACTCAAAAATCTTTACCAAGCCCCGACTCGATCCCAGACCTTCCTAAGACCCTCAAACACACATAACCAACACACAAAGCAGCCTAACACATAAAATAATGCCAAAACATAAAAACCTGAATTTCAGGATGTTACAGTTTTACCCCCTTAAAGAAATTTCGGCCTCGAAATTTACCTAGTCAAAAGAGGTGAGGGTATTGCTGTCGCATCACATCTTTTGGCTCCCACGTGGCTTCCTCTGCACCGTGATTTCGCCATAACACTTTTACCAAAGTTACTGATTTCCTTCTTAATACCTTAACGTCTTGGTCCAAGATCTGCACTGGTTCCTCTTCAAAAGACAGGTCCGACCTTACCTCAATTTCTTCCACGTGCACTATGTGAGATGGATCCGAACGATAACTCCTCAGCATTGAGACATGGAATATGTCGTGCATCTGACCCAATTTTAGAGGCAACTCAAGCTGATAAGCCACTGGTCCTATACGCTTCAACACCCGATAAGGCCCGATATACCTAGGGCTCAATTTGCCTTTCCGACCAAACCTTAAGACCTTCTTCCAGGGTGAGACTTTTAGAAAATCTGGTCACCCACTGCGAATTCTATGTCCTTACGCTTCAAGTCTGCGTATGATTTCTGCCTGTCGGAAGCTTCTTTCAACCGAGTTCAAATTAACTTAACCTTTTCTTCAGTGTCTGAAGTTATTTCTGGACCCAACAACTGCCGTTCACCCAATTCTGTCCAATAGGTAGGAGTACGACACTTACGACCATATAGTGCCTCGTAAGGTGCCATTTGAATGCCGGATTGGTAACTGTTGTTGTATGCGGACTCTGCCAATGGTAGAAAATCTTCCTAACTACCTCCAAAGTCAATAACACAACCTCTCAACATGTCTTCCAGGACTTGAATTACCCTCTCAAACTGACCAATGGTCTGTGGATAAAAAGCCGTACTGAATTCCAACCTCGTACCCAATGCCTGATGTAAAGCCTTCCAGAATCGCAATGTGAACCTAGGGTCTCTGTCCGATATGATGGACACTGGTACCCCGTGCAACCTTATAATCTCTGCTACATATAGCTTAGCTAACTTCTGCAACGAATAGTCGACACGAATAGGGGTAAAATGAGCAGCTTTTGTCAACCGATAGACAATCACCCACACAGCATCTTTCTTACTCGGCGAAAGAGGTAGCCCGCTAACGAAATCCATCGTTATCCTTTCCCATTTCCACAGTGGAATCTTTACCGGCTGTAACAACCCCGAAGGAAACTGATGTTCTGGCTTCACTTGCTGACACGTCAAACATGTACTCACGAACTCAGTAACCTCTTGCTTGAGACCTGGCCACAAAAATTGCTCTCACAAATCTCGATACATCTTACTTCCACCGGGATGCATAGTATATGGGCTACTATGCGCTTCCCTCAAAACCCTCTACCTCAACTCAGAATCCCTCGGAATACAAACTTTTCCATGACAACACAATGCCCCTTCATTGTTCAGACTAAAATCCCCCATCTCACCATTCTGTACTTGCTGAAATCGAGAACTTAACACATCATCCAATAGCTGTTTTTCTTTAATCTGACTTACCCACGTCGGCTTTACTTGCAGTTCAGCTAACAGACTACCATCCTCATACAGACTAAGATGAGCAAACATTGCTCTCAAATCAGATACCACCTTACGGCTCAATGCATCGCCACTACATTAGCTTTACTTGGGTGGTATTCAATCGAGCAGTCATAATCCTTCAATAGCTCAATCCACCTCCGCTACCTTAAATTCAACTCCTTCTGGGCAAGGAGATATTTCAGGCTCTTATGGTCCGTGTAAATCATTGACTTCTCTCCGTACAAGTAGTGTCTCCAAATCTTTAGGGCGAACACTACCGCAGTTAACTCTAAGTCATGAGTGGGATAATTAATCTCATGCGATCTTAATTGTCGAGACGCATGCGCAACTACCTTGCCCTCTTGCATTAATACACACCCCAACCCCGTGTGTGAAGCATTACAATAAACAACGAACTCCTTTCCCGCCTCAGGCTGAATCAATACCGGAGCCTCTGTTAAAATCCTCTTTAACTTCTCAAAGCTCTCCTGCTGCTTATCAGTCCAACTAAATGGTATCCCTTTTCGCAACAACTTGGTCAAGGGCGCAGCAATCAACGAGAAACCCTTGACAAATCTTCTGTAGTATCCGACTAACCCAAGAAAACTTCAAATTTTCGCTACAGGCTTCGGCGACTTCCAGTCCAGGACGGCTTCAATCTTTCGGGGATCAACCCTAATCCCCTCGGCAGACACAACATGCCCTAGGAAACTGACTTCTGTCAACCAAAATTCACACTTGCTGAATTTTGCATACAGTTGCTTTTCTCTTAATACTTGCAGAACAGTCCGGAGATGCGAATCATGCTCTTCTTCCGTCCTTGAATAAACCAAGATGTCATCTATAAATACCATGACAAACCGATCCAAATAGGGTTGGAATACTCGGTTCATCATATCCATGAATGCAACTGGTGCATTCGTTAACCTGAACGGTATCACTAAAAACTCAAAGTGACCATAGCAAGTTCAGAAAGCCATCTTATGGATATCCGCTTCCTTGACCTTGAGCTGGTGATACCCGGATCTCAAATCTATCTTCGAAAACACCGATGCTCCTCGCAACTGATCGAATAGATCATCAATTCTTGGCAACGGGTACTTGTTCTTAATCGTCAACTTGTTCAGCTGGCGATAGTCGATGCACATACGCATTGACCCGTCATTCTTTTTGACGAACAACAACGGCGCTCCCCATGGTGATACACTGGGTCAGATAAAACCACGGTCCAGCAACTCTTGGATTTGAGCTTTGAGTTCTACTAGCTCCTTCGGTGCCACTCTATATGTGGCGATGGACGCCGGAGCCGTTCCTGAAAGTAGTTCAATTCCAAACTCCACTTCGTGATCCGGAGGTAACCCCGGAAGCTCTTCTGGAATAACATCATGGAACTCTTTCACCATTTTAACATCTCTTACTGACAATTCTTTTGCGTCCAACGCATTGATGAAAGCTATAAACACCCTGCACCCTTTTTGCACCATCTTACTAGCCTTTAATGCAGAAACCACATTGGACAAATAATTCATTCGCTCCCCGATCACAATTACTTCCTTGTTCCCTGAAGTTTTCAACACCATAAGCTTAGCAGCGCAATCCATATTTGCATGATACTTCACTAGCCAATCCATACCTAAAATAAGGTCAAACTCACCGAATGGCAACTCCATCAAGTCTGCCGAAAATACTACTCCTTGAGTTTCTAAAGGCACATCTCTAAACAATTTATTTACTACTACAGATTGTCCTACAGAGCTAACCACAGTCATTTCTCTAGCAGCAAGTTCAGATTTAAGGCTTATAGTCTCAGACACAATACTAGCAACATACGAATGGGTCGAACTAATATTAATCAAAGCAATAAATGGTTTATCAACTATGAGAAACGTACCGGTTATGACGTCAGGTGCGTCGCCATCCTCTCGCCGTCGAGCTGCATAAACTAATCCTGGCTGTCTTGAATCTGCATTGCCGACACCCCTGCCCGGTGCTCCTCGACCCCGACCAAAACCATTTCCTCCTCTAGCTGGGCCACAACCTCTCGACGGTTGCTGACCACCCTTTCTGAACTGATCAAAACCCTGTCCAACTGGCCGCACCTGATCTACATGTGGACAATCTTTAACCATATGATCCATAGATCCGCACCTAAAATATCCACCGGTTCTCCTCCTACACTCACCAGAATGCATTTTCCCACACTGAGCACATGGTCGAAACTGGCCCATCACCGCAGGCCTCACAAGTCGAGCTAGTCCATCAAACCTAGGCCTCTTTTGGAAACCTCCAGACGATCGCGACGGCCCAAAACTCCTCTTATTCTTACCCTTATCTTTCTCCATGCTTTGAGTCTCAGTCCGCTTAACTTCTTCAGCTATTTTAGCTTTTTCAACCAAAGTGGCAAAATCTCTCTCCCGCTATGGAGCTATCAGTGCTCGCAGCTCGTCTCGTAACCCATCTTCGAACCGTATGTAACGTTTATAGTTAGTCGCAACTATCCCTCGGGCATAGCGACTCAATCGCATAAATTCTGCCTCGTACACAGCTACGAATTTACCCCCTTGAACCAAATTTAGAAATGCTTTTCTCTGGGCATCTACTTAGCTTACTCCAACATATTTTCCTTGAAACGTTGTTTTGAAGAAATCCCAAGTTATACGATCCGCTGAAGTACCTTCTCTTATTGTGAGCCACCATTAATATGCCTCATCTCGGAGAAGAGACACCGCTCCCTTCAATTTCTCCTCAACTGTACAGTCCAGATCGTCCATAATCCGTTCAACTGCCTCCAACCAATATTCAGCTACGTTTGGGGCCACACCAGAAATACACCTGAATATCTCTGCCCCATTTGCTCAAAGTCGCTCAGGAATAGACTTCCGAGCTATCGATCCAGTGTTTGCCCCGGCAACCCGCTCCAGAACACACAACATCGCTTGGGACAAGGCATCGTCCCCACCATTTCGATCTTGATATCCCGCTTCTGCCACAGGAGATGCTGGTACTTCGCCTTCCGGCTCATGTCCTGCTTCTGAGAACTCAGCCTCCACCTCTCGGCCTCTACCACGGTCGCATGTGCCCCGTTCACGTCCTCTAGCACTCATGTCTACTAACTTGTTTTAGTCTGATTACGCAAATTTTATGAATTAGGATTTCTTTCACTGTTTATTACCAGATAATCTTATGAAATGGAGTTTAGAAGTGGTTTGTCGCAACATACAACATATACATAAAAAGTTTCAATCTCTAAAGTTGGGTTTCTTAATTCTAGCAGCCACAGCATAATATATTCACACAATATATTCACTTCATGCAATTCACCCAATAGTCAAAAGACTTACCTTACAGACTTGGTGCCGGAGACTCAGGTGCCGCACTTAAAATAAAATATGTACATCTATTTTCAGAACAAAAATTTTGGAAAACATTTTTGAACCCAAAACCCCCACAGCCGAGTTTTGTAACCTGGCTCTGATACCATAATTGTAACACCTCAAACCCGGCCTAAACGTTAAGACCGGATCTGACATGTCACATAGAAGGACTATTACATTCAGTAAACTTTGAGATCGTTTGAAATATCGAGTCTAGGTTGGTTGTTTTGAAAACTTTAGTGTTTATTTTTCTTAAATCCTGTAATCAACTTAGTTACTGTCTTTGTTATAGAAAATGAGTTTGCTCAATTGCCGTTAGGTGACGTTTTGGAAATATTAGTTATTTATTATTGTTTGAAAATTGATTGTTAATTTTTAGAAAATAGTCATTCATATTGTATTAGGAAACCACAATACCAAATAAATTTTAACTTAGAGCATGTAAGAAAAATTAAAACCATATTAATATAGTAGTGGCCTTATTACAAAAACAAAATCTCAATTTTAAGTAAATAAGTCTAAGGAAAAGAAAAGCAAGATTTTACTAAACATAAAGTGCATGGCCACCTCAGAGTCGATCCCAGCCCATGTCTGTTGACTAAGAATCACCTGCAAAAATTTAAGCAGAGGGGGTAAGTCAAGAAGACTCGATGTGCAATTACTCAACGTAAACCATAACTGGGCTCGAGCTCATTCTTTTGTTAACTGGGCCTTAGCCCTTACAATTCATTTTGGGCGAAGCCCATATAGGAACAGGCTGGGCCTTTGCCCTTTTAGCAGAGTATAGCAGATAATCAGATATCAATGCAATATGATGCAAAACCCAACCCAACCTAGTTATCCAACCGCTACACACCACCCATTCCTGCCAAACACACCAGTGGGGATTTCTACAATCGACCCTCACCGCTACACACCATCGATGGCAGTCATACTGCAGTTAGCTGCTCATCATCAAAGTTGTGACAGAGTCACCAGATTATGTGGCATGGTCACCGAAACAGAGTGTGGTCGAGCCACCAGATCAGATTGTGGCAAAAGCCACAAGAATAATGTGACATAGTCACCAGATACACTTCCCCTTCCATTCATAGCATATGCCCATCCCCATGCGAACATGAAATCATAGTGTATGGATGCTACAGATATTAATATATATGAAATGTACAGAGTATACATATAATCATGTTAACATAATCGCTTATATAGCATAGTCAGAAATCACTAACTTGATGTCTCGATTTTACCCTCACTGGGTAACTTAACAGCCAATGCCGAAGTTTTGGCATTTAATAATGCATATACATATTTAAGACAACAGGAAAATGTGTGAGAATTTCACACCTGAATACGCACAGAACTATACTCTCAACGTCGTTGACACCCTCACTCGCAGGTAAGACAGCGATCTGCCTATCCCAAGCTGATGTCGGCTCTCTACCACACCCTGGCGGAAAATCCCGAACTGCCGACACCGCACGCATTTTAAAATTAGGAGCCGGGACTACGAGTACACTTTTCTTCTTCGAACGACTGACACTCAAATCTTGATCATTACCGTACTATATTGGAAACAAGGGTTATCTAACAATGATATCTATCTAAAGTAGAGGACAACTAAAAGAGAGACCAATCGAAAGACTAAAGAGAAATCCCCTACCTTTGTTACTAACATGAGCAAGCAAGACCGCTTAGAAAAGCGTTTCGGCAACCAAAGAAGCCTTAGCACTTCCCCACTTGATATTCGGCTTGGATAAATGATGAAAGACGTGTTACGCACAAAGAACAAGGTAATCAGTTACGAAAGAGAACCCTCTTCGATTTAACAAACAAACAACATGAGTAGGGAAAAGAATAAAAAGTAATAGAAGAAAAAGAATCCTTACCAGAACAAGGAAATGCCGATTGGAAGGGTCACAAGGGTGTATTTGCACTCAACAGATTCGGCCTTAAAGAGAATAGCAGTGTAAGACTTATCGAATCATAAGCCGAAGAAGATAGAAAGAAAAGAGAAATCGCCCCTGACACGGAGAACAAAAGAATCTTACCCTTCAAACAACAACTATCAACACAAAGAAAAGAATTGGTTCGGCCCTCTTTCAAACGAACGGCTACAGGGATATGCGGTGGCTATCTAACGGAGAAAGGAGAAGAGTTAGGGAGTAGAAGAGAATTCGGCAACACAAGACACAAGTATGAGATGAAACAAAAAAAAAAAAAAAAAAGAGAAATGGGAGCTTATGAGAATTTGGCAAAGGGATGGAAGCTTGAGAAATGAAGCAAATGAGAGAAAAAGAGAAAAGAAAAGAAGGGAAAAGAGTGCCCAAAAAGTTTCGGCTTTACCAATTGAAAGATGAACCCAAAATAGTCTTAGGAGTTTTCGGCAAACAGAGAAAAAAGGTTGAAAGGAAAAGATGCATCAAATGCTGAAAAAAAGGAAAACTCACAACACCAAAATTTTCTAAACACACATCAAAATTTCGGCACCTAAATTCCTACCAAAACTGAATGCCCTCTCGATCCAAGAGACTTCACTTTGACCGAATTTCCCTCCAACATTTCCCAAAATTCGGCCAACGCCCTATCTTACCTCAATCCCGTTGTTTTCTCCTTGATTTTCTCCTTAATCCCCTCTCCATCACTCATTCAAATACATTTGAATGAGTCTTCAACTCCTCCACTAGAGTCCCAGCCGAACTCTCCACCTTTACCTGATCAGCACAAAAAATTAAACAGATTGTGCTGCAGGTGGGATTCGAACTCCTCTCTCTTAGCTTCTGCAAATGACGCCACACCACTCCACCAGAAGCTCATCTTGTGCTAGCATTTATCCCACTTAATCCCTTATGTCTGACGCCACCTACCTTCTTCCACCTTAAGCCCAAACACAAAAAGTTTTACCAAGCCCCGAGTCGATCCCAGACCTTCCTAAGACCCCCAAACACACACAACCAACACACAAAGCAGCCTAACACATAAAATAATGCCAAAACACAAAAACCCAAATTTCAAGATGTTACAGTGTCAACTTTGAACTGTTATTCTAGAACTTGCCTCGATTATACACGTTGAGACCACATCTATGATTTGATATACTGAGATGATAAAGGCACTTAGGTTTTAACCCACTTACACCACTAAAAAGCCTACCTTCATAATTAACCCTTAGTGAACCCCGTTGAGCCTAACAACCCTTTTTATTGACTCACCCACTAATATTAACCCAAAACCCTTTATTTTTGTTATTGCCGTTCCTTTTTAATTACCCTTTTTATCGAGATTTGATTTTGAACGATTTCCTAACTATGTTCTATATTTCAGTTGTAAAAGTTCTTTCTCATTATTATGATTAGTTTGTTCTTAAAAAAACAAACGAAGTATGTTTATTATTAGTTCTATAATTAAGTGAGCTTACATGTTCAAATTCCAAATCTTAAGGAAAAAGCTCGTATTATTAGTTTTCAATTGATGTAATTATTTAAGATTAGTTCATTTTTCTAGTTAGGTAATTTGTCAGGTCAATCTCGATTCTAACTCTCTAATTTAGCCTTTATCCATACCTTTAACCTAAGCCCCGTTACAACCCTGTAAAGACCTTTTGATCTGTGTATCATCTCATATTACAGTGGTGGAGATTTGATTTTCAGGCAAGCCTATGGGATTAACTTTTCAGGTTCGACTTATGAGTGCTCTTCTACTGAACCTTAAACACTTCAAGTGATTTGAGTGAATCTTTAGTGAGGATGTCAATCCTTGTTGGTTTTGAATTAAAGGTAATTATTTAAATAAGGGGAGACACCTATGTTTTCGTGATAAAAATGTATGACTATCTTGTTTGAATCTTTAGGGATCTTTGAGTTAAATTATCCATGTATAAATTATCTATGAATTATGATAAGACATTGTTGATAGGAATTATGAAATATGGAAAGTTCGTTTTAATTGTAAGTTGAGAATTTTGCTTGAGGACAAGCAAAAGCTTAAGTGTGGGGGTATTTGATAACCCGTAATAGTAACATATTTTAATCCCACATTTAGCATGCTTTTGGATGATTTAAGCCTTGAATTGTGTATTTTGGTGCTCTTAATCCTTTCTTTTCATATTTTATACTCAGGAAAGCACTCAAGGATGAAAAGAACGAGAAACGGGCTTAAAACGGACCAAATTGGGCCAAGAGAGAAATCGACACGGCCTGGCCCAAAGACCACACGATTGTGCCTCATTAAAAGTCTGAACACGACTTGGCCACGATTCACACGGGCGTGTGCCATGGCCGTGCCCATGTCGCTGGAAAGAGCAATTTCATTCGGGAAAGGATACTTGGAGGCAAAGAAACACATTCCAAAGCCTATTCAAACACCCTCGTAGGAATTCTACTTAAATTAGGATACTTAGGGACCAAGTAAGGCATCTCAAAGCCTATATATACACCCAAGGGGGTAATTTGAAAGGGGAGTTCGGCAGAAGCCGGAACCTAGGCGGTTAGCTAGGCCAAGGAGCCAAGCCGAAAAGGGCAGATTTGTGGGAATCACTCGAAGATAGCCAATTGATCTATCTCAAGAAGTCGGAATTCTACTCAAGACGGCGGATCTCTCCTTCAATTCCTTCAGGGAGTTTTAGGGATTTCTTATGTCTTGTTTTATCTTTTCTCTTGAGATGTTTTCTTTATTTGATATGAACTAAATCCTTCAGATATTTGAAGGGGATGAAACCTATGATGGATGTTGTTATTATTTTCTGAATTATATGATAAATACTTAGTTTGTTCTTAATTATGTGAGCTTAATTCAAATTTAATGTGCTTAGGTGGAGGAGGAAAAGACCCTGCCTAAGAGTAGATCTAGCATAATTAAGCGGAGTTGATCGCACGCCTAGAGATAGGGTGACGAGATTTTGCTGGATTAGGGTGAAACCTAATATGGGAGTCCATAGATCAATTTACTACTATTCAAAGCGGTATTAAGTGAGAAAGAGATTTCCGTTAATTAACCTAGGGTTAGACGTTATTTGCTTTAATATACGTTAGGGAGTCTTACGGATCAAACTAAGTAAATAAATCATATGGTTCAGGGTTTAATAACAAGTGAAATCTAGGTGGATTCTTCCAAAGGGTATCGTTTTGATCAACTGAGTTTTTCCTAAAGTTATTTTCCAGTTCATCCTTTTTGTCTTTGTGTCTTTAGCTTAGTAGTTAATTTAGATTAGATTAAAGCGACTCACTTATTTTAGGCTAGATAATAAAAAGAAAGTTAGTATTAGTACTTTTAGTTCCTTTGGGTTCGATAATCCGGTCTTGCCTAAGCTATACTACTGTTCGATAGGTACACTTGCCTTTAATCATTGTCAGAGTTAGTTTCCAGGTTTGATCTCATTAATTATAAATTTAAAACTCTGATTTCAGCGATCAGTCACTCTATCCCATTTCCACTCATGAATCAGAATCGGTTGTAACAACCCAGACGGAACTTGATGTTCGGCTTTCACTTGCTGACAGACTAAACATTTCAAAACAAAGTCAGAAATGTCCCGTTTCATACCAGACCACCAGTAATGTCGTTTCAAATCATGATACATTTTAGTGCTTCCCGGATGAACAGATAAACGACTATTATATGCTTCATTTAAAATCAGCTGAATCAACTCTGGATTTCTCAGAACACATATACGATCCAGGAATCTCAAACAATCATCAATAATTTGAAATTTAGATTCGGGATTCACTTCACACAGAGCTCGTTTCGCTAGCAATTCATTATCAAATTTTTGAGCATCACATATCTGTTGTAAAAACAATGATTTTGCTTTTAATTCAGCTATCACAGAATCGTCATCAGTCAAATCTAAATGGGCATTCAAAGCATGTAGTTCAAACAATGATTTTCGACTCAATGCATCTACAACAACATTCACTTTACCCGGATGATAATCTATTACAAGCTCATAATCTTTTAACAGTTTTAACCATCTTCTTTGATGCAAGTTCAAATCTTTCTGAGTCATCAGATATTTCAAACTTTTATGATCTAAAAACACATGACATTTTTCACCGTACAGATAATGACGCCAAATTTTTAGCGCAAACACAATCGCAGCTAACTCAAGGTCGTACGTCGGATTGTTCTTTTCATGAGGCTTTAACTGTCTCGAGGCATAAGCTACACCTTTGCCTTCCTGCATCAAAACACATCCCAGACCGTTTAACGAAGCATCACTGTATATAACAAAGTCTTTACCCAATTCTGGCTGTACTAACACTGGAGCTTCTGTTAACAGAGTTTTCAATTGATCGAAACTTTTTTGGCATTTATCTGACCATTCAAATCTAACATCTTTCTGAAGTAATCTAGTCAACGTAGTAGTTATCACTGAAAATCCTTTCACGGATCGACGATAATAACCGGCTAGCCCCAGAAAACTACGGACTTCAGACATGTTCTTCAGATGTTTCCAATTTAGAATAGAAGAAATCTTGCTTGGATCCACTTAGATTCTAGAAGCTGACACAATATGCCCCAGAAAACTAACCTCGTGCGACCAGAACTCACATTTGCTGAATTTTGCATACAATTTCTTTTCTTGCAGAGTTTGCAATACAATTCTCAAATGTTTAGCATGTTCAGCTTCATCACGCGAATAAATCAAAATGTCATCAATGAATACGACAACAAATCGATCTAGGTACGATCTGAAAATTCTGTTCATCAGATCCATAAAAACAACAGGAGCATTGGTTAGTCCAAATGGCATAACTAAAAACTCATAATGCCCATACCTCGTTCTGAAAACAGTATTCAGAATGTCTGCATCTTTAACTCTCAACTGGTAGTATCCCCATCTCAGATCAATCTGGAGAATACAGTATCTCCTTTTAACTGATCAAATAAATTGTCTATTCGGGGCAACGGATATTTATTCTTTATTGTCAACTTATTCAACTGACGATAATCAATGCACATTCTCATCGTGCCATCTTTCTTTTTCACAAATAGAACAGGAGCACCCCAAGGCGAAAAACTCGGTCTAGCAAACCCTCTATCGGTCAACTCTTGCAACTGTGACTTTAACTCTCTCAACTCTGTTGGTGCCATTCTATACGGAACTATCGATATAGGTGTAGTACCTGGCAACAATTCAATACCAAATTTGACTTCACGAATTGGAGGTAAACCCAGTAACTCTTCAGGAAACACATCAGAAAATTCACATATAATAAGCACTGATTCAACTTTCTTTTCGGGCACTTTCGAATTAATCACATAAGAGAAATATGCCTCATATCCCTTTTTCACATAACTCTGAGCTTTCAATACCGATATCACAGCGGGCAATCCATTCAAATCATTTGACTTGACTCGTACAATCTCATTATTCGGACATCTTAAATCAATAGTTTTTCTTTTGCAGTTCACAACAGCATCATGCATAAACAACCAATCCATACCCAGAATAATATCGAATTCATCAAATGGCAAAAGCATCAGATCAGTAAGGAAACAGATATCTCGAAACATTAACAGACAGTTCTTGCATACTTTGTTAACCAGGACACTTTTACCTAAGGGGTTCGATACTTTTATAGTAAACTCAATAGACTCTACAGGCAAAGTCTTGCTGAACACTAAATTCATGCATATATATGAATGCGTAGAACCAGGGTCTATCAATGCAATCACAGAAGTATCATAAAGAGTAAAAATACCAGTTATCACATCAGGTGATGAAGCTTCCTCTCGTGCTCGGATAGCATACGCTCTGGCAGGCGCTCTAGCTTCAGACTTAACAACATTATCTCTCGTAGTTTTCTGACTACCACTGACATTTCTTACATTCTCTGACGTTCTACCTCTCGCAGGTGCATTATCAGATCTTGGATTCTGAATAGTTTCTGGCTCAATCGATTCAGGGCAATCACGGATAAAATGATCAATTGATCCACATCTGAAGCAAGCTTTGTCATTTAATCTACAGCTTCCCGGATGCCTTTTTCCACAATGTTTACAGTCAGGTCTCTCAGTCTGGACATTACCAACACTGGCCACAGAGATTGCTAGGGTTTTAGAACTCGTTTGCGATCTAGCTCTATTTCTGTTCAAATGTCCCACATTATCTCTGGAACGACTTTGATCATCTCGAAATCCTTTCGGAGCAGACTGAAATGATTTACTCTAAAACCTTTTTCTCATATCTCGAGCTTCAGACTCAGCTTTCTTTTTATCTTTTCCAAGTGCCTCAGCTTTGCAAGCTCGGTCCACGAGTACAACAAAATCTTTTATTTCTAAGATACCAACCAACAAACGGATATCTTCATTAAGTCCGTCTTCAAATCTTTTGCACATTATAGGTTCGGAAGATACACATTCCCGAGCATATTGGCTCAGTCTCACGAACTCTCGTTCATATTCTGAAACAGTCATATGGTCTTGTTTCAATTCTAAAAATTCCTTTCGTTTCTGATCAACGAATCTCTCAATGATATATTTCTTCCGGAACTCGATCTGGAAGAAGTCCCATGTAACTCGTTCTCTGGGAACAACAGAAATTAAGGTTTTCCACCATTGATACGCCGCATCTCGAAGCAAAGATACAACACACTTTATGCATTCTTCTAGAGTCAGAGACATTTC
The DNA here is from genome assembly GCA_005393395.2 of Gossypium australe. Classification (NCBI taxonomy): domain Eukaryota; kingdom Viridiplantae; phylum Streptophyta; class Magnoliopsida; order Malvales; family Malvaceae; genus Gossypium; species Gossypium australe. The sequence continues at coordinate 51,330,237 of CM016614.1, forward strand.
ATCGAATACTCGGGTAGTATTTTCAATCTAGAACTCGGCCTTTTCAGCATCATCATCATTAGTAGCCCGGAATTCTTCAGCCCCATACTTACGAATCTTGTCAACCGGAGGCTTATTCCACAGATTCAGATTTGCAGTCGGAGGTATATCGGATGTCTGATGGGGGTTAACCGGGGGCGGGTGTTGTGAAACAGTCGGGTTATGCTTTATAAACTGAGTGAACCACTCACTCATCATCTGGAAGAAAGCTTATTTAGCTTCTCCCTCTTGACCGTTCGTAGCTGGTCTCAAATCAAAGGGCACTGTCCCTTGCACGGGAGCAGGCGCATTACTTTCTACGTCGTCAGCTACGGCTCTTTCGGGATCCATTACCGTACGTAAATCACATTTTATGCGTCAGGATTCATCACACTATCAGAATTCAGATATATGGCATGTATAGCTAGACTCTAACACGCTACGTTAGTCTGAGAATCGACGAACCGTAGCTCTGATACCAACCAAATGTAACACCCCTATCCCGTGTTCGTCGCCAGATTAGGGTTAGGAGCATTACCGGACAGATCGAAAACATTCATACATTTCATTCATCAATCATACACACAATGTCCCTTAAATAGGTCAACGAAACCTTAAACATGCTTATAACCCGGGTCGGAACTAAAACGAAACATATATAGAAGATCTTGGAAAATGGAAAACTTTTCTAAAATACAGGGAATACACGCCCGTGGGAGGAAACCGTGTGCCCTCCATGGCTGTTAAACACCCCCGTGTGTCCTCTCCGTGGTCGAAACTGACTTACCTTCCACGGCCACTAAGCACGCCGTGTACCCAAGCCGTGGTCGATCCTGTCAAAAATCACACAGGTGCTAGACAGCAGGCACGCCCGTGTGCCAAGGCTATGTACTCTTGTGCTAGCTATTACCTAGCCCATGGTCACTAGGCACGCCAATGTGCCATGGTCATGTGACATTATAGGCCATTTTCAAGGCCAAAATGCCACCCATTTGGGGTCTCACCTACAAGCAACATATACCATCCTATTTTATGCACATATAACCATCAAACCATACCAAATAACCATTCAAACCAAGCATATTTGATAACTAAAATAACCATACAAACAATTCATCCAAAATCCATTTCAACCATACTATCTTCTAAAACCAAAACATATAACAAAAACATAGTACATTCATTTACTTAACTCAAAAGCATGATCATTTACATGAATCAACTAATCACACCAAAACATGCTTCACATATCATGATCATAATGCATAATCTCAACTCATAATTGGCCAAATCACATAGCTAAGTTCATATATCAACTTATACCAAAAATACTAGCCTATACATGCCATATCTAACTTTATACATTTCCAAAGTGTACCAAAATGATTTTAGTAGAGTGATGATGATCCTTGATGGTCCCGAGCCTTCAGTAGCTTTGACGACCTATAAAACAGAGAAAACACACACACAGAGTAAGCTTTTCAAAAGCTTAGTAAATTATTATACAAACAAACCTGGCTTGAATTGCACATAATCAAATCAATAAAAGGACCAATTTGGTTCTCATGATACAAATTATCTCATTCTTTCTTAAGCTCGTTTGCTTAACCATCACTTACCATATTCCAATTCACATACCATATATGCACATAGTTCATCTAGTCAAACTTTACATATTGTATCATCAATTCCATATACATAACATTCTAGTAAGATCACATAGATACTTACCTTGTATACACAATTAGTGTACAATCAACGTACCTGAATCAGACATTCATTTACTTAATCTATCAAAGCTCGGATTTGCCATTCGAATCTCAGACTTGCCCGTTGAACCGTAAGGAATCTAGTAGGATACTCAGAAGTTCGGAATAATCGTACAATGCAAACATCCCAGACGAGGTCTTATATGCACTCAGATATCGATGCCACTGTCCCAGACAGGGTCTTACACGTATCAATACGATGCCGATGTCCCAGACATGGTCTTAACACAAGGATCATAACAATGCCAACGTCCCGGACGTGGTCTTACTCGTAAAGCTCATATCGATCCCAACGTCCCAGACATGGTCTTACACGAGTCTCAAATCAACGCCAACGTCCCAAACATGGTCTTACATGATAAAAATAGTACAGATATCTATGTCGTGACTTAGCCAATCCTATCTATTCCTAGGGTCGTACGGGGCTTCTCGGACTTAGTCACTATATCGAACTTATCTCGGAATTCATATGCATAACCTCTCATAAGCATTCATTATCATCATTAGTCATATGAACAATTACAATTGCATACATATACGTTTATTTGCATAGTGACTTACCTCGGATTCGATATATCGGAATGAAAACGGCTACTCGTTTACTTTTGCTTTCCCGAGATCTAAGTTTGTTTTCCTCGGTTCTTGATCTAAACATATTCAGAATTAACCCTTTTATTCACTAATTCATTCAATTCAATCCATACACATATATTTAGGGCTATTTACAAATTAACCTTCACATTTGCACACTTTATCAATTTAATCCATTTTTCTCAAAACATCAAATTCACAAAATCTACCCATGCTCATGCTTAGCCGAATGCGTATACATATCATACAAGCCCATATTTTCCATCAAAAAGCAATTTAGTCCCTCAATTTGCTATTTTCACAATTTAGCCCTATTTAGCTAAATTCATCAAAACTTCAAGAACAAAACATGTTCATCTAGCTCAAATCTTTCATTTAACAACTAAACTCATCTCAAAACTCAACATATCATCAATGGAATTTTTCACAAAGATCATCAATACACAAAATTAAGACATGGGTTTTGTACTCTCAAAGCAACGATTGCAAAAACGTAAAAATTATCGAAAACCGACTCAAAACATACCTTGATTTAAGCTTACAAGTGCCGAATATACAAAGCTTCAAACTTTCTTTTTCTTTCTTTGATTTTCGGCAAGAAAGTGATGAAATAAGGCCACTTACTCATGTTTCTTTTATTATATTATAAATATAACTTATAAAATAAAAAATAATATAACTTTTAACTTATAAAATAACATATAAAAACATGTTATAAAACCATGTTTTCGTCCACTATAAATAAATATGGGCTATTTGCCCTTTAAGGACTTCACTATAATAAAGCCATCTCAATTTGATCATTAATCAAATGAAAAGTTACTATTAAACTTTTTGCAATTTAGTCCTTTTACCAAATTAAACACACAGACAGACGAATTAGCTTACGAAAATTTAGCACATGCTAATTCACATATCAACAGCACAGAAAAATAATATTAAAATATTATTCAGACTAGGATTCGTGGTCTCGAAACCACTGTTCCAACTAGGGTATAAACCGGACTGTTACACTTACTCATTCGAAGTTCTTCTTTTCACTTATCTAAAATCAAATTCCCCTTCTCTCTACTTCTTTTTCTGTAACTTTTCTCTATCAACTTTGAGTATTCTTTCTTAATCTGGAATCAGGCCGAATATTAGTTATCTTTTCTTCTTCTCTTCTACTTCGGTCAACATTTGATCGCTATTCTTGACCGATTCTCTTTCCCCCATCTGCTTTAATCCGCATCGTCAAAGGTTGTTAGTTCTGTGGCCTTCTGTCGATCGATCAAGGTAATGATTTAGAGTTCTTTAATAAGTATGATAACGTAAGGATTTATTGGAGGTTGATGCTGAATAATGGTTGCGGTATAGATAAAACACAAGGAGGTGCAATTAATTCATAATCAAACGGCTTAGGAAGTGTAAGCCGGTTCAGTTAAGATAAGTATTAGTCTTGGGTTCGACTTCTGTAGGCTTGTTAAATCTTATTATTGGAGTGGCTATTGAATACCTTAATCAAATATAGGTTCTACGCTCGTGGGCTATTGCTTTTCTCCAACAAGGTGTGTACACACACCACTCCAACTATAGATCGACAAATGCCGAAATTCCTAAATGCCGAAAAAGCCAAAGTACTGGCGAATAATGCCACACGAGCGGGCGGTCGCACGTGTGGTGGACCGAGCCCACGAATATGGGCGTAAGATGGTTAAGGCCACTATGAGTGCTCTCATGGGCTTAGGCCGTTTTTGGGGCCAAATAGACCGGAATGGGCCGAGTGGGCCCAATGAGCCTGTAGGCCCTACGCGAGTAAATTTTGTGGATGGATAGGAAATAATGAGACGGGCATGATGATCACATGGCCAAAGGCAGTTTTGGGCTAAATGGGTCACACGAGCGTGTGGGCTCGCCTGGGATGAATATTGGACTTTAGGCCCAATTACACCGTTTTGACCATATATGTTATCTGTGTCGCTCAAGGCGACTGTAGACCTTTGGGAAGGTTGTAAAATGATCGAAATACCCCTATAGGGTAAATGACCGAAATACCCCTGTAGGGTAAAATTATCGAAATACCCCCATAGGGTAAAATGACAGTAATGCCCCTGAAGGGCAAAATGACTAAAATCCCCTACTTGTTATATGATTGTTATTGTATGCTATCTATGATATGATTGCATTCATGTGATATTATGCTGCATGGGGGATGGGATTATTGCTTTGGAGGAAGTATATGATTTGTTAGGGTCGCATGGTCGCTTGATGACTGTGGATCCACCGATGGCTTTAAGCCGATTATGTGATTGGCAGCTCTGCCGCAATATTGGTTAGTGCCGCAATCGGTGCTATATAAGGAGTGTAGGGATGGGTGGGTCGATTAAATCCCCACAGGAGTGCAGGGTTGGACAGGAGACGGAGTGCAGGGTTGGTATGGGCATTAATGCATTGCATACACTTATTCTGTTATTGAGATGGGCTTGGGCCCAGATAGATGTGATCTGTGACATTTGATATGGGCTAAGGCCCAACTGAGTCTATTACGGGCTAAGGCCCAAATGCCACCATTACTGTATTGGGTTAAGATCCAACTGAGGCTATTATGGGCCAAGGCCCAATTGCCACTGTAACTATGTTGGGTTAGGCCCACATTGATTATTGTAATGGGCTTAGGCCCGAATTGATTTGATTCATGTTTTTATCGATGAGGGTTGTACACACTGAGTTTTCGTAAACTCACCCCCTCTTTTTAATTCTTCAGGAAATCCTCAGTAAGCGGTTTGACGTACGGGCACTACGAACAGCTTTAAATTTTAGTATTTTATTATACCTTACTTAGACCGCTATCTCATTGGGTTGTACTAAGGCCTCTTTTAAATTTTTGGTTTTTACTTGGGATATTTATCTATGATGTTTTATAACTGTTACAAGTAGATCGCGATTTTCCTAAACAAAACTGTTTTCAAAACATTACGCTTTTGCAACTCAATTTTTAAACATCACGTTTTCGTAAATCATCGGTTTTAAATTAAGCTTCCAAAACAAACAAGGTTTTGAAGGTAATAAACTTTTTAATAAGCCTCGATTGAAGATAAACTGACGTAACTGGGATTTTACTCAAGCTTTTAACTAAGAAGGGTTTTTAATGAAAACATGGTTTTCGAAAAACACTTCAATGTGGCAAGCCGGATTCAAGCCTAACTTCTAGGTCAGGTTTAAGGGTGTTACATGCAGAATGTCATACTCAGTAACAGTCATATATAAATCATGAACACATCAATCAACCTACCCTTAGGGATATAACGGTCATTTCCATCTATTAGGGGTAAAATAGTCATTTCACCCTTTAAGGATATTTTGGTCATTTTACCTACTTTGGGGTCTCGGTGCAGATATCGACCTCTTGAGAGGTATGCAGTCGCCTCGAGCAAGTTCGATAACCTAAATAGTCATAACAGTGCAAATGGGCCCACACGCTCGTGCCCGTTTAGCCCAGATTTCGCCACGGCTATGTGACCTACAAAGCCCAGTCCAGCATATGCCACAAATCATGGATTTCATCCGTGTTGGCCCAGGAGCCCCTGGGCCCACATGGCCCATTTCTGCCCAACGTGGCCCAATACGACCTAAGCCCATGAGAATGCTCATGGAGGCCTCTTACAGTCTATCGCCCATGTTTCATGGGTTTGGCTTACCACACGAGCGATCGCATGCTAGTATGGTCTCAAATGTCGTGTTTTCGGCTTTTCGGCTTTTGTCGTTCTACAATTACAGTGGGGTGTTTACACAGCTGTTTACGAAACCACTCCAAGTTCCACAAGCACCCAACCTAGATTCAAACATGACCCACTGTCAGTCCTTTAATCGTTAGGATAAAACATCCTCTTATTGACACTTAATCTAAAACCACCATCCTTACCTTGTTTGAATGAGGCGACTTTAGTTCTCCAAGACAGTTAACCAAAATTGATCACAAGCCTTTTGATATTATCTGTACCACAAACACCGATCCATTAACCAAGGTAGGCCATGTAAGTGGCCTCAAACCACAAATGATCTCCTATAAGACATATTCAGTATGGCTTAAACTCCAAAAGTGAGATAACGCTTTACCTTGATTGAACGCTGAGAACGAGGGTTGTGACTATTTCGAAACCAGTGACACTCCAACACTCCTCAAGGAAACCCTAGAATCGCAATGAGTAACACATCATGAAAGAAAGTTAACAAAAATCGGTAATCAAAAGATGAATAAGAGGGTAATCTGTTTTAAGAAGAATAATAAAAGCGAACAGGTTTAATCACAAAGTGAGGAGTATAAACACTTACTGATACTCAGGAACACTGGCAGCACTGGAACAACAAGAAGCAATGAAGAGAAAGTCGTTGCAGAAAGTGATAACACAAAGGTGATATTTGGCCAAACCACAGTCAATAAGGAGAGATAGCTCTCGGTCAAAACAAGAAAAATATTTGGAGGTAGAAGACGGAAAGAGAAGAATCGGACTAAGTCAAACCGATTAAGAGCAGAACCTAGAAGGAAAAAGGAGATAAACTGATTGGAAGGCAAGGGATATTAGGCCAAGAGAGTACAGATTTAGGAAAAGAAGAAGAGAGGAAAGAAAAGGAAGAGTTGGTCAAAAAAGACTGACAACTATTGACCGAAAAGAAGGGACTTTTGTTGGCTAATGCACAGCAACCAAAAATAATTCTGAAAGAACCAAAAGCCGATTAATGGGAGGAAAGAAAAGAGAATTCGACAGATGCTAACTCAATGCCGAAAAAATGACCAACATTCACCCTCAGCCGAATTCTCAAGGCTTAAGTTCCCCCAAACGGCACAACACCTCCTCTCACTCAAACTCCATGATTTTCTCCTAAAATCTCTTTCCTTATCCCTCCTTGAATTTCTCCATGACCAGTTCAAACTCCATTCAAATTCTATTCAAACTCCTTTTAGCTGTGTTTCAGTCCAACTCCACTACCTACACAGCTCGAGCATCAAAATAAACACTCCATTGTGCAACCCAGGACTTTAACCTCAGACCTCCCAGTTACACAACACGCCACTTTGCCTACAAGCTCTTTTTGTGTCATAAAACAAGCACTCTTATATATAAGGCCTATATGCTAGTGTCTAGATTCATTTAAGAGAAACTAAAAATTCTGAAAAAGCCAAGATTTGAACCCAGGCTTCTCATACACCCCCATACACAACCAAATCACTTAGCTGTTACAGCAAACAAACAATTTATGTCATAACATGCAAAAAAATAAAGACTTGAATTTTTAGGGCGTTACAACTCTACCCCCATTAATGAAATTTCAGCCTCAAAATTTACCTGGTCAGAAGAGATGAGGGTATTGCCGACGCATCGCCTCCTCAGGTTCCCACGTGGCTTCTTCTGAACTGTGATTGCACCAAAGCACTTTGACTAGTGGAATAGATTTCTTCCTCAGTACTTTAACCTCACGGTCCAATATCTGCACTGGCTCCTCCTCAAAGGTCAGATCTGGGCCTTAACCTTAATCTCCTCGACTGGTACTATATGTGTAGGATCAGAGCGATAATGCCTCAGCATGGAGACATGGAACACATCATGAATCCGGTCTAATTCTAGAGGCAACTCAAGTTGATAGGTGACCAGTCTCACACGCTTCAGTATATGGTAAGGCCCAATGAACCTAGGGCTAAGCTTACCCTTCCGCCCAAACCTCAGAATCTTTTTCCATGGGGAGACCTTGAGAAATACGAAGTCCCCCACAGAATACTCAATCTCTTGACGTTAAGATCCACGTAAGACTTCTGCCTATCAGATGCTTCCTTCAACCGGTCTCGAATCAGTTTTACCTTTTCTTCGGTATTAGAAACTAACTCTGGCCCTAAAGCTCACCGCTCGCCCAACTCAGTCCAATAGGTTGGAGTACAACACCTACGAGCATATAACGCCTCGTACGGTGCCATTTGAATACTAGACTGATAGTTGTTATTATACACGAACTCTGCTAGTGGCAAATAGTCTTCCCAGCTGCCTCGAAAATCAACTACACAACTTGTTAACATGTCCTCCAGTATCTGAATCACCCTCTCTGACTGACCATCTGTCTGAGGATGGAACGCAATACTGAAGTTCAACCTAGTACCCAAAGCCACGTCTAATTTCTTCCAGAACCGAGATGTGAATCGAGGGTTTCTGTCGGATATGATGGAAACCGGTACCCTATGCAGTCTCACAATCTCAACCACATATAACTTTTCCAGCTTTTGCAACGAGTAATCAGTGGGACTGGTATAAAATGGGCAATTTTAGTCAATGGTCTACAATAACCCATACCGCATCCTTCTTAGTAGGCGTTAAGAACAACCCACTCACAAAATCCATAGTTACCCTCTCCTACTTCCAAAGTGGAATCTTAACTGGTTGCAGTAACCCTGAAGGCAGTTGATGCTCAGCCTTAACTTGCTGGCATGTCAAGCACTTACTCACAAAATCACTAACCTCGTGTTTCAGCCCTGGACACCAGTATAGCTCACGAAGATCTCGATATAACTTGTTTCCGCCAGGATACATAGCATATGGACTACTATGCGCATCCTGCAGTATAAACTGCCTCAAATTAGAATCCCCCGCTACACAGACTCTCCCACAAAAACACAATACTCCTTTACTTTTTCAACCCAAAATATGAAGTTTCCCATTCTCAACCTATCAGAAACGAGGAACCAGTGACTCATCCAACAACTGTTTACCCTTAACCTGTTCAGTCCATGTCAGTTTAACTTGCAGTTCAGCCAACAAACTACTATCATCGAACAAGCTGAGAAGAGCAAACATTGCTCTCAAATCAGATACAACCCTACGGCTTAGTGCGTCGGCTACCACATTAGCCTTACGAGGGTGGTACTCAATCGAACAATCATAATCCATAAGCAGCTCTATCTATCTTCGCTGCCTAAGATTTAGCTCCTTCTGAGTGAGGAGGTTCTTGAGGCTCTTGTGATCTGTGTAGATAATACACTTCTCACCACATAAATAGTGCCTCTAAATTTTCAGTGCGAATATCACCGCGGCTAACTCCTAGTCATGAGTAGGGTAATTCACCTCGTGATACTTAAGCTAACGAGACACATAAGCAACCGTCTTACCCTCCTGCATCAGCACACAACCCAAACCAACGTGTGATGCATCACTATAGACGGTGAATTCCTTCCTAGACTCTGGTTGTATCAAGACAAGGGCCTCAGTCAGAACTTTCTTCAGTTTCTCAAAACTTTCTTGCTGCTTATCAGTCCAGTTAAACGGTACCCCTTTACGCAGCAACTTAGTCATAGGTGCAGCAATCAAGGAAAACCCCTCAACAAAACGTCTGTAATACCCTAGCAGACCCAGAAAGCTTCAAATATCAGATATGATCTTAGGTGGTTTCCAATTCATTATGGCTTCAATTTTTCGAGGATTAACCCTAATCCCCTCAGCAGATACTACGGGACCCAGAAATGTCACTTCCCGCAGCCAAAACTCACACTTGCTGAACTTAGCGTACAGTTGTTTCTCCCTTAAAATCTACAGAACAATTCGGAGATGTGCATCATGTTCAGCCTCGGTTCTCGAATACACTAAGATGTCGTCTATAAAAACCACCACGAACTGATCCAGGTAGGGCTGGAATACTTGGTTCATCCGGTCCATGAAGGCAGTTGGTGCATTCGTTAGCCCAAATGGCATTACTAGGAACTCGTAATGACATAACAAGTCCTAAACGCAGTCTTATACACATTAGCCTCCTTAACTCTCAGCTGATGGTACCCAGAACGAAGATCTATTTTGGAGAAAATTGAAGCTCCTTGCAGCTAATCAAATAAATCATCTATCCTCGGCAAAAGATACTTATTCTTAATAATCAGTTTATTCAATTATCGATAATTGATGCACATGCGCATGGACCCATCCTTTTTCTTTACGAATAACATGGTGCTCCCTATGGAGACACACTAGGTCGAATGAATCCTCGTCCAGTAGTTCTTGGATTTGAGCTTTTACTCCACCAGCTCCTTTGGTGCATCCTATAAGGAGCGATGGACACTAGAGCTGTTCCAGGCAGAAGCTCAATACCAAATTCAACTTCGCAGTTCAGAGGCAACCCAAGGAGCTCATCAGGAAATACATCAGAAAAATCCCTAACTGTTCTTATATCTCCCACAGAAGGACCCTCAGAATCATATACACCAATATAGGCTAGAAACACCTCACAACCCTTACGAACTAGCTTTTTGGATCTTAATGCAGAGATCACATTAGACAGAAAGTCCCTTCGCTCCCCAATCACAACAGCTCCTCATCATCTGTAGTCTTCAATACCATACGCTTAGCAGCACAATCCAAACTTGCATGGTGTTTTACCAACCAATCCATCCCCAAGATTAGGTCAAATTCACCAAACGGTAGCTCCATCAAATCCGTTGGAAATATAAATCCGTGAACCTCTAGGGGCACATCACTGAACAACTTCTCTACTTTTACTGACTGTCCCAGTGGACTTAACACAGTTGTCTCATTAACAGTACTCTCACACATGATACCCAAGGTGCCAGACACAGTGCATGCAATGTATGAATGCGCAGACCCTGTATCAATAAGAGCAGTGTAAGGTACATTATGAATTAGGAACATACATGTTATAATATCTGGAGCGTCACCATCCTTTCGGTGACGAGCAGCATAGACCAGTGTAGGCTGCTTCGCCTCAATGTTAACAGCACCTCTGCCTGGCGTTCCATGACCTCGTCCCATACCATTTCCACCCCTGGCCTGCCCACGGCCTCTTGGTGGCTACTGACCACCTCTCGCTGGCTGAACATAACCTTGACATGCAGCTTGCATCTGAACAGGCCTCTTAGGACAATTCTTGACTTGATGCTCCATAGACCCACATCTGAAACATGCCCCAATCTTCTTCCAACACTCACCAGGTGATGTCTCCCACAATCAGCACATGGTTGAGGTCTTGCAACAGGAACCCCAGCTAGGACTGGCCCATCAAACCTTACCTTCTTTTTAGGCCTTCCAAAAGCACTTGAGGGCTCTAAATCCCTCTTATATTTTCCCCTATCCTTCTCATGATTCTGGTGCTCAGAGCGCTTCACGTCCTCGGCAATTTTCGCCTTTTCTACTAGGGTAGCAAAATCTCACTCCCTCTGCGGAGCTATTAAGACTCATAACTCATCTCAGAGGCCGTCCTCGAATCGAACACATCGTTCATATTCAGTTGCCACTATCCCACGAGCATAGCGACTCAGTCGCATGAATTCTGCCTCATATTCTGCCACAATTTTATTCCCTTGGGTCAAACTCAGAAATTCCCTTCTTCGGGAGTCCACATAACTTGTGCCCACATACTTCCCTTGGAATGTCGCCTTAAAGAAGCCCTACGTTAACCGGTAGGCCTGAGTACCCTCTCTCACGGTAAGCCACCACTGATAGGCCTCGTCTCGCAGTAAAGACACTGCACCTTTTAGTTTTTGTCCAGAAATGCAGTCGAGGTCGTCCATTATTCTCTCTGTGGCTTCCAACTAGCATTTAGCCACATTAGGGGCTACTCCAGAAATACCCCTGAATATTTCCGCTCCATTCGACTGGAGTCATTCTGAAATCGACCTACGGCCCACAGTACCAGTACTGGTCCATACGACCCTTTCCAGAATGCAGAGCATAGCTTGGGATAATGCATCATCCCCAGTCGCTCAATCGTAAGATCCCATCTTAGTCACCCGTGAAGCTGGTGCCTCCCTAGCCTCAACATTGGGCATGTGGCCTGATGCCGATGACCCAGCCCTAGCATTTCCTCGGCCTCTACCGCAGCCTCGTGTACCCCTTCCGCGAGTACCTCTAGTGCTCATATCAAATAACGTATTATCTGTTTACGAAGTTTTATGTATCAGTTTGTAATTCCAGTAATTATTAATAGATGTCTTATGAAAAGTAGTAATCAAAATTTTGTTTTCGCAAATCAAGGTCTCCCTACAGTTTCCAGTTTCCTACAGTCTCAGTTTACTCTAACTAAAGAGTTTCAGTATAGTCCTACTATCTATAGTAGTCTCTCAGCCTATTTCAGTTCACGCAGTCTACAATATAAAGAAAACTTAATGATTCGGCGCTAGAGACTCGGTGTGCCACACTTGTAAACCTTCCAAAATACTCTAAGAACAGTTTTTCAGAAATTCCAAATATTTTCAAAACCCATTCCACAACCGAGTTTTGCAACCTAGCTTTGATACCACTAAATGTAACACCCTAAACCCGACCTAGACGTTATGACCGAATCTGGCGTGTCACATTGAAATGTCTTTCGGAAATTAGACTTGTCGGTAAAACTCGTTTCCAAATTCAAAACCCCTTTATTATTATTTAACAAATCATCTAGTCAAAACTTCTGTCTTATTATCAGTTATTTTTATAATAGGCTGATTTAAAATCGTGGAAGCTTTTGGAAAAATCTAATGTTTAACTTTCATGTCTTTGAAAACAGTAATTATTTTGAAAATTTTCCTTCTCCTAAACTAGCAGTTTTAAGTAAATAAGCAAAGCCCAATTAAAAACTTAAACAAACATAAATGGCCTTATTACATAAACAAACCCAACATAAATTTTAAATTTAAGTAAAAGCAGTGTAAAACAGCTGCAGTAGTGTGGCCACCTCTGAGTCCCTCACAGCACCAAATCACCTATGGCCGAGGATTACTTGTACAGTAAAAAGGACAGGATTAGTTTACGAAAACTCAGTGTGTAATTCCCTACCAGTCAGTCAGTATGCAACATGCAGTAACAGTCTGGGCCTAAGCCCTATATAGTAACAACACAGTGTGGGTCTTAGCCCAATATAATAACAGTGTGGGCCTTAGCCCAACACAGTAATAGTGTAATAATGCAACCCATCCCAATCCAGTCAATACACCAATATTGCAATAAATCTGCCAGTACAGTATCGCAGTAAAGCTGCCAGTAACAGTATTGCAGCAAAGCTGCCAGAAACGGAATATGTGGCAAAGCCACCAGTCCAGTATACTTCCTCCATAATAGTATCCCAACCACATGCAGTATGTCATGTCATAAATCATACGTATATCCAGAATGTCATACTCAATATCAGTCATATATAAATCATGAACACATCAATCAACCTACCCTTATGGATATAACGGTCATTTCCATCTACTAGGGGTAAAATAGTCATTTCACCTTTTAGGGGTATTTTGATCATTTTACCTAGTTTGGGGTCTCGGTGCAGATATCGACCTCTCAGGAGGTCCATAGCCACCTCGAGTGACTTCGGTAACCTAAATGGTTATAACAGTGCAAATGGGCCCAAAGCCCACTACTCGACCCAAATGGGCCCACACGCTCATGCGGCCCATTCAACCTAGATTTTGCCACGGCTATGTGACCTACATAGCCTAGTCTAGTATATGCCACAAATCGTGGATTTCATCCTTGTGGGCCCATGAGCCCCTTGGGCCCTCACGGCCCATTTCGGCCCAACGCGGCCCAATACGGCCTAAGCCCATGAGAATGCTCATGGAGGCCTCTTACAGTCTACCACCCATATTTCATGGGTTTGGCTTACCACACGAGTGATCGCACGCTCGTATGGTCTCAAAAGCCATGTTTTCGGCTTTTCGGCTTTTTAGCTTTTCGACTTTTCGGCTTTTATCGTTGTACAATTATAGTGGGGTGTTTATACACCTGTTTACGAAACCACTCCAAATTCCAAGAGCACCCAACCTAGATTCAAACATGACCCACTGTCAGTCCTTTAATCATTAGGGTAAAACATCCTCTTATTGACACTTAATCCAAAACCACCATCCTTACCTTGTTTGAATGAGGCGACTTTAGTCCTCCAAGACCGTTAACCAAAATTGATCACAAGCCTTTAGATATTATCTGTACCACAAACACTGGTCCATTAACGAAGGTAGGCCATGTAAGTGGCCTCAAACCACAAATGATCTCCTATAAGACATAATCAGTATGGCTTAAACTCTAAAAGTAAGATAATGCATTACCTTGATTGAACGCTGAGAACGAGGGTTGCGACTATTTCGAAATCACTAACACTCCACCATTCCTCAAGGAAACCCTAGAACCGCGATGAGTAGCACATCATGAAAGAATGGAAACAACAGTCGGTAATCAAAAGATGAATAAGAGGGTAATTGATTTTAAGAAGAATAATAGAAGCGAACAGGTTTAATCACAAACTGAGGAGTATAAACACTTACCAATACTCAGGAACACTTGCAGCACTAGAACAGCAAGAAGAAATGAAGAGAAAGTCGGCACATAGAGTGATAACACAAAGGTGATTTTCAGCCAAACCACAATTAATAAGGAGAGATAGCTCTCGGTCAAAACAAGAAAAATATTTGGAGGTAGAAGACGGAAAGAGAAGAATCGGACTAAGTCAAACCAATTAAAAGCAGAACCTAGAAGGAAAAATGAGATAAACCGATTGGAAGGAAAGAGATATTCGGCCAAGAGAGTACAGATTCAGGAAAAGAAGAAGAGAGGAAAGAAAAGGAAGAGTTGCTTAAAAAACGACTGACAACTATTGACCGAAAAGAAGGGACTTTTGTTGGCTAATGCGCAACAACCAAAAATAATTCCGAAAGAACCAAAAGCCGGTTAATGGGAGGAAAGAAAAGAGAATTTGATAGATGCTAACCCAATTCTGAAAAAATGACCAACAGTCACCCCCAGCCAAATTTTCGAGGCTTGAGTTCCCCCAAACGGCATAACACCTTCTCTCACTCAAACTCCATGATTTTCTCCTAAAATGTCTCCCCTTATCCCTCATTGAATCTCTCCATGACCAGTTCAAACTCCATTCAAATTCTATTCAAACTCCCCTTAGCTGTGTTTCAGTCCAACTCCACTACCTACACAGCTTGAGCAGCAAAATAAACACTCCATTGTGCAACCTAGGACTTGAACCTCAGACCTCCCAGTTACACAACACGCCACCTTGCCACTAGACCACAAGCTCTTTTTGTCTCATAAATCAAGCACTCTTATATAAAAGGCCTATATGCCAGTGTCCAGATTCATTTAAGAGCAAAACTAAAAATTCTGCAAAAGCCAATATTTGAACCCAGGCTTTTCATACACCCCCATACACACCCAAATCACTTAGCCATTACAGCAAACAAACAATTTATGTCATAACATGCAAAAATTAAAGACTTAAATTTTTGAGGCGCTACAGTCCATAAAGAAAAATATTACAAACCCAAAAATAATCAGTATAATAAAGTTTAAAATACTTTAAATTAAAAATCATCCGAGAAGCTCATTCGACAGTCGCGTCTAAGCCTAACCTCGGGGGTTATCTGTAAATTAGAAAACTAAAAAGGGGTGAGTTATAAAGCTCAATGTGAGTCAAAGTCAATAATTTGATAAAAATAGAGTTCGTAAATATCAATTGTATGTTTATGATTTTCAGAAAATATCGTAATTGTGCATTTAAGGAAACATTCCTACCCATACTCTGTTACACATCATAAGAATTCCCCAGAACTCGTTCCATCCAATAACACACCAATTTGTGGACAAGCCACCATTAAATTGCAGATGAACTGTTGGATCTTCCTCCTTCAATCGTACCAAATCCCCATGCAATGCAAAAAGACATTTCATGCATTTTAGTATCAAAATCTGTTTGGTAATAGTATCAAAATCCGTTTAGTAACTGTATCAAAATCAATACGATAATAGTCTTGGCATGTGTTCCACGCGTTCAACGTAACGAAAACAGTAGGCATGTGTAATCATACCAAATAAAAGGGTATCGATATTTTTTGTAACAAATGCTAATTCAGTGACCGTTGGGATTTATTAATTGATACCAAAAATATTTTATCGGTACGTTTGGAAAAAGGTATCAATAACAGATTGTTACTGTGTAGGGTTTGTAAGAAACAAAATGCTATTTTGGTATTGTTTTTGAGGAATGTATCGATTATTTTCAGAAAATATCGATACCTCAAAACTAGTATCAATAATTTTTAGGATTTTTGAAAATAGAATGCAAGTTTGGTCTCAACTTTTCTAAGGGTATCGATAGTTTCAAAATTATCGGTACTTGGCCAAAATGGTATTGATACTTTTTAGATTGGAGCAATTCTGACTTGTTTGAAAATTATTTTGTTGTGCTAAAATGATTTTAACTTGGTTAAAATCATTTTATCTTGGTTAAAATCATTTTAACTTGACTTTAAAATTGTTTCAAAATATTCTAAAAGTTTAATGTAAGTATTCAAATTTTTATCTCTTCGACTTCAAATCTTAAAATCATTTTTTCAATTTTAACTTATATTCAAAAACACTTCAATTTGTTATACCAAAATCTTTTATCAAATAAAGCTTGGATTAACATTCTCCCCCTTTTTGATATAACAAAACATTTGGTAAATTTGTTATCAAATAATTGGTCCCCTTAATAAGAGACATTTTAAATTTGAGGCCAAAATAAAATTTGTCATTAAAGTTTGCATTCAGTTTTACTTTAAGGAAAATTGGTCACAAAATTTCCATATAGTTAGTATCAAAGAATAATCAACCAATTTACCTTAATTTACCTTTTCTTCTCCCCCTTTTTTGTTATATCAAACATCAAATAAATCTCAAGGAGAAAAAAAGTTAGTTCATCACAATAGATAGATAAAATTGAATGAGCAATGAATTAAAAAAAATCAGTGTATCTAAAATTTAAAAAAAGTAAGAAAGTGAAATGAAAACAAAGAGATAGGCATAAACATAGAAATGAAGGTGAAAATGTTATGAAAATTAAATTTATGTCCTAGATCTACTCTAATCATCATGAGGAGGGGAGAAATGAGGTGTCGGAGGAAAATGTGCAAGGAGAGATGCCATTTGAGTGTAACAGTCCGAATTTGACCCTAATCGGAACGGTGGTTTCGGGACCACGAATCCTAGTCTGAAAAATATTTAAATATTATTTTCTGTGTTTATTATATGTGAATTATTATGTGTGAAAGTTTCGTATGAAAATTTGATTGTTTGTGTGCTTAATTAAATAAAAGGACTTAATCACGTAAAGTGTAAAAGTTACAAACTATAGTGAAAAGTGCTTATTTGTTAGTGGCTTTTTAATATGAACTCCTAAAAGGGCAAAAAGCCATGTTATAACTTAGTGGCCGGTTATGTACACAAATAACCTTATGTATTAATATTAGTTATTTTATAAAGGAAGGTTAAATTAGTAAATAAACAAATAGTTAGTATATATGTTAATTTAAAACACAAAATAGGCCATGTTTTGTTCATCTTTCCTTGGCCGAATACATGCAAGAGAAGAAAAGAAAATAGCCAAGTTTAGATCGGCATTTATCTAGCTAAATTAAGGTATGTGATTAGTTCGATTTATGTTAATTTTTACGTTTTTGAGATCGTTGCTTCGAATACAAGTCGACCCATGTTAGAATTTTTGAATTTGGGCATGTTTGATATTCGGCTATGGATAGATGTTTGTGCTTTGTATTATTTGATGGAAAAATATTAAAAGTATATATGAAATTAATATGTTTTGAATTGGAAATTTTGGTGAATTTGAGTATTTTGGGCTAAATTAAGAAAATAAATCTTTGAGGGGTTAAAATGTAAAATAATGAAATGTAGGGACTTGTATGAGTATGGGGAAGATTTGGCCCTAAAGGAATAGTTCCAAATTATGTGTATTTTGTGTTTTGTGCAATAGGGACTAAATTGTAAAAGTTGTAAATATCAGGGGTAAAATGGTAATTTGCCCATTTAAGTGTTTTTGGATTAAATTGAAATGAAATGTGTTTGAATGAGCTCAAATTGAATATGTTTAGATCAAGAACAAAGAAAAACAGACTTGGATCGGGGAAAGGCGAAGTTAACGAATAGCCGATTCTCAACGTCCGACGATATCTGAGGTAAGTCTTTAAGCTAGTTAATATCGTAAATATCACTTACAACTTAGTATACATGCTGAATTATGAATTTGTGGATTGAGATATGTCAAAGCCGAATGTATTAAAGTAATTTAGCAATGATATGTAATTGAATTAATTGAGTTCACTATGTGTAAGGATGTGATTTATATGTGATATTTGTGATATTGATTATGTGTAATGTGAATGAGTTGGTTTGGTAATATGAATATTCGAGCTTATTGCCTAGCAGGCCTTGTGCCGGTGAATTATATCGGGCTTATTGCCTAGCAGGCTAAATACCGGTGTTTAAAATCTCACACCTTGGGTCTAGTAGGCCTAGTGCCGGTGAGTGTGATTCGGGCTTTATGCCTAGCAGGCTTTATGCCAGTGATTTTCGTAAGTATGTGTTTTAATTGATCGTTATGGTTGTGAAATTTTGAGTACGATAAATGAGCTATTTGTTCAGGTACATGAAAGCCTATGGGTTGTACGGAATAAGGTAAATTAGTACATTATAATTGATACTATTGGGTTGTGATACAATTAAGGTATATTTGTGAAATTTTATTAATGGTATTCGGCCTTATAAATGATGTGTATGTTATATTGAAAGTTGGTTTTGATGTGTCAAGTAGTTTCGGCCAAAAAGGGTAAATATACATATAATGTATATTGAACTAGTAAATTAATAATGTACTTTTGTATATTTGGCCTTGTAGATGTGGATGAAAGGATATTATATAGATGACATAATTGTATACAAGTGAAGATTAAAGGATATTATTACATGTGTATATTCGGTTATATGTGGTAAATATATACTTGGTATTTATTAATTTGTTGTATACGGGAACATCCCTAATTATATGGAATTGATAAGTGATAATCAAATTATTTGGTAAGGATGTTGATATTCGACCAGGATGGCATGATCGAGCTAAAAACTTATATTAAGGTTATAAAAAGGATTGTTTTTTTTTATGTTTAAATGTTTGATTAAATAATTATATTTGCTTAAGGCTTACTAAGCTAAATTAGCTTACTCTGTGTGTTCATCGTTCTGTTTTATAGATTTTGATCAAGCTACGAGCTCAGAGGATCGTCAACGAAGTCATCCACACTATCGACTTATTTTGGTGCTTTTAAAGTCTAGATTTCGAATTGAAGGCATGTATAGGCTAGACTAGATTTTTGAAACAATGAAATTTTGTTCCTGTATATATATTTAGAGTCATGCGAAAATGGCTAAATTATGGTACTTGGTCTTTAATGTATTCTGCCTTAATGCTTGATCCTTATAAAAGTAAAATCGTAAAGTAATTAAGCACGGTTGGTAATTTGGTTGATTTACATGTCTCTTATGTCATGCATTTGCTATTTAGTAAATAGCTCATTTTAGAAATGTAGCTTATAGTATATTATTTGTGATGGATGTTCTTATGACTTGACTTTGAGGTTAAGATAATTGTTGAATATGATTGTTTGTGCTTGGTTGATAGTTGGTCATATTATGTGTTTATGAACATTAGGAATTTCATTAGGAAGTTTGGTATATGCGTATTTGAAGTTGTTATGAGCCATGCATTGATAAATATTTATTAATAGAGTACACATTTTGAAATGCAAATTAGCTTGTAATAATGTCAAACACTTAATTAGGTATATTCGGCCATGTCATGATGTTGATGGTTGGGATGATAATTTGACTCTGTCGAACATGTTTTGTAAAGTGTTTGAGTATAATTCAAATTGATATGAATCGCAAATCATGGAAGGTATTTATTTGATCTTGTTACTCGGTTTTGTTCTTGAATGTGTATGAATCTATACCTTGTTTGGATGTGTTAGTATTTAGTATGGGAAGTTAGTCAAGGGCTAAACTCAAATACGCAAGGTTAAAGCATAATTATTCTTATACATGAAAACTTAATTTTTGATATTTGATATCTTGTTTAGATTTGATCAATAAGAATATAAGCATATTCGGCCATTGAAGAATGTGTTACAAAATGAATAGTAATAAGATTATTCGATAAAAAATACTTCTTCGTAATTGTGGCTAAATGAAATATGATATGTATATTAATGTTTAAGCATGCTGTGAAAGTATACTACCCTTTGTTGTATTCGATCATGTCTATTGAGATGTTAATAATTGTTAAGACTTGTATTATGCATGATAATGCTTTATAACCCTAATCCGGCGACGGATTCGGGTTAAGGGTATTACATTGAGACTCTAAAGTAGATAACCGAGAATTAATGTCTTCCCTATGAGATTGAAGCTCTTCTCGAAGACCCTGAACTTCATTGCTATTAGTTCTAACTTCGTCTCGAAGTCCCCAGACATCGTTTCTCAAGGAATGTATGGCATCGAGAATGGCACTATTAACTTTTGATGAAGGTTGAGCAGCATGTGATGAGGAAGTCAGTGGATGAGCGTGCTCGAGTGCTTGGAAAATATTCAAACGCGACGTCAATGTCATCATCTTCATGTTCTGTCGGATGGTCACTTTTAAGCCACGTACTTGTGTTGGCATTGAAAAGTTATCCCCCATAGTGAAGAGCCTCATAACTAATTGGTTGGTTTGAAGTAACGGAGGTGTCTCAATGGGTTCAAATACATAATTTCTTAAAGAGGTATGACAAATACATGCCATGAGGAAGAGTGACATTTGTATTCATCCCCCTCCTGATAGCTTTAGTAATGTCATTAAACATTATTAAAGTGAGGTTGGGACGCCTATGAGATTTAAAGTAATTGAGCCACCAATAATCGATGTTTCGAAGCTTGGCATGCTTTTTGATAGGTCTAAGGTTCCAAGTAAGAATTAAATGGAGGACAAGATCATGGAGATTTAGTCCGGATGCCGATTCAGACAGAATAAAAAAGGAGGGATCAAAAAGCCTTTTTTCATCTGATAAATGAAGATAATCGCCAAACTCTTCGATATTGAGGAAAATAGGGGTTCCATTTAAGAACGAGGTGATGGTAGTAACGGTATTGTTGAACCCATCATGTTCGACTTTGGAATTGAAAAAGAAATCTTGAACAAGATTCAAATAAGTTGGTGAAGAAATATTTAAAAATGCTATCCACCCCCAATTTTGTAAAATAGGGAGATAAGCAAAGCTAACAGGCTCTAACATGGCTACATGAACTTTCCTAAACTCCCATACACGTTTAGAAGGATGATTCTAACTCACTATAAGGATTAGAAGATGATGCACTAGTCCTAGAACATTTCTTTAGGGGCATTCTAACAATTAACCACTTAGAAAAACACTAAAACCCAAAAAAAATATCTCTTTGAGGAATTTTATCAAACACTTGGTGGGTTAGGGTTTTCGGTAAAAAAAGTTAAGAAAATTTTTAAGAAAAGGTGAACTCCTACAATAAATCATGATATATGGAGTTCAAAACAACCCAGTAAACCATTAAGAAGCAAGTTGAAAGTTTTAGGTTTTTACCTCAAAAGTGTTGAAATAGGCAAAACCTTTAAGCAATCTTGAACAAATCTTGAGAAAATGATGTTTGAAGATGTTAAAAAGGCCAAGATTTTTTGAAAAAAATGAAGAAATTTGAAAATATTTTGAAATGAATTTAAAGGTTTTCGGTGAAGGGAAGAAATTTTAGGGTTCTTTGTTTTAAAACTGCTACATGAACCTTTAAACACCTCGTGGTATCGATATTTTTTCACGAGTATTGATATTTTTATAAAAGTATCGATAATTTTAAATTGGTATTAATACCAATTTGTGATTTTGTTTTCCAAGTGAAGTGAAAAATGCAAAATCGAGATTTTTGAGTCTATAGAGGTTCTAAGGGTACAAAATCCCGTAATATCAAATGTGGGGCCAACCCACTGTGGTACTAAGCCACTGGGACGAGTCGCTATGAGGTGCCAAACCTCTGGTGACCCAAAGTCACAAAATATCAATAATCCAAGTGTGGGGCCAACCCACGTGTGATACCAAATCACTGGCGACGATCCCGATATGTCAACTGTGGGGCCAACCCACTGTGGTACTAAGCCACTGGGACGAGTCGCTATGAGGTGCCAAACCTCTGGTGACCCAAAGTCACAAATAATCTGTGGTACCAAACCACTGGTGTCCCAAAGACACGGATATCAAATCCTTCCCCCTCCTCTCATATCACCCATAACAGTGCAATTATTATGCAAATCATGCCATCATGCTTTATTATGAATCATAAAGTAAATATATCACATTTCATGGTATTAAGCATCATATAGCAAATCATATCGAAACGGACTTACCCGAATCCTTGCTCATACCCATACGGTATCATATTGAGATCTCACAGTTTTCGGCTTTAATAACATGATTAGTTTAGTAATATATATATATACCGAGTTAAAAAGTGTGTAAGGTACACACCTGTTACTAGCGAAATCACTAAATCCCAAAGACCCGATCTACCGCACTAGATCTCCTTGCCCTACATTCGGCCAACACTTAGATCAATACCATAGACCATTCGGCCAACAACAAACCTTAGTCTCAAAAGCTTTCGGCTTTACATCCTCTTAAATAATAATGAACCAACATAAATCCTTACCACTTGACTTACCAACTTCGATTGCTAGAGAAATAGGGTTAAATCGATTGCTTCCAAAGTCCCGAAGAGCCTAAAAGAAATAAGTTCCTATGGTTAAAACCTTACTAACAAATGCCCAAAATTTGGCTTTTGCCCTCATGAGAAACGATAGAGAGAAAAGAAAAGGAAATTTGGCCAAGATACTTACTTATCTTCCAAAACTGATTATAGATGAACCCAAAGAAAATCTACCCTTGTTGATATTCGGCCAAGACAAAACAAAAAGAAATAAAGAAGATTCGGCTATGGTGGATAGAAGACAATCAAATGAATTTGGCTAGAGTAGAGAAAGAGAAAGGAAATGAAAAGAGAATTAGAGAGAAGGAAGATTCGACCAACCACTAAAGAAGAAAAAGATGAAGGGGAGAGGGTTGGTTTTCGGCTAAAAAGAAAATAAAATATGAAAGAGGCTCAAATGGAGATTCGGCCAAATGCCTAAGAGAAAAATTCGGCAAACAACTATGGACATTCGGCTTTTGGTTCACTTTGGTGCACTAGGGAGAAATTTGCAAAACTCAAAGGGTTTTCAGTTATGACACAAAACAAAGAATGAAGGCCAAAACTAAAACAAAAACTCACCTTATTGCCAAGAACACATTCGGCTAGGGAGAGTGTTTTTGGAGAGAAAATAAAATAATGCCCAAATGCTAAGGGAATTTTTACTAACAAAACTACCAACCTACCAAGCCTTCAACAAATTCGGTCAACCCCTCCCCCCTAGACCAATATGCCGTCCACATACATGGACTAATGGCCATAGAAGAGTTTCCAAAACAACTCTCCAAAATTCAAGCCTTTTGCCCCCTATCCTTCCTTAATCCATAAGATTCTTATCTCAAAATACAAGCTTTCCTAATCTATTTTTCAACTTGCCATAAAATTTAAAGTCCAACCTTACCTTAATTAGAGTTTGACCAACACATGCCATACACATGCAAAAATAAAAGTCACCTTATTGCCATCCATGGGATTCGAACCTTTTCCCTCATACAATTACTCATGCGCCAACACCACTTTACTACTTACTCACTTATGCTAACATTAAACACTTAAATTAACTTAAGCATCATAATCACTTGATCCACTTCACTAAATTCTCCATACTAAAAATTATTCTAAACCAAATAATTCCAAGCCTTCACAAGACTATATTAGGCACACAATAAAATCATACCCAAACAAACACAAGCAACAAGATGATACTCAAATTTTTCCTAAATCCCAATTAAACCCGAGAATTCATAGAAACATCGTAACCTTCCAAATCCATTTAACTAATAAATCCAATTTGCAAAAACACCATTCTCATATTCTTGAAAATTTTAAACACTCCTAAGCCCAAGGCCCAATCTGCCCAATCCTACTAGGCCCAATTTCGGGATGTTACAATTCTACCCTCCTAAAAAAAATTTCATCCTCGAAATTTCCAACCAACTACTAACACACTGCTCAAATCACACCATTATGCTTTCGCTGCGCACTCTGCCCTTAAAAACCACAATGTACTTTTTAACATAAACTTGAATCCTTTTTCACACAACCAAACATCTAACCACAATAGCAAACCGTTATCTACCACTTATACTAAAATTTTTCCTACATTCAATCATCACTTCCAACCAAAACATACCTGACTTGAGGGTGAGGAAACAATCCCGAGCCTTATGCTCCTTAGACCCGCATCTCAAGCATGCTTCTAACCTCCCCCAGCATTTCTCCCAGATGACGCCTCTTGCAAAAATCACAAGCCGGATAGTTTGGTCGTGCCTTGACATGTTTTACAGAACGAGATTGTGATCCTAGAGAACCGTGATCTCTTTTTTTTCTTACAGACCACAGACCCAACTCGAAGTGCTTCCGATTCCTTTAACCTCCTCCAATACTTCCTTAACTATCTGAGTCAGCTCATCAATCCCAACTCGATCATGAGACCCCGTCTCAACCACTAGCGCTGCTAACGCCTTCTTTTCGGAAATATGCCTTGGTGCTGAAGATCTAGCCCTAGCACCTCGGCCTTTACCACGTCCACGACGACCACGTCCCCTAGAACTCATGTCTAAAGTCTCGACTTATCTAATTTAAAAGTTTTATGCTTTAGTCATTATTCCACTATCTTTAAAACACAGTTTTATGAATAATTTTTAATAAGAGGTTGTTTCGCGAGTACATCCAACCTATAGTTTTGGGTCTCTAGAGTAGTTCCTACTACTATACAGTCATACCATCATCATCATATCATCAAAATCAACAGTTTGAAGTACTTACCTGGGCGGATCGGTGCCGGAGACTCGGTGCCATGCTTTTCAAATAATTTCAAACAAAAACATTTTAAGACCATACTTTAAAACATTTTAGGCCTCGAGCCCACAGCTGAGCCTTTGAACTTGGCTCTAATACCAATTTGTAACACCCCAAACTCGGTCAACACACCACGACCGAATCTGGCATGCCACAGAGGAAAAACGTTTTGAAGAAAATCAAGTTAACGATTAAATTTTAGTGAAAACTCTTTGTTATTCTATGATTGTAGAAATTAGGTGCATGGTTAGTTAAAAACTGATAATTTACTTTGAAATCCCGGAAATAAATCTTTAAAACTTAGTTGCCAATCCATAGATTAGAAAACCTTTTTATAATTTTAAAAGAAACCCAAATGATTAATTTGAAAACCGTTTCTATTTGAGTTTGGAAACCTAAGTTTGGAAACCGTTTGAGTTGTCGAAAACAATTAAGTTGTTAAATATTATCAAGTAATTTATATTACCTGGTGGTAAAGTTTTGAAAACCATTGCGTTTTGTAGTTTAGAAAACTTTGCGCTCATATTATTAAATTAACTATGTAGTTTATTTAGCCATGTTTAAAACAAGTCCAAAGCATATAAATAATCCGAAAACATAATTTGAAAGGCCTTATTACAAATTCAAATAAAGATGAAAAACTGAATTTAAATAAAATAAAGTACCCAAACCAAAGTCCGTGTAAAATCGAATTTTTATTGCATAGCCTCCTCGAGTCCATCCGGCTCCTCATCCGCGCTCTACGAATCACCTGTAAAGGTAAGGGAGAAGGTGAGTCACCAAGACTCAGTACATAAATCCTTCCCCCGGTTGATGCAACATACTTACACAATTTATAACCAAGCAATATATATAATGCACCCAAACCTAGCCATCCATAACTCCTTTTCTACCCCGTGTGGTACCAAACCACTGGTGGTGCCAAACCACTGGTGACCCAAAGTCACGATATCCAATAATGTGGTGTCAAACCACTGGTGACCCAAAGTCACGAATAATCAAGTTGTGGAGCCAACCCACGTTGTGATACCAAATCACTGGTGACAATCCCGTAATATCAAATGTAGGGCCAACCCACTGTGGTACTAAGCCACTGGGACGAGTCGCTATGAGGTGCCAAACCTCTGGTGACCCAAAGTCACAAAATATCAATAATCCAAGTGTTGGGCCAACCCACGTGTGATACCAAATCACTGGCGACGATCCCGATATGTCAACTGTGGGGCTAACCCACTGTGGTACTAAGCCACTGGGACGAGTCGCTATGAGGTGCCAAACCTCTGGTGACCCAAAGTCACAAATAATCTGTGGTACCAAACCACTGGTGTCCCAAAGACACGGATATCAAATCCTTCCCCCTCCTCTCATATCACCCATAACAGTGCAATTATTATGCAAATCATGCCATCATGCTTTATTATGAATCATAAAGTAAATATATCACATTTCATGGTATTAAGCATCATATAGCAAATCATATCGAAACGGACTTACCCGAATCCTTGCTCATACCCATACGGTATCATATTGAGATCTCACAGTTTACGGCTTTAATAACATGATTAGTTTAGTAATATATATATATATATATATATATATACCGAGTTATAAAGTGTGTAAGGTACACACCTGTCACTAGCGAAATCACTAAATCCCAAAGACCCGATCTGTAACATCCCCAAACCCGGCCCATTCACTACGACCGAATCTGGTGATGTCACTAGGGAAAACCTTTTTGAAACCGCTTTGAAACCCATTTGAAAACTTCTCGTAATTGATAATCTTGATAAAATCATACTTAGTGTTTATTTTTAAAAACATATTTAAGTCAAGTTATAAAACAAACTTCAACTGTGCCCGATGGCATTTTAAAACATTTTCGTGTTAATTTTGGAAAATATGTGATTTAAATCCAATAATAATAATAATATAATTTAAACAATATCCAACATGGGAAAAATAATGAAAGTAAAGTATTAGGAGGCCTTATTACATCCAAATAGAATAAAAACCCAAAATGAAAATATCACAACTAAAATTTAAGTTCATTTGGATTAAATCCACTGCAAGGCCACCTCGAGTCCACCTGGCTCCACATCCGCGATCTATGTGTCACCTGGAAAAAAATGTAAAGGAGAAGGTGAGTCACCAAGACTCAGTATGTAACCCTTTCCCCGATTTAATCCAACTTCATACACAACATATAACATAATTAACATGCATAATATTATGTGTCCCAACCTAGCCAACCAAACGCCACTGTCTACCCCGTTGTGGTACCAAACCACTGGTGGTGCCAAACCACAGGTGACATATAGTCACAATGTGTTACTGGTGGTGCCAAACCACAGGTGACATATAGTCACAATGTGTTACCAAAACACTGGTGTCCTTAGACACAAATCGGATGATGGGGCCAACCCATCGTGTGATACCAAATCACTGGCAGACGATCCCATTTCTCAAGTGGGGCCAACCCACGGTGGTAATAACCACAGGGATAAGCCGCTATGAGGTGCCAAACCTCTGGAGGTACCAAACCTCTGGTGACCGTAGTCACAGTGTGTTACCAAAACACTGGTGCCCGTCGGCACAATATCGCTGCCCCCTCCACTCAGTCAATCCCACATCAGTCACATAAATATATGTTACATGCCATTATATGTATAAATCAGTACATCATGCTTCCCAAAAGCATTAATAATAATTCACATTAACAGGTACTTACCTGAATTGCCATCTATATCGATATGGTATATCATCCAATGCTACATAAATCAATTAAGCATTTCCAATAATCAGCACATTAAATAGGTTATAGTGTGTATGTACACACCTGTCACCCTTGGATGTTCTAATCCCGAAAAGAAACGTTGGTCACCACAGATCCACTTGTCCTATATACGGCCAAATTCATGGATTAGTCTTATGGCCTATTCGGCCAAACCAAATTATTGAAAGGGGTTCCTTATGAACCCGGTATCTTACCTTCCCTCGATTGGATGTTAATCGCACACCAAACTCCTGAATCTGCTTCTGATTCCATGAATCGGCACTCAATAAGTTAGTAGCCTTCGGCTAAAACAAATATCAACTGACTAACTAAAGTAGATCTTACCATTACTTACCAAAAATCGATTACTAGAGATCGGGTTGTGAGTCGACTGCTTTACTCCCCTGAGTACCTAACAGAAATCGGTTACTTATCACCCGATTGATAACAAGGAATCTGAAGAGATCTATATTCCTTCCAATATTCGGCCAAAGTACACTAGAATAGAAGAAGGGAGTTTCGGCAAACTACTAGGTTGTATTCGGCCAATAGAGAGTTTAATAAGAGGAAAAGAAATCAGCACTTCCAAGGGAGTGTATTCGGCCAAGGGGAGAAAGAAAATAATGGGAAAGAAAGGTGCTAGAAATTTCGGCTTGAAGGGGTTTGAGAGAACAAAGAAAATAAAAGAGCACAAAGGGAGAGGGGTTAGGGATTTTCGGCAACTAGCAAGAATGGAAAAAAAAAACAAAACAATGGGGTCAACTAATGCTTTTATAGGCTCTAAGTACCCTTGCCGTCCACCCCTTTTAATTAATTCAAATTAATTTTGAATTAATCCAAAAATCCATCAATAATCCAAATAATATCAAATAATCCCTTTAATCTACTATTGTCATGATATCTAAATAATAATAATACTAATTAATCCTTTTAATCAAATAATCTTCTTGATTATCTTATATTATCTTATTATCAAAATGATAATAATAATATCCTTGATTATCTTCTTAATATCCTTATAGTAAAATCCCTTTTTAACCAAATAAAATCCTTAATTATCTCCTATTATCCTATTATCTAAAAGATAATTAAAATAAATTAAAGAGAGAAAAACTCTCTCTTATTGCCGTCCAACCAAAGTGCAAAAAGAGGGATTGTTGTGACTCGAACCAAGGTTCTCCCTTGCTCCTTGGTGGCGTCACATGCTAGCTCTTAAGTGGGCTTACTTTGCCACTTATTCTAGGCTCATCTTTGTGTTAAAATACCCACATTTATTCTTATAACACCCTCCAGCTAATGCTCCTTGCCTTTAAAGTTAAAACTGAAATTTTTCTATCAAACCGGGCACACTCAAAGCCTTAAATTAAGCTCTATTATTTCATAAATAATAACACAGCAATTCATACATAAGAAAAATAATTTATAAACCAAATAGCCCTGTTTTTAGGATGTTACACGATCTACCGCACTAGATCTCCTTGCCCTACATTCGGCCAACACTTATATCAATACCATAGACCATTCGGCCAACAACAAACATTAGTCTCAAAAGCTTTCGGCTTTACATCCTCTTAAATAATAATGAACCAACATAAATCCTTACCACTTGACTTACCAACTTCGATTGCTAGATAAATAGGGTTAAATCGATTGCTTCCAAAGTCCCGAAGAGCCTAAAAGAAATAAGTTCCTATGGTTAAAACCTTACAACAAATGCCTAAAATTTGGCTTTTGCCCTCATGAGAAACGATAGAGAGAAAAGAAAAGGAAATTTGGCCAAGACACTTACCTATCTTTCAAAACCGATTATAGATGAACCCAAAGAAAATCTACCCTTGTTGATATTCGGCCAAGATAAGGCCAAGATAAAACAAAAAGAAATAAAGAAGATTCGGCTATGGTGGATAGAAGACAATCAAATGAATTTGGCTAGAGTGGAGAAAAAGAAAGGAAAAGGAAAGAGAATTAGAGAGAAGGAAGATTCGGCCAACCACTAAAGAAGAAAAAGATGAAGGGGAGAGGGTTGGTTTTCGGCTACAAAGAAAATAAAATATGAGAGAGGCTCAAATGGAGATTCAGCCAAATGCCTAAGAGAAAAATTCGGCAAACAACTATGGACATTCGGCTTTTGGTTCACTTTGGTGCACTAGGGAGAAATTTGCAAAACTCAAAGGGTTTTCGGTTATGACACAAAACAAAGAATGAAGGCCAAAACTAAAACAAAAACTCACCTTATTGCCAAGAACACATTCGGCTAGGGAGAGTGTTTTTGGACAGAAAAGAAAATAATGCCCAAATGCTAAGGGAATTTTTACTAACAAAACTTCCAACCTACCAAGCCTTCAACAAATTCGGTCAACCCCTCCCCCTTAGGCCAATATGCCGTCCACATACATGGACTAATGGCCATAGAAGAGTTTCCAAAACAACTCTCCAAAATTCAAGCCTTTTGCCCCCTATCCTTCCTTAATCCATAAGATTCTTATCCCAAAATACAAGCTTTCCTAATCTATAATTCAACTTGCCATAAAATTTAAAGTCCAACCTTACCTTAATTAGAGTTTGACCAACACATGCCATACACATGCAAAAATAAAAGTCACCTTATTGCCATCCATGGGATTCGAACCTTTTCCCTCATACAATTACTCATGCGCCAACACCACTTTACTACTTACTCACTTATGCTAACATTAAACACTTAAATTAACTTAAGCATCATAATCACTTGATCCACTTCACTAAATTCTCCATACTAAAAATTATTCTAAACCAAATAATTCCAAGCCTTCACAAGACTATATTAGGCACACAATAAAATCATACCCAAACAAACACAAGCAACAAGATGATACTCAAATTTTTCCTAAATCCCAATTAAACCCGAGAATTCATAGAAACCTCGTAACCTTCCAAATCCATTTAACTAATAAATCAAATTTACAAAAACACCATTCTCATATTCTTGAAGATTTTAAACACTCCTAAGCCCAAGGCCCAATCGGCCCAATCCTACTAGGCCCAATTTCGGGATGTTACACCCATATACTTTTAATGAATTTTCTCTTGTAAAAGTTTTGGGGACCTCTATATTTATAGAAATTAAAGCTCTTTTTAACAAAGTTATGTTTTGAATTTTCTCTTTTTTCTAAAACTTTGTTAGAATGAGCTTTTTCACTTTTAAGCAACTCAAGTTGCTTTTCATGATCATCATGAACTTTAGAAAGCAAATTATTCAAGTCTAAATTCATCTTCTCAAGCTCATTAATAATTTCTTTTATTTTGTTTACTTTCTCTTCAAAATCATGATTGGTTCAAGAAAGCAAGTCATTTTCATTTTTCAAATTTGAAATATTTTTCTTATGTTTTGAATTCATGACTTCAAATTTCAAACCCAATTCATAATAGGCATCTTGTAACTCATCAAAAGAATAAGAGTTTGAAGTAGATGAGTTAGAGGTTACCTTAGAATCATCGATGGTCATGAGACACAAGTTGGATACTTCTTGAGTTTCTTCATCGGATGAGTCATCATCACTCCAAGTAGCAACATTGGCCTTGTGTTTTTGTTTGCTAGACCACATCTTCTTCCATTGAGGACAATCAAACTTGACGTGTCCCGATTTCTTGCACTCATAACAAACGATGGGATCTTTCTCCTTGCTTGATTCAATTTTGAGTCTTTCATTATTTTGGAATTGTTTCCTTTATTGGACCTCATGAACCTCTTGAATCTTCTAGCAAACATAACCATCTCTTCATCCTCATCCACATCTTCATTTGTATTACCTTATTCTATTGTGGACTTGAGGGAACCAACCTTCTTATTTTCCATCTTTTCTTCTTCAACCCCTTCCTTGATTCTCATCTTATGAGTAAGTAATGAACCAATAAGCTCGTCTAAAGAGAGTTGTCATAACCATTTTTGACAAAACGGGAATCGCCTTAAAAAAGGGGAGTCGCCACCGATCTTTGTTAAGTGTGATCGGATCACTTTGTTTTAATAAAACAGTTTCATTTACTAAAAAAAATTTTGTTGGTCTACGAAATGTGAGAAAATAGGTTCGGGAGTCGGTTACGTGCAAGGAAGGGTGAGCACCCTTGCAATGCCCAAAATCGATACCAAATTGATTGATATTGTCCCAATGCTGATAACTTGAGAATACTTAGGGTAAAAGAGAAATGAAGGAATTAATTAAATTGGGATTGAATCTCAAGATCAACTCGTTTCAACGGAACAAGATTGTCATACCCAACACGTTAGGATATGACGCCTTGATGCTTTAATATCGAGACCATCTTTGATCCTCAAATCGCGTGAAGAAGGGTATTCGAACATCTAGTCGAGCAAAAAAAATCAACATCCAGCACGTTAGGACGCGATCTTTCGAACTTCTAAACACTCGAACATTGCCTCGGGTTTTTTTTTGAAAAAATTTGGATGGAGTATGATTTCGTAAAAAATGTATTTTTTATTCTAAAACGCCATTAGAAACAATTATGGCATGTTAACATTTCACATAGGTAATCAAAGAATATTGACAAGAACTACGACAAACAATAATTTCCATATTCAAACAATTACTAGTATATGATGAAGTGTAGATAAATACAGTGAGCCATAGAAAACAGATATGAGCATATTTCATGCAAGTTTAAAAATAATAGTAAAAACATTTCGATGATATAAACAAAGTATACGATATATAATAAGACAATACGTAATAGGTTTAAATGAAGTATCTGACAATACAGACTATATAAATAATAATAATAGATAATAATAATAGGGGTAATAATAATAATAGTAGTAGTAATGGCAACAATGATAAAATAACAATAATAATATGAACATAAATATATTATGCAAACATGAATATAGTAATAATAATACTAATAATAATAATACTATTAATAATAATATAGTAATAATAACGTGAGGATAAGGTAAATAATAATAATAATAATGATAAAAAATACTAGAAAAGGGAGCACACGGGATTAAAAATGTGACTTTGGGATCGATTTGAAATAAAATGAGGAGGGGAGGGCTGATTTGAGATGCGCGCGTAAAGATGGAGGGCCGAAACAGCAATAATCCCATGCCTTATGCGCAGCGTTTTGGCGCTGGACTAACAAGGAAACGGAACCGAGCTGTAGGGCTAAATTAAAATTTTAACAAAACCAAATTGTGAGTAAAATAAATGGGGAAGGACTAATTCGGCAAATGGCCCTTCTGACCCAAACACGCGGGTTCTCCGGGTCTCAGACGGGTCGAAGCGCGGATCCGCCTTTCCCCAAACGGCGCCGTTTTGTTTATTACTTAAAGTCAATTTTCTTGTTTTTTTTTTATTTCGTTTCAGAAAGAAATCCAAGCCCCCCCCTTTTCATCCCTTCTCTTCTGTTAGGGTTTTCTGGACCCCTTTTCCCGCGCCGCCGTGGAGTCCATCAGAGGCGGGCCATGCACTCGTCGCAGCCACTGGTCGGTGTTGCGCGAGGCGGCTTCTCCAACCCCCCTTTTAAAAGCTACTCGAAGGCAAGTCCCCCACTCTGCTCGAACGATAGGAGAAAACGGGTTCCTGGCCCGCGTCAAGCCACGTTCCGTCCCCGAAAAAGTGACCTCCGATGACGGAAATACGAAACGATGGAGGTATGTACTTCTCTTCCTTTCTCTTATCATTTTGATTTGTAAAAAGATAAAATCAAGAATAACAGCGAATGGCGATATAAAAATAAAAACAAAATCAACCTTTCTGTCTTCGCTTTTTGATTCCTGATGTGGTGTTTGGTATTCTTTGCTGAATCTGACAAGTCAATGGCTTCCCTCCCTTCTCACTCGATTCGTAATGGAATGTAAGGTTCCCTGTTGATTTTTCCCTCTGATTTTAGATCTCAGATGCGTAAAAAGGGGTCTATTTTGAATGTTTTTTTTTTTTTGCTCTTTTCAGCTTTCTGGTTTACAGTCCGTAAAACTAAAAAAATCCCCCCCCCGTTTTTCTGATTTTCGAATGCTGTTGATTCTTTTTCTTATTGAGATTTTGTAATACCGAGGTTGGAACCCCTTTTACATCGACATTTGATGGCTTTATAGCCAGGAATACACTGATCTATTTGATTTTCTATTATTTTGCTCCATCCTCCTCTGTCGTTGCTTCGTTTCTGTTGCTCGGTGCTTGTTGCAGGTGATGGGCGAAGTGCTCGGGGCGCGCGAGGGTGAGTGGTAACCGACAGTGGGCGCAGGCGTGATGGTGCTGGAGATGTCGGGATAGTGGCTGACCGAGACGCCTAGGGAGCATCTGGTGTCAGGGCGTGGGTACGGGGATCAGTACGCGTGGGAGCCGGAACGACCTAAAGACGCGTGAAGAGTGGCGCGCGTGGTGTGCGTGGAAACGACGCGCGCGCTGGGCAGACGATGGGTTGGTGGCGGCGCTGGAAATAGAGGCCTTAGGGTTTCTGATTAATTTGTGTTTGATGATTGGGCTGTTGTAGGTTTTGGGTTTGGTCAGTTTGGGTTAGGATAGGTGGGCTTCAATGTTGGGTCTGATACTGGGTTATTGGTCTTGGGGTACCGGGCCTGACAAATCGAGCTTGTAACCACTGTTTAAAAGGGACTGTTTATTTTTTTGGATTTTATCTTTAATTTTTTGTTTGATTTGGGTTTGGTTTGTTTTGGGCTTAAACTGCAGTTTTGGGCCATCTTCTGTTGTAATTGGACATTTATTGGACTGATCTTATTTATTGGGTTTAATGGTCGTTATTTTGAACTGCTATTTGTATTTGGGCTTGGTATTGGCATTGGGTTTAATTTGTTTTACTTGGTATCGGTTTCTTAATGGGCTCCGGGTTTGATCGAGGACTCGGGCAAAATTTGGTTATTACAAGAGTGTTTCGAAGTTCTTTACTTCTTCTATGATAGTAACTTTAGCTTCCCATGCCTTTGGCAAGCTTCAAAGCATTTTTCTCACAACTTCTTCATTAGGATAAATCTTTCCATATGCTTTGAGCCCATTGATGATAATTGTAAATCAATCCGATTGATGTCTTGATGGAGCTCGAAACTAACTATTATTTCGACAAAGGCAAGCGCACCTATCAAACAGTAGTATAGCTGTGGTGAGTCCGGAATATCGTATCCTCAAGGACCAAGAGTATTAGTATTAACTATCTTTTTCTTATCTAGCCTAATAATTAAGGGGATTTGCTTTTAATCTAAAATTAACTAACTAATTTAACTAATAACTATGAACGTAACAGAGAGTGAATTGGGGAAAATACTTATGGACAACTTATATGAGATAGGCAATACCTAAGGAAGAATCCACCTAGACTTCACTTATTACTTTTGATTCATGCGATTTATTCACTTAGCTTAATTCATAGAAATCCCTGAATTATATTAATACCTCTTTCGAGGCTACTAACAACTGACTCTAGGTTGATTAATTGAAATCTCTTTCTAATTAAAACCCCTATTTTCGTATTAACTCGATTTATGGATTCCCTTATTAGGTTTGACCCTAATCCGGTAGATTTTCGTCGCCCTATTTCTAGGGTTGCAACCAACTCCACTTAATTGTGTTGATCTACTCTTAGACAAGGGCTTTTGCTCCACTGAATAAGCACATTCGGCTTGAATCAATAACCTGAATTATCAAACAAGAATAAGAACTCACAATTAAGAATAAGCACATAATAATATGATTCGTCTTAGGTTTCATCCCCTTAGGTATTTAAGGGATTTAGTTCATACTAATAGAGGGAAACATATTAGAATAGGGAAAACAACAAAGCATAAGTAAACCCAAAAACTTCTAAAGAACTTGATGGGAGATCCTCAGTCTTGATGGAGATCATTCTCCTAAGCTATTCCTGACGGCTGTCTTGGAGTATTTTCTCCTTCTACTCGGCGTCTATTCAACGTCCTGTCGAACTTTCCTTTTAGGTTGCCTCCTAGGGTGTTTATATAGGCTTCAAGATGCCTTTCTTTGCCCACAAGTATCCTATTCCGAATAGAATTCATCCTAGTTTCGGCAGAGACACGTCTGTGGTTGATAGCCCAAGCCGTGTTCGATCCTGCTAGTCACACACGACCGTGTGGATTTGCCCGTGTGCGGTGGTCCAGGCCGTGTAGGCCCATTTTGTCCCTTTTTGGCCCGTTTCTCATTCTTTTCTACTCTCTAAGATCTCCTGAGTATAAAACATGAAATTAAGAGATTAGGAGCATTGAATTCATCAAATTCAATGGAAACTCATGCAAAATTAAGCCAAGCATGGGGTTAAATTTTGTGTAAATTATGGTTTATCAGTCTTCCTCAGGTTTCATTTTGAATGTTTCATAGTTGAGTGTGAGAATTCCTACCTTAGATTTTTTAACTTGACTTGTACCCTCATGAGTGACTTCTAACTTGTCTCAAATTTCCTTGGCATTAGAACATGAAGAAACTCTACTATATTCGTCTAGACCAAGTGCACAAAAGAGAATGTACGTGGCCTTTGCGTTGAGTTGAATGGTTCTTTTATCTTCCTCATTCCATTCATTCTTACTCTTTGAAACTAAATTACCTCCTTCTTACTTTTGAGGAATGGATGGACCATCCGTGATGACGTCCCACATAGCAAGATCGTTGGCTTGGATGAACAACGTCATTCTAGTCTTCCAATATGAGTAGTTTGCAGGATTGAAGTGAGGAGGACTATAGACGGATTGTGATTCTCCAAGAAAAACTGAACCGAATATAGAAGCCAGCTTGTGTGGTTTGATTTGCTGAAAGTTGAGCTACTTCTAAGATCTCTTCTTTTCTTGTTAAATCGCCTAAAAGAGACAAGCTCTGATACCAATTATTAGCTCGATAAAACAAACCAAAATAGCTAATAAGGGGTGAATTGGCCTTTAAACATTTTTGGTGAAAGCTATAACATCCTAGAATTTGAATTTTATGTGTTGCATTATTTTGGTGTTAAGCTAGTTAGATTATTAATTTTGTATGTTGAGGAGGTCCTGAGAAGGCTCGGGGTTTATTTGGACCTAGTAAAAATTTTTGTTATTTAGCACTTTAAGGAAATGGAGTAAGTGACCTTGAAGCATATGGAAATAATTGAATAAGTAGCTAGCATAATTGAACAATTAGTAAAGAGGTTATGACGTCACTTGTGGTACCTTGAGGGAAGAGGTTCGAATCCCCTGTGTGCAATTCTTGACTTTTATTTTTGCATTCCTTCCTTAACTGTCGGCCAAGGAGTAAATATGGCAAGTTTGACTTCTTTATTTTTGGTAAGGTGGCTATAAGAATAAGGCAAGGTTGAAGTTGGGGAAAGGAATCAAGAGAAATAGGAAACAAAGGGGGACATGAGGCTTATTTTGTGGGTGATGTTTTGGAAAGTTTGGGTGGCCAAACTCTTATTCTAGGGGGGATGCATGTGGACGGTTTTGGGGTAGATAGGTGGCTGAAATTTTTATTTTGGCATTTGGTAAAGTCTCAGCTTTGTTTTGGCAAAAAAAAAAATCCCGTTGACAACTTGGTGTCATTTCTCCCGATTTTGTAACCCTTATTGCTGAAACATATTAGCACAATAGTGCATTGTTTTTCTCTTTTGTTTGGTCACATACTCATTTTTTTCCACCTTCCTTGATAGCCGAATTCTCCTTTGCCTTTTGATTGAATTTTGGTGCTTGTTAGGCCAAAACCTTTCTCTTTGCACTATTTGGTGTTCTCCAAATTTCTTTTTACCTTGTGCCGAATTTACAAGCCACTAAAGAACATATTTTCTTCCTCCTTTCTTCTTGTTGCCGAAAGTATTCAACCTTTGTGACCAAATCATCCTCTTTTATCATCTTTTGGAAAACCGAAATTAGTTTGCACCCTTTTTCTTCTTTTAATCATCTTTCAATTCTTCTTCCATTTTTTTTAAAAACAGAACTTCATCTTGATCAAAACTTTTTCTTTCATTCATTTCCTCCATAACCGAATCTAATAGCAAATTAACCCTCCACTATCTCTTCTTTTTCCTTCGTGTTTGAACATTATCTTTTGACAACTCGGTAAGTAATATTTTCTTCTCAATTTCTTCTCTATGACTGAATGTATGTTCTTGTCTTGGGATGGTTCTATTAATCGGAATCATCATTCCCTTTTCTCTCTCACAACATGATCATTTTTCCTTTTGGTAGTATCCTCGCGGGAGGCCAAACATCACTCTAAGTCTTAAGTCGAACGACGAATATCGGATCCAATATCTTACGGTAAGAAATAGTTATGAATTATTGATAGTAATCAATAAGCCAATTGATGGTCTAAGGAGTAATAAATTGTTGACGTTATGTTTTAGGGAATAAATCGTTGGACCTATCCAATCGTTGATCATTCGGGATTAGTGGTAAGCCGATCTTCACCCTTTTTGACAAATCCGTACTTATCGTAATACTAATTGATGGAGGCTTGTGGTAACGATTCGAAAGGAAAGCCGAGTGGAGATCTCAAAAGGAGTGGATTGATGATCCTAACTCCTAAATTCAAACGAAGGGCTGTTTCGGATATTCGAGACTTTCCATCAGGTTGTGGACCCTCATCCGGTGAGAATCAACTATTCGAGGTTGTTCGCAATTGTGAGGCATCAGCAATTCGGGACTTTCCACCGTGTTGTGGACCGTCAACCGGGGAAAATCGGTAAATCGTAGTTGTTCGCGATCCCGAGGGTGTCGACGATCAGGAAAGCATAGTGCTTACTGTAATCAGGTGTGTAATCTCACACCGTATTTCATGGGTTAGATGTTTAAATTGTGTTAGTGATAAATCGTTTGATTTAATCACATCTTGGTGAAATCGGGTAAAATGGTATAGTTATCACTATTTTGGTAAAAAAATATGAAGTTGGTATTAAGACTGTGAAAATTACGAAAATACCCCCTAATAGGCCAAATCGATAAATGTTGCTATATGGGCCAAATTGAGATATTTGTTATACGGGCCAAATTGAGATATTTGTTATGTGGGCCAATTGAAATATTTGCTATATGGGCCAATTGAAATATTTGCTATATGGGCCAATTGAGATATTTGTTATATGGGCCAATTGAAATATTTGCTATATGGGCCAAATTGAGATATTTGCTATATGGGCTGTTTGATATTGCTATATGGGCCGATTTGTAATAAATTGCGAAATGGGCCAAGATGATATTTTGCTTAAATGGCCAACTTGATAAATTGTTATAATGGACCATAATGTCTGTAAGGAATATTTGAATAAATTGTTGTAAATGGTTATGCACTATATACATGATTTGCATGGGATGGGATAAATGATGAAGAGAAGTTCTGGTAGCTCTGCTACATAATTCTGGTGGCTCTGCCACAAATATGAAAAATGGCAATGCCATGTAAATTCTATTAATCTGGTGGCTTGTCCACAAATTTGATATAAACAACTTAAAGCCTAACTTTGGTGTGTTGGTGGGGTGGGTGACTAAAGCTCCCCACAGGTATGCTGGTTGGTACGGGTGGTGTGTAGCGGATGGAAAATTAGGTTTGGTTTGGGAATTGCATATCACATGCATATTATAAATGATATTTATTTTTATAATTATAAATGGGCTTTGGCCCAAATAAATACTTAATTGGATTTTGGCCCAGTGGACAATGGTAAGTGGGTTACACACTGAGTTCTAGTAACTCACCCTATTTTCCTTACCCTTTTCAGGTAATGATCAGTGATGGAGACTTGGGCTGTGGATGACTCGATGGGGGCCATACTATGAATAATGGTTTATTTGAAATTTAGATTTCTTTTTAAGTACTTTTAATTTCTTAGTTATTTTAAGTTAAGTTGTAATAAAGCCTCTGGACTATTTTTATTTTGCTTTATGGTTGGGATGTTTTTATTATTTTTCTTAAATTGTTTAAAAAGGAATTTTTCTGAAAACTTAAATAATGGTTTCCAAAATCGATTAATAAATGGATTTTCAAAATAAACTTTTACAAATATTTTTAACACAGATATTTTTCTCTCGAACTATTAACGTTATTTTCAAAAGACTCGGATTCTCTTTCGAATTTTCAACGTCGTTTTCAAAAGTCATGGTTTTGTAAGATCATTAGTTCAAATTTATCAATTTATCAATTAGATCTTCGAGGTTAGTAGTATTTTAACAATCAAACTTGTTTTCTTGATTTTAACAAAGCAATATTTTAGTACGAATAAAAAGGGTTTAACATGCTTTGCTTGTGTGACATGACCAAATCCGCTCATAACGATGGGCCGGGTTTGGGTGTTACATTTTATGGTATCAGAGCTCGGTTCAAAACTCGGCTATGGTTTGGGTTCAAAAAATAATTTTTTTCAAAACTATTTTGACTTATAGAACGTATGTCTTTAAAGAAAGTATGGCACCACGAGTATCCGGCACCAAGTCAAGTAAGTGTATGTTAATTGAATGATTATTATTGTGATATGACTATAGGAACACTCTAGAACTTTTAGTTTTAGGTGTTGAAATTATAGAGATTGAGACTATAGGATGCGTTTACGAAAATAACTCTACTTCTTATATCTCATAAAATATTGTTAATAAACACTGAAATAGTATACTGATTCATAAAACTTGTAATCAGATTAAATCAAAATAGTCAATATGAGTGCTAGAGGACGTGGACGTGGTAGACGTGGCCGTGGTAGACGTGGTCGTGGTAGAGGCCGAGGTGCTAGAGTTGTGTCTGAGGCATCAGGACATATGCCGGAAATGGACGCACCGGCGTCACCTGTGTCAGAAAATGGATCATATGACCGTATGAGAGAAGACATTGCTCTGTCCCAAGCAATGTTACGAGTCTTGGAAAGGGTTGCTGGGGCTAGATCGGGGCCAGTAGCTCGTGGGTCAATATCGGAGCGACTCAGATCAAATGGTGCTGAAAATTTTAGGGGTATCTCAGGCGTAGCCCCAAATGTCGAGGAGTATTGGCTCGAGGCTGTGGAGCGGATCATGGATGACCTGGAGTGTACCACCGAGCAGAAACTAAGAGGAGCTGGTCCTTGTTGAGAGACGAGGCGTATCAATGGTGGCTTACTGTTCGGAAAGGCACTCAGGCCGATCGTGTTACTTGGGATTTCTTCAAAATTGCATTCCAAGGAAAGTATGTCAGGGCAAGCTATGTGTATGCCTGAAGGAAGGAATTCCTAAATCTGGTTCAAGGAAATAAGACTGTGGCAGCTTACGAAGCAGAATTTCTACGTTTGAGTCGTTATGATCGGGCTATAGTGCCAACTGACCATGAACGCTGTGTACGTTTTGAGGATGGGTTGAATGATGAGTTGCGGGTACTGATAGCCCCACAACAAGAAAAGAATTTTGCCACGCTTGTGGAGAAAGCCAAGATAGCTGAAGAGGCTAAGAACGCGGAGCGGCAAAACTGAGAAAGAGATAGAGGCAAGAGCAAGAGGGACTTTAAGTACTCGAGTCCTACTAAAAGGTTTCAGAAGAGGCCCGGGAATGATGAGCCAGCTCAAGCTAGAGCACCTGCTACTACCAAAAAGATACAACCATGTGCTGACTG
Source organism: Gossypium australe (assembly GCA_005393395.2). Taxonomy (NCBI): domain Eukaryota; kingdom Viridiplantae; phylum Streptophyta; class Magnoliopsida; order Malvales; family Malvaceae; genus Gossypium; species Gossypium australe. Next base: position 51,371,815 of record CM016614.1, read on the forward strand.
TGGAAGACGACACCCTAGTGAATACTGAAAGAGAACCGGTGGTTGTTTCAAATGTGGTTCTAAGGACCATCAGCTTAAGAATTGTCCTCGACGGATTGCTCCGATTCAGGAAGCTCGTAACCATGATGCACAGCCAGCTAGAGGCGCTCAGCAGCCACCGAGGGGTCGTGGACCAGGTCGTGGTGGTAATGGCGCAGGTCGAGGTCAAGGTGCACCAGGTAGAGGTAATGGCTTCAAGGGTAACGTGGAGGCAAGGCAGCCAGGGTTAGTTTATGCGGCCAGACGCCGAGAGGATGGCGATGCACCTGATGTGATAATCGGTACGTTCTTCATCTCTGATGTACTTGTTACTGCTTTGATAGATATCGGATCTACCCATTCGTATGTTGCTAGTGCTATATATAGAAATCTGAACATTAAATCTGAGATTACTGATAGAAAGATGACAGTAATTAGTCCTTTAGGACAGTCTGTGATAGTGAATAGATTGTTTAGAGACGTTCCCTTAGAAATTCAAAGAGAAACATTTTTGGCGGATTTGATGGAACTGCCTTTCAGCGAGTTCGACCTTATTTTAGGCATGGATTGGTTGGTAAAGCACCGTGCGCACTTGGATTGTGCTGCAAAGCGGATGTCGATAAGGACTTTGGAAGGTGAGGAAGTGGTGATGATAGGCAAACGGAGAAACTATTTAGCAAATGTGGTATCTACTTTAAAGGCAGAAAAGTTGGTGCGAAAAGGGTGTGGAGCATTCCTAATCTTTATTAGTGCTTTGGATGTCAAGGAATTATCAGTGGAAGGTGTTAGAACGGTGAAAGAATTTTCAAACGTCTTTCTTGAGAAACTTCTAGGTTTGCCTCCGGACCGGGAGGTAGTGTTTGGCATTGAGCTACTGCCAGGAACGGCTCCGGTGTCCATTGCTCCTTATAGAATGGCACCAAAGGAGTTAGCGGAGCTTAAAGCTCAAATTCAGGAGTTGTTGGATCTGGGATTCATTCGACCGAGTGTGTCACTATGGGGAGCATCGGACTTGTTCGTCAAGAAGAAGGATGGGTCGATGCGTATGTGCATCGATTATAGGTAGTTGAATAAGTTGACGATCAAGAATAGGTATCCGTTGCCGAGAATCGATGATCTGTTTGACCAGTTGCGAGGAGCGTCGATTTTTTCCAAGATAGATTTGCGATCGGGTTATCACCAACTTAAGGTCAAGGAGGTAGATATTCATAAGACGGCGTTCCGAACTCGTTATGGACATTATGAGTTCTTGGTGATGCCGTTTAGGTTGACCAATATACCAGCTGCATTTATGGACATGATGAACCGAGTCTTTCAACCCTATTTAGACCAGTTCGTCGTGGTGTTCATAGATGACATCTTGGTATACTCAAAGAATGAAAAAGAGCATGATTCACATCCGCGAATAGTATTGCAAATATTGCGGGAAAAACAGTTTTATGCCAAATTCAGTAAGTGTGAATTTTGGCTTAAGGAAGTGACTTTCTTGGGACATGTTGTGTCAGCCGAAGGAATCAGAGTTGATCCTCGGAAGGTAGAGGCTGTGTTAGATTGGAAACCACCGAAGTTAGTGGCTGAAAGGATTGGCTGGTTATTATAGACGTTCTGTTGAGGGGTTTTCGTTGATTGCCGTACCCCTAACTAAACGTTGCGCAAGGTAGTACCATTTGTGTGGTCAGATCAGCAGCAAGAGAGTTTTGAGAAATTGAAGAAGATTCTGACAGAAGCGTCAATATTGATTCAACCTGAGGCTGGAAAAGAGTTTGTTGTTTACTGCGATACGCTACACACGGGCTTGGGATGTGTGTTAATGCAAGGTGGAAAAGTGGTGGCTTATGCATCTCGTCAGTTAAGGCCGCACAAGGTGAATTACCCCACTCATGATTTGGAGTTGGCTGCAGTGGTGTTTGCTTTGAAGATTTGGAGGCACTACCTGTACGGAGAGAAGTTGACTATTTATACAGATCATAAGAGTCTAAAGTACCTCCTTACCCAAAAGGAGTTGAACTTAAGACAGCGAAGGTGGATAGAACTATTGAAGGATTATGACTTCTCAATCGAGTATCACCCTGGAAAGGCTAACGTGGTGGCAGACGCGTTAAGTCGTAAGGTGATATCAGATTTAAGAGCAATGTTCGCTCATCTCAGTCTATATGAAGATGGTAGTTTGCTAGCCGAACTTTAGGTGAAGCCTGTGTGGTTAGGTCAGATTAAGGAAAAGCAGTCATCGGATGAAAAGTTGGGTTCATTACTTCAGCAAGTGGAAGGTGGTCTGATAGGGGAATTTGGATTGAATAACAGTGGAGTACTGTGTTTCCGTGGAAGAATTTGTATGCCCAAAAATTCGAAATTGAGGCAAATGATTCTGTGAGAGGCGTATAGTAGCCCATATGCCATGCACCCTGGGGGATATAAAATGTATCAAGACCTCCGTGAGCAGTATTAGTGGCCAGGGTTGAAAGGGAAGGTTACTGAATTTGTGAGTAGGTGCTTGACATGTCAGCAAGTGAAGGCGGAACATCAATTGTTGTCGGGATTGTTGCAACCAGTAAAGATTCCATTATGGAAATGGGAACGGATAATGATGGACTTTGTTAGTGGGTTACCCTTATCGCCTACTAAGAAAGACTCCGTCTGGGTAATAGTGGATCGGTTGACGAAGACTGCCTATTTTCTACCTGTTCGTATGGATTACTCATTGCAGAAGTTGGCCAAGTTGTATGTAGCGGAGATCGTGAGGTTACATGGGATACCAGTGTCTACTATATTGGACAGGGACCCTAGGTTTACATCACAGTTTTGGAAAGCTTTACATGAAGCTTTGGGAACAAAGTTAAATTTCAGCACGGCTTTTCATCCTCAGTCAGATGGTCAGTCGGAAAGAGTAATCCAGATTCTGGAAGACATGCTAAGGGGTTGTGTGATTGACTTCAATGGTAGTTGGGAAGATTTCTTACCATTGGCAGAGTTTGTTTATAACAATAGCTATCAATCCAGCATCCAGATGGCACCTTATGAGGCGTTGTATGGTCGTAGGTGTCGTACTCCTACTTGTTGGACTGAATTGGGGGAGCGACAGTTATTGTGTCCTGAGCTGATATCAAACACGAAGGAAAAGGTAAAGGTAATTCGGGCACGGTTAAAGGAAGCTTCGGATAGACAAAAATCGTGTGCGGATCTGAAGCGTAAGGATATTGAGTTTGCGGTGGGGGATCAAGTCTTTCTAAAGGTCTCACCTTGGAAGAAGATCTTCAGATTTGGAAGCAAAGACAAGTTGAGCCCTAGGTTCATCGGACCGTACCGTGTGTTGAAGCGTGTAAGACCAGTGGCTTATCAGCTTGAATTACCTCCGGAGTTGAGTCAGATACATAGTGTTTTCCATGTCTCAATGTTGAGGCGTTACCGATTGGATCCGTCTCACATAGTACCGGTAGAGGAAGTTGAGATAAGGCCTGACTTGTCATTCGAGGAGGAGCCAGTGAAAATTTTAGATCGAGATGTTAAGGTGCTGAGAAGGAAGTTAGTACCGTTAGTTAAGATTCTATGGCGTAATCACAGAGCAGAGGAAGCTACGTAGGAGCCTGAGGACATGATTCGACGACAATATCCTCACCTCTTTTAACCAGGTAAATTTCGAGGACGAAATTTTCTTTAAGGGGGTAGAATTGTAACATCCTAGAATTTGAATTTTATGTGTTGCATTATTTTGGTGTTAAGCTAGTTAGATTATTAATTTTGTATGTTGAGGAGGTCCTGAGAAGGCTCGGGGTTTATTTGGACCTAGTAAAAATTTTTGTTATTTAACACTTTAAGGAAATGGAGTAAGTGACCTTGAAGCATATGGAAATAATTGAATAAGTAGCTAGCATAATTGAACAAATAGTAAAGAGGTTATGTCGTCACTTGTGGTACCTTGAGGGAAGAGGTTCGAATCCCTTGTGTGCAATTCTTGACTTTTATTTTTGCATTCCTTCCTTAACTGTCGGCCAAGGAGTAAATATGGCAAGTTTGACTTCTTTATTTTTGGTAAGGTGGCTATAAGAATAAGGCAAGGTTGAAGTTGGGGAAAGGAATCAAGAGAAATAGGAAAAGAAGGGGGACATGAGGCTTATTTCGTGGGTGATGTTTTGGAAAGTTTGGGTGGCGAAACTCTTATTCTAGGGGGGATGCATGTGGACGGTTTTGGGGTAGATAGGTGGTTGAAATTTTTATTTTGGCATTTCGTAAAGTCTTAGCTTTGTTTTGGCAAAAAAAAATCCCTTTGACAGCTTGGTGTCATTTCTCCCAATTTGCAACCATGATTGCCGAAACATATTAGCACAATAGTGCATTGTTTTTCTCTTTTGTTTGGTTACATACTCATTTTCTTTCCACCTTCCTTGATAGCCGAATTCTCCTTTGCCTTTTGATTGAATTTTGGTGCTTGTTAGGCCAAAACCTTTCTCTTTGCACTATTTGGTGTTCTCCAAATTTCTTTCTACCTTGTGCCGAATTTACAAGCCACTAAAGAACATATTTTCTTCCTCATTTCTTCTTGTTGCCGAAAGTATTCAACCTTTGTGACCAAATCATCCTCTTTTATCATCTTTTGGAAAACCGAAATTAATTTGCACCCTTTTTCTTCTTTTAATCATCTTTCAATTCTTCTTCCATTTTTTTTTAAAAACAAAACTTCATCTTGATCAAAACTTTTTCTTTCATTCATTTCCTCTATAACCGAATCTAATAGCAAATTAACCCTCCACTATCTCTTCTTTTTCCTTCGTGTTTGAACATTATCTTTTGACGAATCGGTAAGTAATATTTTCTTCTCAATTTCTTCTCTATGACCGAATGTATGTTCTTGTCTTGGGATGGTTCTATTAATCGGAATCATCATTCCCTTTTCTCTCTCACAAAATGATCATTTTTCCTTTTGGTAGTATCCTAGCGGGAGGCCGAACATCACTCTAAGTCTTAAGTCGAACGACGAACATCGGATCCAATATCGTACGGTAAGAAATCGTTATGAATTATTGATAGTACTCAATAAGCCGATTGATGGTGTAAGGAGTAATAAATTGTTGACTTTATGTTTTAGGTAATAAAACGTTTGACCTATCCAATAGTTGATCATTCGGGATTAGTGGTAAGCAGATCTTCACCCTTTTTGACAAATTCGTACTTATCGTAATACTAATCGATGGAGGCTTGTGGAAACGATTCGAAAGGAAAGCCGACTGGAGATCTCAAAAGGAGTGGATTGACGATCCCAACTCCTAAATTCAAATGAATGGTTGTTTCGGTGATTTGAGACTTTCCACCGGGTTGTGGACCCTCATCCGGTGAGAATCAACTATTCGAGGTTGTTCGCAATTGTGAGGCATCAGCGATTCGGGACTTTCCACTGAGTTGTGGACCGTCAACCAGGGAAAATCGGCAAATCGTAGTTGTTCGCGATCCCGAGGGTGTCGACGTTTAGGAAAGCGTAGTGCTTACCGTAATCAGGTGTGTAATCTCACACCGTATTTCATGGGTTAGATGTTTAAACCGTGTTAGTGATAAATCGTTTGATTCAATCACATCTTGGTGAAATCGGGTAAAATGGTATAGTTATCACTATTTTAGTAAAACAAATATGAAATCGGTATTAAGAATGTGAAAATTACGAAAATACCCCCTAATAGGCCAAATCGATAAATGTTGCTATATGGGCCAAATTGAGATATTTGTTATACGGGCCAAATTGAGATATTTATTATGTGGTCCAATTGAAATATTTGCTATATGGGCCAATTGAAATATTTTCTATATGGGCCAATTGAAATATTTTCTATATGGCCAAATTGAGATATTTGCTATATGGGCCGTTTGATATTGCTATATGGGCCGATTTGTAATAAATTGCGAAATGGGCCAAGATGATATTTTGCTTAAATGGCCAACTTGATAAATTGTTATAATGGGCCATAATGTCTGTAAGGAATATTTGAATAAATTGTTGTAAATGGTTATGCACTATATACATGATTTGCATGGGTTGGGATAAATGATGAAGAGAAGTTCTGGTAGCTCTGCTACATAATTCTGGTGGCTCTGCCACAAATATGAAAAATGGCAATGCCATGTAAATTCTGTTAATCTGGTGGCTTGTCCACAAATTTGATATAAACGGCTTAATTCCTACTTTTGGTGTGTTGGCGGGGTGGGTGACTAAAGCTCCCCACAGGTGTGCTGGTTGGTACGGGTGGTGTGTAGAGGATGGAAAATTAGGTTTGGTTTGGGAATTGCATATCACATGCATATTATAAATGATATTTATTTTTATAATTGTAAATGGGCTTTGGCCTAAATAAATGCTTAATTGGATTTTGGCCCACTGGACAATGGTAAGTGGGTTACACACTGAGTTCTAGTAACTCACCCTGTTTTTCTTACCCTTTTCAGGTAATGACCAGTGATGGAGACTTGGGCTGTGGATGACTCGATGGGGGCCATACTACGAATAATGGTTTATTTGAAATTTAGATTTCTTTTTAAGTACTTTTAATTTCTTATTTATTTTAAGTTAAGTTGTAATAAAGCCTCTGGACTATTTTTATTTTGCTTTATGGTTGGGATGTTTTTATTATTTTTCTTAAATTGTTTAAAAATGAAATTTTCTGAAAACTTAAATAATGGTTTCCAAAATTGATTAATAAATGGATTTTCAAAATAAACTTTTACAAATATTTTTAACACAGATATTTTCTCTCGAACTATTAACATTATTTTCAAAAGACTCAGATTCTCTTTCGAATTTTCAATGTCGTTTTCAAAAGTCACGGTTTTGTAAGATCATTAGTTCAAATTTATCGATTTATCATTCAGATCTTCGAGGTTAGTAGTATTTTAACAATCAAACTTGTTTTCTTGATTTTAACAAAGCAATATTTTAGTACGAATAAAAATGGTTTAACATGTTTTGCTTGTGTGACATGACCAAATCCGCTCATAACGCATGGGCCTGGTTTGGGGTGTTACAAAACCAAAGACAGAAAATGAAACAATGAACTCAAAGATTTAGAGTGGTTCGTCCCCAATTGCCTACTGCACTACCTTTGCTTTCCACTAGTAAGGATTTTTCCAAATTTGCTAATTTAATAACCTTTGAGGATAAGGTTTAACCTTACAACTCTCTTAAGATTTCTACTACAAATTTTCAGACACAAACCCTCTCAAGGAAAAAAATAAGGAAATAAAGAAATAATCCTTACAAGATCAAAGTGTTTGCAAATTAAGCTCAAATACAATGAAATACACTTAAGCAAAAGAATAGGAGTAAAGCTCACAAGTGTATGGAAAAGAAATATGGAAATAGTAAGCTCAAAGGTTGTTTGATTGAATATATTTTCTTGAAAGTGCTTTCTTGTTGTTGTAGGTCTTTGGAAGATGGTATTTGTACTCCCTAATTGATTTCCAACTGTTGAAGTTGTTGGTGTAATGAATATGGTCGTTGGGGATGAAAAACTAGGACATTTATTTCACCTGCAACTGCGAGTAATGATACCAAATAAAAGGGTATCGATGTTTTTGTAACAAATGCTAATTCAATGACCTTTAGGATTTATTAACCGATACCAAAAATATTTTATCGGTACATTTGGATAAAGGTATCGATACTGGATCAATACTGTGTAGGGTTTGTAAGAAACAGAATGCTATTCTGGTATCGTTTTTAAGAAAGGTATCAATTATTTTCAGAAAATATCGATACCTCAAAATTGGTATCGATAATTTTTAGGATTTCTAAAAATAGAATGCAAGTTGGTCTCGATTTTTCGAAGGGTATGGATAGTTTCAAAATTATCAATACTTGGCCAAAATGGTATCGATACTTGGCCTGGAGCAATTCTGACTTGTTTGAAAATAATTTTGATGTGTTAAAATTATTTTAACTTGGTTGAAGTCATTTTGACTTGGCTAAAATCATTTAACTTGATTTTAAAATTGTTTCAAATTTTTCTAAGAGTTTAATGTAAGTATTCAAAATTTTATCTCTTAAACTTCAAATTAAAAAAAAAAAAATCATTTTGTCAATTTTTACTTATATTCAAAAACACTTGAATTTGTTATATCAAAATCTTTTATCAAATAAAGCTTGGATTAACATGTACCTTGAAAAATATAACACACATGACATACATATTAAGATCGTCTAAAACCATTGATAGGTTCGGTCAAAGCTTGCAAGATCAATATTTCAAACTCAAAAATAATACACTTACTCTTAACCAATCACAATCGAATATGACGAATCTATATACCACGAGATGAGGATTTGGGAAGATCTAAAGTAAAGATAGGAGAATGAGAGAATGAGAGAAAATGAAGGCAGCGAGACAACAGCGGTGACAGTGGAGGTTAAGCAGTGGTGCAAAAATGGCAAGAAGTGGGTGAGAGGGGAGTGTCAGTGGTGTATGGGTGGTGATTTGGTGTTGCAATGGTGGTCGAAGGTGGTGATAAGATGGCTAAAATGTGAAAAAAGTGGTGGCTATTGGAAGAGAAGAGAAAATGATGAGAGAAAAAAGTGGATGAGAAGAGAAACACAAATTTTATTTTGTCTAGGTGCATGGGATGGCAAAGGTCAATGGGTGAAGGGAAAAAATTGCAAGGACTGAGACATGGGAAAGAAAAGGAAAGGAGGGGGAACAAAGAGAGTGAAAAGGGGATAAGAAGGGAAATAAAAGAAAGGTATAGGAGGAAAGAATCTCCCTTGCATGGTAAGAATTTTTGGGCAGCAAGGAGGGGTTTGACCAAGCTTTTAATGCCGGCATTAAAAATAAAAATAATAAGAGAGAGGATTTGAGCTTGGGCTTTAAGGATGAACTTATTGACACTTAACCACTAGGCTAGAACTCATTTTTATATTCTAAGTACTCACAACAAATAAATATAAGTCAGGACATGAATAGATTAAATAAGAACAAAATGAAAGAATTAATAAGATGTGCTGGACCAATAGGAATTGAACTCACGGCCTCTTGTAGCATTAAGAGTCTCATTACCAACTACTCCAAGCTTCAAGGTTTGGCTACCTTAGAGTTTCCAAACAAAAATACAAACCGAACCGAAGTTCAGACAGAGGCCCAAATAACAACAAATAGATTCCAACACAACCATCTAATCTGAAAAAAAATTTAACCCCCAGATTGGGGCATGACAACAAATCAATTATAGTGGTATGTTGAATTTTGATTTGATAAATTTTCTAATTGAACAATTAGCTAAAGTACAAGTGGTTCGACCCTAAAGTTAATGGTTTTGGAAAATGATGTATCAAGACTTCGTTTCGGCAAACTTAGCCGTAAATATTTTTATTAAATATTTGTGGAGTTTCTGTATAGTTGAATTGAATTTTAGTTTTAAAATTTTAGTGATCGGATGGTTATTTAGGGTACAAGGGCTAAATTGTAAAATCATAAAATTTAATCATTATTGAATTTTGTTAGTTAAAAAAAGGCTTAATTAATAATTGTTCAAGGGTCTAAGTGATAATTAGACCACTTTGATAGGATAATGGACAGTTGGTGCATTGTTTAAAGTAATTATATGTTAAAAATAAATTAAAAAGATTAAGGAAAAATGAGTTAGAAACATAAAAACAATTGTGATCTTCCACCATTTCTTCCTTCCACTGTTTGAAATAAGGAAAAAAAATAAGAGAGAGCAGCCATTATTGAATGCTCCAAAAATTGGCTTTGCATGGTAAGTCTTCCTAGGTCCTTTTTTCATAATTTTTATATTTTTGAGATCATTGTAACTTGATTTAGCTAAATTGTATCTCCGTTTTTAGTACTGTTAAAGTTTTAAAACATTTCCATTTATGGGTTTTTATGTTTTTGATGTTAAATAGTTTGGTTGTAAACTTAGATTTGATTATGGTCTTAAATTGTAAAATGAAATTTGTTAGTTTGAGTTTAGGGACTAAAATGTAAATATGTAAAATTTGATATGAAATTAATTATGGTTTCTTGAGGGTTATAAAAGGGTGGAATTGAAATTGGATTGAAAAATGGGGCTTAAATGTGAAAGATATGATAGTTTTGGTTTTAGGGGCTAAATTGAATAAAATGTGAAATTTTATAGAAATTGTGAAAAATAAAATTAAGTTGACATATACATAGAATGATATGTTTTAAGTTAATTTCCACCGATAATTTTGAAATAAATTATGGTATAGATCAAGATTTGAACCAACCGGTAGATTATCAAGGAAAAAGGAAAATTGCAAATTAGTCCTTGACACTACAATTGTCTCTAATCTTACCTGGTAAGTTCATACAATATAGTTATATGCAATTATGTAATGTTTGTGGTTGAATTTTTAAATTATAATATTTGAATGAATTTTGAAATGGTTACAAATTGGTACAAAAGGTGAGGAAAAGACTGAATTTTAAAGAATTGTTATGATATGTGTATTGAGCCCGAATGAAATTAAGATAGGATAAAATTGGTTTGTTAATAAGAATAGTTGCATGCTTGTACAAGTTCGCACTTTGGTGTCACTGTTTGCACTATGATGGTTATTGATTCGCACTTTGGTGCCTATTACTCAGCATTTCGGTACTTACTGTTTAAGCAATTCAGTGCCTACTGGTGTGGTGTAGATTCTCGAGTATTCATATTTGTTATTATAGTTCATCGAGCTAGCGGTTTTGAAAGGAAATGTATTGTCTTATTCAATATAGTGATTGAAAGTGAGTGAGTTCATACAGTTATATGTGTTCCTATGTTTTGATTGATCAATTGATGTATTCATTCAATAGTTCTGATGAAATGTTACTAAATTGAATTGCAACGAACGAATTGATAGATTATATGGTTGTATATGAAATACTCACCTTATGGTTGTGAGTTGTTGTGAAAGAAAACTTAGTTAAACTTGTTATTTGATATGTTTAATTATGAAATGAGGTAAGTTTATTGTTTTAATACCTATGAGCTTGCTAAGCATACGTAATGCATACTTTGTTTCATTTTCTATTTTCTGTAGTTGGCATTTTGTAGAACATGTCTATTAGATCATCCCCAAAGCTCACACTATCCAGCTTCAATCTCGATAAACTTTTGAATTATTCTCAATTCAGTTTTGTGGTATGTATATAGGGTTGTCTAAAAAGTGTGGTTATTTTGAATGTTAATGATCTTGGACCTTCAAATGGTGTTCATTTTAGATGAGTATATGTTACGCTTGATCTTGAGTGCTTATTGTTGGGAAATATGCTGATATTGTAGTAAACATGTAGTTGTTTTCCATGTATTTGAACGACGAATAAATAAATAAAGTTAATTTCACATTTCACTATTGTAACATCCCAAGTTAGGGGTTCTGTATTTTATGTTTCTGTGTGTTTGGCTTGTTCTGCTTGCTATTTGGATGTGTTTGGGGGGTCTTGGGAAGGCTCGGGTTTCAACCAGAGCCTTAGGTAAATTTCGGTTTTAGGGCTTAAGAGGGGAAGAGCTTGTAGAGTAGGGCCTTATATATATTTGTGTGTGGTTGATGACACAAAAAGGAATGTGGAAGAGTGGTAAGTGACGCCTTAGGGACCAAGGAGGGATGACGCCATAGGAGAGCAGTGAGGGTGGAGGTTCGAGTCGCGTAGGTCACGTTTTGGAGTTTCTTTTTGGCGTCAGGATGGAGAGGTGGTAGATTTCAGCTTGGACTCTGCATGATAGTTGTGGAATGGGTCAACAAATTCGAATTGGAAGGAGGAGAGGTGTTTGAGGAGTAAGAATCGGTCAACTCACTTGAAATAGGGAGTGGAGAGTGAAAGGTGGAGGAATTTGTGGGATGTGGAGAGAGGGAGAGAGGTTGGCCGAATGAGGGAAGTGTGGGGGGAGTGCATGTGCGGTTTTAGTTTGGGTTAGGTAGGGCCGAATTTCCTTTTCGGGGCTTAGACATTGGTGAGCAATTTCGGTCATTAGTGAAAGGGGGAGTGTCGTTTTCTTCAAGTGGTCATTTTGAGTTTAGTGTTAGCCAAATCTATTCTAGAAACTCTCTTTTTTGTTCTTTTGCATTTTCAAACATTTGCTTCATTTCTCTTCTACCAAAACTGAAACACCTTGTAGCTTCATTTCTTCTCCTTCTTGTTTCTTTGGTGATAGCCGAATATCAGATTGGTGATTTGTGTTTTCTTTATTTCTGTTCCTTCCATTTGCTATTTGTTTTCCTTCATAGCCGAACCTCCCTAGTAGTCGTTTGGAATCATTTCTTTTGGAGTAAGTACCATAACCGAACCCTTGTCCTCTATCTTTGCTTTCTCTTCTCTCTTCTTTGTTCTTATTTTGAGAAGTTGAATCTCTTTTTGTGACAGTTGAAAGCACCCTTTTCCATTGTTTGTGCCAGTAGCCGAATATAGCCTCTTCAATCGACATACTCTTGTTTCTCAGTAAGGAGCCTTCTTTCTCTTTTGTTTCTATTCATTCTTTCTCCCTTCTCTCATTGGTTTGGTTTAATCGAGGGTTCTGACTGGCTTCTTTGGGCATTGGCTGATTGTAGAGGGGTTGATTCTCATCTTCTCTTCTTCGTTAGCCTGCGGTTGGGGAAGTCTCTAGTAAGTATGGATGTTGGCTGAATGGGTAGTAAGGGGGTCTTTCTTACTTGGTTTGGTTGAAAGGCCGTTTCTTTTGTTATATTTTGGGGAATCAGTTCTAACTGGATGCGATATAGGGACTCATTTGGTTTCATAGGCCAAGCCTTCTAGTGTTCGGATTACGTGGATCAAGGTAAGAAGTTCTTTTGAGTTAGTACCTTTCTCTCTTTGCTATTCGTTGCCTTAACCCAACATCGTTGTTAAACAATCGTTGCTTTCGTTATAGTATTTTATTGATCAAGGTTCTTTCATGGATGCAAGTGCCAGTCAAGCTAAGGAGGCGAGTGGAACTGTAATCTCGGTTCCTAAGTTTAAGCGTCGAGCGGTGTCAGCAGTTCAGGATTTTATGCCAGGCTGCGGTAGAGAGCCGACATCTGCCTGGGATAGATAGATTGCGGTTGTCCCCTCTAATGAAAGTGTTGACAAGATTGGGAGTTTAGTTCTCCGCATTTTCAGGTGTGTGATTCCCACACCTTCTTTTGTTTGATATATATATATATAAAAAGTATATGTGTTGTTTGAAAGCAGAAAACTCAGTAATGGCTATTGAGTTACCCTTGGAGGGTAGAATCGAAATACCAGGTTAGTTACTCTCCGGTTATGCTTTATAAATATTATCGTTAGCATGAATATGCATGTGCTTTAAATATTCTATGTATGTTGTTATATGATGTATTCATTTCACTATGATTGCATGTGCATGGGATTGGGGAAATGATAATGATGTAAAGGGGCAGTGTATATCGGTGACTTTGCAACATAATTCGATGGCTCGGTGCCATATATGTATATCGGTGACATGGTCACATTGATTCGGTGGCGAGGCCACATTATATTGACTTTGAGCAGCATGACTACCAAAGAGGAGTGTAGCAGATGGAGGGTTGATTGCAGAAATCCCCACAGGTGTGGTGAGGTTGGATATGGAGCGGAATGTAGAGGATGGAACATTAGGATGGGCTGGGTTTATCTTATTGACTATCTGACATGCTATAGTGTTTGGGCTTCGGCCGATTGAAATATGGGGGCTTAAACCCAGTTATGGTTTATGTGAGGTAATTGCGCACTGAGTCTTCGTGACTCACTCCTTCTGTTCAAACTTTTGCAGGTAATACTTAGCTCAATGGATTTGGGCCGGAGTGGACTTCGAGGTGGCCATGCACGGTTATTATTAAATTAAACTTTATTTGTCTTTGGATTTTCTTTAATTTGGGGATTCTATTATGTAATAAGGCCACTAATATTTTGGTTTATTTTTGGTTTAAACTTTGAACACTTTAATCTATGTTTTAATTGGAAAGACGCTTTCGTAATAAAACGCAAACGAAAGTTTTACAAAAACTCAAAACAACGAATTTACAAATGATATTTAACAGCAATCTCAAATTAACTCAATGCAACATCAAGTGTTTTCAAACGGCGCCTAAGAGGAGGATTTCGGCTAAGTATAATTTATATAAAACGAATACTGAGTTTTCAGATAACTACCGAACTTGAAGTTTTCAAAAGTGAGATTCTAAAATTTCCAGACGAATCTGCCGTTTCATAAAAATCATCTTATGTGACATACCAGATCCAGTCGTGTTGTTTGGGCCGGGTTTGGGGTGTTACAATTGTGGTATCAGAGCCACGTTGCAAAACTTGGCTACGGGTTTTGGGTTGAAAATGTTTTCCAAAATTGGTCCTAAAATGGTTTAGAAAATATATATATATTTGTACATGTTTTTGGAAGTATGGCACCTGAGTCTCGGGCACCAAGTCCGTACGGTAAGTTTTCTGACTGAATTGGGTGATTTGCGTGAAGTAACTATAATGTGATATGAATGTTAGAAACTCAACTTTAGAGATTTGAAACCTTTAGGTATACGTATGCTCTGCGGAAAACTACTTCTAACTCTACTATCATAAGACTAGTGGTAATAAACAGTGAAAGAGATGCTAATTCATAAAATTTGTAAACCAGATTAAGACGATACGTTAGACATGAGTGCTAGAGGACATGGGCGTGGTACACGCGGCCGTGGTAGAGGTCGGGGTGTTGAGGCTGAGTTCTTTGAAGCAAGACATGAGCCTGAAGGTGAAGGGCCAGCATCACCCATGGCAGAAGCGGGGTCTCAAGACCAAACTGGTGGAGATGATGCTTTGTCTCAAGCGATGTTGCGGGTTCTGGAGCGAGTTGTTGGGGCAAGAACTGGGTCGGTATCTCGAAAGTCTATTCCTAAGTGACTTTGAGCAAATGGAGCTGAAATGTTTAGGGGTATTTCTGGTGTGGCCCCAAATGTACCTGAATATTGGCTGGAGGCAGTCAAACGGATTATGGATGATCTAGACTGCACGGAAGAGGAGAAATTGAAAGGAGTGGTGTCTCTTCTTCGAGATGAGGCATATCAGTGGTTGGTCACAGTAAGAGAGGGTACTCCAGCGGATCGTCTTAACTGGGATTTCTTCAAGACAGCATTTCAAAGGAAATATGTTGGGGCAAGCTATGTAGATGCCCAGAGGAAAGCATTCCTGAATCTGGTACAAGGGGGTAAATCTGTGGCTGAGTATGAAGCAGAATTTCTACGCTTGAGCCGTTACGCCTGAGGGATAGTTGCGACCGATTATGAGCGTTGCGTACGGTTCGAAGATGGGCTGTGATACGAGTTGAGAGTGTTGATAGCTCTGCAGTGGGAGAGAGATTTTGCCATCCTGGTTGAAAAAGGTAAAATAGCCGAGGAGGTAAAGCGAAATGAGAGGCAAAATAGGGATAAGGATAGGGGTAAAAATAATAGGAGTTTTGGGCCGTCGAGATCAGCTGGGGGTTTTCAGAAAAGGCCTAGGTTTGATGGGCCGGGTCGAGTTACGATGCCGGTTGCTATTGGTCAGTCTCAACAGTGTGTTCAGTGTGGGAAATCACATTCGGGGGAGTGTTGAGGAAGAGATAGAGGATGTTTCAAGTGTAGATCTAGGGATCACCTAATAAGGAATTGTCTGCAAGAGTTAGCTAGGGCACGGTCGGTAAGCCAGGGTTATGTGCAGCCAGGAAAAGGTGAACAACAGCTCCAGAGGGGTCGTGATCTAAAAAGAGGGGGAAATGGTTTTGGTCGCGGTCGTGGAGCACCGAGCAGGGGTGTCAGTAATGCAGATGTAAGACAGCTGGGTTTAGTCTATGCAGCTCGACGGCGGGAGGATGGCGACGCACCAGACGTCATAATCGGTACGTTCCTTATAGCTGATAAACCATTTCTTGCTTTGATTGATATTGGATCGACTCATTTGTATGTTGCTTGTACTATATCTGAGACTTTGAGGTTAGAATCTGAAATTGCTGTTAGAGAAATGACTGTGGTTAGCCCTTTAGGACAATCCGTAGTAGTGAACAAGATGTTTAGGGATGTGCCTTTAGAAATTCAAGGAGTAGTATTTCTGGCAGACTTGATAGAATTGCCATTCGGTGAGTTTGACCTTATCTTAGGCATGGATTGGCTGGTTAAGCATCGTGCTAATTTGGATTGCGCGACTAAGCGAATGGTGTTGAGAACTCCAGAGGATAAACAGGTGGTTGTGATAGGAGAAAGAAGGAATTATTTGTCTAACATGGTTTCTGCATTAAGGGCTGTTAAGATGATTCGAAAAGGGTGCATGGCATTTCTGGCTTACATCAGTGCTTTGGATGCGAAGGAGGTGACTGTAGAGGGGGTTAGAACAGTGAAGGAATTTGTGGATGTCTTCCCTGAAGAGATTCCGAGGTTGCCTCTGGATCGCAAGGTGGAAATTGGAATTGAATTACTTCCAAGTACGGCTCCGGTGTCCATCGCCCTATATAGGATGGCACCGAAAGAGCTGGTAGAACTTAAAGCTTAGATCCAGGAGTTATTGGATCGTGGATTCATTCGACCAAGTGTATCTCCATGGAGAGCGCCGGTGTTGTTCGTAAAGAAGAAAGATGGGTCGATGCGTATGTGCATTGACTACAGGCAATTGAATAGGTTGACGATCAAGAAAAAGTACCCGTTGCCAAGGATTGACGACCTGTTTGATCAACTGCGAGGCGCTTCGGTCTTTTCAAAGATAGATTTGAGGTTAGGCTATCATTAGCTTAAGCTCAAGGAAGCGAACATCCATAAGACAGCTTTCCGAACTCGTTATGGTAACTATGAGTTTTTAGTGATGCCGTTTAGGTTGACAAATGTACCAGCGGCGGTTATGGACATGATGAACCGGGTAATCCAACCCTATCTGGATATGTTTGTCGTAGTGTTCATAGACGATATCTTAGTTTACTCAAGAATGTAACAGGAGCATGATGCGCATCTTCGGGTTGTTCTGCAAGTATTAAGAGAGAAGCAGCTATATGCCAAATTCAGCAAGTGTGAATTTTGGTTGAGGGAAGTTACCTTCTTATGGCATGTTGTTTCTGCGGAGGGGATTAGGGTGGATCCTCGAAAGATCGAAGCTGTTCTGGAGTGGAAGCCGCCAAAGTCTGTAGCGGAAATTCGAAGTTTTCTTGGGTTAGCCGGGTACTACAGAAGGTTTTTCGAGGGATTTTCCTTGATAGCGTACCCTTAACCAAGTTGTTACAGAAAGGGGTACCATTTGTTTGGACTGACAAGCAGCAGGAAAGCTTTGAGAAGCTGAAGAGGATCTTGACGAAGGCTCCGGTATTAATTCCGCCTGAGGCTGTGAAGGAGTTCGTTGTTTATTGTGATGCTTCGCAGACGGGGTTAGGGTGTGTGTTGATGCAAGAAAGGAAGGTGATTGCGTATGGTCTCGGCAATTAAGACCGCATGAGATGAACTATCCCACGCATGATCTGGAGTTAGCTGCGGTAGTGTTGGCTCTGAAGATTTGGAGACACTACTTGTATGGGGAGAAGTCCATTATCTACATCGACCATAAGAGCCTGAAATATCTCCTTACCCAGAAGGAGTTGAATTTAAGACAGCGGAGGTGGATTGAATTGTTGAAGGACTATGATTGCTCGATCGAGTATCACCCGGGTAAAGCTAACGTAGTGGCAGATGCGTTGAGCCGTAAGGTAATTTCGGACTTGAGGACAATGTTTGCTCATCTCAGCTTGTACGATGATGGAAGTTTGCTAGCTGAATTGCAAGTGAAGCCTTCTTGGGTCAGTCAGATTAGGGAAAAGTAGTTGTCAGATGGATCGCTAAGTTCCAAATTTCAGTTAGTGGGAGGTGGTGAGGCAGAAGATTTTAGTTTGAATAGTGATGGGGTTTTGTACTTTCGTGGAAAAGCTTGCATGCCGAAGGATGTTGAATTGAGGCAGATGATCCTACAGGAAGCGCATAGTAGTCCATATGCTATGCATCCTGGTGGAAGTAAGATGTACCAGGATCTACGTGAACAGTTTTGGTGGCCAGGTCTGAAGCGGGAAGTTACCGAGTTTGTGAGCAAGTGCTTGACGTGTCAGCAGGTGAAAGTGAAACACCAGTTGTCTTCGGGGTTACTATAGCCGATAAAGATTCCACTGTGGAAATGGGAGATGATAACGATGGACTTTGTTAGTGGGTTACCTCTTACGCCTACTAAGAAAGATTTAGTATAGGTGATTGTTGATCGATTGATGAAGTCTACCCATTTTATACCTGTTCGTATCGACTATACATTACAGAAGCTGGCTAAGCTGTATGTGGCAGAGATTGTGAGGTTGCATGGGGTACCAGTGTCTATCATATCGGACAGAGACCCTAGGTTTACATCGCGATTTTGGAGGGCGTTGCATCAGGCACTAGGTACAAGACTGGATTTCAGCACAGCGTTTCATCCACAGACTGATGGTCAGTCTGAGAGGGTAATTCAGATCTTGGAGGACGTGTTGAGAGGCTGTGTTATCGACTTCAGGGGTAGTTGGGAGGATTTTCTACCGTTGGCAGAATTTGCATACAACAATAGCTACCAGTCCAGCATTCAGATGGCACCCTACGAAGCGCTGTATGGTCGTAGGTGTCGAACCCCTACCTACTGGATGGAGTTGGGTGAACGACAATTGTTGGGTCCAGAATTGATCTCAGAGACGGGGGAGAAGGTTAAGTTCATTTGGGCCCGGTTGAAGGAAGCTTCCGATAGATAGAAATCGTATGCAAATATGAAGCGTAAGGAAATAGAATTTTCGGTTGGTGATCGAGTTTTCCTGAAGGTCTCACCTTGGAAGAAGGTTCTGAGGTTTGGACGAAAGGGCAAGTTGAGCCCCAGGTTCATCAGGCCTTATCGGGTATTGAAGCGTGTGGGACTAGTAGCTTATCAGCTTGAGTTACCTTCAGAATTAAGACAGATACATGATGTGTTCCATGTCTCGATGTTGAGGCGCTATCGTTCGGATCCGCCTCACATAGTGCCAGTGGAGGAAATTGAAGTAAGATCGGACCTGTCCTTTGAGGAGGAACCAGTGCAGATCTTAGATTGAGACGTTAAGGTACTGAGGAGGAAATCAGTTCCATTGGTCAAAGTCTTATGGCGAAATCATGGTGCAGAGGAAGCCACGTGAGAGCCGGAAGATGTGATGCGATAGCAATACCGTCACCTCTTTTGATTAGGTAAATTTCGAGGCCGAAATTTCTTTAAGGGGGTAGAACTGTAACATCCCAAGTTAGGGGGTTCTGTATTTTATGTTTCTGTGTGTTTGGCTTGTTCTGCTTGCTAGTTGGATGTGTTTGGGGGTCTTGGGAAGGCTCGGGTTTAAGCCAGAGCCTTAGGTAAATTTCGATTTTAGGGCTTAAGAGGGGAAGAGCTTGTAGAGGTAGGTCTTATATATATTTGTGTGTGGTTGATGACACAAAAAGGAATGTGGAAGAGTGGTAAGTGACGCCTTAGGGAGCAAGGGGGATGACGCCATAGGAGAGCAGTGAGGGTGGAGCTTAGACTCTGCATGATAGTTGTGGAATGGGTCAACGAATTTGAATTGTAAGGAGGAGAGGTGTTTGAGGAGTAAGAATCGGTCAACTCATTTGAAATGGGGAGTGGAGAGTGAAAGGTGGAGGAATTTGTGGGATGTGAAGAGAGGGAGAGAGGTTGGCCAAATGAGGGAAGTGTGGGGGTAGTGCATGTGCAGTTTTAGTTTGGGTTAGGTAGGGCCGAATTTCCTTTTGGGTGCTTAGGCATTGGTGAGCAATTTCGGTCATTAGTGAAGGGGGGAGTGTCGTTTTCTTCAAGTGGTCATTTTGAGTTTAGTGTTAGCCAAATCTATTCTAGAAACTCTCTTTTTTGTTCTTTTGCATTTTCAAACATTTGCTTCATTTCTCTTCTACCAAAATCGAAACACATTGTAGCTTCATTTCTTCTCCTTCTTGGTTCTTTGGTGATAGCCGAATATCAGATTGGCGATTTGTGTTTTCTTTATTTTTGTTCCTTCCATTTGCTATTTTTTTACTTCATAGTCGAACCTCCCTAGTAGTCGTTTGGAATAATTTCTTTTGGAGTAAGTACAATAGCCGAACCCTTGTCCTCTATCTTTGCTTTCTCTTCTCTCTTCTTTGTTCTTATTTTGAGAAGCTGAATCTCTTTTTGTGACAATTGAAGGCACCCTTTTCCATTGTTTGTGCCAGTAGCCGGATATAGCCTCTTCAATTGACATACTCTTATTTTTCGGTAAGGAGCCTTCTTTCTCTTTTTTTTTTGTTTTTATTCGTTCTTTTTCCCTTCTCTCGTTGGTTTGGTTTAATCGAGGATTCTCACTCGCTTCTTTGGGCATTGGCCGATTGTAGAGGGGCTGATTCTCATCTTCTCTTCTTCGTTAGCCTGCGGTTGGGGAAGTCTCTTGTAAGTATGGATATTGGCCGAATGGGTAGTAAGGGGGTCTTTCTTGCTTGGTTTGGCCGAAAGGCCATTTCTTTTGTTATATTTTGGGGAATCAGTTCTAACCGGATGCGATATAGGGACTCATTCGGTTTCATAGGCCAAGCCTTCTAGTGCTCAGATTTCGTGGATCAAGGTAAGAAGTTCTTTTGAGTTAGTACCTTTCTCTCTTCGCTATTCGTTGCCTTAACCCAACATCGTTGTTGAACAATCATTGCTTTCGTTATAGTATTTTATTGATCAAGGTTCTTTCATGGATGCGAGTGCCAGTCAAGCTAAGGAGGCGAGTGGAACTGTAATCTCGGTTCCTAAGTTTAAGCGTCACGCGGTGTCAGCGGTTCGGGATTTTCCGCCAGGCTGCGGTAGAGAGCCGACATCTGCCTGGGATAGACAGATTGCGGTTGTCCCCTCTACTGAAAGTGTCGACAATATTGGGAGTTTAGTTCTCCGCGTTTTCAGGTGTGTGATTCCCACACCTTCTTTTGTTTGATATATATAAAAAGTATATGTGTTGTTTGAAAGCCGAAAACTCGTTAATGGCTATTGAGTTACCCTTGGAGGGTAGAATCGAAATACCAGGTTAGTTACTCTCCGATTATGCTTTATAAATATTGCCGTTAGCATGAATATGCATGTGCTTTAAATATTCTATGTATTATTTTATATGATGTATTCATTTCACTATGATTGCATGTGCATGGGATTGGGGAAATGATAATGATGTAAAGGGGCAGTGTATATCGGTGACTTTGTCACATTAATCCGATGGCTCGGTGCCATATATGTATATCAGTGACATGGTCACATTGATTCAGTGGCGAGGCCACATTATATCGACTTTGAGCAGCATGACTGACAACATGACCGCCAAAGAGGAGTGATGGAGGGTTGATTGTAGAAATCCCCACAGGTGTGCTGAGGTTGGATATGGAGCAGAGTGTAGAGGATGGAACATTAGGATGGGCTAGTTTTATCGTATTGACTATCTGACATGCTATAGTGTTTGGGCTTCGGCCGATTGAAATATGGGGGCTTAAGCCCATTTACGGTTTATGTGAGGTAATTGCACATTGAGTCTTCGTGACTCACTCCTTCTGTTCAAACTTTTGTAGGTAATACTTAGCTCAGTAGATTTGGGCCGGAGTGGACTTCGAGGTGGCCATGCACGGTTATTATTAAGTTCAACTTTATTTGTCTTTGGATTTTCTTTAATTTGGGGATTCTATTATGTAATAAGGCCACTAATATTTTGGTTTATTTTTGGTTTAATTTAAACACTTTAATCTATGTTTTAATTGGTAAGACACTTTCTTAATAAAACATAAATGAAAGTTTTAAAAAAACTCAAAACAACGAATGCAACATCAAGTGTTTTCAAAGGGCACCTAAGAGCAGAATTTGGGCTAAGTATAATTTCTATAAAACGAACACTGAGTTTTCAGATAAATACCAAACTTGAAGTTTTCAAAAGTGAGATTCTAAAATTTCCAGACGAATGTATCGTTTCATAAAAATCATCTTATGTGACATACCAGATCCGGTCGTGGTTTTTGGGCCGGGTTTGGGGTGTTACAACTATTATGTCTTTTGTCTTTTGTCTTTCATATTTTGCATGCATAACAAAATTGTGACAAGCAAATATTAGTTTTATAACACCCCAAACCCAGCCTAGAAGTTAGACCCGAATCTGGCGTGTCACATTAGGGTGCTTTTCGAGAAGCCATGGTTCCAATTGAAAACCTTTCTTGACATTAAAAACTAAAGTCCCAGTTTGCGTTTGTTTATTATTAATTGACATTTATTAAGAAGTATTACCTTTAAAAAATAAACTTTGTTTGTTGCGGAAGCTTAATTAAAATGACTGACTTATGAAAACATGATGTTTACGACCTATTTGCGAAAGCGTAGTATTGAAAGCAGATATTATTTTGGAAAACCGCGATTCAAAGTTTAGCAGATTTAAAACATAATAAACTAAAAATCCAAAACTAAAACCAGAATTTAAGAGAGGCCTTATTACAAAATATTAACCCAAGTTAAAAATAAGTAAAATACTAGAGTCCAAAACTGCTCGTAGTGTGGCCACCTCCGAGTCCTCCAGCACGTCGAACTGCTTACTGAGGATTTCCTGAGAAAAATATTAAAAAGAGGGGGTGAGTTTACGAAAACTCATTGTGCACAACCCTCATCAGTAAGAACATGAATCACAACAGTTCGGGCCGGAGCCCATTTCAGTAACGGTGGCAATTGGGACTTAGCCCATAAAAGCCTCAGCTGGGCCTTAACCCATAAATGTCACAAATCATATTTATCTGGGCCTAAGCCCATCTCAATGTTAAAAACCACATATGCAATGCATTAATGCCCATACCAACCCTGCACTCCTTCTCCTGTCCAACCCTACACTCTTGTGGGGATTTAATCGACCCACCCATCCCTACACTCCTTATGTAGCACCTGTTGCGACACTAACTTATAGGTGCAGCATGGCTGCTCGGTGGCTAAAAAGCCTTCGGTGGATCCACAGTCGTCAAGCGAACATGCGGTCCTATTAGCACTTCCTCCGTATTAATAATCCCATCCCCATGCAACATAATAACACATGAATGCAACATAAAATAATAATCATACGCTAACAATCATAAATCACATACAAGAATAATCATATAACGTGTAGGGGCGTTTTTGTCATTTTACCCTTCAGGGGCATATCGGTCATTTTACCCATCGAGGGTATTTCAGTAATTTTGCAAACCAGGGGTATTTTGGTAATTTTACAAACTAGGGGTATTTCGATAATTTTACAAATTAAGGGTATTTCGGTAATTTTACAAACCAAGGGTATTTCGGTAATTTTACAATTTGAGGGTATTTCGATAAATTACAAATCAAGGGTATTTTGGTAATTTTACAATACGAGGGTATTTCGGTAATTTCACAAATTAGAGGTATTTTGGTAATTTCGCAAATTGGGGAGGTATTTCAGTAATTTTATAAACCAAGGGTATTCTAAATAGAGATAACGATGCGAATAGGCCTAAGGCCCATTCTCAGCCCAAATGAGCCCGCGCGTTCGTGTGGCCCATTTAGCCCAAATCTAGCCACAGATATGAGATTCACCTAGTCCAGTCTAATATATACTACACAATCATACAGTCTACTCATATGGGCCCACTGGCCCATTGGGCCCACTTCGACCCATCGTGGCCCAAGCAGCCTCAACCCACAAGAATACTACTGATGGCCTCAACTATCGCGTCGAAGCCCCCACACGTGCGCTCTCATGCTCGTGTGGCTACCATCGCCGGGTGACCGGCATTTTGGCATTTGCCGCTCTACATCTAGAGTAGAGAGAATACACACCTGATAGGAATCTGGTGCTAATCCGCGCTCCGACCATTCCTGTGCCCAAACACCCTCCAAGGTATCCTTCCTCCTATCATAAAATGCTCTATATATAGCTAGCTTCTCACCTTCCTTCTTTGTATCTTTCCGATGTGGGATCCCTTCGTCAGTAGAGTTTAAATTCAACTCAAACTCTTCTGTCCAATCTGCAAAATAAATACTCCATTGCTTATCATGAGATTCGAACCCAGGCTCCCTTGCAACATAATCCATGCCGCTAACCACTTGGCCACAAGATCCTCTTGTGTCTTAAACCATGCGCAACTAAATTTAAATCTATGGACAAATTCTAAAGTCCATTTAAAAAGAAAACTAAAATGCAAGAGCCAAGACTTGAACCTTGGACCTCCTTCCTTCCTTGTAGCGTCACCCCCTTGTCTCTTATGTAGCGTCACTTTGCCACTACACCACACACTCCACTTGTGTCATTTTTCTCCACATGTTATCCTTAAAACCTACCTACCAAGTCCCAGGGTTTTATTCACCTAAAACCAAAATTTCCCTAAAGCCCAAGTTTGATCCCGGGACTTCATAGAAGCCCTCTAACCTTCCAAAATCACTCACCTAATAGATCCAACTTGCATTAAAGCCGTTCACTTGTTCTCCAAAAATTTTAAACGCTACTACTCCCAAGGCCCATTGGGCCCAATTCTCCTAGGCCCAATTTCGGGATGTTACAAGTTCATTGATTGTCTAAGTTCAAACTAATGATAAGTGGCTTTGTAAGAACGTTTACATTACGAGAATGACAACTTACTTCAGTAGATAATGCCAGTTTGTAATCCCATAAAACAATCAAAGTGAGAATTTGATTCAAATGCTTAGAAGGATTATTATGTCATCTACAATTCCTATTGGGGAGATGGAAAGTCTTGGCTATCGGAGCAGTTGACTCCATGGGTAGAGACATTGTTTTATTAATTGGAAGAACGATATATTGGCCTAGAACCAAGATGAATTAATTCTGAATCCATTTTTGAATTAATTCACTTGTGATGTTCATTGTGTGATTTACCTAAAACCTGAGTTATTCACTAACCATGCGTATGTAACTCATGTGATTTGATATAAGTGGAATCTTATGCTCTAAAGATAATTGAGCCTATAGTCGATATGTTAGGTACATGACTTTTGTATGGCATGACTTTACTAGAATAAATGGAATTCATAGCTTGATTAAAGAATTAATGATATTCTCTAATTGGCATTGTGTGGATTAATAAATATGAAAGGTGGTCACGGGTTTCTTGTTCTCGAATAAGTAATTTATCGCAGTCATTTGTTGGTAGTGATCATATTAATTATTAAGAAGACACAATGATGACAATGAGATAAAATAGGATTGTATTGATTGAACGGATTTAACTCAAAGGAATCAAGGATATCTTATGATGTTGACACACACATGGCGAGGTCATTGGACAAGGAGTTGGTTAAATTGCTTTCGTAAAGAGTATACAATAATGAGTCTTCAATCATGGTACTTCATGTGGATGGACTCCTTGATTAAGTAAATTGTGAATTATCAGAACGATGCTTTTAGGCATAATTGCAATTACTCAAGCCTAATTGTATATGTCCAATTGCTCCCTCTGCTAGCTCAACAAAAGCTTGACCGAACTACATTTGAATTAGAAGAAACTTCTACGACTTTGGAAATAATTTAATTGAGTCGATTTATTCGATGTGGAATTAAATTAGGCAGTCGTGAGAATTGTTCAACTAGAGAATTTGATTAAAGAATTTTCTTGAAAAATAATTTGAAAAATCTAAGTGATTTTTGGAAATATTATTATTGATAAAGTAAAATTAAAATAATCAAATTAATTAAAATTAATATGATATTTTTGGAAATTAAATTTCAAGTCAAACAATTGGCCCAATAGGTAATTGAACTTGAAAATTAGATTTGAGATCGTAAATTGGGCCCGAGAGCCTAAAATTGAGACCAAGACCCAAAAATAGGTCAAACTGGGCCTGTTATGTGAAACTGGGTCGATGATCCAACCGGTGGTAGGACCAGACTAGTTGGGCTGTCACTGGCCTGGACCGAATAGGCAACAGTCAAACTAGCTCGGGTGTCTTTAAGGTGTTGCACCTGTGATGGCACTATTGAACATAACGGTACCGACAGCTACAACGGTGACATTCCAGTGGTCAGCAGAGGTCGACGACAGTGGTTCTTCGGTATTTGAGTAGTGGAAGAATTACACTCCTAGTGGGATTCTACCAGAGAATTTGCTTTTAGACTAACTATTCCAAAAATAATATTATTTTAATATATTTAATATTTAATTTAATTTGAATAGTATTTTATTAATTTAATATTAAAATGATTATCACAATATTAAATTTAATTTAATATTTATCTTGTAGATAAAAATTCTATTAATTTAATAAGATTTAATATTAAATTTAATCTAATATTAATCTTAAAAAGTATTATATTAATTTAATATTAAAGTGATTAAGTTTAATCATAATTGAACTCTCTAAACTTTCTGTAATAGCCTGATTTTAGCTAAATCAAAATAGTGGTTTCAGAACCACAAATTCGAAGTTGAAATTATTATTTTAATGTTTACAGCATGATTGAATGATTGTGTGAAAGTTTCGTTCAGAAATTTTATCGTTTGTAAGTCAATTTGATAAAAAGGACTAAACCACGTAAAGCGAAAAACTTGAGTTCTAATAGCTATAGAACTTTAAAGTTAAGGTCCTTATGTGGTAAATATACCATTTTTAATGTTAGTGGACTTTGATGGACATGTATTAAGTGTTTATAATGGTTTAATTTAAGGTTAATTTGGTAACTGTTAAAATACATGTTAATTAAATAAAACAAAAGCTAAAATTGGTGTCCATCTTCTTCCTTAACCGAAAATAAGAGAAGAATACACCATTTTTTAGCTTTAAAGGTTTGGCACACTCCTAGCTTGATTAAGGTACGGTTTTAGCTCGTTTTTGATGATTTCTATGTTTTTGTAATCGTTGCAGCTCAATCTAGCTAACCCGTACCTTTAATTTTGAAACTGTTAAAGATTTTGAGAGTTTCCATTGTTGAATCTATGTGTTCTTTGATGTTTAATGTTGAAATATGAAAGCTTGATGATAGTTTTATATGCTTTGTTAAGTGATTTTTGATGAAAATGCATAATAGGGATTAAATTATGAAATGTACAAATTGTGTGGTTGAAATGTGAAATAAATGAAAGTTTTAAATTGCTAGGGACCTATATATAATTCGGCCAAGCATGGGTTTTGTTGAATTGTGTGAATGTTGTGTATTTGTGAAATAGGGACTAAATCAATTAAATGCAAAAGTTTAGGGGCTAATGTGCAAAAATGCTCAAATGTGTATTTTTCGATTAATTGAATGAGTAGATGAATAAATAAGTTAATTCTGATTTCATATAGATTAAGAAAGAATTCGGATTTAGATCGGGGGAAAAGCAAGGTTATCGAGTAGTGGACCCGATCTGTCAGTTCCGAATACGAGGTAAGTTCGTATGTGATGATTACATTACAAATGAATGTTAAAACGCTTTAATATTGCATACATTGTTAAAACGGGATTATGGATAATGTATGAATTGTGAAAACGAATTGACGGATGCATTCGATGATAGAAACGAAAAGTGTGAAAGCCCGGTTGAACCTCAAGAATAGTTTTGGATACTATTGACATGTTAGTAAGTGATACGTTGAGTTGGCTTCGGGCCATGATATTAGCACTTCGGGTGCGTATTTAACCGATTTGGCTTCGGGCCATGCATATCGGATGATTTGGCTTCGGGCCATGATAATAGTTCTTTGGATAAGTTACCTTGATTTGGCTACGGGCCATGGTATAGGTACTTATCGTATGAGACTCCTGGGTATCCTGTTTCTATTCTGAATGGTTCAATGGGTAAACGAATGATGTGGTTGAGAAAGAGGTTAGTACGAGGTGATACAGGTACGTACAGAACCTATTCGAGTATTAAATAGTGAAAGTTCGATGAGTTTGTATTTGATCATGTTTTGAGACACGAAAAAGGTTTGTAGTTAATGTATAATTGGTTGATTTGCATTTATTCGATTAAATAAGTTATTCACGTACGAGCTTACCAAGCTATGAAGCTTACTTCGTGTTCTTTTTCTATGTTTTGTAGTGAATCAAGGCTTGCTTAGATCCGGGAGTCGTCGGGAACATCATCGCACTATCAAACATCTAAGTTGGTACTTTTGAATTATACATTTATGGTATATGGCATGTATAGGCTAGATATAGTATTTTGGTTGTGATTATAGCCATGAGATTTGGCTTGTAAATGATGTTAATATTGATGTGTGTTTGGCTATTAGAAATGACTTGTAAATGTATATGTTTTGGTTTGTATATATATAGCCACGAATGATGGCTTATTTTGGTTTGTTTTGGCATGGTTGTAACCAAGACATTATGGAAGTTAAAAAAGATTATGTGAATTATGGTAAATGAACCATATTGTTTGATATTGTTTTGGCATGTATTTGGCTAAGTAAATGGTAGTGATTTGAGAATTGGAATAGATTAGTTACAATGGTATGAATTGTGCATTTGGTTGATGACTTTGGCTGCCTATTTGTATGATGAAATGGTACCATTTTGCCTTGTGTAGGTACATTGAAGTTGGGGTGCAAATTGGTCTTGCAAATGGCCTATTTTGTCTACACGGGCAAAGACATGGGCGTGTGTCTCAGCCGTGGGTGACACACGGTCATGTTACACGGCCGTGTATCCCCTGGTGTTGAAATTGAATTGAATTCAGTATGCTCCACACTGTCTCACACATGGGCGTGTGACTGCCCTTGTGGTACAAGTCAGTATACCCCCTAATTGACACACGGCCTAGCACACGGGCGTGTGACTTGGCCGTGTTGCGTAAGTCAGTATACTCTACAAATTTGGCACGGCCTGGCACACGGGCGTATGTGGCCACTTCGAAGGGTACACGGGCTAGACACACGGGCGTATGTGGCCATTTCGAAGGGCACACGGGCTAGACACACGGGCGTGTGGTTGGCCATGTGACCCAAGTTAATCTGTATGCCCTGTTTCCACACGACCTGAGACGCGGGTGTGTTTGGAGCCGTGTGAAGCACACAGTCTGTTCACACTGACGTGTGACCCCTGTATATTTGAAATTTTTCTAAGTTTCCAAAAATTTTTGTGTGTTATCGGTTTAGTCTCAAACCACTTCTAAAGTATGTTTAAGACCTCGTAGGCCCTTATAAGGGACAATGTACTTGTGTTGAATGATTTATGAGTATGAATGCTTTATGTTTGATAAATGTATGCTATATGTTGTGAATTGATCGGTAATACCTTGTAACCTTACTCTGGCGATGGATACGGGTTAGGGGTGTTACATTTTCCCTATATAAACAGAACTTTGGGTTATTACTTTTCACACACTTGAATTCAAGAGAAAATTGTAGAGAGAAAATTTTCTGAAAAAATTATTTCAGAAGATTTCTAGAGATATTTTTCTTATTTACAACTTGACCATAAAGTTTAGAGAAATTGTGAAATTACCCCGCTAGTAATTTTGTGGAAAATTTTCTAATTCGAAGCGAGCCTGCACTTGACAGATGTAAGCTTGAGGGTAGTGAAGAAGACTAATCAATCGAAGCGTTCCTCCTAGATGAACCGAAAAAGTACAATTTTGGTTAAGTGTTAATTGCTTTAGATAACAAAACCAAGTTCTAATTTTGGAAAAAAAATTTAAAACTCTAATTTTTCCTC
This sequence comes from Gossypium australe, assembly GCA_005393395.2. Classification (NCBI taxonomy): domain Eukaryota; kingdom Viridiplantae; phylum Streptophyta; class Magnoliopsida; order Malvales; family Malvaceae; genus Gossypium; species Gossypium australe. The sequence goes on from CM016614.1 coordinate 51,401,419, forward strand.
AAATCTATTTTATGTTGTATTTTCCAAACCCAATTTCCCAACACTTATATGATATGTATATAAGCTTTGAAATGAATATGTATATATGTCTATATGATGATGGAGTGATTAAGTAAAATGGAGATAGTGAATGATGATAAATGTTTGAATAATTGGTATGATGCTAAATGGGTGGTTAATAGGTTAATGGCATTGCATTTGTTAAGTGTAAGGTTGATTGAATGTTACCATGTGGATTATGTAGTAGTTGATTAACATGACATGCTTAAGTGAATGTTGATTGAATTGGATGTCATTTGAAGCATATTGATGTAATAAATGAATGTGATTCAAATATGGTAATTTGGATTGTTTGAGCTGAGTTTTATGCAGGTTAATTGGGTGCTTTTATGAACTATTGTATTAGAATTTGGTTTGGCATGAAAAGTGTTTTCAACCTTGTAATTTTTTGTCATTTGGGTAAAAGTATCGATACCATGGACTAAGGTAGCGGTACTTTACCAAATGAACAATTTTTAAAATGGACAGAATGTCAAATTGGTATCGATACTGATAATTAGTATCAATACCTCTTTTTCAAAAATGATACTTTTCTTAGGTATCGATAAATTCCATTTTGCTTCAAAATTTCCAAATTTGGCAAAAAGCAAAAATGGTATTGGTACCACTTACTTGGTATCGATGCATAGTTCCAAAGTCTTGAAAATTTATAGATTGGTCCTTATTCATGCTTGAATCTATTAATCTATGGTTGGTAGCTCGATTTAGTCCCTGAAATGTTCATAACTTTGATTATACTTTTTTTTGGAATAATTCAATGATTTAAATTTGATTAAATGTTATTAATTATGTGTAACTATTTTAATAACAGTAGTAGCATCTTGAGACTCGGGTTCGACAATCGAATTGAGCAAAAGGTGTTACATTTAGTGGTATCAGAGCTACAATTTAGTCAATTTATGACTAAATGTAACGTGTATTGAGTCTAAAAAATACATGTCACATTAACCTATGATAGTGTGATGCTTTTAATCCAATCTAGCCCTGTTTTCTTATAGATTTAAAGATGTCGGTCGAATCAAACTGTGTGATCACTGATGAAGTTGATAGTAACGTTTAAGCTTCCAATCAGGGAGCTAGTCATGGCGTTCCGGTTCTACAAATGCCCGAAAAGCAGGGAGCTTGTCATAACGTTTACAGAATTCATGCAAGCCAACCCAACGGCTCCGCAACCTCCGGCCCCCATTGTGCCTTTTGTTGCACCTCCTTATCCTCAAAATACCGAAAGCTCATGTCAGCCCCTGATTGATAAAATTAGAAAATGTGGAGTTGAAGAATTCAGAGGTAAGATAGAAGATGATTCAGCCAGGGTTGAGTATTAGTTAGAGAATACACAGCGAGTTTTTGATGAAATGGCTTGTACACCTGATGATTGCTTGAAATATGCAGTATCTTTATTGAAAGATGAGACCTATAAGTGGTGGTTTACATTGTTAGCCATTGTACCAAAAGACAGAATTAATTAGGACTTTTTCCAAACTGAATTCTGAAAGAAATATATCAATAGATTGTACTTGGAGAAGAAAAGGAAGGAATTTCTCGAGCTAAAACAAGGAAATCAGTCTGTGGTCGAGTATGAACGAGAGTTTGTATGGCTTAGCAAATATGCCCATGAAATTATACCGATTGAGACTGAAATGTGCATCCTTTTTTAATCTAAATTGAATGATGATATTCAAATGTTAGTCGGAGCATTGGAACTGTGGGAATTTATCTTTTGTCTGAACGAGCACAGAAATGGAAGACATCTGTAATAAGAAGAAATAGAATGAAATGAAACTACCAGAATTTGAAAAGCAAAGTATGTCGAGACCATTATAGACCTCTCCGCCCAAGAAGTCAAGAGAAATCGGTAGTCATTTCATCTCACAGTTAGGATATTCTGGAAGAGATAAATTGAGATCGAGAAATCTGACGTCCCAGAGTACACCAACAGCTAGCGTTGGCAATATTCGTAGTGTAGACAAACTTGTTTGTGATCATTAAGGAAAACCTCACAAGGGTGTATATCGAGTTATGGTTGGGGCTTGTTTTTTATGCGAATCCTCTGAACACTATCTGAAAGACTACCAAAAAAGTCAAGTAATATTGATGATCATGTTGATAGATTGATGTCTATTTCTCAAAAGGGTAGACAGCCAAGATAGAACAATAACACTGGAGCCACTCGAGATGGAACTAAGGATACGACAGTCAGATTTAAGGCTCAGGGGCCTACCAGAGCCTATGCCATTCGAGCCCGGGAGGAAGCTTCTGCTCCAGATGTCATTACTTGTAATATCTCTTTTTTTAATGGTGTTAGAAACAGTGATTTTGGGACCACAACTCTGATATGTGAAGTTTTTTATTATTTAATTAATGCTTATAGAGTTATATAAGGGTCATATTAAAATATAATTAAGAAATTTTAATGATTAGATAGTTTATTAAGCAAAAAGGATTAAATCGTAAAAATGGTGAAAGTTAGTTGTTATTAGTAAATTGAGTTTTATAGCTATAGAAACTTAGTTGGTGGCATTAAATTGTAATTAAAACATTTCTAATTATGATAGACGGTTAGGGGTAAGCATATTTGATGTTGTATAAGTTTAATGCATTATGGTAATTTAATAAAAATAATAAAAGAAACAAAAAGATGATAAAACTACCGTCTTCTTCAATTATTCTCTTCCACCACCAAAACACCATGTTTGTGTAAGGTTAGTGTTCAACCAAGCTTTGGATGTATGCATGTGAGTAATTTTTATATCGCTTCTTGTAATTTTTATGTTTTTGAGATTATTACAATTAGGTCCAACTAACTCGTACCTCCGTTTTTAAGACTATCAAAGATTTTAAATGATGCCATTGATGAAACCTTGTTAATTTGGATGTTATTTGATGGAGTGGAAATTATAGGTGTTAATTTGAATTAGTTTATTAAGTAATTTTGTTAGTTTTTTTATTAAAGGATTGAATTGATTAAATGTTAGAGTTCATGGGGAAATGTTTTGAATTTAGAATACATTTGGGCTGGAAATATGAGGATAAATATTCGGCTAGCATGAATAAATGGAAAATTTTGATAAAATTGGAGATTTTAAGTTTAGGGACTAAATTGTGAAAAATGTACAAGTTTAAGAAAAATGTGTAATTAATAAAAATTTAAGGGTCATATGTATTGAATTGAATGTGAATTTAATAGATTGTACTTAATTACTATATAGATCAAGATTTAAATAAAAAAGACTAATTGAGGAAAAGGAAAAATTGCGCAGCAGTCCTTGTGTTTAAACCGAAAGTGCTCTGGAGATAAGTTCATAGTTATTGCTATTTAATTTGTTTCACTTGTAATTTATATGATTATTATCTTGTTAATTGATCTCTTTGTATGTACATGTGAATATAATTTAGTTAATTATATAATTATTAGAAATGCAAGTATTACATATCTATATATGAAATTGAGAAGTGGTTATTAGTGGTATTTATTGCATATAATATGAATTGTATGAGACTGTAATGAGTTCTAATATGTATACGAAAATGTTGAAGTGCCTTCATTGCACCTCGGTTGTAACACCCCAAACCCGGCCTAGACGTCAAGACCGGGTTTGGCGCGTCACATAGACAGGTCTTCTAAAAAAAATTAATCGTGTGTTTGTTAAGAAGTTAGAACCTTAAGTTTAGATGTCTGTTGAAAAAGCCAAGCGATTGTTTAGAGAAATAGTTCGTTGGAAATGTTGCACCTCTTTTGAAAATTCTGGGTTTCGTTATTTAATTTGAAAACCCTACGACTTGTTTAAGGTCCGACTCTCTAAGAAGTTGTTATTATTTTAAAAACTGCTTTGATTATAAAATTCAGATTTGAAAACTTGCGGAAACACGATGTTTTGAAAACATTTGCTAATGTTTTAAGAAAATCTAGAACTTATGCAATCAACATATATCCATGAAAACTTAAAAGAAAATTTAAGCAGAGGCCTTATTACAAAACATTAAACCCAAATAAGGAAATTAACACTAGAAGTAAAGAAAAAAAGGAATTTTACTAAAGTTTGCAAGCGATGTTTCTAAAGTATGGCCTCCACCGAGTCGTCCACAGCTCCAAGTCCTTACTGCTGGATATTACCTGCAAGGTTAAGAAAGGGGGTGAGTTACAAGAACTCAGTGCGTAATCCCCTTATCGATATTAATTGGGCTCGAGCCCAGAAATCATCAAGTTGGGCCTAAGCCCTAAAACACAATAGTGCAAATGCAATAATGCAGCCCACCCCGATCCAACCAACTCACCCCCGGCCAATCAATCACACCTGTGGGGATCAAGTCAACCCACCCCACCGGTCACACCAATAATGCAGTTGAACTGCTAAACATAGAATATTTGTGGCTGAGCCACCGGGATCATAATTACGTATATTTATATATATATTCTGGCTATGCCACCAAGCTACACTGCTCGTCATTCAAATTCCTGCTCCATGCAACATGATAGAATGCATCATACATCACAATATATAAAAGCATAATGTAATCATACATGCATTACCAGACGATATCGAAGGTAAAACAGGCATTCAACCCAGCGAGGGTAGTTTAGTAATTTCGCAACCCAGGGGTTTTGGTAAATCGGCCCAATAAGGGCATTTCAGTAAATCGGCCCAACAAGGTCATTTTAGTGAATCGACCCATTAAGGGCATTTTAGTAAATCAGCCCATTGAGGGCATTTTAGTAAATCGGCCCATTAAAGGCATTTTAGTAAATCGGCCAATTAAGGGCATTTTAGTAAATCGGCCCATTGAGGGCATTTTAATAAATCAGCCCATTAAGGGTATTTTAGTAAATCGACCCATTGAGGGCATTTTAGTAAATCGGCCCATTAAGGGCATTTTAGTAAATCAGCCTACGAACACCGACTCTAGCGAATTTTAGAACTGAAGTTGCTTAAGCGAGTTGTTCGATTACAAGTAGTATTTCGGTTTATTAAACATACGAATAATGGTGTTTCAGTTTTTACCAACATTGCAGTGTATTACGAAACTACATGGCTACGGTGTGAGACTACACACCTGATTACGTGGAGAACTAAACACTCCTGCTCGCTGTCACCTATGTCAACACATCACACCATTAACTAACAATTGAAAGATCTTTAATCCACGTCTACCTAAATGAATTACTAACGCTTACCCTCACCAAAATGAACAACCACTGAAACACCCCAAACCCGGCTCACGAGCCTCGACCAGATCTGGTATGTTCCTCGAGTAAAACGGTTCAAATTTGTTTGTTCTTTGGAAAACTTTGAGGGTTTGAATTGGAAAGTCTGGGTTTTAATAAAACTTTAATTACGTACTTAAAAACAACAAGTTAAAAAGTATTTGCCGAGTTTTTAAGGTTTACCTTTAATTTTGAAAACCATTTGTGTTTAAGTGTCAAATATGTAGAATTTCTTTTGAAAATATTACATAAACTTTGAATTGTCAAAAATCGTATCGTACTGAATTAAATAACATGCATGCATAAAACAGTTCAATACTACTGGCCTTATTACATCAAAACAAAACCCAAAATAAATTCAAAGTACTTAACATAAAAAGTCCAAATAAAATAGATTTCGTGCTGAGCATGGCCACCACAAAGCTCCTGCCAACCCGGTCCATCACTGAGCGTCACCTGAAAAATATCCCACAACGGGGTGAGTCAAACAGACTCAGTGTGTAACAACCAACACTAAGTCCCAACGATTTAGACATATCAGATCATACATATACATATAGCAATTAAATATAATGATGCAATCCCGACCCAAACCTAGATAACCATCCGCTACACAACACCCGTACCAACCATCACACCGTGGGGACTACTAAGTCGACCCTCCATTCGCTACACACCATCGAAGGCAGTCGCTGCAGAAGACGTGCTTATCGCCCTTATATATATTGTGGCATAGCCACCAGATAATATTTTGTGACATAAGTCACCACATTCAGATTTCGTGACATAAGCCACCACATTCAGATTATTGTGGTATGAACCACCAGATCACTTCCCCTTAATATAACACCCATATGCCCCATATATCATACAAATCATGCAAATATTATGCCACATTCATTGTTTCACATTCTTACCAATATTCACATATGTGTCATAACAAACATTCATAATATCACACCTACAGTAGTAGTAAGTTAACGTACCTGAGTACTTTGTACCATTGCATGGTTCCCTTAGCCACATCTTACATAATTCTTATTAACACATTTATTAAGACATAACCATAAATCTATTAAGACTTAGTGTGGGGTACACACCTGATTTACTTAACGCTTTCACTGGAATCTCGAAAATCCCGATCTAATCCTCTAGATCTCAAGTTCCTACATTTGGCCAATCCTTAAACACTTTAGCAAAAGCCATTCGGCCAAACAACCAAATCCCGAAGGATTAACACACTTAAATCCTTACCTTGCTGTCGATTTGATTACTAATCCCGAAACTTCGTGATATCTCTTCCTTGCAACCGGCCAACTACTAAATCACTTGACTTGGTTAGTTTCGGCTTTTGAACATTTAAGAAACAGATCAGAATCCCTAAGTATGGCCTTGGCCGAATGTACATATGTACTTACCTTGCGATTTTAAATCCCGAAAAGTGCTACTTGATTGGGGTATCTGTCGAAATCACTATGGCATATGTTAGATCTAATTCTAACATTTAATCATAATAAATGGCCCTTGGTCGAATATCACATAACTTACCTTGGATATTGCAATCTCGAAACCTCCTTATAGTCAACTATAACAAATCCCGAAAGAATCCTTCATAGTTTCGGCCAAAGACATTAAGGGGATTAGTACCTTGATTTCGACAGTCAGTGAAAGAAAAAGAATTGTATTTTGACATAAAAGGGGTTCCTTACCAACTTAATCAAATGTCCTTCCTTGAAGCAAGAAATTTGGCTCTTGCTTAACTGATCCAATCGGCTCCTAAGGGGTAGAGGAGCATTCGGCTATGGCCACCAAGTAGAGGATTCGGCTTCAACAAGGAACACAAAAAGGAAGGGTATGAAGCTTTAGGGGTTACGGCAATGGTAGAATAGAGAGAAGAAGATTTCGGCAATGGTGGTATTTTGAGAGGAGAGTATTCGGCCTTTGATGAAAAGAAGAAGAGAATGTGGCTTGATGAATTTCTGCTTATGGAAGTGAGTAGCAAAAGGAAGAAAAGAAAAGGGACACAAGCTAATCTTTTTGAGAATTTCAGCACAAATGAAAAGATGAGAAGAGAAGAATTTTCGGCATACTTACCTTGCTATCATTAAACCGAAAATACCATCCCCTTGTGCCCCATATTCGGCCAACTCCTCATCCCTTATCTAGTCCCTTAATTTTCTCTTTATCCCTTCATTTAAAATTAATAAAAATAATCCATCATTTATCCCTTATCTCAGCCGAATCTTAGAAAGGATTAAACTCATCCCTTACGTGCCTTAGTGCCGTCCACTGCTGCTCATCTATGCAGCAAAATAAAACTCCTTTTTGCTTCCCATGCAGCTCTAACTTAGGCCCTTTCCCCTTGCTTGTGGCGTCACTTACTAGGCCTTAAGTGGCGCCTTGCAGCCACTTTAACAAGCCCAATTTCATGTCCAAATTCCCCTACTAATTTTCTTAAGGCCTTATCAGACTTAGCTTCCTCTTTTAAACTTAAAATCGAATAATTTCTAAAGTATTCACCTACACACTAAGGTTCACAAAATTCATAATACACATTCACAACACACATAGGCATGCTATTTCATACATTTAAGCAATATGCACAAGCCCTAATTCCTAGATATTACAGTTCTACCCCCTTAAAATAATTTCGTCCTCGAAATTACCTGGCTAAAATAAGTGAGGGTATTGCTGTCGCATTGCCTCTTCTGGCTCCCACGATGCTTCTTCCGATCCATGATTACGCCATAACACTTTGACTAGAGGAACTGACTTCCTCCGTAACACTTTCACATCTCGTTCCAAAATCTGAATCGGCTCCTCCTCGTAGGACAAATCTGGCCTTAGCTCCACCTCTTCAACGGGTACTACATGAGATGGATCCGATCAATAACGACGTAGCATGGAAACATGGAATACATCGTGCATCTGCTTCAATTCTGAAGGCAACTCTAACTGGTATGCCACTGGTCCAACTCGCTTCAATACCCGATAAGGTCCTATAAACCTTGGACTTAACTTCCCTTTGCGACCAAATCTCATCACCTTCTTCCAAGGCGACACTTTAAGAAACACTTGATCTCCCACATCAAATTCTATTTCCTTTCGCTTGAGATCCGCGTACGACTTTTGCCTATCAGATGCTTCCTTTAACCGTGCTCGAATCACACTAACCTTCTCTTCAGATTCCGCCACTAACTTTGGACCCAAAACTCAACGTTCCCCTAATTCCGTCCAACACGTAGGAGTGCGACACTTCCATCCATACAGTGCTTCATACGGTGCCATCCGAACACTGGCTTGATAACTGTTGTTGTATGCAAATTCCGCTAAAGGCAAATATTCTTCCCAACTTCCTCTGAAGTCTATCACACAGCCTCTCAACATATCCTCTAACACTTGAATTACTCGTTCAGACTGACCGTCCGACTGTGGATGAAAACCCGTACTGAAGTCTAATCTGGTGCCTAAAGCCTGATGTAGTGCTTTCCAAAACCGAGAAGTAAACCTCGGATCCCTATCCGAGATAATCGATACCGGCACTCCATGCAACCTTACAATCTCTGTCACATATAACTTCGTCAACTTCTACAAAGAATAATCAACTCGCACTGGAATGAAATGCGCGGACTTTGTCAATCGATCCACTATCACCCACACCGAGTCCTTCTTAGTAGGCGTAAGGGGAAACCCACTTACGAAGTCCATGGTGATTCTCTCCCACTTCCACTGCGGAATCTTTATTGGCTGAAGCAACCCTGACGGAACTTGGTGTTCAGCCTTAACTTGCTGACACGTTAAGCACTTGCCTACAAATTTGGTAACTTCCCGCTTAAGACCAGGCCACCAAAACTGTTCCCTTAGATCTCGGTACAACTTACTACCTCCAGGATGCATAGCATAAGGGCTACTATGCGATTCCTGAAGAATCCTCTGCCTCAACTCCTCATTCTTAGGCATACAGACCTTACCCCTGAAACACAAAACTCCCTCGTCATTAATACTATAATCTTCCAACTTCCCACTCTGCACTTGCCGTAGCTTAGCACTTATATCATCATCAACCAACTGTCCCTCCTTCACTTCATTCAACCACGTCGGCTTAACTTGCAACTCTGCCAGCAGACTTCCATCATCATACAAGCTCAGATGTGTAAACATCGCCCTCAGATCCGACACTACTTTCTGACTTAGGGCATCCGCCACTATATTCGCCTTGCCCGGATGATACTCTATTGAACAATCGTAATTCTTCAGTAATTCCACCCACCTTCGCTGTCTCAGGTTCAACACTTTCTGAGTCAACAGGTACTTAAGGCTTTTGTGGTCTGTGTAGATCACTGACTTTTCTCCATAGAGATAGTGCCTCCATACCTTAAGAGCAAAGACCACTACCGCCAATTCCAAATCATGCGTTGGGTAGTTAACCTCGTGTGGCCTTAATTGTCGAGACGCATAAGCGACTACTTTCCCGTCTTGCATCAGAACACATCCTAATCCGGTATGAGAAGCGTCACAATACACCACAAAATCCTTCCCTGCCTCCGACTGAATCAAAACCGAAGCTTCACTCAAGACCCTCTTAAGCTTCTCAAAGCTCTCCTGTTGCTTATCCGTCCATACGGAAGGTACTTCCTTCCTCAACAACTTCATCAAAGGTGCGGCTATTGATGAGAACCCTTCCACAAACCTTCTGTAATAGCCTGCCAATCCCAAGAAGCTACGAACCTCAGCCACAGACTTAGGTGGTTTCCAGTCCAACACTGCCTCAATCTTCCTAGGATCCACCCTTATTCCTTCTGCAGACACTACATGTCCTAAGAATGCCACTTCTTTAAGCAAAATTCACACTTGCTGAATTTGGCATAGAGCTTCTTCTCCCTCAACACTTGCAACACAACCCGGAGATGCTCATCATGTTCTTCCTCCGACTTGGAGTACACTAGGATGTCGTCTGTGAATACAATGACGAACCTATCCAAGTAGGGTTGAAAAACCCGATTCATCATATCCATGAACGCAGCCGGGGCGTTCGTCAAACCAAACGGCATCACTACGAACTCAAAATGCCCATATCTTGTCCAGAAAGCTGTCTTATGGATATCCACTTCCTTCACCTTAAGCAGATGATATCCAGACCTTAGATCTATCTTCGAGAAAACCGCTGCCCTCTTAAGCTAATCGAACAAGTCGTCAATCCTCGGCAAAGGGTACTTGTTCTTGATAGTCAGCTTATTCAACTGACGATAATCTATGCACATACGCATAGTTCCGTCCTTCTTCTTCACAAACAAGACCGGTGCTCCCCATTGAGACACACTGGGTCGAATAAACCCACGATTGAGTAACTCCTGAATCTGAGCCTTGAGCTCAACCAACTCCTTTGGTGCCATTCTGTACGGGGCAATTGACACAGGAGCTGTTCCAGGTAGCAAATCAATTCCAAACTCCACCTCTCTATCCGGGGGTATTCCAGGTAACTCCTTCGGAAAGACATCCACAAATTCCCTTACGGTTCTAACTCCACTAACTCCCTCTTTCTTCGCATCCATTGCACTAACGAAAGCCAAGAATGCCTTGCATCCTTTCCAAACCATCTTATCAGCCTTTAGTGCTGAAACTACGTTAGACAGGTAGTTTCTTCTTTCTTCTATCATAATTACCGCCTCACCCTCTGGCGTCCTTAACTCTATTCGCTTAGCGGCACAATCCAATATGGCTCGATGTTCCACCAGCCAATCCATGCCAAGTATGAGTTCGAATTCTCCGAAGGGTAGTTCCATTAAGTCAGCCGGGAATACTGCTCCTTGAATCTCTAAAGGTACTTTCTGAAACATCTTATTCACCATTACAGTTTGACCTAGTGGGCTTACTACAGTCATCTCCCTATCAGATAGTTCAGAGGCTATGCCTAGAGTTTCAACTACTCTACATGCAACATAAGAATGGGTAGAGCCAACATCAATCAAAGCAAAGTAAGGCTTGCCAAATATAAGGAATGTACCGGTTATGACGTCTAGTGCGTCTCCATCTTCCCTACGGCGAACTGCATATACCAAGCCCGGCTGTCTTGCCTCTATATTACCAACACCTCTGCCAAGTGTTCCACGTCCTCTTCCAGTACCATTTCCTCTACCATTCGGACCACGCCCTCGCTGAGGCTGCTGTCCGCCTCTTCCAGCCTGATTAAAACCCTGAGCTGCTGGTCGATTCCCATCCGGTTTCATAGGACAGTCCTTAGTCATATGATCCTTAGACCCACACTTGAAACATCCTCCTGTCTTCTTCCAACACTCTCCTAGGTGCTTCTTTCCACACTGGTCACAGGTACGATACTGCCCTCCTGTCACAGCCTGCTGACCTCGCAGCCCATCAACTCTAGGCCTCTTTTGAATATTCCCAGAAGACCCCGATGGTCCAAATCCTCTCTTTTGCTTATTTCGGTCCGTGTTCTGCCTCACAAAGTCCTTAATGCCTTCGACTACGTTAGCCTTCTCTACCAACACAGCAAACTCCCGCTCTTGTTACGGAGCTATCAATAACCTTAGATCGTCTCTCATTCTGTCCTCAAACTGGACACACCGCTCATGCTCCGTAGCCACGATTCCTCGAGCATACCGGCATAATCTTAGGAATTCAGCCTCGTACTCCGACACGGACTTGTTCCCTTGAACCAGCCCCAGAAATGCCTTCCTCTGCGCCTCTATATAATGAGTACCAACATACTTCTTCTGGTATACCGCCTTAACATACTCCCAAGTGAGTTCCTCAGCCGTACCACCATCCCGAATTGTGAGCCACCATTGATATGACTTATCGCGAAGAAGGGACACCATTCCTTTCACTTTCTCCTCAGCTGTCAGATCCAACTCACCCATAATTCGCTCGGTCGCCTCCAACCAATACTCAGCAGTACTGGGTGCCACACCAGATACGCCACGGAACACCTCAGCTCCATTGGCTTGGAGTCGCTCGGGTATAGATTTCCGAGCTCCCATATTTCCACCTGCTCCAGCCACCATCTCCAGAACTCGTAGCACCGCCTGTGATACAGCATCATCCCCCGTCTGATCTTGCTGCTCAACGCCAACAGCTGGTGGTGGGGGTGGTGGTGGTACCTTATTTTCAGACCCTTGACCCGACCTAACGGGTTCCGACACAGTCATTCTGCCTCGACCACGTCCTCGCACATTACGGCCACGTCCCCTAGAGCTCATGTCTACGATCGCGCTTTAATCTGATTTAAGAAATTTTATGTATTAGTATTTGTTCCACTGTTTATCCGCGAACAATTTTATGATAAGAGCTTAATAGTAGTTCTTACGATCATTCAGAGTTTTCATTTCAAGTTTTCTACCCTAATTCAGAGAAATACATACATTCAATAGTATCTATCACACACACATTCATCATTCGAACATTTTTGTCTGTTCCTATCCCAGGGGTATTTTCGTCATTTCTCCTATAGGGGTATTTTGGCTCTAAATCGAGGTCCATTGGAAAATCTTAATAAGTCAAGGCACTCTGGAATTTTCAAACTCGAGGGTATTTTGGAAATTTTTCCCAAATCAAAGATGTTGCAGAAATTTTGGAAATCGGGGTTATTTTGGTAATTTCGTAAACCAGGGGTAATTTGGTAAATTTTCCCAATCAGGGTATCTTGAATTTTTGCAAAATAGGTTTTTTTTGGATACTTTTGCAAAGTAAGAAAATTTCATTAAAATCGAGGGTAGTATGGTACTTTTAGAAACCCAGGGCATTTTTGTAATTTTGTAATATCCTGAATTAGGGTTATTTGTGATTGTATTGTTTTGCATGAGTTCGGATTGTCGTGTTGTTAAGTGAGATGTTCTAGAGTTTAGGAATAAGCCAAGGGTAGGCCCGAGCTGTAGGAAAATTTTTGTTTTTAAGCTTTAATTAGAGGGAGCTGAAGGGAGGGTAGGCCCGAGATGTCCATGAACATGGACGGTTTTGTGGACTAAGGGAGGAGTCGATTTTGTGGTGGGTTTTGGGAAAAGTTGGTAGCTTGGGAGAAATTTCATTTTTTGGTCTTTTTGCTCACCCAAAAGCAATAGTGTTTCTCTCATCTTTTCCTCTTGGCCGAATATGCATAGTGAGGTTTGGGCATTCTTTTTGTGCTATTTTGTTGTCTAGAAAGCTTGTGTGTTTTTCTTTTGGAAACCAAAATAGGAGATCACTTGTGCACTATTTTCTTTCTTGACCTTAAGCCGAAACCATTTGTGCATCTTCTTCTCTTTTACCTTGCTAAGGCCGAACCTACTACACTCCCACCTCTCTCCTTGTCTTTTCCATTTTCTTTTGCTCAAAGCCGAAAGTACCATCTCTTCCCTTTCATCTTTTTCTTTCTTCTCTCAAACTCTTGTGCCGAAATCCTCTCCACCTTCCTTTGCCGAATTCCCTCTCTTCCATTTTACTTTCTTTTTCTTCCTCTTTTCCATTCTAGCCGAATTTTATTTGTTGTCTTTAATCAACCATAGCCGAAACTCCCTTCATCACTCAACCATTTTGCCAAAATTTCCCATTCCCTTTTTGACTTGTCTTGGCCGAATATCAACAAAGGTAAATCTCTTTTGGGTTCTTCTCTATTCGGTTTTGGAGAAGGGTAAGTGTTCTTGGCCGAAACTCCATTCTTACTTTCTCTTCTTCTCTGTCGACACACATAGGTGAAAGCCTAATCCGGTACTTGTTGATAGTGTTATTAATCATTAATGGGAACCGATTTCTCCTAGGTTCTTCAGGATTGTGGAAGCAGTCGATTTAAACCCCTATTCTTTAGCGATCGAAGTTGGTAAGTCAAGTGGTAAGGATCTATGTTGGTTCATCATTCTTTAAGTGGTTGAAAAGCTGAAGGCTTTTCAGACTAAGGTTTGTTGTTGGCCGAATGGCCTATGTTATTGATCTAAGTGTTGGCCGAATGTAGGACAAAGAGATCTAGTGCGGTCGATCGGGTCTTCGGGATTTAGAACTTGCGTTAGTAATAGGTGTGTAACTTACACACTTTATAACTAAGTAAATATGTTAATAATCTGAATGTGTTAAAAGCCGGAAACTGTGTAGATCTTGATATGTTACCTATTGGGTATGAGCAAGGATTCGGGTAAGTCCGTTTCGATATGATTTTGCTATATGTTGTTTAATACCATGATCTATGATATACTTACTGTATGTTCATATTTGAGCATGATGGCATGATTTGCATAATATTTGCACGGTTATGGGTGATATGAGAGGAGGGGGAATATTTGATATCAGTGTCTTTGGGACACCAGAGGTTTGGCACCTCCAATGGATTGGTACCACAGATTATTTCGTGTCTTTGGGACACCAGAGGTTTGGCACCTCATAGCGACTCGTCCCAGTGGCTTAGTACCACAGTGGGTTGGCCCTACAGTTGATATATCGGGATCGTCGCCAGTGATTTGGTATCACACGTAGGTTGGCCCCACACTTGGATTATTGATATTTCGTGACTTTGGGTCACCAGAGGTTTGGCACCTCATAGCGACTCATCCCAGTGGCTTAGCACCACAGTGGGTTGGCCCCACATTTGTTATGATGGGATTGTCGCCAGTGATTTGGTATCACAACGTGGGTTGGCCCCACAATTGGATTATTCGTGACTTTGGGTCACCAGTGGTTTGGCACCACACTATTGTTGGATATCGTGACTTTGGGTCACCAGTGGTTTGGCACCACTAGTGGTTTTGGTACCACACGGGGTAGAAACGGAGTTACGGATGGCTAGGTTTGGGTGCATGATATATATATTGCTTGGTTATGATTTGTGTAAGCTTGTTGCATTAACCGGGAGAGGGATTATGCACTGAGTCTTGGTGACTCACCTTCTCCCTTATCTTTTCAGGTGATTCGTAGATCGCGGATGAGGAGCCGGGTGGACTCGAGGTGGCCCATGCAATAGAAATTCGGTTTTACAAGGACTTTGGTTTGGGTACTTTATTTTATTTAAATTCGGTTTTTTATATTTATTAGGATTTGTAATAAGGCCTTTTAAATTATGTTTTGAATTATTCATATGCTTTGGATTAGACTTCGAACATGGTTAAGTAAATTACTTGATTAATTTAATAATATGAGCGCAAGGTTTTCTAAACTACAAAATGCAAAGGTTTTCAAAAACTTTACCATCGGGTAATACAAATCACTTGATAATAAATGACAACTCAAATGTTTTCGACAACTTAAATGGTTTCCAAATTTAAACTTTCCACACTTAAATAGAAATGGTTTTCAAATTAATCATTTGGGTTTCTTTTAAAATTACATAAAGGTTTTCTAACCTATGATTCGACAACTAAGTTTTATAGTTTTATTTCCAGGATTTCAAAGTAAACTATCAGTTTTTAACTAATCATGCACCTGATTTCTACAAACATAGAGCAACAAAGAGCTTTCCACAAAAATTTATTTGGTAACTCAATTTTCTTCAAAATGTTTTCCTCTGTGACATGCCAGATTCGGTCATGGTGTGTTGACCGGGTTTGGGGTGTTACAATTTGGTATCAGAGCTAAGTTCAAAGGCTCGGCTGTGGGCCCAAGGCCCAAAATGTTTTAAAATATGGTCTTAAAACATTTTGTTTGAAATTATATGATTTGAAAAGCATGGCACTGAGTCTCCGGCACCGATCCGCCCAGGTAAGTATCTCAAACTGTTGCTTTTGATGATATGATTATGATGATGATGGCATGACTGAATAGTAGTAGAAACTACTCTAGAGACCCAAAACTATAGGTTGGATGTACTCGCGAAACAACCTCTTATTAAAACTTTTCATAAAACTGTGCTTTAAAGAAAGTGGAATAATGACTAATGTATAAAACTTTTAAATTAGTTAAGTCGAGACTTTAGATATGAGCACTTGAGGTCGGGGTCGTAATACGCGTGGACACGGTCGGGGTAGGATGGCGGTGTCTGAGCCAGTGAGGTCTGGTTAGGGGTCGGAAAATGAGATACCAGCACCACGACCAGCTGTAGGTGGTGAGTTTCAGGATCAAACGGGGGATGACGCAGTGTCTCAAGCGATGCTGCGAGTTCTTGAGAGGGTAGCTGGAGTAGGTGGAGGCACGGGAGCTCGGAAATCTGTACCTGAGCGACTCCGAGCCAATGGAGCTGAAGTATTTCAAGGTGTTTCTGGTGTAGCTCCCAGTACGGCTGAGTATTGGTTAGAGGCGACGGAGCGAATCATGAATGACTTGGATCTGAATGCTGAGGAAAAGCTGAAAGGGATAGTGTCGCTTCTTCGGGATGGGTCATACCAGTGGTGGCTCACGGTGCGGGATAGTGCTGCAGCGAAGGATCTCACTTGGGACTATTTTAAGGCGGCGTATCAGAAGAAATATGTTGGCTCTAGCTACATTGATGCGCAGCGGAAGGCATTTCTGAGATTGGTTCAGGGGAGTAGGTCCGTATCAGAGTATGAGGAAGAATTTTTAAGATTGAGCCGGTATGCTGGAGGTATCGTGGCTACGGAGCACGAGCGATGTGTCAAGTTCGAGGACGGATTGAGGGATGAGCTGAGATTGCTGATTGCTCCACAGCAGGAACGAGAGTTTGCTGTGCTAGTAGAAAAGGATAAGATAGCCGAAGGGATAAAGGAATCTATGAGGCAGAATCATGACAGGAATAAACATAAGAGAAGTTTTGGATCATTCGGGTCGGCCGGAGATTCTCAGAAGAGGGCTAGGCATGGTGGGTCGAATCAGGCAGAGAGGCCTGTGGCTGCTAATCAGGGACCATCACAGTGTAATCAGTGTGGGAAATCTCATTGGGGAGAATGTTGGACCGTTGGCAAAGGATGCTTTGAATGTGGCTCGCTGGATCATCGTGTGAGGGACTGTCCACGTAAGCTAGCCAGGAATCAGTCTGAGGGTCAGGGTCGTGCTCAGATCAGAAATGAGGGACCGCCACCGCAGAGGGGTCGTGGTAACGGTAGAGGAGGTAATGGTTCTGGCCGAGGTCGTGGAGCATCAGGCAGAGGTGCTGAGGGTGTAGATGCGATACAGCCAGGGTTAGTTTATGCAGTCAGGCGTCGTGAGGAGGAAGATGTGCCAGATGTGATAACGGGTACGTTCCTTATTTCCGGAATACCCTTTATTGCCTTGTTAAATATAGGGTCAACTCATTCATGTATTGCTAGTGAAGTATCTAGAAATTTGAGTGTGAACTTTGAGACTGTTCATAGAAAGTATGTTAGTTTTATTAAGATCAGAGTGCGCAGCAAGAGCGTAGTGTGGTGAGTGAGGATGCACGACTGTTAGTTAGTTGGAAATTTCGAGGACGAAATTTCTTTAAAGAGGGTAGAATTGTAATATCCTGAATTAGGGGTTATTTGTGATTGTATTGTTTTGCATGAGTTTGGATTGTCGTGTTGTTAAGTGAGATGTTCTAGAGTTTAGGAATAAGCCAAGGGTAGGCCCGAGCTGTAGGAAAATTTTTATTTTTAAGCTTTAATTAGAGGGAGCTGAAGGAGCTAGGGGTTAAGTGTAATTCGTGGGGAATTTTAGCACAAGAATTGGCTTGGTAAAGTGGCAAGGAGGCACCACTTAGAGCCTTGAAGGTGACGCCACAAGTAGTGTGAGGGGGCTTAGGTTCGAATCCCATGGATGGCAATAAGGTGA
The DNA here is from genome assembly GCA_005393395.2 of Gossypium australe. Classification (NCBI taxonomy): domain Eukaryota; kingdom Viridiplantae; phylum Streptophyta; class Magnoliopsida; order Malvales; family Malvaceae; genus Gossypium; species Gossypium australe. Next base: position 51,419,336 of record CM016614.1, read on the forward strand.
CTTTTATTTTTGCTTTTGTATGGAATGTGTTGGTCAAATTTTATTTATGGTAAGGATGGACTTTTTCACTTATGGATAGTAGACTAAGGAAAAAGGCAAGTGTTTATTTAAGGTATGGAATCAAGGAGTTTTGGTATGATAAGAGGACATAAGGCATGGATTAAGGGATGAGGTTTGGAAACTTTTTAATGGCATTTTGTCCATGAACATGGACGGTTTTGTGGAATAAGGGAGGAGCCAATTTTGTGGTGGGTTTTGGGAAAAGTTGGTAGCTTGGGAGAAATTTCATTTTTTGGTCTTTTTGCTCACCCAAAAGCAACAGTGTTTCTCTCATCTTTTCCTCTTGGCCGAATATGCATAGTGAGGTTTGGGCATTCTTTTTGTGCTATTTTGTTGTCTAGAAAGCTTGTGTGTTTTTCTTTTGGAAACCAAAATAGGAGATCACTTGTGCACTATTTTCTTTCTTGACCTTAAGCCGAAACCATTTGTGCATCTTCTTCTCTTTTACCTTGCTAAGGCCGAACCTACTACACTCCCACTTCTCTCCTTGTCTTTTCCATTTTCTTTTGCTCAAAGCCGAAAGTACCATCTCTTCCCTTTCATCTTTTTCTTTCTTCTCTCAAACTCTTGTGCCGAAATCCTCTCCACCTTCCTTTGCCGAATTCCCTCTCTTCCATTTTACTTTCTTTTTTCTTCCTCTTTTCCATTCTAGCCGAATTTTATTTGTTGTCTTTAATCAACCATAGCCGAAACTCCCTTCATCACTCAACCATTTTGCCAAAATTTCCCATTCCCTTTTTGATTTGTCTTGGTCGAATATCAACAAGGGTAAATCTCTTTTGGGTTCTTCTCTATTCAGTTTTAGAGAAGGGTAAGTGTTCTTGGCCGAAACTCCATTCTTACTTTCTCTTCTTCTCTGTCGACACACATAGGTGAAAGCCTAATCCGGCATTTGTTGATAGTGTTGTTAATCATTAATTGGAACCGATTTCTCCTAGGTTCTTCGGGATTGTGGAAGCAGTCGATTTAAGCCCCTATTCTTTAGCGATCGAAGTTGGTAAGTTAAGTGGTAAGGATCTATGTTGGTTCATCATTCTTTAAGTGGTTGAAAAGACGAAGGCTTTTGAGACTAAGGTTTGTTGTTGGCCGAATGGCCTATGTTATTGATCTAAGTGTTGGCCGAATGTAGGACAAGGAGATCTAGTGCGGTAGATCGGGTCTTCGGGATTTAGAACTTGCGTTAGTAACAGGTGTGTAACTTACACACTTTATAACTAAGTAAATATGTTCATAATCTAAGCCGGAAACTGTGAAGATTATAATATGTTACCTATTGGGTATGAGCAAGGATTCGGGTAAGTCCGTTTCGATATGATTTTGCTATATGTTGTTTAATACCATGATCTATGATATACTTACTGTATGTTCATATTTGAGCATGATGGCATGATTTGCATAATATTTGCACGGTTATGGGTGATATGAGAGGAGGGGGAAGATTTGATATCAGTGTCTTTGGGACACCAGAGGTTTGGCACCTCCAGTGGTTTGGTACCACAGATTATTTCGTGTCTTTGGGACACCAGAGGTTTGGCACCTCATAGTGACTCGTCCCAGTGGCTTAGTACCACAGTGGGTTGGCCCCACAGTTGACATATCGAGATCGTCGCCAGTGATTTGGTATCACACGTGGGTTGGCCCCACACTTGGATTATTGATATTTCGTGACTTTGGGTCACCAGAGGTTTGGCACCTCATAGCGACTCGTCCCAGTGGCTTAGCACCACAGTGGGTTGGCCCCACAATTGGATTATTCGTGACTTTGGGTCACCAGTGGTTTGGCACCACACTATTGTTGGATATCGTGACTTTGGGTCACCAGTGGTTTGGCACCACCAGTGGTTTTGGTACCACACGGGGTAGAAACGGAGTTACGGATGGCTAGGTTTGGGTGCATGATATATATATTGCTTGGTTATGATTTGTGTAAGCTTGTTGCATTAACCGGGAGAGGGATTATGCACTGAGTCTTGGTGACTCACCTTCTCCCTTATCTTTTCAGGTGATTCGTAGATCGCGGATGAGGAGCCGGGTGGACTCGAGGTGGCCCATGCAATAGAAATTCGGTTTTACAAGGACTTTGGTTTGGGTACTTTATTTTATTTAAATTCGGTTTTTTATATTTATTAGGATTTTTAATAAGGCCTTTTAAATTATGTTTTGAATTATTCATATGCTTTGGATTAGACTTCGAACATGGTTAAGTAAATTACTTGATTAATTTAATAATATGAGCGCAAGGTTTTCTAAACTACAAAATGCAAAGGTTTTCAAAAACTTTACCATCGGGTAATACAAATCACTTGATAATAAATGACAACTCAAATGTTTTCGACAACTTAAATGGTTTCCAAATTTAAACTTTCCACACTTAAATAGAAATGGTTTTCAAATTAATCATTTGGGTTTCTTTTAAAATTACATAAAGGTTTTCTAACCTATGGTTCGACAACTAAGTTTTAAAGTTTTATTTCCGGGATTTCAAAGTAAACTATCAGTTTTTAACTAATCATGCACCTGATTTCTACAAACATAGAGCAACAAAGAGCTTTCCACAAAAATTTATTTGGTAACTCGATTTTCTTCAAAATGTTTTCCTCTGTGACATGCCAGATTCGGTCATGGTGTGTTGACCGGGTTTGGGGTGTTACAAATTTTGTAAATTGGGAATATTTCAGAAAAATTTTGTAGAATAGTTTTTACAAATCAAAAGGGTAATTTGAGGATTTTAAAACTAGGGTTTTTATAAAAATACGGCTAGTCCCTTTCGGGTTTTAGTTATTGGGTTTAGCCCGTGAATAAGTCCTCTTGGTTAGGGTGAACCGTCACTACGCACCAGGTAGGATTCGAGTGGAGAGGAGGTGAGTCACTAGGACTGCTTAAATACCAAGCTCCCACCGAAACCAATCCTAGACATGCGCACAATGGTTGCCACACCCTAACTCGGTGACTTAGTCACAGGTTTGTTTAATTAGGCATTAAAGTTTTATGTAATTGTTGGGGTAAACTAGTCCTATAGTTCCAGTACTTAATATACTAATCTACGTTCCATTTATTCCCTTCTACAAATCATACTATAAATCACACAATAGATAGGGGTACTTACCTGGTGGACTTCGGGTCGGAGACTTAGGTGCCATGCCAGAAAAACCTGCTCAATTCCAAAAAGATTTTCATAAAACTTATTTGGGCTCGATTTGAAAATGTTGTGGGCTTTAAACCCAAGGCCGAGAGTTTTAAAACTGGGCTCTGATACCAAACTGAAACACCCCAAACTCGGCCCATGAGCCTCGACCAAATCTGGTATGTTCCTCGAGTAAAACGGTTCAAATTCGTTTGTTCTTTGGAAAACTTGGAGGGTTTGAATTGGAAAGTCTGGGTTTTAATAAAACTTTAATTACGTACTTGAAAACAACAAGTTAAAAAGTATTTGCCAAGTTTTTAAGGTTTACCTTTAATTTTGAAAACCATTTGTGTTTAAGTGTCAAATATGTAGAATTTCTTTTGAAAACATTACATAAACTTTGAATTGTCAAAAATCGTATCGTACTGAATTAAATAACATGCATGCATAAAACAGTTCAATACTACTGGCCTTATTACATCAAAACAAAACCCAAAATAAATTCAAAGTACTTAACATAAAAAGTCCAAATAAAATAGATTTCATGCTGAGCATGGCCACCACAAAGCTCCTGCCGACCCGGTCCATCACTGAGCGTCACCTGAAAAATATCCCACAACGGGGTGAGTCAAACAGACTCAGTGTGTAACAACCAACACTAAGTCCCAACAATTCAGACATATCAGATCATTCAAATACATATAGCAATTAAATATAATGATGCAATCCCGACCCAAACCTAGATAACCATCCGCTACACATCACCCGTACCAACCATCACACCGTGGGGACTACTAAGTCGACCCTCCATCCGCTACACACCATCGAAGGCAGTCGCTGCAGACGATGTGCTCATCGCCCTTATATATATTGTGGCATAGCCACCAGATAATATTTTGTGACATAAGTCACCACATTCAGATTTCGTGACATAAGCCACCACATTCAGATTATTGTGGTATGAACCACCAGATCACTTCCCCTTAATATAACACCCATATGCCCCATATATCATACAAATCATGCAAAGATTATGCCACATTCTTTGTTTCACATTCTTACCAATATTCACATATGTGTCATAACAGACATTCATAATATCACAACTACAGTAGTAGTAAGTTAACGTACCTGAGTACTTTGTACCATTGCATGGTACCCTTAGCCACATCTTACATAATTCTTATTAACACATTTATTAAGATATAACCATAAATCTATTAAGGCTTAGTGTGGGGTACACACCTGATTTACTTAACGCTTTCACTGGAATCCCGAAAATCCTAATCTAATCCTCTAGATCTCAAGTTCCTACATTCGGCCAATCCTTAAACACTTTAGCAAAAGCCATTCGGCCAAACAACCAAATCCCGAAGGATTAACACACTTAAATCCTTACCTTGCTGTTGATTTGATTACTAATCAAAGCCCGAAACTTCGCGATATCTCTTCCTTACAATCGGCCAACTACTAAATCACTTGACTTGGTTAGTTTCGGCTTTTGAACATTTAAGAAACAGATCAGAATCCCTAAGTATGGCCTTGGCCGAATGTACATATGTACTTACCTTGCGATTTTAAATCCCGAAAAGTGCTACTTGATTGGGGTATCTATCGAAATCACTATGGCATATGTTAGATCTAATTCTAACATTTAATCATAATAAATGGCCCTTGGCCGAATATCACATAACTTACCTTGGATATTGCAATCCCGAAACCTCCTTATAGTCGACTATAACAAATCCCGAAAGAATCCTTCATAGTTTCGGCCAAAGACATTAAGGGGATTAGTACCTTGATTTCGACAGTCAGTGAAAGAAAAAGAATTGTATTTCAACATAGAAGGGGTTCCTTACCAACTTAATCAAATGTCCTTCCTTGAAGCAAGAAATTCGGCTCTTGCTTAACTGATCCAATAGGCTCCTAAGGGGTAGAAGAGCATTCGGCTATGGCCACCAAGTAGAGGATTCGGCTTCAACAAGGAACACAAAAAGGAAGGGTATGAAGCTTTAGGGGTTACGGCAATGGTGGTATTTTGAGAGGAGAGTATTCGGCCTTTGATGAAAAGAAGAGGAGAATGTGGCTTGATGAATTTCGGCTTATGGAAGTGAGTAGCAAAAGGAAGAAAAGAAAAGGGACACAAGCTGATCTTTTTGAGAATTTCGGCACAAATGAAAAGATGAGAAGAGAAGAATTTTTGGCACACTTACCTTGCTAGCATTAAACCGAAAATACCATCCCCCTGTGCCCCATATTCGGCCAACTCCTCATCCCTTATCTAGTCCCTTATTTTTCTCTTTATCCCTTCATTTAAAATTAATAAAAATAATCCATCATTTATCCCTTATCTCAGCCGAATTTTAGAAAGTATTAAACTCATCCCTTAAGTGCCTTAGTGTCGTCCACTGCTGCTCATCCATGCAGCAAAATAAAACTCCTTTTTGCTTCCCATGCAGCTCGAACTTAGGCCCTTTCCCCTTGCTTGTGGCGTCACTTACTAGGCCTTAAGTGGCGCCTTGCAGCCACTTTAACAAGCCCAATTTCATGTCCAAATTCCCCTACTAATTTTCTTAAGGCCTTATCAGACTTAGCTTCCTCTTTTAAACTTAAAATCGAATAATTTCTAAAGCATTCACCTACACACTAAGGTTCACAAAATTCATAATACACATTCACAACACACATAGGCATGCTATTTCATACATTTAAGCAATATGCACAAGCCCTAATTCCCGGATATTATAACCACGATTTGCCTATCTGAATCCGATGTCGACTCCCTTCCACAACCTGGCGGGAAGTCACGAATCACCGACACCCTACGTCGTTTGAACTTGGGAGCAGAGGCTACGCCCTTAGGCTCTCTTATCGATACTCCCTTAGAACGGCTAACACTCGCCTCCATGAAGAAAGTCTCAATCAGTAAGATACCACGATGAGAAATGGTGGTTGTCTAATAAGAGGGTTTCGGCTCTTACCACCACTTCCCAAATTCGAAAGATCAAAGAGTAGAGGAGAGAGTTGTTTAATACCTAAAACAAACGGCCCAGACAAAGTTGTTGATCCAGTTATAGCAGAATAAACAGAAAGAGAGAAATTGAAATAAATCAGAGAGAAACTTCCTACCTTGATCAGTGATGAATCGAACTTCCATAGATTCGGCCAAGCATGTTAAGAGAATAAAAGAGGGGATTAACCGAAAGCTAGAATAAAGAGAAATTGCCGCTTGGCTATGCACAATCATAAGACCGAAAAAGAACAAAAAGAGAAGAGAAGAAATTACCGTTACCTTATGCCTACAGATGAGTCTAAAGAGAAAGTGAGATTCGGCCACCCCACTAAAGCAACAGATTCAACCAAGAGAGGAGGTGATCAAACACACAGAAAAGAAAAGATGAATTGTTGAAGAGGTTTGGCTTATGGTAACGCAAAAGAAAACAAATGGTAATGGAAAGATAGAAAAGAGTAGACGAGAAGAGGGGTGCAAAGAAGTTTCGGCCAATGCCCCAATTGAGGAAAAGAAAAGATGAAGAAAAAGGGTTGAGTATTTCGGCACTAGCAAGAAAGAATTGAAAAGAAAAGACCCCAAATGTTTGAGTAGCCAAAAACCAAAAACGCAAAAATACTTAACACTATCAGAGAATTTCGACACACACACCTTAGGAGATTTTGGTTTCCTCACTTCTACTACCCAAAGCCGATTTTGCTCCCTAACTCCCCCTCTTAGCCGAATTACTCATGTCCCCCCATGCAGTTCCCATTTTTGGCCAACCATTCACCCACCACCAAATCCCATGATTTTCTCCTTGATCTACTCCCCCATTCACTTTCCACCACCTTTTCAAAATAATTGACTAAGCCATCCCTCTCTCCTACAGAGTTTGGCCTTCACTCAACTACCTCTTGTCTGAACACAAAAATAAAAGCCTCCAGAATGTTGCATGCAAGACTCGAACACTCTCCCTCCTCCATGTCCCCATGTGATGCCATCCACCTTGCCACTAGCTTACTTGTTCTAACAAACTACCAATAATTTCCCTTAAATCCTGCTCCACTAGCTCTCCCCACTTAAGTGCGCTAAAACCCAAGATTTTACCAGTGCTTAAACTCGACCCCTGGCCTCCCCAAGGCCCCTAAACACCCTTAAACAACACACAGAACCAGCATATCATGCAGTTGTACAAATTTACAGACCCCTAGATTTTAGGATGTTACATCAGTGCCCTGTAAACACTTCGGTGTCCCTGTTTGCACAACTGTGCCCATGTACACACTTTGGTGTCCTTGTCTGCACAATTGTGCCTCTGAATGCACTTTGATGCCTCTGACAGCACATTTGTGCCCCTGAATGCACTCTGGTGCCCCTGATTGCACACTAATTCTCCTGATTGCACTTTGGTGCCCCCTGTTTTGCATCTATGATGCCCTTGAAAATGAGTGAGGTTCGAGTATATGAACCGGGTAATGATGAACTTGATTAAATGATAAGAAGAATTACATAGAGTTGACATAATCTTATTATGATGAATTCTTGAAAACTTATAGACAAAGTAATTGATAATTTTATTTATCAGGTTATAATTTTTAAGTGATTCCTTCACTAAAAGCAAGTCAAGTAGAATTTACACTATGATCTTACTAAGCCATTTAAGCTTATTGATTTTTCTTGTGTCATTTTGTAGTTAACAATTGCAGATGGCTCGAAGGATCAACTTTAAAGCTCACACTATCCAATTACTTTTGGTAGCTTTTATATCTCTTTTTGGGTTGTGGCATGTATATAGGTTTTATTGTAAGAAAGTTAATAATAGAAGTTTGGAAGATATGAAAAGTTATCTAGTATTTGTGATTATGTTATGTGATGTTGAATGGTAAACTTTAATAGTATGTTTAAAAGATAATAGTCTGGTTGATTATGACAGTTGAATTGAGGTGTGTTAATAGATAAAGTTTTGGTGTAATATTTGGTTATAATTGAGGTACCTATGAATGGTACATTAGTTAGAAGTTTAGGTTACTAATTTTGATATGTTTTAAGTGTATGTTTTGATTGTTTTGGTAATTGGATGGTTTGTGTTTTAGGTACCTTATTGGGCAAGTTTTGGCTTGATTTTAGCTTGTTTAAGGAGTTAATTTGGAAGCACACAGCGTGAGACACGAGCTATCACACGGCCATGTGCCATACATGGTTATCCCACACGGCCATGTGTGATCTTAGCTTTAGTGCAACTTTCACACGGTCTAAGATACGGGCTAAGACACAACCGTGTGTCTCAAGGCAGTGAGTTACATGGGGCTAGCACACGGCCTGTGACATGGCCGTGTGAGCCAAGTCAGTGAGTTGCACTGTAACACCCCTTACCCATATTCGACGCCGGAACAGGGTACGAGGCATTACAAGACTTATACACAATTATACAATGCCGAGACCTGACTTTCCACTCCAAATTAAAACTTTCTGTAACACATCTTAAACAAGCCTACGAGACTTAAATCACACTTTAGGAATAGTTAGGGCTCAAATCGAACTCCCTTGAGGCTCCCAAGAAGTTCTTAGAAATTTTTCACTAAACAATCCACACGCCCGGGTGGAGGAAGGGACATGCCCGTGTGGCATATCACATGCCCGTGTTCCACACCCGTGTGGTATTATTTTTCAATTCAAACCTACAGGGGTTTTCACATGGCCGGACACACGCCCGTGTCCCTCACACGGCCTCGACACACCATTGTCTTAGCTTGTGTGCAAAAACCATGGCATTCTGTTTCTGACGTCATCACCCCATAAATGTCACACGGCCAAGGTACACGCCCATGTCCTTCGGTCGTGTGGAGAATTAAATTCCCAAGTTCAGGTGTAGACCTCATACGACCTGGGCACACGCCCATGTCCATGGCCGTGTCTCCCACACGGTTGAGACACACAGTCATGTCTCTGCTCGTGTGGTTACTACTGAGCATACTGACTTGCAAACCTAGCATGCATGGGGACACACGGCCTAACCACACGCCCATGAGGTTGACCGTGTGTCACACACGGCCTAGACACACACCCGTGTGTCTCCCCTTGTGGACAAGAACAAGGTTATTTGCCAAGCTCTTTCTATCACCCCAACTCATACAAACATACATCACACTATACCTTCAACCTAGTCATGCATAATTAAACTAAGTAAACCAATCATGTATCTTGCACATTCATGAATAACCTCATCTTTTCATAGATTAATGAGAAAGAGCCATCAACTATGGCCTTATACAAAAGAGTTCATCTTTGAATGAGCCAACACATTTGGCCAAAACAATGACATTCAACTAAGTCTAGTCCCTATACATGCCATACTCAAAATGCTAACTATACAAAGATGCACTGATAGTGCGGGTGATCCTTTGCTTATCTCTGTATCCCGAGTTGGCCCTTCGACACTATAAAACAAGGGAAAAGAGAAAGGAGTAAGCTTTAAGCTTAGTAAGTATATATGTAAAAAATAAGCATCATACCATATGCTAATCAATCAAAAACATTACATATTATGTAAGAACAATTCATGTTCTCATAATCATGGTTACTCATCTCAACTCTTACCACCTCCCAACCACATATCATATACATTGCTTACAATTACTTGTACTTATGCTCTGCACTTGTCACCACAAAGCCAGATACAATTTCACTTAGTCAAGTTTCTTGATGAACCCTTCAGAATGAAACAATATACCCGGTGGTTTCGCACACAGCCCACCATTAATCAATAATAGGATGGTATCGCACACAACCCACCAACAATGATAATTACAGTGGTATCGCACACAAACCACCAAAATGATAAAATATATGATGGTATCGCACTCAGCCCATCGTTAATAAACAAAAGGTGGTATCGCACACAACCCACTAAATTTACATATTTACGGATATTCATCCGTACCCATATTTCTCTTCCGAAGATTCATCCGAGAATTTTCACATTTTATACTATTTCAATAATTCTCACCAATAATCAATTACATCCACACAATGCATTAGCAATTAAAACATACGTAATAGGGATGTATCGTTTACACATAAACTTACCTCGGTGCAAAATATGTTAATTTGCGGTTTAGTCCGAAACCTTGGCTTTTCCCCGGTCAAGGTTGATTCTGCGTTCTCCTTGATCTAAAATAATAAAATTTATTCATTTAATCACTACATAAATTCAAGCACTTCAAAATTTCTACTTTGGCAAAATTGACCATTTTGCCCTTATACTTTGGCAAAATTACAATTTTGCCCCTAGGCTCGTAAATCGTTTTTCATCAAATTTCCTCATTAAACAAGCCTAACTGAACATTTATTTCTATTATAACAATTCACAATACCAATCATTTCATGCATTTACTACTCAATTTACACCTTTATAAATAGGTCCCTTTTTAGGTGTTTTCATGGAAACACCTTTCACAACAATTGTATATTTAACACCCAAGACTCATTTTCTTCCCTAAAACTCAGAAAACAACATAATTAATCTTATGGCAAGTCCCTAAACTTTCAACCATTTTGCAAAATAGTCCCCTCATTAGCTAGCTTAAGCTTTCAGGGTTCCAAAAGTACAAAAATTATCAAAAATAACCATCAAGAACACTTACTAGCAAGGATTGAAGTGGCTGAAATTTTCAAGCTTCTAGACTCCTTCTCTTACTGAAATTTTTGGTGGTAGGGAGAATGAGAAAAGATGATATCTTTTCTTTCTTTATTTTTCTCTTATTTTATTCATTAAGTCACCAAAACTCACCTAACCTTTGGCCGGCCACCCCACTAAACAAGGCCTAATTGCACATTAGGGACCTCCAATTAAAATTCTTTATCTATTTAACACCTCTAGCTTGAAAAATAGAACTTTCGCACTTTATACGATTTAGTCCTTTTTCGCAATTAAGATGCAATCACCAAAATTAATGCACCAAAATTTTCATACACTCATATAATTATGTCATAACACATAAAATAATATTAAAACTAATTTATCAAACCTCAAATTAGTGGTTCTGAAACCACTATTCCGGCTAGCCCCAAAATCAGGCTGTTACATACACGGTCTATGACACGGGCTGGGAAACGACCGTGTGTCCTTAATTAAATGTTCACTTGGTCTAGGTTGTGTCCCAAGGAATGCATTGTGGCGAAAAACTATGTAATTTTATTTTTTTCATTTATTATCTAGAAATAGAACCATGGAAAACTTAGCTGACAATTTTATTTTAATTACCTATAACAGCCCATTTTTAGTCAAATCAGAACAGTGGTTTTGGAACCACAAATCCGAGGTTGAAATTATTATTATTTTATTATTTTAATATTTATAGCATGATAATATGTTTGTGCAAAAATTTCGTTAAGAAATTTTATCGTTTGATTAGTTAATTTGATAAAAAGGACTAAATCGCATAATGTATAAAAGTGCTATTTTAATAGTTAAAGGTATCTATTAGCTATGGATTATAAAAGTAAGAGTCCTTAAGTGGTAATTAAACCATTTTAATTGTGAGCGGACAAAGATGGGCATGCATTATATGATTTAAATGAATTATAACCAAGGTTAATTTAGTAATTTAGTTAATTAATATGTAAAAAAATAAAACAAACAAAATATCATCTTTATTTGTTATCATATCCATCGAAAATAGAAGAAACATATGTTCTTGAGAGCTTGCAAGGGCTCGGCAATTGCATGGTTAAATTAGTAAGTGTTTTTGACCCGATTTTTAATGATTTCTATGTTTTTGAGATCGTTGCAACTAGGTCTAGCTAGCCAGGGACTAATTTGCAAAATTGTTAAAGATTTTGAATGTTTCCATTGATGAATATGTATGAGTTTTGAAGTTTCTTGATAGATTATGAATGCTTGTTGATAGATATACAAGTTTTGTTAAGTGATTTTTAGTGAAAATGCAAATTAGGAGTTAAATTGTGAAATGTGTAAATGTAGTGGTTAAAATGTAAAATAAGTGAGAAATATGGGCTGATATGTGCATTAGAGAAATTCGGCTAGCATGGGTTATGCTTGAATTTCATGAATTTGTGATTTTATGAAATAAGGACTACATTATAAAAGTTGTGAAACATTAGGGGCAAATGTGTAAAATTGCCTTAATGAGTGTTTTTGACTAAATTGAAAAGAGATATAATTAAATAAGTTAATTTTGATTACATATAGATCAAGAAAAGTGAAACTCGGATCTAGATCGAGGGAAAAACAAAGTTCTCGACTAATCGACTAGTGTCGTCATTTTTATATCCGAGGTAAGTTTGTATGTAATAAGCATTGTTATAATTATGCTTTAAATGCTTTGATATTGCATAAATTGTGTACACGAGACTACAGTCATGTTTGATGATGATTTTGCTATATATGGCACTTAGTGTGCGAGATCAAGATAGCTTCGGCTATGAATGACACTTAGTGTGCAAGACTAAAATAGCTTCGGCTATGTATTGGCACTTAGTGTACGAGATTTCGAGTATTTGACAGTATTTCGAATAGGTATGAGCTCGTTACAGATTGATACTGGTATGTACATGGATAGTATGAGCTTTAAATCGAAGAAGTTATGGAGTTTGCATATAAGCATATGATTAAGCATGTGACAGGTTTGTTATTTATCATGAATTACATGTTAATATGTTCAAATTGATGATTTGTGTATTTATGATTAGTTGAGTTTATTTCATACTAGCTTACTAAGCTATAAATCTTACTTTGTTTATTTTTCCATGTTTTATAGTGATTTCAAAGCTAGCTCGGATTCGGGGATCGTCGGAGACATCATCACACTATCAAACCATCACTTTGGTAGTTTTGAGCTTATGGTTTGGTCATATGGCATTTGATACGAATTGTCTCGGGTTTGAAAACGAATTGTAAATGTTGCCTGATCGTAAATTAGGTAGTTTTTCGTTTAGATAACAAAAGGGGTAATTTTATTGATAATGTCTTTGAAAAATAAAGATAGGTAAGTGGTTGAGGTGGATACGAATTTGAAACAAGAAAGAACCTTTAATAAAAATTAAAGACCCGAATCTTATAAGCTTCAAATTGATGAAAGGAGTTTTAAATAAAAAAACCGAGACCCATTATCTAGCAAGATAGGAACCAACGGTACAGATAAATGAACGCCACACCCGATAGGATGATAAGTTCGAAACAAGGATAGAATGACGCCACTAGAAACTAGATAAGTCAATTCGAACCGTGAAGAATTAGGAGAGTGAATTAAACTCACCAAAATGAGAAATATTCATTCCTCCAAAAAAAAATTTTTTTTCAAATTGCAAAGGTCCAACCTATTTATAGGACAAGTGGTCTTCAAGAAATTTAAATTCATGAAAGCTTGGAATTCGGCCAAGGAATGCTTTTAGCCGTCCCCATGCTTTGAATAATTTCATGAAAGTCAATTTGCATGTGCTGCTCAATTGTTTAAAATCCTAGCAATTAAAAATCATTCAATCATGCTCCATTTTAGCCGTCCACTTACTCATAAGAAGACAAGGGAATATTTCATTCATGTTAAACAATCCCATTTAGCCATGCTTCCACTCAAATGAATTGAAGTTTTGTTTTGGCTGCACATTCCTTCTTCATTGCCGTCCAAACCAATTTAGAATAATATGGCCCTTATCTCTCACGCATGCTTCTACTATGCCTTCATCAAAGCATTATTTAATTCAAGGATGGTCAAACCCCATACCCCATGTTTTTTCAAATTAAAATTCTCTCCTTCATGCACCAATTCTTGCCGTCCCATGCTAGGTGCCATCCCACTAATTTAAAAATTCAATTCATCCATTCTTAGTGCCGCATGCTTCATCTTGTTAATTCCACCTTGATTAATTTATTCCAAAGTCAATGTTGTGCCGACCATGCTTAAGCTCCACCAAGCACATGTCTTTATTTGTTGATGACTCATTCCACTACAGCCGTCCATGCTTAAGCTCCACCAAGCCTTGTTGCCGCATGCTCCTTGTAAGTGCCAACATGGTTGATTAAATTAATCCATAGCCAAATACCTTGTGCCGCATGCTCCATGTAGTTTATTATTTATTCAAAACAAATGTCCATGCTTTCTCAATTACATGGATCCTTGCGTTCATGCTCCAAGAATTAAAACCCATGCTTGTGCACCATTTGTTGTTGCCGTTTGTTCCACTAGTGTCCATGCATCATTTTATTTAACCCATGATTTGTGGTCATCCAACTTGCATAAAAAACGTGGAGCAAACTACAAAACATATAAACCAACATTATTAGTAAAATTCGACTGACATAGTTAGCACAGATTTTAATCACTTTATTTAAACACTAGGTAAAACACACTAGTATTCAACTTCGACAAAGGACATATTAAAAACTCATACTATCTAGATAAATTAACATGAACTAAGAAAATGCAGTAAACTAATTAAATGGCTGAAAATAAATCAAACATGCGTAATAAAGTGTTGAATAAACTAGCAGTCAGACTAGCTAGTATATTCAACTTCAAATAAATTGTAAGAGTTCAGCATGTTCTTGGGCTCTTTTCTATCTGTATTCCAAATTTGTGCCACCAAAGCCGACATGGCATCTTTGAATTGTTTAGCACGGGCACGCGTAATTGGCCCATTAGGTAGCTCGATTGGGTCTTGGTTGACTTCCGTCACAGGCTTCTTAGGTGAGTTCGTATCATCCCCTCCCTCTTTAAGTTGATTCGTCCTCGAATCATCACCTACATCGAAAGGAGACAGATCAGAGACATTAAAACTTGCATTCACATTATACTCACCTGGTAAGTCCAATTTATAAGAGTTGTCATTAATTCGCTCAAGGACTTGAAATGGACCATCTCCCCTAGGAAGAAGTTTGAATCGTCTTTGCGCGGGAAACCTTTCTTTTCACATATGAACCCAAACCCAGTCTCCCGGTTCAAAGCGAATGTGCCTACGGCCTTTATTGGCTCGTTGCTCGTACTCCTTAGCTTTTGCTTTTATGTTGTCCCTAATCTTTTGGTGCAACTGTTTAATATATTCAGCCTGGTGTTTTCCATCTACATGCACAAGTTGATTAGAAGACAAAGGTATTAGATCAAGCGGTGTTAATGGATTAAAACCATACACAACTTCGAATGGGGAACACTTAGTAGTAGAGTGTATAGAGCGATTGTAAGCAAACTCCATGTGTGGTAGGAAATCTTCCCATGTTTTTAAATTCTTCCGAATGATTGCTCGTAACAATGTTGAAAGAATTCAATTTACCACCTCGGTTTGACCGTCCGTTTGCAGGTGGCAAGTGGTGGAGAATAGTAACTTGGTTCCTAATCGTCCCCACAGTGTCCTCCAAAAATGGCTAAGAAATTTTGCGTCTCGGTCGGACACGATAGTCTTAGGCATGCCATGCAACCTAACCACTTCTTTTAAAAAAAAGATTAGCAATATTCACAGCATCATCAGTTTTATGGCAAGCTATAAAGTGAGCCATTTTAGAGAATCTATCCACAACCACAAATATTGAATCTCGTCCATTCTTGCTTCTAGGCAAGCCAAGTACAAAATCCATAGAAACATCAGTCCAAGGAGTTTCAGAAATGGGTAAATGTTTATACAAACCGTGCGGATTAGTTCGAGATTTAGCCCTTCTACGGGTAACGCATCTATCACAATATCGTTCTACATCTCGTCGCATCTTAGGCCAAAAGAAGTGCTCTTGGAGGGTGGCTAAATTTTTAACAACTCCGAAACGTCCCATCAATCCACCACTATGAGCTTCATCTACTAACACCTCTTGCACAGATCCTTGCGGAATGCATAGTTTACCTTCTCGAAACAGATATCCATCATGGCGGTAGTATTTCTCGTAGGCTCCCTTTTCACATAACTTGAAAATTTCACCAAAGTCAGTATCATTCGCATATAGGTCCTTAAGAAATACAAACCCCATCAATTTAGAATCCAACACATTTAACAAAGCATACCTTCGGGATAGTGCATCAGCTACTACATTTTCCTTACCTTTTTTGTATTTAATGACATAAGGAAATGATTCAAGAAATTCTACCCACTTAGCGTGACGCTTGTTGAGTTTATGTTGCCCCCTTAAATACTTCAATGACTCGTGGTCGGTATGAATCACGAATTCTTTGGGCAGTAGGTAGTGTTGCCATGTCTCTAAGGCTCGAATTAGAGCATATAGTTCCTTGTCATATGTCGGGTAGTTTAAGACAGCACCGTTGACCTTTTCGCTAAAGTACGCAATGGGAGGTCCGTCTTGCATAAGTACAGCTCCAATACCTAACCCTGAGGCATCACATTCTAACTCGAAAGTTTTGTCAAAGTTTGGTAAAGCTAATAATGGTGCTTGAGTCAAACAGTCTTTAATTTTCAAAAATGCTTTCTCTTGTTCTTCTCCCCAAACAAAGTTAGAATTCTTACGGATTACACCGGTTAATGGTGCGGCCAACGTACTGAAGTTCAGTACGAACCATCGATAAAAACTAGCCAGTCCATGAAAGCTTCGAACTTGGGAAATATTTGTCGGACGGGGCCATTCTTTGATTGCTTTAACCTTCTCTTGATCAACTTCAAGGCCTTCCGAACTGACGACAAATCCTAAAAACACAATTTTGTTAGTACAAAAATCACATTTCTGCAAATTTGCATATAAGGTTTCCTTTCACAGAACTTCTAGAACAGACTTTAAATGTTTCACGTGCTCATCTAAAGTTTTACTATAGACAAGTATGTCGTCAAAGTATACGACACAAAATCTACCGATGAATTATCGCAACACGTGGTTTATGAGTCGCATGAACGTGCTTGGGGCATTTGTTAGCCCGAATGGCATAACGAGCCATTCATAGAGTCCTTGCTTCATCTTTAAAGCAGTCTTCCATTCATCACACTCGCACATACGTATTTGATGATATCCGCTTTTAAGGTCGATCTTTGAAAATAAGCTTGCTCCACTCAATTCATAGAGCATGTCATCCAATCGCGGAATAGGGTATCGGTACTTGATCATGATCTTGTTGATGGCTCGGCAATCTACGAACATCCTCCATGTTCCATCCTTCTTAGGAACTAACAAGACGGGCATAGGACAAAGGCTTAAACTTTCGCGTACATAGCCCTTTTCAAGAAGTTCATTCACTTGTCTTTGAAGTTCCTTCGTCTCTTCCGGATTGCTTCGGTAAGCTGGTCTATTTGGAATTGCGGCTCCCGGCACAAAGTCTATCTGATGTTCTATTCCACGAATAAGAGGCAATCCACTTGGAATCTCTTTCGGGAATACGTCTCGGAATCCCTGTAATAAAGACAAAACAGCGGAAGGTAACTTGTCATCAAAATCGTTAGTTCCAAAGAGACTTTCCTTGTACATAAGTACCAACAGAGGTTGTTTTAACAACATAGACTTCCGGATTTCTTTCTCTTTAACATAAAAACTTTCTTTTTCACTCTCATCCTTTGTTTCCTTTTCTTTTTGTTCCCACTCTCTCTTTTTATCACTCATTTTCTTGCCCCTCTTTTTTTCTAAATTCTTTTCTTTTTCTTTCTCATTTTTCCGCTCACTTTCTTTTGATTTTTCAATTGATGCTTTCATCTTCAATTGATCTTCGTAAACTTGCTTGGGTGTTAGCGGGGCTAGTGTCACGTTCCGGCCCAAGTATTTGAAAATGTACCGATTAGTGTAGCCATCATGGATCACTCGCTTGTCAAATTGCCAAGGTCGCCCAAGCAGGGGATGTCCCGCTTGCATCGGTACCACATCACACAAGACCTCATCTTGATACTTCCCTATTGCAAAGGAGACCAAAACTTGTTTTGTGACCTTAAGTTCTCCCCCGTCGTTAAGCCATTGCAGTTTATACGGATGGGGATGTTTGGTGGTAGTCAATCCGAGCTTCTCCACCAGTATGTTTCTGGCCACATTAGTACAACTTCCTCCGTCAATAATGAGGCAACAAATATTCCCTTGTACTTGGCAACGCGTATGGAAGATGTTTTCGCGTTGTTGTTCATTTTCATCGCCTTGTAAGCTAAGACTCCTTTTTACCACTAAAATCTCTCCATTTTTGGCTTGTTCTACTTTTTCCTCGTCTTGGGATGTCTCACTAGCATCATCTTCCCTTTCACTTCCGGATTCAATCTCGCCATTGTCTCGAATAAACATAGTGTTTCAGTTTGGACATTGACTTGCAATATGGCCTCGACCCAAACATTTGAAACACTTAATGTCTCGGGATCGGTTCGGAATAGCTTCCATTTTGCCCTTACTCGTCTCACCGCTTGGCTTGTTAAACTTAGGTGCGCTAATTGCTTCTTTGGTTCGACTCGGTATGTCCCGTTTGTTGGTCACTTGCCCCCATTTAGATGTTGAAGCATTATTGGGGATTGCTCTAGGCGTAGCTTTTCGTTTTAGTTGTTTTTCGACCTTTATTGCCATGTGAACCATATCGATGATATCGATGTAATGGTGTAATTCTACAACATTTGCGATATCTCGATTAAGGCCAGCGCTAAAGCGTGCCATTGTGGCTTCTTGTTCTTCTTCTACATTGGCTCGGATCATGGCCACTTCCATTTCCTCGTAGTAATCCTCCACGCTACGGTGACTCTGAGTTAGGCTTTGCAACTTTTGATGCAATTCGCGGTGATAGTAGGTTGGGATGAATCTTTTCCACATTAGTGCCTTCATTTTCGCCCATGTAGATATTGGATGTTCACCAATCCGTCTTCGGCTCGTTGTTAATTGATTCCACCAAATAATGGCATAATCAGAGAATTCGATGGCAGCAAGTTTCACCTTCTTATATTCTGAGTAATTATGGCATTCGAAGATTAATTCAACCTTTTTTTCCCACTCAAGGTAGGCTTCCGGATCGGACCGCCCTTGGAAAGCAGGAATCGCCATTTTAATATTTTTCAAGTCGTCATCAGCCCATTCTCGATCTCTTCGCTCACGGACTCGTGGACCTCCTCTCCATGCATTGTGTTCGAAAGCTGGATTGCTGTCAGCTTCACTCGGTTCGTAGATGTCGTTGTCATGTAGCCAAGGTTGTTCTTGTCCCCTTCTCAGAATTGGAGGGGTGTTTGTTCGAGGTCTCTGTTCATTTCTTCGGTCCAATCGCTCGTTGATTGATTGGAACAAACGTGTGATTTCTCGCATTACGGTTTGCAAATCAGGATCTCTTCCTTTAGGATCATTCCTTCGGGGTTGCAATCCTCTTCCAACCCCGGCGACATCTGATGCTTCGTCGCTTACTATTTGTAACACCCCAAACCCGGCCTAGACGTTACGACCGGATCTGGCATGTCACATGAAAGGAATTTCTAAAAACTGTGCGTTCGTTAAAAAGTTCGTATTCTTTATATTTGTTGTGAAAAATCGAGTTTAAGTAATTTTGAATAAGAAACGATTTATTAACATTTTAGGAAAATCCCGAATTAAACATTTAAAATAATAAGCAGTAACCAAATTAAGAGCTAAAATCAAATAAAATACCATAGGCCTTATTACATAACAAAATCCCAATATAATAAGTTCAAAAATAAGGTAATGTAGTTTACGGAAGAAATAGTAACGCATGGCCACCTTGAGTCCTCCACGGCTCCCAATCCTCTATCACTGGGAATTACCTGAAACATTTAATAAAAAGAGGGGGTGAGTTTATGAAAACTTAGTGTGTACACCCTCATCAATAAGATCATGCATCAAAACAATCCGGGCCGAAGCCCATTACAATAACGGTGGCAATTAGGCCTTAGCCCAAAATAGCCTCGGTTGGGCCTTAACCCATATCATATGTCACATATCATATATATAAATCTGGGCCTAAGCCATCTCAGTAATATAATCCATATATGCAATGCATTAATGCCCATACCAGTCGAACACTCCGTCTCCTGTCCAACCGTGCACTACTGTGGGGATTTAATCGACCCACCCATCCGAACAATCCTTATGTAACACCGGTTGCGGCATTACCTTAACGGTGCAGCATAGCTGCTCGATGGCTAAAAAGCCTTCGGTGGATCCACAGTCGTCAAGCGACCATGCGATCCTATTTGCACTTCCCCTTTCAATATCATATCCCAAGCCCATGCAACATGTCATGACATAATAATTCGTGTATGCAGTATGACATGTATGCAAATCATATATCAAATATAACGTATGAAACGAATTACCATCATAATCAGAATAATAATATAGACATAATCAAGCTAACCAACCTCTAAGGGTATAACAGTAATTTTACCTACCAGGGTATTTTCGTAATTTACCCACCAAGGGTGTTTCGGTAACTCGCACCTGCAATGGCCTTTCCATAGGCCCAAATGTCGACCCGAGGACTCGGTTACCATTTCTAATCGTACCGGACTATTGGGCCTAAAACCCAATTTTGGCCCATTCGGGCCCACACGCTCGTGCGGCCCACCTAACACAAATCTAGCCATGTATATGAGATTCACCTAGTCTAGTTCAACATATACTAAACAATCATACAATTTACTCATGTGGGCCCACGGGCCCATTGGGCCCATTTCGGCCCACTGTGGCCCAAGCAGCCACAGCCCACCAGAACACTATTGATAGCCTCAACTATCGAGTCGAAGCCCCCACACGTGCGCTCGAACGCCCGTGCGGCTACTATCACCGTGTGACCGGCATTTCGACATTTGCCGCTCTACAACTAGAGTAGAGAGAGTTACACACCTGATAGGAATCTGGTGCTAAACCGCGCTGCGACCACTCCTGTGCCCAAACGCCCACCAAGGTATGTTAACTCCCCTCCTGGAATGCTCTTTATATAGCTAGCTCTTCACCTTCCTTCTTTGTATCTTTCCGATGTGGGATCCCTTCGTTAGTAGAGTTTAAATTCAACTCAAAACTCTTGCCGTCCAATTCGCAAAATAAATACTCCATTGCTTGTCATGAGATTCGAACCCAGGCTCTCTTGCAACATAATCCACGCCGCTAACCACTTGGCCACAAGCTCCTCTTGTGTCTTAAACCATGCGCAACTAAATATAAATCCATAGCCAAATTCTAAGGTCCAAGCAAAAAGAAAACCAAAATGCAAGAGCCAAGACTTGAACCTTGGACCTCCTTCCTTCCTTATGGCGTCACCCCCTTGTCTCTTATGTGGCGTCGCTTTGCCACTACACCACAAACTCCACTTGTGTCATTTTCTCTACATTTTATTCTTAAAGCCTACCTACCAACTCCCAGGGTTTTTTCCACCTAAAACCAAAATTTCCCCAAAACCAAAGTTCGATCCCGGGACTTCATAAGAAGCCCCCCAGCCTTCTAAAATCACTCACCTAATAAGTCTAACTTGCATCCAAGCCATTCTAAAAAATTTTAAACGCATCTACGCCAAAGACCCATTGGGCTCAATCCTACTAGGCCCAATTTCGGGATGTTACACTATTCGTCGTTCGGGACTCCTAGACATGTTAAACAAGATTAATGAAACCTCACTACAATCCTCACTTGTTCACTACAAAGAAATTATTAACACTCACACTCGTGTTTTCACTCAATTTCTGGCTTTTCTTTCAATGTAATCTCTCTCGCCTTTTACCACTCGAATTCACTCTTTTAGATTCTAGAAGGTTGTCTTCGACTTACTAGCAACTCGTAGGTCGTTTCAAAGAGTTAAAAGGGTAAAATTGTTTCAGAAAAAGGTAGGTTTTAGAAGGGTAGAATGTTGGTAGGTGGTGTCGGAAAGTAAGGCTCGATAGTAGAGGTGGTGAATTATGAAGAGTTTGAAAAATCCAGATATTACGACAAATTTTTTTTTCTTTTTTTTAACTTACTCGAAAAAAACTCGAGATGACAAAATGTGCCTAATTTAATTGGCTCTGATACCAACTGATACGAATCATCTCGGGTTTGAAAACGAATCGTAAATGTTGCCTGATCGTAAATTAGGTAGTTTTTCGTTTAGATAACAAAAGGGGTAATTTTATTGAAAATGTCTTTGAAAAATAAAGATAGGCAAGTGGTTGAGGTGGATACGAATTTGAAACAAGAAAGAACCTTTAATAAAAATTAAAGACCCGAATCTTATAAGCTTCAAATTGATGAAAGGAGTTTTAAATAAAAAAACCGAGACCCACTATCTAGCAAGATAGGAACCAACGGTACAGATAAATGAACGCCACACCCGATAGGATGATAAGTGACGCCACTAGAAACTAGATAAGTCAATTCGAACCGTGAAGAATTAGGAGAGTGAATTAAACTCACCAAAAAGAAAAATATTCATTCCTCCAAAAAAAAATTTTTTCAAATGACAAAGGTCCAACCTATTTATAGGACAAGTGGTCTTCAAGAAATTTAAATTCATGAAAGCTTGGAATTCGGCCAAGGAATGCTTTTAGCCGTCCCCATGCTTTGAATAATTTCATGAAAGTCAATTTGCATGTGTTGCTCAATTGTTTAAAATCCTAGCAATTAAAAATCATTCAATCATGCTCCATTTTAGCCATCCACTTACTCACAAGAAGACAAGGGAATATTTAATTCTTGTTAAACAATCCCATTTAGCCATGCTTCCACTCAAATGAATTGAAGTTTTGTTTTGGCTGCACATTCCTTCTTCATTGCCGTCCAAACCAATTTAGAATAATATGGCCCTTATCTCTCACGCATGCTTCCACTATGCCTTCATCAAAGCATTATTTAATTCAAGGATGGTCAAACCCCATACCCCATGTTTTTTCAAATTAAAATTCTCTCTTTCATGCACCAATTCTTGCCGTCCCATGCTAGGTGCCATCCCACTAATTTAAAAATTCAATTCATCCATTCTTAATGCCGCATGCTTCATCTTGTTAATTCCACCTTGATTAATTTATTCCAAAGTCAATGTTGTGCCGACCATGCTTAAGCTCCACCAAGCACATGTCTTTATTTGTTGATGACTCATTCCACTACAGCCGTACATGCTTAAGCTCCACCAAGCCTTGTTGCCGCATGCTCCTTGTAAGTGCCAACATGGTTGATTAAATTAATCCATAGCCAAATACCTTGTGTCGCATGCTCCATGTAGTTTATTATTTATTCAAAACAAATGTCCATGTTTTCTCAATTACATGGATCCTTGCGTTCATGCTCCAAGAATTAAAACCCATGCTTGTGCACCATTTGTTGTTGCCGTTTGTTCCTCTAGTGTCTATGGTTCTTGTATCATTTTATTTAACCCATGATTTGTGGTCATCCAACTTGCATCAAAAATGTGGAGCAAACTACAAAACATATAAACCAACATTATTAGTAAAATTCGGCTGACATAGTTAGCACAGATTTTAATCACTTTATTTAAACACTAGGTAAAATACACTAGTATTCAACTTCGACAAAGGACATATTAAAAACTCGTACTATCTAGATAAATTAATATGAACTAAGAAAATATAGTAAACTAATTAAATGGCTGAAAATAAATCAATCATGCGTAATAAAGTGTTGAATAAACTAGCAGTCGGACTAGCTAGTATATTCAGCTTCAAATAAATTGTAAGAGTTCAGCATGTTCTTGGGCTCTTTTCTATCTGTATTCCAAATTTGTGCCACCAAAGCCGATGTGGCATCTTTGAATTGTTTAGCACGGCACGCGTAATTGGCCCATTAGGTAGCTCGATGGGGTCTTGGTTGACTTCCGTCACAGGCTTCTTAGGTGAGTTCGTATCAGCATTTATAGGATTATGGTCATTTTTATATGTAT
The DNA here is from genome assembly GCA_005393395.2 of Gossypium australe. NCBI lineage: Eukaryota > Viridiplantae > Streptophyta > Magnoliopsida > Malvales > Malvaceae > Gossypium > Gossypium australe. The sequence continues at coordinate 51,443,274 of CM016614.1, forward strand.
TTTGGTAGTGAGTTTTTCCATTTGAGATGGCTTGTGAATGGTCATGTTTTGGTTTGTATATATAGCCATGAGACTTGGCTTAACTTGGTTAGTTTGGTTATGTATATATATAAGTGTACATATGTTTTATGTTATGTGATTGTGGTTGGTTTTGCAATGCTATTAATAGTTGATATTGTAGATGTCAAATGGTTGATAATTGAGAAGTTATGTGCTTGTGAATTGGTGCATAATGATGCATGTTTGGAAAGGTTTAATTAGATGATTTGAATACGTGAAGTTGGTATGTTTTGAATGAGTAAAACATGAGTTTATAAGCATGTTGGTTATTAGTATTAGAAATGGTATGATTTAGCCTTGTTTATGGTTAAGTTAGATGTTCATTTATGCTATGAATTTGTACCATTTGGGTTGTGTAGGTACATGCAAATTTGGGTGGCAAATTGGCTTGGTATGTAACACCTGAAACCCGGCCTAAACATCACGACCGGATCTGGTATGTCACTTGGGAAGAAATTGTAAAACTTTCGAGCTTCAAAAAATTTTTAAGTCTCTTTTGGAAAATCTCCAAGTTTAATAATTCGTTTGAAAACTCAATAATCACTTAAGGAAAAAATTTTAATTAGCCCAATCCTTGTGTTTAGCTGACGTTTGAAAATATATGTTGTTACATTAGATTAAGCTAGAAATTCGTCGTCAAAATCCGTTTGCAAATTCTTTAATTAAGTTGTGAGAAAAACTTTCAATTGCATGTTGTAAAAACGTCTTATCAATTGTTTGTATTTAAAACGTTCAAAGTTTAAATCGAAATTAAACCAAATTAAAGTGGCCTTATTACATAACAGAATCCCGAAAATTAAAGAAAAATGAAGTTTTATTAAATAAAACCGTGCATGGCCACCTCGTAGTCCCCTCCGGCCCAAATCCACTGCACTATGTATCACCTGCAAAAATGTTAAGCAGAAAGGGTGAGTCAAATGACTCAGTGTGCAATTTCCAAACACCATCACTGGGTCCTAGCCCATTTAAAATACCATTTGGGCCCTAGCCCCCTTGCATAATCACATTGGGCGAAGCCCACTCAGAATCGGATTGGGCCTTAGCCCTATAGCACAGTATAGCAGATAGCATATGCAAAATGATGCAAACCCAACCCAGCCTAAATATCCAACAACTACACACCACCCGTTCCTGCCAATCACACCAGTGGGAATTTCTACAATCGACCCTCACAGCTACACACCATCGATGGCAGTCATGCTGCAGTTAGCTGCTCATCGTCAGCGTTGTGACAGAGTCACTAGATTATGTGGCATGGCCACCAGAACAAAGTGTGGCAGAGCCACCAGATATTGTGACATAGTCACCAAATACGCTTTCCCTTCCAATTAATAACATATACCCATTCACATGCAACATAAATTCATGATGTATGAATGCAGCTGATATCGACATATATAAGATGTTCAGAGTATACATTACATCATGTCAACATAATCGCTTATATAGTATAATCAGAAGTCACTAACCTGATGTCTCGTCTTTACCCTCCATGGGTAACCCAACAGCCAATACTGAAGTTTCAGCATTTAATATTGCATACACAAATTAACAAAACAACAAGCAAAGGTGTGAGAATTACACACTTGTAAACGCAAAGAACCAAACTCTCAATCTCGCTGACACCCTCACTTGCAGGAATAACAGCGATCTACCTATCCCAATCCGAAGCCGGCCCACAACCCAATGGAAAATCCCGAACAGCTGACACTGCGCGCCTTTTGAACTTAGGGGCAGGGACTACGAGTCCAACCTCCTCCCTTACTTGGCTGGCATTTGAATCCATGAAAAAATCTTGGTCAGAAGACTGGGTTAAGACATTGAAGAAGATGAAAGTGAGAATAGATACTTAAAACGAAGAAGTTTCTTACCTAGATCGATTGAACCCGAAAGCTAACAAGCTTGTATTAAGAAATCAGCTGAGTCCCTACACAATCACCATGTTAGAATTGGTCCTCCACAAGGATTGAAAAGAATGGCCTTTCGGCCAAACAAGCTGATAAGAATCCCTTATGACCTATTCGGCCAAAAACACTTACCAAGATCCTCTCCAAAGCAGACCACACAAGGAAGAGATGATGGAGCTACGTCCCTCTACCACTGACCAACACCCACAGATACGAGTCAACACCTTCGATTAGCCAAACCAAAGAGAGAAAGAAGAGAAAACGTGAAGAAAAAGTGAAGAAGATCCCTTACCGAAACTAGAGTGTACCAAATAGAAGATCTATGTTTGGCTATCAGCAAAGTCGACAGAAAGGGTGCCTACAAGATTCGGCTATGAAGGAGAACAACTTTCAAATAACAACCACTAATGCAGAGAGGAGAAATGGTTTGGCCCTCTTCCAAACGAACGGCCACAAAGATGAGTAGTGACTATGCAACAAAGAAAAGGGAAGGGTTATGGAGTAGAAAAGGATTCGACACACAAGGCACAAGTGTGAGATGAAATGAAAAGGGAGATGGGAGATATGAGAAAAGAATAGAAGGGAAAAGAGTGCCAAAAGGTTTGGCTTTACCAAATAAAAGAATGAACCAAAATAGTCTTAGGAGTTTTCGGCAAACAGAGAAAAAAGGTTGCAAAGAAGAGGAACACCAAATGCCGAAAAAGAGAAAACTCACCACCCAAAATTTGCTAAACACACCTCAAAATTTCGGCACCTAAACCTCCACCAAAACCGAATGCCTTCCCCATCCAAAGGATTCCCCTTTGACCGAATTTCCTCCCCCAACACTTCCCAAAATTCGGCCAACAATCTCCCCCACCTCAATCTCCTTGATTTCCTCCTACATTCCCTCTCCTCCCATCATTTGAATCGGTTTGAATGATTCAAACTCCACCTTTCTCTCATGGCCACCCATTTAAAATATTTGACCACTTCAACACTCCTTCTTGAAGTGTCCATGCCGAAATCCACCACCTCTCATCCTGACACCAAAAAGAATTTCCCAAACAGCAAGCTATGCGACTCGAACCTGCTCCCTCACTGCTCCCCTGTGGCGTCACTTACCTGCATCCTAAGTGGCGCCTCCTTGCCACTTTACCACTGCTTCCTTGTGTCAACAAACACCAGCAATAATCCTTAAAGCCTGTCCCAGCCAGCTCTCCCCTAAAGTGCCCAAAATTGAAATTTCTACTAGGGCTTCAGCGTAACCTCGAGCCTTTCCGGGGCCCCAAACATAACAAATTAACAGATAGAGCACACCAAACACACAAAAACATAGTAAATGCAAAGCCCCTAATTCCCGGATGTTACATGGTAAATAGCCTATTTTTGTCCACGTGGGCGTGTGTCTCAACCGTGTGTGACACACGGTTATGTTACACGGTCGTGTGTCCCCTGGTGTTGAAATTAAAATCAATTCAATATGCTCCACACGGCCCCACACACGGGCGTGTGACTTGGCCGTGTTTCATAAGTCAATATACCCTACAGGTTTGGCACCGCTAAGCACACGGCCTGGCACACAGGCGTGTGTGTTGGCCGTGTGACCCAAGTCAGAGAGTTACACGGGGTTGGACATGGGCTGGGACATGGCCATGTACTCCCATCTTGAATGTCCATACGGCCTATGACATGGGCGTGTCTGTTGGCCGTGTGAGACACACGGGCAGGCCACACGGGCATGTGTCCCCTGTTTTTGAGAAAATTTTCTAAGTGTTTAAAAAGTTTCCAAAGTTATCGGTTTAGTCCCAAACCACTCCCAAAGCATGTTTAGGGCCTCGTAGGCTCGTAATAGTGACAATGTGATTGTATTTGATAGGAATTACATTTAGTTGATTATTTTTTATTCGAATTGGATGGTTGTTTAAGTTGTAAGTCCAGTATTACTCCTTAACCCTATTCCGATGTCGAATATGGGTGAGGGGTGTTACATTACCTATCTCTTTATATATATGTTTTATAATTATTTATAATATTTATATTATTTAATGTTATAATAGTGATATATATGAGATGATCAATAGTTGATCGATTAAAAATAAAAAGTGTGGTAATGACAAAATACATGTGTTGTACTATTCTATTCACTTATTTAGGTTATTTGATTACTGTGAGAAGTTTGGTAATGAGAAGGTGCATATCTAGGATTGACTCTGGCTAGGAAAGGCTTGGTTTTTAAGTGGTCAATTTTGACTCACCTTCCTTTTCTGGAACCCTACCTGGTGCATGGTTCACATTCACTTCTTCGATTTTTTCCTTCAAAAGAAAAACTGAGAAGAATCAAAATTGTTTGTTTTTATGATTGATCAATTCTTGTGTATGAATGAATGTGAATATTATAAAATTTACATAACATGCCATGCATATAATGGAAGCATGTCATATAGATTAGGTAAGAATGCCACTAGGACTATTGTATGATCATTCTTGAAATATGGGATAAAAACCTTGCATGTCTTTTAAAATATTGTGTGGGAGAAGGTCTTTGAACAATACCTACGACCTCCATTGATGGTCCTTAAGTGATAGCATGATAAAGTTTCGAGCTGATTCCTACCCTGGCCGTACCCCAAGGTAAACTTTATCATGTGGGTTCACTGGATGGATTTCCTTTTAAGGACAACTAGTCATACTTGACTCTCAAAGAGATTTTCCAAAGATGACTTGATAACTTTTGAAAGGAGTTATGTTTTATGCCTTTAGACTTGGTTAGTTCCTTGTACTTAGGTAAGTTTAGTTGCATTTTATGATTTTCCCTTAGTGTTTTTAGGAAATTGCATTAAAAGGCTTGGATTGTGCTTAAATGATATTACATGTTACTTCTAATTGTTTGCGGGAAGGATTTGTTTGTTAAATGGAAAGTGTATAATGAGGAAAAGAAGTGAAGGTTTGCCATGGAAAAAGGTTGGACAATTTGCCAACATGAATGTCGTGGCAATGCCAGGAAGTGACCCAATCAACACTTAACCGTTATTAGCCCTATTGTACGTGTACCAGAAAAATTAGCCTAAAAAAGAGGAAAAAGATCATGGGATCATGAGATGATGGGTCTGCCCTAAAGGAGGAGATATAAAACCCAAAAATAAAAACTGACAGAGGGTGGAAGGAGAAATCCCTTAGATGAAAATAAAGGGTAGTGGTTGCGACAAGGACGGATACACAAAGGGGAAGACGAAGGCAGTCCCTCCTGGTCACTGGAAGACATTTCGTAGCTGAAGTTGTGGGCTGGACATGCGAAAGCTATCTTCCTGATTTCTACCTTTAATTATTTGTTTTTTGTTCTGTAATCTGATTTAAAGAAATGATGTTGATTACTATTTTTAATATGGATTCCATTCACCAATCCATGAGGTAAATCTCATAAGGTTGGGATTACTTGATGAAACTTTTATTTCCATTATTGGCCACAACTTAGATTAGTTTTAATTTATTGCTTCATTCAATGTTATTTATGAATAGCGTGTGTATAATCTCTAGACATAGGTGAATATGTAGCATGATTATAAAATTAATCTAATTCTAACAATGTTAGGTTAGTTAGATCGAAATTGAATGATATGAGCGAGTACTCGAAAGAATACTTGTAGCAGACTCTAGACATAGAGCAGTGTTTTGTAGAAAAAGGAGAAGAATAGTAGTAGGAACCAAACTCAAAGCCTATAGATATATAGTGCCCTAGGTGAGGTAACTCAAGGCCTAGCTCTTGAAAGAAGCAAACCAAAGTAGAACTATTCCGAGCAGTAGAATAAGATTGAACTTGTCGAGGCATTATTGGTTAATGAGGGTAGATTCTTAGTAATCCCAACCTTACGATTTAACATCGTAGATCCTTTAATCTTTGTTGTAGCATCTTTATTTTCACATCCTTTGTTGTTACTTGTTTACATATTATTCACGTAACCATTCTTGTAATTGCCATTGCATACTTACTATTGTCTTGCCATAACATTTTCATTTATTTGTTAGAATTCACATATTACACATACTAGTATTCCTTAATTATCTCTGCATTCTTATTACTTCTTTTTCCATAGCATTAAACACATTCCTTTATAATAACTTGATCAATTTATACCTAACCGATCCTTGTGGAGACGATCTCACTTATCAATTTATTACTTGATCTGACGTGTACACTTGCACAATTTGCTTAGCATATTCACACGCGACATGACTCACAAATGAAAGCATGCTCGTGATGGGTATTGAGCAGTGGTTACACACTCATGATCTTCTTTTATTAAATAGTTTCCCAAGAAATGATATTTAAGTTAGAGATTATGGCCAAACGTTAAAACAATCGCTGGTTCTTGTGGAGTCTTGAGAATTAAAATTCACGAACTAATTGGATGTAATCCATGTTCTTGCTAGTTAATCATGGGACCCCAAGGTGACATGATTGACGGGTGTGAGAATGATCATAGCAACGGAAACAAAATTCAAGGTTTTAATACAAAACACATGCTTCACACTACATTCTTGACATGTTGCTGAAATGAAAATATTTGTTTAATACAAATATAGTAATTAGTGAATCTTTATTGTTTTTTCAATTCAAGTATGTCTCCTAGTCCCCTTATTAGCATTCTTACTAAGAATAAATTAAATAGGGATAACTTTCGAGAATAGAAACAGAACTTGCTAATAGTTCTCAACTGTAAGAAACACAAATTCATTCTTAACGATACATGCCCTCTTGAAGCTCAACCCAAAGCGAGAAATCGTTGGAGATATTCTAACTCGATTGCTCAATGTTATACGTTAGCAAGCATGATTAGTGTGTTGCAAAAGCAACCCGAGAATTTTCCTACTACCAAAGAGATCATGAAACTTTTGGAGGATTTGCTCGAAGGCCAAGTCACATTGGCTCGACAATCCGCTATTACAAATTTGATGACCTCTCAGTAGAAACCCAACACTCCAATCAAAGAACATATGCTTAAGCTTATGGGTTTCTTTGCAAAAGCGGAGGACAATGAGGTTGAACTAGACATGAACTCTCATATTGAAATAGTGTTCAAATCCTTAACCAAAGAGATTGTTGGTTTTAGCGTCACTTACAACTTGGGGAACAAGGCGCTTACCTTGACTCAACTCCTGAAGGAATTACTGTAACACCATACACACACTCAAGATCGTTTCTGGAGTCGAGCACGAGGCGTTATTTAACTTAACTTACCACTTCGGGTATAAAAATGATTTATTTCATCATTCACGACAAATCTATCCATCTGTGCAACAGTCATTAATTTAATTATAACTTGAGTTACGAAACTTGAAATTTAGACCCGTAAATTTTCCCTGGAACTATACTCATATATCTTCTCACCATAAAATTTTCAGAATTTTTGGTTTGGCCAATTAGTACATTTTATTCATTAAAGTCTCCCCTGTTTCACAGTCCAATGGTTCTGACCATTCTTCACTAAAAAAAGTAATTATCTCAATGTACAATTTTTATATGTTGTTCCTACTTATTTATAATGAAAATAGACTCACTAAGAAATCTAGACATATAAATTATAACTCATAATTATGTTTTTACAATTTTAAATGTTTTACTAAATTCTAAACAGGGGACTTCAAATACCATTCTGACCCCGTCTCACAAAAATTCAAATATCATAGAATATAGAATTTCTTTGCTTACACTGTTTCTTTCATATGAAAGTGGACACAATGAGCTTTTATTATATATCTTATTCACTTTTTAATTTCATTTCTCCTATTTTTGATGAATTTTCAAAGTCACGTTACTGCTGTTGTCCAAAAACTGTTTCATTGCAAATTTTTACTTTTTCATACTTTCTTTGTAGTAAACATCACTTAGGTATCCATACAAAATAATTTGATTCCTATACATGCCATAACTTAAAACATTTCAAAAGCATTTATATACCAAAGTAAAGGCTTGATAGTGTGATACGAGGCTCTGACGATCTCCAATCCAAGTAAGTTCAACACACTATAAAACAAGGGAAAGGAAAAGAACGAGTAAGCTACTAATAGCTTAGTAAGTTACATGTAAACAATAAGCACTCAATCAATAATTAACATTTTCACATAAAATTAATTAATATCCTTCTTAGAAAATTTAATCACTTACACATGTACAATCTTACCAGTTCACTTGCACATACATTTAAGTACTTAATCATTATCACGTATGCTCATTCTTTCAATTATACCTGCATACACACTTCATCTCATATTCACTTTAATTTATTATTAATCCCGTTGAACACTCGAAATATACACGGATACATAGAGAATTAGCACATAAGTGCCACACTGATATGTAGCCGAAGCTACCACTGTAATGTAGCCGAAGCTACCACTATAATGTAGCCGAAGCTACCACTGATCAATAACACTGGAAATGTCCACCGGCCTGCTCACACAAGCTGTCAGGTGTCTGCAACACATGCTAGATCACACAGCACCTGGGGCTCACTATAACACTGTAACACTAGTCTCTAGTGATATATCACTTGTATCCACTTCTATTCCTAAGTTCAACCGGGAATTTACTCTTAACACTTATTTTAAACACTTTATCACTTGAATAATTCATGAACAATTTTTCTTCCACATTCAATATTAATTCACATATCAAATATAATTCACAATTTATAAAAATATTATTATTATTTACACATAACTTACGTCGGATGCAAAATGACTATTTTCGTAAATTAGTTGACAACCTTCTCTTTTCCCCGATCACCTTCACTATTCCTTCTTTCTTGATTATGGAGCTTGGAAGCTTGAAACAAACCCTAGCTATGGAGAACCCTTGAAATTTCATCCTAATGAAGAAGATGGACATATTTTGCCATCTTTTTCCTTTTTTTAATCTTTTAATTACTAGATGACTAAAATACCCTTCATTAAAAACTTTGGTTATTTCTACTTATGTATGTCCATTTTTGTCCATGAAAATACAATGGTCTAATTATCATTTAAGGATTCCCACTTTAAACCCCCATTACAATCAAGTACTCTATGAATTAGAACCCCTATTTAGCAACTTTTGCAAACAAGTCCTAATAGGCAATTTAAGCATGCAATCAATAAAATTTCTTGTCGATACTCTAACACATGTATTTAATCACTCGATAAATCATAATAATTAATCGTAATAAACTTTTATATCTCGAATTTGTGGTTTCGCAACCACTATTTTGATTAGGCCCTATTTCGGGCTATCACAATTACAATCCTATGAGTTGGTGTTGAATGGTGGTAAGTTGTTTTAGGAGAAACATGAGGCAAACTTAGTTGTCGATCCCTCGTCAAAAAAGAAACTGACTAAGTCTTCGGTTCCACCTTGTGTGGATAGGAAAACAGCTAAGAAGTCAAAAGATCCTAAAAAAAGTCAAATGTTTCTTCTGCAATAGGAATATGTATTTCAAATCAAACTGGAAGGAGTATTTGGATTACCTAGCCGAAAAGGGAAAATGTATGGAACTCTTTGTGGTTGAATTTTGCTTAATGGAAGAATCAATTGACATTTGAGTTATTGATTCTGGAGCCACTATAAACTCAAAATTATATAGGGTTTTCTATATATTTTTACCACTTTTTTATTGAATAAATATGGTAATCTTGAGTAATTGTTATTAAAATAAGTGAATTTTACTTAATTAGTAATATTGGGCATGAATTTATAAAGTATGTGAAATTGTGCTTAATTACATGATTTTTGTACATATTTTATATTATTTCATGTTAATTTATTAATATGTGATTTTTCACTATGTAGGAGGACCATTGAATATGTGATTAACGTGAATGAAACATGAACATGCACAAATCAATTCATGTGGACGGCAAGACCATGCAACTTGGGTCATGAGGTTGATAATTTGAATTGGTAAAAGATGTGCTAAAATATGGACATGTCTTCTGAATTATTAGACTGAGAAACCATCCAACAGGAGGGAATTAAAGCCCAGTTTTTGCACAACTAGATGGATGCCCAAAAGCAAGCTTTGGGGTATTTAATTGAAGGTTTTTACTGTTGGAAAATAATCAGAAATCAACCCAGCAACTTTGCTATTGAAACTGTCCACCCTATGGCTATTAATAGCCTTAGTTTGTATTCAAAATGAGGAAACTAAGTCATCCCCTTCTCCTTGAAATGTGGTCAGCCATGTGTGATAGAAAAAGAAAGAATTCAAATTATTTTTAGCAAACTCTACCCCTTACCTTCACCTATAAATACCATGCATCAATCTCTTAATCCATCATCCCTCATCTCTCATTCAATCTCTCATTCATCATTCTCTCTCATTTCCCTTTTCCTTTCCCTTGCATAGCCACCATCTCCCTATCCAACCTTTAGCCAACATAAGCTTTGTCAAAAGCATTCTTTGGTAGGCCACTTTAGGAACTCCTTAGCAAAAGAATCATCGAGCAAAACGGAGGAGCGCATCAATCAGAATATATTCAAAAGGTTGCTGAACTAAATAGAGTTTACTCTTTCCTCTTGTTATTTATTTTAATTATGTTTGCTTTGAGTTTATTGTTTTTGACATCAATGATGGTATTTTAAATCCTATTCGCTAGGATGATTATGTTAATTAAATAAAATTTATTTTATTCATGTTTAATATGTTTGGGACTCAGTTGATCATGTTTTCAATTAATATCATGATGCATTTCATTCATACGTGATTGGGTGCACTCAGATTAGCTGAGCGATCCTAACTAGACGACGGATAGTTGACACATAATTAAAAAGTGCAATACTCAATTTAGATCATTAAATTCCACTAAGTTGAGGTTCATAATATCTTTAGTTATCTCTATTATCTTGCATAATGTTTAGGTTTATGTGATTAAACTATTGCAAATGTAAATGTCCCTGTGACCTTGCATAAATAGTAAGAAACCCTTTGTTAATATGATCAGTAAAAAGCATATTTAACTAAGCAAAAGACTCCGAAAGGACTTGATCGCTGTGATCAGAGTCTTAAAATTTATAAAGAGAATGATCGAACCTGAAAACAAACTCTGACAATGATTAAAGACAAGTGTACCTATCGAACAGTAGTATAGCTTAGGCAAGACCGGATTGTCGAACCCAAAGGAAATAAAAGTACTAATACTAAATTTCTTTTTATTATCTAGCCTAAATTAAATGAAGTTGTTTAAATCTAATCTAACTACTACTAAGCTAAAGACGCAAAGACAAAAAGAATGAATTGAGAAATAACTCGAGGAAAAACTCAGCTGATCAAGACGATACCCTCAGAAAGAATCCACCTAGACTTCACTTGTTATTTAACCCTGAACGATATGATTTATTCACTTGACTTGATCCATAGGATTCCCTAAGTTATATTAAACCCTCTCTCGAAGCGAATAATAACTAACCCTAGGTTGATTAATTGAAATCTCTTTCTAATTAAAACCCCTAGAATTGCATTAACTCAATCTATGGATTCCACATTAGGTTTCACCCTAATCCGGCAAAATCTCGTCACCCTATCTCTAGGCGCGCGAACAACTCCGCTTTGATTATGCTAGATCTATTCTTAAGCGGGGACTTTTGCTCCTCCACCTAAGAACATCTGACTTGAATCAATATCCCGGAAACATTAACACAAGAATTAAGCGCACATAATTAAGAACAAATCAAGTATTTATCTTATAGTTTAGAAAACAATAACAAGATTCATCTAGGTTTCATCCCCTTCAGCTATCTGAAGGGTTTAGTTCATATCAAGTAAAGAAAACATCTCAGAAGAAAAGATAAAAAAAAACATAAGAAATCCCTAAAACTCCCTGAAGGAATTGAAGGAGAGATCCGTCGTCTTGAGTAGAATTCCAGCTTCTAGAGATGGGTCAACTGGCTATCTTCGAGTGATTCCCACAACTCTGACCTTTTCGGCTTGGCTCCTTGGCCTCGCTAATCGCCCTCTTTTCAGGTAACACTTAGAGGGTTTATATAGGCTCTTGGAATGTGTTTCTTCGCCCCAAAGTATCCAAATCCGAATGAAATTGCTCTTTGCCACGACAGGGACACGGCCATGTCACACGCCCGTGTGACTAGTCTTCAAGCCGTGTTCGGACTTCTTTAATGAGGCACGGCCGTGTGACTCGGGGGTAAGGCCGTGTTCTAGATGATCAATGCGGCACGACCGTGTGTGTAACACCCCCAAACCCGGCCCACAAGTCCCGACCGGATCTGGTTATGTCACTGCGGAATAACGGTTGAAAATCTTTGCCTTTACAATAACACTTGAAATTTTAGTTAACTTTCAGAGAGTGTGTCCATAAAAAAAATTATTTAGTAATATAAGCTCGTTATAAAATATGTGAATTAAAACTTTATTATAATTTATTATTATAAATCATTTGAAGAAAATATATCTAAGTATAATATAAACTTCAATAATCGTAAATAGAATATTCTAAATAAAAGTGGCCCTTATTACATCAAATAAATACCCAAAACTGATAATATAAAATAATTAAATCAAATAAAACATCTACTGCATAAAATCTGCTTCGGCATGGCCACCTTTGTCTCCACTCCAACCTGGTCCGATCAACATATCACCTGCGATGTTGGATAAATAATTGGGTGAGTCATACAGACTCAGTGTGTAATTAAACCATCGAAATCCACCCACATGCAAGCCACATAACATCCCAATTATCAAATGCAACATGTAAGTATAATCATTTAGACATTACCACAATCTGGGCTTGGCCCATATTCAAACCACATTCAAGTACTGGGCTAGGCCCTTTTCTCATTAATTCACTGATTACTGGGCTTGGCCCTTTTCCACGTATGTTCTCATATCATACCAATTCACATGTCATATTGGGCTTGGCCCATTTCCATATCATTTCATGACGGAACAATGCAACATGAAACCCAACCCAATCCTAAGGTCCATCCGCTACACACCCCCTTATCCAGCCTACCACACACCAGGGGACTATCGAGTCACCCTCTCCTTTTCCCTCCAAAAAGGCAACCAATGCCATCTACGATGTAGCGTATAGCTAACATCAAACCACGATGGAGCACACAGCAATCCATCAAGCCACGATATGGCATAAAGCCCATATCAATCAAGGTAACCACGCGAACCAAATCGCAAAGATCCACAACGCGACCTCAGTCAGCGCCAATCCACGATGTAGCACAAAGCTGACATCAACCACGTACTCGAAGTACACCCTGTCCTTCTTTCATAACCCACCCATGCACATGTAATATGATATAATGACAATATGGTGCACGTGCATGTCATTCACAAACATAGGCATTCACTCATATTCAAATAAATGACAACAATACTAACAATTTGCTATTTACCTGATCAGCGTCCTACCCCTTTTAGGGTATCTATTGCACTTTTACCACTGCACTTATTAGTAAGCATATAACATAAGCAGATATCACATAAAACCCGGAAACAATGGCTAACTACACACCTTATAACCTGAAGCTCTAAACCCTCGATCCCAACGCTATCGCTCAACGAAACTACGGCCACTTGCTTATAGTTTTCTGTTGTTGGCCCACACCCCGGTGGCCAATCTCGTACAGCAGAAACGGATCTCTTCTTGAACTTCAGAATGGGAGCCTTCCCTTGCCCACCTTGACTGGCATTCGCATCCATCGACGATACTTAATCAGAACCACACGATTAATCACAGCAATCAAAATCTACAAATGTCGAATCTAGATCACCTATTAACATCCTTACCGAAATAAACTGAGATCCCGAAGGCTTTCCTTTACTCTTGTTGGTATGCCCTATAAACCATAGTCAACATTGGTCAACACCAAAACACAACCAATGGCCTAAGGCCGAATACCCAAAGGATCACTTACCCACTTACTCGGATCCTGAAACCACCAATAGTCTTAAGAAGTTTCCGAAAATCCCTGTACACAAGACCATTAGAATCCGCTACTAATAAAGTCCATGAGTATGGCCCCTTGGCCAAATACTAGAAGAGATAGATTAATAACATACGACCTTACCTTCCACAACGACTAAAGAAAAGCCCCAACGCTCCAACCTTTGCCCAACCAATAATTGGCCACTTCAAGGAATAAGATTCGGCTTCAGGGACTTGATAAAATAGAAGGGAGATAGAGAGGCCAAAGGTTTTGGCTAGGCTTCCCAATGAAGTTGAAGTGTTCGGCTAACAAAGGTGTTATTATGGATTTTTGAAAAAAGTCTGGGAGAGGGATAGAGGAAGAATTTCGGCTTGGAGAACAAAAGGAGAAAAAGAATTTCTAAAAGGGTGCTCTCCCTATTTATAGCATTCGGTCACTACTCCCACGTGAAGAAGCCAACATGCGGCCACCACCTATGGCCACTAATTCAATTTAATTTGAATTAGTCCACCTCCCTATATTAATCCTTCAAATAGCTGAATTATCCTCACTTAATCCAATAAATAATAATAATCTTATACTTAAAATAACTAAGTAGATAAATAAATAAACTACTAATAAAACTATATCCAATATCACCACTTTAATCGAAGCAAAAGACCACCCCTTGGTCAGCCACCAATTCTTTTTAATTCTAATCCAAATTCCCTTCCTATTTTAAACTCATATTTTATCTCCTACTCCTATTAAAAAAAACAATCCAATAGCAGCCATTATCCCTTATTTCCAATTTAAAACCAACTAAAATAATTCTATATTTATCTAAAATAATAAAATAACAAACCCTTATCACTCCTTCCAGCCGAATCCAAAAAGGACTAAACAACCTTAGCTCCCCCATGTGTCGTCCACCTTCACGCCAATCAGCAGCAAAAAGAAGAAAAACCCCCACCTGCAGCCTCCAAGGTTCGAACACAGGACCTGGGGGAACCAGCGACCAAGTAGCGCCCCAGGCCATTCGGCCTAGGCGTTGTTTTGTGACATAAACGCGCAATATATTCTTTTAAGCCCTTTCCATCCCCAACGCCAGCTTGCAAAATAAATATCAAAATTCTGCCTCCCTTGCGCCTCGAACTCGCGACCTGCACCTAGCGCCTTTTCAAGTAGCGCCTCAGCCACTCCGCCCACCTGCCTTTCATGTCCATAAAGCCCCAACATTTATTTTTAACTCCTTTCTACTTCAGCCCATCACCACATAACAAAATAAAAACGCCAAAATGCAGCTCCAGCCCTCGAACCTGCGCCCTTTCCCTCCTCCAGCTCCTAAGTGGCGCACGAGAGCCACTTCGCCAATTGGACTTTCATGTCCACCACCCTGGCCATAAATTTTAAAGCCTACCAGCCCAGTTCCTTGAGCTGGCGCAAAATAAAACAAAAATGCTGCCACCTTGCAGCTCGAACCCTTGCTCCCTTAGGCGCCCCCTTCCAAAGCTCCAAGCAGCGCCTCCATGCCACTCCACCCAACTGTTTCTTGTGTCCTATTCTCCCAATTAATTCTTTTAAGACCTCCCAAAGCCAAGCTCCCCTTAATTACTTAAAAATCCAAAAATTTCCAAAGTCTCCCCGTTTAACCCGAGCGTTCTCAACACCATCAAAACACATCCAAGCATACCCAAAACCTACAAGAACTTGAATTATACCCAACATGCATAGCCCCTAAACCAGGGTGTTACAATTCTACCCTCCTTAAAATAATTTCGTCCTCGAAATTACTTACTACCATAACTCGCTATTCTACGCTTCAGCTGCGCACTCTGATCTTAGTAAATCTATCCTACCTTCTAGACATAGTCTTAAGATTCACATCCAAAGTTCCCACACTTCGCTAGCCATACCAGAATGAACTAAACTTCACATCAACAAAGCAATAAATCCAAAGAACGTACCTGACATCAAGTCCTTGGCTGACTCGCAACCGATCCTCTGCCGGTACTATTTCCTCCATGGCTTGGACCACGACCCCTCATCGCTCGAGGACAATTCTTAACCAGATGAGCCTTAGATTCTCACCGAAAGCATTCTTTACTATTTCCCCAACACTCTCCTGTGTGAGATCTTCCACATCGAGCACAGGGACGATTCCGATTCCCAGTAACTGGCACCGGTGAACGTACCGCATTATCAACTCTTGGTCTTTTCTGAATGCCTCTAGATAACACCGCCGGTCCAAAACTTCTCTTATTTTCGCTCCTACTCTTTTCTCGGTTTTCTCTTATAGTCTTCTTAACCTCTTCAGCGATCCGAGCTTTCTCCACCAGAATGGCGAAGTCCCTTTCTCTCTACGGAGCTATCAACTCCCGTAACTCATCTCGCAGCCCATCTTCGAATCGAACACTCCTTTCATAAGCAGTAGCCACGATTCCTTTGGCGTACTGACTTAGTCGCACAAACTCAGCTTCATACTCCGCTATCAACCTATTCCCTTGTACTAGGTTTAGAAACGCTTTCCTTTGCGAGTCCAAATAACTGGCTCCTACGTACTTCCCTTCAAACTTGACCTTAAAGAAGTCCCAATCCAGTCGATCTGCCGGTACACCTTGTTTAACAGTGAGCCACCAACGATAAGCTTCGTCGCGAAGTAAAGAAATAGCACCCTTCAGCTTCTCTTCATTGGTGCAGTCCAAATCGTCCATGATTCTTTCGACTGCTTCTAGCCAATACTCCGCTACGTTAGGAGCTACTCCCAACACTCCTCTAAAGATCTCGGCTCCGTTCGATCTAAGCCTTTCCGATACTGACTTCCGAGTTCCATTTCCCCTACTAGCTCCTGCTACTCGTTCTAGCACTCGTAACATGGCCCGCGATACTGCGTCATCTTCTCCTGTCTGATCTTGCTCCTCTATGTCCACTGCTGGCGGCACTTCACTTTCTGACCCATGGCCAGACCCTATTGGTTCCGATGCTGCCATTCTACCTCTACTGCGTCCCCTAGAACTCATCTCTGTCGTCGCGATTTAATCTGATTAGAAAGTTTTATGCATTAGAAATTTGGTTCCACTATTTAACCACGAGCATATTTTATGAAAGAAAGATTTTAGAAGTAGTTCTTTCGATCACACAGAGGTTCAGTTCGAGTTCGCTACCCTAATTCAGAGAATCACCTTCGTTCCTCACTAGGGACACATTCATTCATCATCAAAACACATTCATTCCTTAGCAGAGGCACATTCAGTGGTATCTACCACCCACATTCACTATTCAGACATTTCTGCCCGTTTCTACCCCAGGGGTATTTCCGTCATTTTCCTACAGGGGTATTTTCGTCATAAACCAAAGCGATTCCAAAAACTGTAATAAGTCAGGATCTTTTTTAAAATTCCCAAAATTAATAAGTATTTTTGAAAATTTCGCAAATTGGAGATATAACAGGATTTTGAAAACCAGGGGTACTTTGGTAATTTTGTCGATCAGGGGTAATTTTGTAAATTTCCAAAGTCGGGTATTATTTTGAAATACAAAAATTTGGATACTTTTGCAAAGTGAGAGAATTTTATTAAAGTTGGGGTTAACTCAGAAATTTTGAAAGTCAGGGGTATTTTAGTAATTCTCAACACAGGGGTGTTTTCGCAAATTTTCCCAAATCGGGGGGGTATGTTGATATTTTGAAAACTAGAGATTTTAATATTTTGCAAAGTAAAAAAATCATTTTAACAAAAGTTGAGGGTAGTGTGGTAATTTTTTAATACAGTGGCATTTTTGTAATTTTGCCACTAGGGGCAATTTGGTAATTTTGGTAAATCGAGAAAATGTTTTTCAAAACCAGATTTAGGGTTTACAAACCAAAGGGGTAAGTTTGAAAATTTTAAAACTAAGGGTTTTAAAACAGTAAGGCTAATCCCTTTCGGGTTTTAATAGTTGGTTTAGCCTATGAACAAGTCCTCTTGGTTAAGGTGAACCGTAGCTACGCACCAGGTAGGATTCCTGCGAAGAGGAGGTGAGTCACGAGGACTGCTTAAGTACCAGGCTCTTCCGGATCCAATCCTAGACATGCGCACACAGGTTGCCACACCTTAACTCGGCGACTTGCTTCACAGGTTTGTTTATTAGGCACTTTAAATCTTATGCACGTGTTTGAGTAGACTAGTCCTAGGGTCCAATAGCCCTATCATTCTATTCTATGAGCCCAAATAAACCCATATATAAATCATTTCAACAAATAGGGGTACTTACCTGGTGGACTTCGGGTCGGAGGTACAGGTGCCATGCCAGAATAACCTGAAAAACTTTTTATAAAAGCCCAAATCTTTGAAAAGCCATTTTAAAAATGTTTTTTCGACCCAAAACCCTCAAAGCCGAGTTTTGAATCGGGCTCTGATACCAAACTGTAACACCCCCAAACCCGGCCCACAAGTCCCGACCGGATCTGGTTATGTCACTGCGGAATAACGGTTGAAAATCTTTTCCTTTAGAATAAAACTTGAAATTTTAGTTAACTTTCAGAGAGTGTGTCCATAAAAAAAATTATTTAGTAATATAAGCTCGTTATAAAATATGTGAATTAAAACTTTATTATACTTTATTATATTATAAATCATTTGAAGAAAATATATCTAAGTATAATATAAACTTCAATAATCGTAAATAGAATATTCTAAATAAAAGTGGCCCTTATTACATCAAATAAATACCCAAAACTGATAATATAAAATAATTAAATCAAATAAAACATCTACTGCATAAAATCTGCTTCTGCATGGCCACCTTTGTCTCCACTCCAACCCGGTCCGATCAACATGTCACCTGCGATGTTGGATAAATAATTGGGTGAGTCATACAGACTCAGTGTGTAATTAAACCATCGAAATCCACCCACATGCAAGCTACATAACATCCCAATTATCAAATGCAACATGTAAGTATAATCATTTAGACATTACCACAATCTGGGCTTGGCCCATATTCAAACCACATTCAAGTACTGGGCTAGGCCCTTTTCTCATTAATTCACTGATTACTGGGCTTGGCCCTTTTCCACGTATGTTCTCATATCATACCAATTCACATGTCATATTGGGCTTGGCCCATTTCCATATCATTTCATGACGGAACAATGCAACATGAAACCCAACCCAATCCTAAGGTCCATCCGCTACACACCCCCTTATCCAGCCTACCACACACCAGGGGACTATCGAGTCACCCTCTCCTTTTCCCTCCAAAAAGGCAACCAATGCCATCCACGATGTAGCATATAGCTAACATCAAACCACGATGGAGCACACAGCAATCCATCAAGCCACGATATGGCATAAAGCCCATATCAATCAAGGTAACCACGCGAACCAAATCGCAAAGATCCACAACGCGACCTCAGTCAGCGCCAATCCACGATGTAGCACAAAGCTGACATCAACCACGTACTCGAAGTACACCCTGTCCTTCTTTCATAACCCACCCATGCACATGTAATATGATATAATGACAATATGGTGCACGTGCATGTCATTCACAAACATAGGCATTCACTCATATTCAAATAAATGACAACAATACTAACAATTTGCTATTTACCTGATCAGCGTCCTAACCCTTTTAGGGTATCTATTGCACTTTTACCACTACACTTATTAGTAAGCATATAACATAAGCAGATATCACATAAAACCCGGAAACAATGGCTAACTACACACCTTATAACCTGAAGCTCTAAACCCTCGATCCCAACGCTATAGCTCAACGAAACTACGGCCACTTGCTTATAGTTTTCTGTTGTTGGCCCACACCCCGGTGGCCAATCTCGTACAGCAGAAACGGATCTCTTCTTGAACTTCGGAATGGGAGCCTTCCCTTGTCCACCTTGACTGGCATTTGCATCCATCGACGATACTTAATCAGAACCACACGATTAATCACAGCAATCAAAATCTACAAATGTCGAATCTAGATCACTTATTAACATCCTTACCGAAATAAACTGAGATCCCGAAGGCTTTCCTTTACTCTTGTTGGTATGCCCTATAAACCATAGTCAACATTGGTCAACACCAAAACACAACCAATGGCCTAAGGCCGAATACCCAAAGGATCACTTACCCACTTACTCGGATCCTGAAACCACCAATAGTCTTAAGAAGTTGCCGAAAATCCCTGTACACAAGACCATTAGAATCCGCTACTAATAAAGTCCATGAGTATGGCCCCTTGGCCAAATACTAGAAGAGATAGATTAATAACATACGACCTTACCTTCCACAACGACTAAAGAAAAGCCCTAACGCTCCAACCTTTGCCCAACCAATAATTGGCCACTTCAAGGAATAAGATTCGGCTTCAGGGACTTGATAAAATAGAAGGGAGATAGAGAGGCCAAAGGTTTCGGCTAGGCTTCCCAATGAAGTTGAAGTGTTCGGCTAACAAAGGTGTTATTATGGATTTTTGCAAAAAGTCTGGGAGAGGGATGGAGGAAGAATTTCGGCTTGGAGAACAAAAGGAGAAAAAGAATTTCTAAAAGGGTGCTCTCCCTATTTATAGCATTCGGTCACTACTCCCACGTGAAGAAGCCAACATGCGGCCACCACCTATGGCCACTAATTCAATTTAATTTGAATTAGTCCACCTCCCTATATTAATCCTTCAAATAGCTGAATTATCCTCACTTAATCCAATAAATAATAATAATCTTATACTTAAAATAACTAAGTAGATAAATAAATAAACTACTAATAAAACTATATCCAATATCACCACTTTAATCGAAGCAAAAGACCACCCCTTGGCCGGCCACCAATTCTTTTTAATTCTAATCCAAATTCCCTTCCTATTTTAAACTCATATTTTATCTCCTACTCCTATTAAAAAAAACAATCCAATAGCAGCCATTATCCCTTATTTCCAATTTAAAACCAACTAAAATAATTCTATATTTATCTAAAATAATAAAATAACAAACCCTTATCACTCCTTCCAGCCGAATCCAAAAAGGACTAAACAACCTTAGCTCCCCCATGTGCCATCCACCTTCACGCCAATCAGCAGCAAAAAGAAGAAAAACCCCCACCTGTAGCCTCCAAGGTTCGAACACAGGACCTGGGGGAACCAGCGACCAAGTAGCGCCCCAGGCCATTCGGCCTAGGCGTTGTTTTGTGACATAAATGCGCAATATATTCTTTTAAGCCCTTTCCATCCCCAACGCCAGCTTGCAAAATAAATATCAAAATTCTGCCTCCCTTGCGCCTCGAACTCGCGACCTGCACCTAGCGCCTTTTCAAGTAGCGCCTCAGCCACTCCGCCCACCTGCCTTTCATGTCCATAAAGCCCCAACATTTATTTTTAACTCCTTTCTACTTCAGCCCATCACCACATAACAAAATAAAAACGCCAAAATGCAGCTCCAGCCCTCGAACCTGCGCCCTTTCCCTCCTCCAGCTCCTAAGTGGCGCACGAGAGCCACTTCGCCAATTGGACTTTCATGTCCACCACCCTGGCCATAAATTTCAAAGCCTACCAGCCCAGTTCCTTGAGCTGGCGCAAAATAAAACAAAAATGCTGCCACCTTGCAGCTCGAACCCTTGCTCCCTTAGGCGCCCCCTTCCAAAGCTCCAAGCAGTGCCTCCATGCCACTCCACCCAACTGTTTCTTGTGTCCTATTCTCCCAATTAATTCTTTTAAGACCTCCCAAAGCCAAGCTCCCCTTAATTACTTAAAAATCCAAAATTTTCCAAAGTCTTCCCGTTTAACCCGAGCGTTCTCAACACCATCAAAACACATCCAAGCATACCCAAAACCTACAAGAACTTGAATTATACCCAACATGCATAGCCCCTAAACCAGGGTGTTACTGTGTGGGCTTAAGTCCAGGCTGTGTCGATTTGGTGATATGGCCCATTTACTCCGTTTTGGGCCTGTTTTATGTTCTTTTCATCCTCGGGTGCTTTCCTGGGTATAAGACATGAAAAGAAAGGATTAAGAGCACCTTTTTATATCAATCAAGGCTTAAATCATCCAAAAGCATGCTAACTGTGGGATTAAAATATGTTACTTTATGGTTTATCAAATACCCCCACACTTAAGCTTTTGCTTGTCCTCAAGCAAAATTCTCAACTTACAATTAAAACGAACTTTCCATAATTCGTAATTCTTATCAACAATGTCTCATGATAATTCATAGATAATTTATACATGGATGATCTAACTCGAAGAGTCCTAAAGATTCAAACAGTCAAAGTCATATATTTGTAGCGCAAAAACGTAGGTGTTTCCCCTTATCTAAATAATTACCTTTGATTCAAAACCGACAAGGATTAACATCCTCACTAAAGATTCACTCAAATCACTCGAGGTGTTTAAGGTTCAAAATTAAGCTCTCAAAAGTCGAACCTGAAAAGTTAATCCCATAGGCTTGCCTGAAAATCAAATTTCCACCACTGTAATATGAGATGATACACAAATCAAAAGGTCTTTTATAGGGTTGTAACAGGGCTTCGGTTAAGGGTATGGATATAGGCTGAATTAGAAGGTTAGAATCGAGATTGAATTGACATGTACCTACCTAGAAAATACTGAGATAATATTTACATTAACTGAAAAGTAATAATCCTACTAACACGAGCTTTTCTTTCGAAAAATAGACTTTAACTGTATAAGCTCACCACTAATACTGAATATACTTCGATTTTTTATTATTTTATTTTTTTTATTAAGAATAATAATAAAAGATGAATTCAACTACTGAACTAATTTAATTAGGTAACTTAATAAAATCATATCTCCATCAAATGGTAGTCAAAAGGAATGGTGATAACAAATACAAAGGGGTTTTGGGTTAATATTAGCTGGTGAGTCAATAAAAAGGGTTGTTAGGATTAAACGGGGTTCACTAGGGGTTAATTTAAGGAGGTAGGTTGTTTAGTGGAGTAAGTGGGTTAATTCCTAGGTGCCTTTATCATCTCTGTATATCAAATCATAGGTGTGGTCTCAACATGTATAATCGAGGCAAGTTCTAGAATAACAGTTCATAGTTGACACACTCATAATCAATAATGTGAGCATAGAAAAGAACATATGCTCTAATAGGCTCAAAATCTCACAAAAATTATAGGTGTTTTGACATCAACCTTGTAAATTTCAAACTTCAAGATAATATTCAGGTTCAGCTCAACAACCTATCAAAGATTTTAATTCTGAAAAATAGATTTATCATGCTTGATTCTCTAATATTCTTCTAAATTAATCATCAATGCACAATTAACTATGACTTAATCTAAAACATATCAATAAAAATCATAATTCATCAGAAATTTCATCCTAATTAGTAATATGAGGAAATTACTTAAGAACAAGATATAATTCAGGGATTTTCAAATAATACTTTAGTTAACCCTCCACACTTAAGATGTACATTGCCCTCAATCTACAAAGATAGATAATAGCAATAGAATAATCAAAAGATAGGGAGAGAAGTGAAACTTCCTTAATTTTTGATGAAGTCAATGAAAGGAAATCGGATAGGATTGGAGGTGGACGTGGGGAAGCACCTCGAACTGTTTGAAATTGAATCCTCGAAGTAGCCGTCCCGATTTTATTGTATCCTAAGCTAAATCTAAATGGTACGAAGAATAAGAAGAAGATAATAAAGAACATAAATAAAAATAAAAGTAAAAGTAAAAGTAAATAAAGGAAAATGAAAGAAGAAAGATAACGGGAAATGGAAGGGAATAAGGGGGTTAAATAGAAATTATGGATCTGGTAGTTGGCCCTGCCCTTGTACCTTCCTGTGGTGGCCACACGGCCACGGCCACAGCCGTGTGCAAGGCCGTGTGGTATGGAAATCTGCACTTTGGTTAGTTTATGGTTAGGTGCTAAAAGGAAAAAAAAAGTAAAAAATAAAAAAATAAGAAATAAAAAATGTAAAAATAGGGTTAGTGCTCGGGTTGCCTCCCGAGAAGCGCTCGTTTATAGTCTTAAGCTAGACTTTACCTCTCATTCGTATGGCGATGGTGGTTTGAGGAGGTGAAAATACTTTCTCATGCAATCAATTCGGTTATGGATATATAATTCAAGTCGAGTAGTGTTTACCTCAAAAGTGTTGAATCTAGGATTGCTTACCTCGATTGTGCCGTATAGGAAGACATTAAGTACCTCAAAAGTGATTTCTTCGTTTGCCTTAAGGTCTAAATTGGTGATTCGAGGGTCTTCCTTATTCAACAATACCTGATCCCCTATTTTGAAGTGATTTGTTGTTCCTATCAGCTTGTCTGGGGTTTCCTTCAATTTCACTTCGTGTATTCCTAGTTTCTTTTTAAAGCATGTTTTCCACTCGTCTAGTTCATCGGCCTGAAGCCTTAGTTCTTCATGAATTAGTTCTTTATGGGTACGAGGTCTAAGATCTAGCTCAACTAGGTGATTTCGTAAAGCTTCCTGTAAAGAAGGTTGAACCAAATGGTTATCAATAGAATTAACATTCGTACCTTTATTACTCGATGTCCTAGCTGAGTCAAGAGCTTGAAGAGTGATTTTTTCGTCGTCTACATGAAGTTTGGGTTCTCTGAATTCTTCCTTTGTGTAATCTTTCTTTATTGCATTGGGATATGGCACATGAGCTTGGTACTCTGTATTTACCGGGTTTGGTAAATCATGGCTTTCCTCAACCTTACCTTCACTTACCACAGGTTCTTGCCTTGGGTCAGATTCCACTAACCTTTCACTGTGATGAGCTTGTACGGCTTGAATTTGCTCCTTTGGGTTAATCTCCGTGTTACTTGGTAGACGTCCTTACGGTCGTTCGGACATTAACTTTGTACGTTGTCCGACTGCTTTAGTAATTTCTTGAACTTGGTTTTTGATCTCTTTGATCGATGCTTGTTGATTATAGAACATTGTCTCAGTTTTTTGGGGACGGGTTTCTGTGGCTGTAACACCCCAAACCCGGCCCATGCGTTATGATCGGATCTGACATGTCACATGAGAAAAACATGTTAAATCCTTTTCATTCGTACAAAAATAGGTATTGATTTGTTAAAATCAAGAAAACAAGTTTGATTTGAAATATTTGATAAAATACTACTAACCTCGAAGATTGATTAATAAATCGATAAATTTGAACTAGAGATTTTATAAACCGTGACGTTTGAAAATATCATTTGATAATTCGAGAGAAAATTTTCTGAGTTAAAATATTTGTAAAAGTTTGTTATAAAATCCGTTTATTAATCAATTTTGGAAAACTATTATTTAAGTTTCTTGAAAATCCCCATTTAAAAAAATTTAAGAAAAATAATAAATACGACCAAATATAAAGCAAATTAAAGTTTATCCTAGAGGCCTTATTACAACTTTAAACCCAAAATAGTAAAAGTAATGAAATAAAACGGAAACATGAAACTTTACTAAAGTTCGAAAACACCATATCTAAGTATGGCCTCCACCGAGTCATCCTCGGCCCCAAGTCCTCGCCACTGAGCATTACCTACAAGGGTTAAGAAAGGGGGTGAGTTACAAGAACTCAGTGTATAATCCCCTTACCGTCATCCACTGGGTCTGAACCCGTTTAGCAAAAACTTAGGCCTGAGCCCATAAAGCATAATCTTGGGCCGAAGCCCATTTACCATAACAATATATATATATATATATATATATGCAAAATATGCAACCCATCCCATCCAGCCAAGCTCTCCCCCGTACCAACCAATCTCTCCTGTGGGGATCAAGTCAACCCACCCCGCCAGTCTCTCCAATTTGCAGTCAAACTGCCATTTATAATATTTGTGGCTGAGCCACCAGATTCATATACGGTAAAATGATCGACATAGAGTCGTTAATTCATATGTTAGGCACATAGCCATTATCAGAATTTGTGGCAATGCCACTGGTCTATACTTATCTTCATTCAAATTTTCCCATCCCATGCAATATGTAAAGATGCATCATACATAATCGTAAAACATCCATATAAAAATAACATCCATTAACCTATTGAATACTTTTTATGAATCAGCCCATTAAAGCAATACGACCATTCGGCCCATAGGGGCATTTTGGTAAATCGGTCCATAAAGACATTTCAGTAAATCGGCCCATTATAACAATCAATCAAATCGGCCCATTATAACAATCTATCAAATCGGCCTATAGGGGCATTTTGATAATTCGGTCCATAAGGACATTTCGGTAAATCGGTAATTTTACCAACTAAGGGTAATTCAGTAATCTTGCAACCAAAGGGTTATTTCGGTAATTTACCCTCCAAGGGTATTTTGGAAATTTCACAACCCAGACTTAACTACTAATTTGGGCATAAAAATTGAAACTGTCCATCTGCGTCATACTAACTAAATTGACTATAACTCGAGTTAGGAAACTCAAAATTTAGATCCGCAAATTTTCCTCGAAACTAGACTCATATATCTTCTTACTAAAGTTTTCTAGAATTTTTGTCTTAGCCATTTAGTACAGTTTATTCCTTAAAGTTTCCCTTGTTTCACTGTCCAGCGATTGTGACCTCTCTTACCTTAATTTCGAATATCTCAATGTAGGATTTTCATATATTGCTCCCACTTATTTCTAATAAAAATAGGCTCACTAAGGAATCTATACATATAAATTATAATCCATAATTCACTTTGTAAAATTTTATATGATTTTTCCAAGATAGATCAGGGAACCATAAAGTTAATCAGAACCAGTCTCACTAAAATTAGAATATCACAGAAAATAAAATTCCTTTTCCTTCTTTGTTTCTTACATCTCAAAATAGACACAGTAAGCTTTTATTCAATATCTTATTCACTTTCTAATTCCCTTTCTCCTATTTTTCATGATTTTTTGACGTCACATTACTGCTACTGACCAAAACTGTTTCATTGCAAAAATATGGCTACCACTATGAACCTACGCACGCCCGAGTGATCACAGATGCCGGTTTCCGATTTTCTTTGGTATTTCGACCAAATCACAGAACATTTCATGCAAATTTTTAGAGAAGTGTGAGATTACACACTATTTCAAACATGTATTCGGAAGGGTACGGGATTACACACCATTTCAAACATGTATTCGGAAGGGTACGGGATTACACACCTTATTCGGAATCCGTAACACGATATTCTCCGCAACACCTAAAAATACAATCGGTCAACAATTAGTCCAAAGCCCAATTTACAACTTCATCCCAGTATTGCGATTGATTAATAATCTATATCACTTACCAACAATCCGAGTCTCTTATTACGAGGGATAGGTGTTCGACTTTACCACTATTTTTGAAAAATCCACAAGTAGAGAGTATCGAGTGATTTCGTGCCTAGCAACAAAATCGATTAGCCAAACTTGCAATCCAATTAACACCATAACCGAGTAGCGATATCGAATGGACTATGAAAAGACTCCTTACCTTAATCGATGATAATCCCGATTCCCACCAATTGGCTTATGACTACGAATGAATCGACAAGGATTTGGTATTCGGCCACCCACTAGAACTCCGATTCAACCAAGGAGAGATGTCCAACACACAAAAATGGGGAAGATAGAAGATGATAGAAATTTGGCTATTGAAGAGAAAATAATAAAGAAGATTCGATCATATGGTAATGTCGATTTAGGAAAAAGGAAGAAAGGTTGAAGGAATGATAAAAAGAAGAGAAGAGATATGAGAAGAAATGTTAGGTAATTTGGCTAACACAAAGGAAAAAGGTTGGAAAAGAGTACCAAAAATGTTCAAAAGAGAAAATAGGCTTTTTCAAGCACAAACTTGCAAATAGGCTAGGAAAATTCAGCTCCTCCTTTTTCCCCAACAAAACCTTGTATTCATCTTTTCCAAAAAGATGAACATTGACCAAAATAAAGTCTTTCCAAAACACCTTCCACACTATATGCCAACATGTTCCCTTATCCTTCTTTTTCTTTCCCTCTTTTTCCCTAGTCTTTCTCCTTACCATAATCCTTAGCCTTCTTTCCAAAAATTAAAAAGTCTTCCTTACCTTATTAAAACTTTGACCGACACATGGATGAGAAGCACAAAAATAAATCCAAAAGTTTTCAATATATGGGATTCGAACCTCAGACCATTAGTACACTTCACACGCCAGTTTCCACCTTTACCAATAGACTCCTTATGCTAGCAAAATGCACACTTATTTCCTTAAGTCTTGATGCCATTTAACTTCTTCTCTCCTTTAAGTGCTTAAACACGAAGATTTTGCTAAGGCCCAACTTGAACCCGGAACTTCCTAGAACCCCGTAACTTTCTAAAATCACCTTTCTAGTAAGTCCAACTTGAAATAATGCCGTTCTCTTGTTCTCAAAATTTTAAAACGCTTCTACGCTCAAAGCCCAATGAGCCCAATCCTACTAGGCTCAGTTTTGGGTCGTTACAGTGGCTGCTATGAATTTTGCCAGCATTTTTTCCAGGTTCGACTCCTCTTCCTGTTGGTAAGGTGGTTGTTGAAAATTTGGAGGAAGTTCCTGTCTTTGGCTATTTTGATCATCCGACGAGAAATTGGGATGGTACCTCCAACCTGCATTATAAGTGTTACCATAAAAATTATTTTGAAGTCTAGGATGGTTACCCATATAGTGGACTTGTTCGTTCTCCATGCTATATCCGTAGGGTGGGTACTCAGGATTCGCCACGCCTCTACTTGGTTCGTACTGCATAACTGGATGTACTGGGTTGAGGTTGTAGATATCGGCTGCTTTTGTTGGCTCTATCCTCATGAATTGCCACTGATAATTATTCAGTGCCATCTCTTTTAAACTAAAATTATCTGCCAAAAATAAAAAAAAAATTAGCAAAGTATAAAAAATAAGAATGAAAAATAAAAAATAATAATGAATGCAATAATAATAATAATAATAATGGCTAAAGTAATAAAAATAGAGCTTTCTTAATATTTTAGTTCCCCGGCAACGGCGCCAAAAACTTGATCGCTGTGATCAGAGTCTTAAAATTTATAAAGAGAATGATCGAACCTGAAAACTAACTCTGACAACGATTAAAGGCAAGTGTACCTATCGAACAGTAGTATAGCTTAGGCAAGACCTGATTGTCGAACCCAAAGGAACTAAAAGGACTAATACTAACTTTCTTTTTATTATCTAGCATAAAATAAATGAAGTTGTTTAAATATAATCTAACTACTACTAAGCTAAAGATGCAAAGACAAAAAGAATGAATTGGGAAATAACTCGAGGAAAAACTTAGTTGATCAAGACGATACCCTCAGGAAGAATCCACCTAGACTTCACTTGTTATTTAACCCTGAACCATACAATTTATTCACTTGACTTGATCCGTAGGATTCCCTAAGTTATATTAAACCCTCTCTCGAAGCGAATAATAACTAACCCTAGGTTGATTAATTGAAATCTCTTTCTAATTAAAACCCCTAGAATTGCATTAACTCGATCTATGGATTCCCATATTAGGTTTCACCCTAATCCGGCAAAATCTCGTCACTCTATCTCTAGGCGCGAACGACTCCGCTTTGATTATGCTAGATCTATTCTTAAGCAGAGACTTTTGCTCCTCCACCTAAGAACATCTGACTTGAATCAATATCCCAAAAAATTAACACAAGAACTAAGCGCACATAATTAAGAACAAATCAAGTATTTATCTTATAGTTCAGAAAACAATAACAAGATTCATCTAGGTTTCATCCCCTTCAGGTATCTGAAGGGTTTAGTTCATATCAAATAAAGAAAACATCTCAGAAGAAAAAGATAAAACAAAACATAAGAAACCCCTAAAACTCCCTGAAGGAATTGAAGGAGAGATCCGCCGTCTTGAGTAGAATTCCGGCTTCTAGAGATGGATAACTGGCTATCTTCGAGTGATTCCCACAACTCTGACCTTTTCGGCTTGGCTCCTTGGCCTCGCTAACCGCCCTCTTTTCAGGTAACACTTAGGGGGTTTATATAGGCTCTTGGAATGTGTTTCTTCGCCCCAAAGTATCCAAATCCAAATGAAATTGCTTTTTGCCACAACAGGGACACGGCCATGTCACACGCCCGTGTGACTAGTCTTCAAGCCGTGTTCGGACTTCTTTAATGAGGCACGGTCGTGTGACTCGGGGGTAAGGTCGTGTTCTAGATGATTAATGCGGCACGACCGTGTAGGCTTAAGTCTAGGCCGTGTCGATTTGGTGATATGGCCCATTTACTCCATTTTGGGCTCGTTTTATGTTCTTTTCATCCTCGAGTGCTTTCCTGGGTATAAGACATGAAAAGAAACGATTAAGAGAACCTTTTTATATCAATCGAGGCTTAAATCATCCAAAAGCATACTGGATGTGGGATTAAAATATGTTACTTTTATGGTTTATCAGGACTTAATTTGGTTTCCAAACCCCTGAAAGATCAAGTTGCCATGGAAGTATTTCTGAACATTGTTAAGCATGATAAAGTAAATTGAATTGATTAATATAGTTATCCTAGCCTATTTAATGTTGATTGTTTTTGTTGCTAATGACATCCATTCATACATTTAGATCATTTGCATTTAGATAAAATTGCATAGGGATCATCTTTCATTTAGATAAGCTAATTTAATCCTCCACCATTCAAGTTATTGAATTTTTATACCAAATTTTGATTTAAAATTTTGCAATTAACCGATTAAAATATATAGTCCCTGTGGAGACGATAACTCATTTTACTTACTTATTACTTGAACGACCGTGTACACTTGCAAACGACAGGGGTTCAACGAAATGCGAAATTTGTGTAACAGGACCCTCTTGTTGCGAACCGAATATGGGAACTATGTTCTAGCCAAAACAGTGGAAAAAGTTATTTTACATTTTGATAATTTTTGGAAGGTTGTTTTAAAGAACGTATTTTATGTACCTCATTTTAAGAGGAATTTAATTTCTATAGTATGTTTATTTTATGACAGTTATACCCTGACATTCAATAAAGGGATTTTTATTCATAGAAATCGTTCTTTAATCAATAATGGATGGATGGAAAATAAATTCTACTTTATCAAACCAAATAATTACTCGATGTTTCAAACTGAAATAATTTAAGACTTTGTCATATTAACCAAGAAAGAATCACTAGACATGTGAAAGATGGTCTCTTAAGTATGCTTAAGGAAGTTAGTCTTCCACAATGTAAATCTTGCTTGGAACATAAAATGACTAAGAAGTCTTTTAATGTGAAAGGTATTAAGGCCAACCAACCTTTAGAACTTGTGCACACTGATGTATGTGGTCTCATGAGCATCAGTGCCCGAGGAAGTCACGATTATTACGTGACTTTCATCTAAAACTATTCTTGATATGGATATGTTTATCTAATGCATCGCAAAAGTGAAACCTTTGATAAATTTAGAGAGTTTCATGCGAAAGTGGAAAAGCAATTAGGTTTATCCATAAAGAATCTTCGGTCTGACCGGGGTGGGGAATACTTGTCCGACGAGTTCTTAGGATACCTCATAGACAATGGGATTTTATCCCAATTGACTGTGTCGAGCACTCCATAGTAGAATGACATAGCTGAGAAAAGGAATAGAGTCTTGCTTGACATGGTACGTTAAATGTTATGCTATTCACAACTCCTTACTTCCTCCTAGGGATATACGATACAAACAGCTTGCTATATTCTAAATGATGTGCCAACCAAGTCTGATTGTAAGACACCTTATGAACTGTGGCATGGAAGGAAACTCGCTCTAAATCACTTTAGAATATGGGGTTGTCCAACACTCCAACACATATTCTAGATAAGGATGCAAAGAAGTTGGATGCATAGACAGAATTGTGCATGTTTGTAGGATATTCAAAAGGAACAAAGGGTGGGTTATTCTATAATATGAAAGATAATGTGATTAAAGTCTCTACTCATGCTACTTTCCTTATAGAAAGTTACATGGATAACTTAAGCCTCGAAGTAAAGTGGTACTCGAGGAACTTTCGGGAGTTGTAGAACAAACACCAAGTTCAATTCTCGAGAAAGTTGTAGAAAGACCTACAAACAATAAACATAGGGGAATTCGTCATAATGGGAGAGTTTCTAAGGGGAATTCGTCATAATGGGAGAGTTTCTAAGAAACCAAAATTCTTCCTCACAGATGGTAGTATATATAATACAGAAGCCGATTATGAGGATGATAATCCACTCACTTACGAGGAGGCTATGCAGGACATTGATTCTAAACTCTAAAAATAGGCTATGGATGCCGAGATAGATTCTATGAAATCCAATACGGTGTGGGAACTTGTAGACTTACCTATTGGGATTAAACTCATAGGGTGTAAGTGGGTCTACAAGAAGAAGAGAAATGTGTAAGAGAAAGTGGAAAAACATAAAGCTAGACTTGTAGGGAGAGGCTACACATAGAAAAAATGCATCAATTACGTGAGACTTTCTCTCTAATAGCCATGCTCAAGTCTATTTGCATACTCTTATCTATTCTCACTGCTCTCGATTACGAGATTTGGCAGATGGATGTTCAGATAGCATTCTTGAGTGGCTATCTTGATAAAACCATTTACATCATTCAACCCTCTTTTATGTTGTCAAAGGAAGGAGCAAAAAGTTTGCAAACTGCTAAGATCCATTTACGGACTTAAGCAGGAATCTCGCTCATGGAATAAAAGATTTGATCAAACAATGAAGACTTTTAGGTTTGAGAAAAACGCTGATGAACCTTGTGTTTATAAGAATATAAAAGAAAAAAAGATGGTCTTCCTTGTTTTGTATGTCGATGATATTCTACTTATCGAAAACGATGTAGGAGAATTATCATCGGTTAAACTGTGGTTAGCTCCATAGTTTAGCATGAAAGACTTGGGTGAAGCTAGTTATATTCTTGAAATTTGAATCCTTAGGGATTAAAAGAATAAAATGATAGCTCTATCACAAGCTTCATACATCGGTAAGGTACTAGAACATTTTGCAATGACCGGTGCAAAGTCAGGCACTTAGCTGACTGCATCAAGTTTTCATCTTTCTTTAGATGATTGTCCTAAGACAGCGACAGAAAAGTAGCATATGAGTAAGGTTCCATCTGCTCCGGAATTTGGAAGCATTATGTATGCAATGCTTTGCACATGTCCAGATATCTATTTTGCAATAGGAATGATTAGTCGATATCAAGCGAATCCTAGTCTCAAGCATTGGCAAGTTGTAAAGCATATATTAAGGTATATTAAAAGAATCAGGAATTATATGCTTGTGTATTCTGGGGAGAACCTTACTCCTACTGGATACACAAACTCAAACTTCCAAACCTATAAAGATTTGAGGAAATTGACATTGAGAAATCTATTCGTCCTAGGCCGTGGAGCCAAAGCATGGAGAAATGTAAAACAAACTTGCACTGCTAACTTTACTATAGAGGTCGAGTATGTAGTTACTTCTGAAGTAAAAAAAGAAGCAATATGGCTTCAAAAGTTCTTAACTGATCTTGAATTCATTCTTGGTATGGAAAAAGCTATAACATTATATTGTGATAACAGTGCTGCAATAGTTAACAACAAGGAAATGATAAGTCACAAGAGGACGAAACACATTGATCGTAAGTATCACCTGATATGAGAGGCAGTAGATGAAAGAATTGTAAATGTGGTGAAAGTAGCTTCTGAAGAAAACCTTGTGGATCCATTTACTAAGACTCTTGTAACTAGGAGTATTAATAAACACATCGAAGATATGGGAATGCAAAACATGACACATTTACTTCACTAGGGCAAGTGGGAGATTTTTGGAAAATGTGTCAATATTGTAGTAAACATGTAATTATTTTCTATTTATTTGAATGATGAATAAATAAATTTCACATCTCACTATTATGTCTTTTGTATTTCTATCTTTCGTATTTTGCATGCATAACGAAATTGTGACAAGCAAACACTGGCTCATTGATTGTCTAAGTTCAATCTAATGATAGGTGGCATTGTATGAACGTTTACATTACGAGAAAGATAAATTCCTTCAGTAGATAATCTAAACAAGTCTATAATCCCATAAAGAATCAAAGTGAGCATTTGATTCAAATATTGAGAAGGATTATTATGTCATCTACAATTCTAGTTGAAGAGATGGCTAGTCTTGGCTACCAGAGTAGTTGACTCCTCGGGTAGAGACATAGATGTATTCATTGGCAGAATGATACATTTGACTGGACCCAAGATGAATTAATTTTGAATCAATTTGTGAATTAATTCACTTTTGATGTTCATGGTGTGATTTACCTATATCCTGAGTTAGTCACTGACCATGCGTATGTAACTCATGTGCTCTGATATAAGTGGAGGCTTATGCTCTAAAGATCATCCAGCCCATAGTCAGTATGTTGGGTACACGACTTGTGTATGGCATGGCTTTACTAGAAACAATAGAATTCATAGCTTGATTAAAGAGTTAACGATATCCTCTCATTGGCATTATGTAGATTGATAAATATGGAGCGTAGTCACGGGTTTTGTAACACCCCTAACCCGTAACCTTGCCAGAACAGGGTTACGGAGCATTACCGGAGTTTACAGAAAAACATAGATAATTCATATCATTCACTATTCATATCGAAACTAATCATGTCATCCATTGAATGGACCCTCGAGGCCCAATTTAAGCATTAGAAACAAGTAGGGACTAAATCAAAATCTTAGAGAATTTTTCACAAAATTTCAAAATTTTTCTTATATACAGGGGTCACATGCCTATGTGAGTAGGTCTTGTGGCTCACATGGGCAAGTGACATGCCCATGTCTTAGGCCGTGTGGGCATTCGATGTGAGGCACACGGCTGTGTCCCAGCTCATGTCCTTACCCTTGTAACTCTCTGACTTGTGCCACACGGCTTGCCACATGCCAGTGTGCCAGGTCGTGTAGTCAATTTTTAATTTTTCACAAATTAGGTGCAGGTTTCACATGGCAAAGACACACGCCCATGTTCTAGGCCGTGTATCACACACGGCTGAGACACACGTCGTGTTTCTGCCCGTGTGCCTGATTCTAAGCATTCTGTTTCTAAATTTTAAGATGTAGGGGACACACGGCCAAACCACACGCCTGTGTGTCTACCCGTGTAGACAAAATAAGGTCATTTATTAGCCTTATTTCTCACCCAAATTTAACCTTCAACCTATAACAACTTTTGCATACATTTGCCAACCAATTTAAGCATTATAACCAAGCCAACTCTATCATCTAGCATATTATGGGAACATCCTAAAATTAGGGGTCTGGCATTCTGGCATTATTGCATGTGTGGAGCTTGTTTAGCTTGTTATTTAGGTGTGTTTAGGGGTCCGAGGGAGGCTCGGGTTCGAGTCCAAGCCTTGGGAAAATTTTGGTTTTTGGCTCTTTAGTGGAGAGGGCTAGCAGAAGCTGGACTTAAGTTTAATTAAATATGTTTACTAACACAAGGAGCAAGGTGGCCTAGTGGTGTGGTGTTACAAGGGAAGCAGAGAGGGAGAGAGTTCGAGTCTCACAAACTACATTTTAGGTGGCTATTATTTTGTGCTTAGGAAAGGAGGAAGCAAAGTTGAGATCAAACTCTGCCTTGGAGGTTGGAGACTTGGTCAAATGGTTTGAATGGATGATGGGGAGCATGTGGGGGAGGAAAATGGGGAGAGAATCAAGAGATTGGGGCTGAGAGGTAGTAGTGGCCGAATATAGGGAAGTGCATGGGTGAGTTTCGGTCAAGACATGTCATTTGGAAGAGTGCACATTCGGTTTTGAGTAGGAGGGTGCCGAAATTTCCTTTGCATTTGTGCATTTTGGGCACTTATTCTTCAAGCATTTTGGGTCATTTTCTCTTGGCAATTCCCTGTTTACCGAAATCATTTTCTCCCTCCCTTCTTTTTCTCTCTTTGAGACTTGGTCGAACCTGTTGGAACGTTACCACTCGTGCATCTCCTCTTCAACATTTCATCTCTTTCCTCTAGCCAATTTATCACACCTCCTCTCTTGGCCAAATTTGGTAAGTCTCTGCTTTCACATCTTTCTTTTCCTACTCCCTCACGCTATTCTTCCTTCTATGACCGAGCATCTCTCATTCTCACTATCTCCTACCTTTTTCTGTTTAGGCATAAGCAGAAGTACTTGCAATTTTAAGCCTTTTTGGGTAGGGCCGAATCTATTCTTCCTTAGTACTTCATCTTTGGTTCTCTTTTTGGTCAGGCCGGTACTAATCTCTTCTGTTCTTCCTAGGTGGTGACCATCCTTAAGGGTCGAATAGTGTTTAAGCAATCTTGAGTCTTCTGAATGTTGGTAAGAGTGCCTGCAACCAGTAAAGGAACCCAATATCTCTAACCACGGAATAAGGCTGATTACTTTGGTGTTGGGGGAAGTTTGTTTTACGTGGTGTTTGGAAGCGGTGAAAGTTGCAACGCGTAACAGGTGTGTGATCTCACACCCATTTCGTTGATAAATGCATGCGATGCTTTGAGAATCGGCCAAAAGCCGAAAAGCCAAAAAGTTAGCAACTATGACCACTCGAGCATGCGAACGCTTGTGGTGGTAAATTGAGACATGAATGACGGCGATGGTTTGTTGGGAGTGTCGTGAGCACTCCTGTGAAACCAAGGTCGAAACAGACCTGGTCGAGCTGAAACAAGCCAAATGGGCCCAATGGGCTATCCAGCCCACATGGGCGAAATTGATGGATAACTATCAAATGATAGGTGCAATTGCGAAATCTGAAAATCTGAGACGGAAACCACGTGTGATGGGCCACACGAGTGTGTAGGCCCTTTTGGGCCTAAAATGGATTTTAGGCCCAATAGTACCGTAGAGACCCAAAAAGGGTCCCGAGTCGCTCGAGGTGACAGTAGGCCTACGGAAAGGCTGTTAAATGTGTAGAAATTACTGAAATACCCTTAATGGGTAAAATACTGAAATACCCTTAATGGGTAAATTACTAAATACCCTTGGTAGGTAAACTACTGAAATATCCCCAGTGGGTAAAATTACTGAAACGCCCTCGTGGGGCAAAATTATTGTTATACCCCTAGGGACAGATTTGGTATGTTTATGTATAATTTGATTAATTACCATGATAATACATAATTGCATACACTGAATTATTATTCCATGACATGTGCATTGGGTTGGGTTATATTTATGGAGGAAGTATTGTACTGGTAGCTATGCCACATTATACTGATTTTAGCGGCTCAGCCATATATAGTGTTATTGGCAGCTTTGCTGCATTTTTACTAGCAGCTCGGTTGCATTCTTGGAGTGTAGGGCTGGGTGGGTTGACTTGGTCCCCACATGGAGTGTAGGGCTGGTACGGGGTTGAGTGTAGGGTTGGATTGGGGTGGGCTGCATTCACTATTTACATTACCATGATTATGGGGCTGAAGGCCCAAACTGATACTGTATGGGGCTTAGGCCCAGACTGAGACTATGACTGTGACTGAAAATGGGATTACACATTGAGTTCTCGTAACTTACCCCTTTTCCTTTAACCTCACAGGTAATCCCCAGCGATAGAGGATTTGGAGCCATAGAGGGCTCGGTGGTGGCCATACATCAGGGATTTCCGCGAACTTCAGTAAACTAAGATTTACCTTATTTTAAGATTTATTTAAGTTGGTTTAATATTTCAGTAAAAAGGCCTTTGGATTTTATTTTTCGTTTAACTTTCAATTTGGCTATTTATAATTTGTTAGATGTTTGAATACTGAGTTTTCCAAAATGTAATAATCATGTTTCCAAAACATCACATTTCTGCAACTACTCAAGTTCGACTTTCACAACAAAAACAACTTTTCAAAATAATAACAGCTTTATAAAAATGGATATTAAGTAAATTGGGTTTTACGAGCAACCAAGGAAACTCGAGGTTTTCAAAAGAGATGCAACATTTTCAACGAACGCTTAGCTTTTTAACCACCTTTCGATGTGACATGCTAGATTCAGTCATAACGTCTAGGCCGGGTTTAAGGTGTTACATTTTATGGTATCAGATCCCGATTGCAAAACTCGGCTGTGGAATGAGTTTGAAAATTTTTCCAAAATAAGTTTAAAATGTGGTTTAGAAAATGTATAGTGTTACTGGAAGTATGGCACACTGAGTCTCTGGCACCAAATCCGTAAGTTTTCTTACTTTATACTAGCTTTTATGATGAAATGACTGTAGTAAGCAACTGCTAGAGATAGTGATAGTACACTGAAACTTTAGCTGTAGGAACTGAGACTATAGAGACTGAGACGGTAGCAAACTCGGTCTGCGAAAAACAACTCTTATAACTATTTTCCATAAAACATGTGTTAATAAACATTGGAACTATAGACTGATTCATAAAATTCCTAATCAGATTAATTCGATCCAGCGATATGAGTACAAGAGCACGTGAACGAGGAACACGTGGCCGTGGTAGAGGCCGAGGTGCTAGGGCTGGGTCCTCAGCATCGGGGCACATGCCTGAAATGGAAGTACTTGCATCACCAGTGACCGAAGCGGGATCTTATGATCGAGCTGGTGGGGACAATGCTCTGTCTCAAGCAATGCTGCGGGTCTTAAAATGGGTTGCTGGAGCAAGTACTGGGTCGGTAGCTCGCGGGTCTATTTCTGAGCGACTCTGGTCGAACGGGGCCGAAGTTTTTAAGGGCATTTCTGGTGTAGCCCCAAATATGGCAGAATATTGGTTGAAGACAGTGGAGCGGATCATGGATGACCTGGATTGCTCAGTGGAGCAAAAGCTAAAAGGGGCAGTATCCCTACTGAGGGACGAGGCATACCAGTGGTGGCTCACTGTGAAGGAATGCACATAAGCAAATCGTTTAACCTGGGATTTCTTTAAAACGGCTTTCCAAGGGAAATATGTCGGGGCTAGTTATGTGAACGCCCAGAGAAAAGAATTTTTGAATCTGGTTCAGGAGAATAAATATGTGGCAGAATATGAGGCGAAATTTTTGCGTCTGAGCCGATATGCTCGGGGAATAGTCTCGACCGATTATGAGTGCTGTGTGTAGTTTGAAGATGGGCTGCGAGATGAGTTGCGGGTACTGATAGCCCCGCAGAGGGAGAGAGATTTCACTACTTTGGTGGAGAAGGCCAAGATTGCTGAGGAGGTGAAACGCTCTGAGTGTCAAAACCGTGACAAAGAAAGGGGCAGGAATAAGAGAGATTTTAGGCCTTCCAGTTCTTTTGATAGATTTTAAAAGAGGCCTAGATTTGATGGGCCGGTCTGAGATAGATTTCAAAAGAGGCCTAGATTTGATGGGCCGGTCTGAGCTGGAGTTCCATTTGCTGCTGGCAGACCGCAGCCTTGCGCAGTGTGCGGGTTGTCTCATCAGGGTGGATGTTGGAAGAGAGTTGGGGCCTGCTTCAAGTGTGGGTCAAGAGACCACAGAATTAAAGATTGTACGTTGAAATCGAGTCCGACACCAGTTGTGAGACAGGGGTATGTTCAGCTAGAAAGAGGTGGTTAGCAGCCACCGAGAGGTCGTGGCCCAGCCTAAGGGGGAAATGGGTTTGGAAGAGGTCGTGGAGCACTGGGCAAAGGTGCTGGTAATACAGATGCAAGACAGCCAGGGTTGGTTTATGCTGCTTGGCGTCGGGAGGATGGCGACGCACCTGATGTCATGATGTAGCATGTTTTGCTTTAATTGATATTGGGTCGATGCACTCATGTGTTGCTTGTAATGTGTCGGAAACTTTGGGTATACAATCTGAACTTGTTGATGAAGAAATGTCAGTAATTAGTCCTTTAGGACAGTCTGTGGTAATGAATAAGCTATTTAGAAAGGTGCCTTTAGAGGTCCAAGGGGTTGTGTTTCTGGCAGATTTGATGGAACTGCAGTTTGGTGAGTTTGATCTTATACTGGGCATGGATTGGTTAATGAAACACCGTGCGAATCTGGATTACGCTGTTAAGCGTATGGTACTAAAGACCTCGAAGGAGGAGGAAGTGGTTGTGATAGGAGAGAGAAGGGATTTTCTGTCCAATGTAATCTCAGCGTTAAGGGCCGAGAAACTAGTTCGAAAGGGGTACGAGGCGTTTCTAGCTTTTGTTAGAACATTTGATGCTAAGGAGTTGTCTGTTGGGGATGTCAGGACTGTAAAGGAATTTCCTGATGTATTCCTTGAAGAACTGTCGGGATTGCCACTGAATCGTGAGGTCGAATTTGATATTGAGCTGTTACTGGGAACGGCTTTGATGTCTATCGCCCCTTATAGGATGGCACCGAAGGAGCTGGTAGAACTGAAGGCTCAGATCCAAGAACTGTTGGAGCGAGGAATTATCAGACCAAGTGTATCTCCGTGGGGAGCGCCGGTATTGTTCGTGAAGAAGAAGGATGGGTCAATGCGTATGTGTGTTGACTATCGTTAGTTGAACAAGTTAACGATTAAGAACAAATACCCGCTGCCAAGAATTGACGATCTGTTCGATCAGCTGCGAGGAGCTTCGGTTTTCTCGAAAATAGATTTAAGATCGGGTTATCATCAGCTAAGTGTCAAGGAGGCAGACATACACAAGACTGCATTCCAAACTCGTTATGGGCATTACGAGTTTCTAGTCATGCCATTCGGATTAACGAATGCACCAGCTGTTTTCATGGATATGATGAACCGGGTCTTCCAACCCTATCTAGACCGGTTCTGGTGGTATTC
This sequence comes from Gossypium australe, assembly GCA_005393395.2. Classification (NCBI taxonomy): domain Eukaryota; kingdom Viridiplantae; phylum Streptophyta; class Magnoliopsida; order Malvales; family Malvaceae; genus Gossypium; species Gossypium australe. The sequence continues at coordinate 51,483,729 of CM016614.1, forward strand.
ATAGATGACATTTTGGTGTATTCAAGGACTGAGGAGGATCATGACTCACATCTTCGGGTTGTGCTGCAGATATTGAAGGAAAAGCAACTTTACGCCAAATTCAGTAAGTGCGAGTTTTGGTTGAAGGAAGTGACATTTTTAGGGCATGTTGTGTCTGCCGAGGGGATTAGGGTTGATCCTCGGAAGGTCAAAGCTGTATTGGATTGGAAGCCACCGAAGTTAGTGTTAGAGATTCAAAGTTTTCTGGGTTTTGCTGGGTACTACAGGCGGTTCATCGAGGGGTTTTCTTTAATTGCCGCACCTCTAACTAAATTGTTGTGTAAGGGGGTACCATTTGTGTGGATGAATAAGTAGCAAGAGATTTTTGAGAAACTGAAAAAGATTTTGACTGAAGCACCGGTATTAATTCAGCCAGAGGCTGGGAAAAAAATTTGTTGTCTACTGTGATGCGTCACACACGGGTTTGGGTTGTGTGTTGATGCAAGAAGGGAAGGTGGTGGCATATGCATCCCGTCAAATTAGGCCACACAAGGTGAACTACCCTACTCACGACTTGGAACTAGCTGCAGTAGTGTTCGCACTAAAGATATGGAGACATTACCTATATGGGGAGAAGTCGATCATTTACACCGACCATAAGAGTCTGAAGTATCTCCTTACTCAAAAGGAGTGAAATCTCAGGCAACGGAGGTGGATAGAGTTGCTGAAGGATTATGATTGCTCGATCGAGTATCATCCGGGGAAAGCTAACGTGGTAGCGGATGCACTGAGTCGTAAGGTGGTATTTGACTTGAGAGCAATGTTCGCTCGGCTCAGTCTATTTGAGGATGGTAGTTTGTTGGCAGAACTGCAAGTAAAACCAACATGGATTAGTCAGATTAAAGAGAAATAGATGCTGGATGAGTCGTTGAGTTCTCGTTTTCAACAGGTAGAAAAGGGAGAGACTGTGGATTTTGAATTGAATGGTGAAGGGGTATTATGTTTCCGTGGGAGAGTTTGTGTACCGAGGGATTCCGAGTTAAGACAGATGATTCTGCAGGAAGTGTATAGTAGCCCATACGCTATGCACCCCGGTAGGAACAAATTATATGCCAAGACTTAAGCGTGAGGTGACTGATTTCGTAAGGAAGTGTTTGACATGCCAGCAAGTGAAGGCCGAGCATTAGCTCCCTTCGGGACTGCTACAACCTATAAGGATTCTACTCTGGAAATGGGAGAGGATAATAATGGATTTTGTTAGTGGGCTACCCTTGACGCCTACTAAGAAAGATTTAGTGTGGGTAATTGTTGATCGGTTGACTAAGTCCGCGCACTTCGTACCAGTTCGCACTGACTACTCTTTGCAGAAATTGGCCAAGTTGTACGTAGTAGAAATTGTGAGGTTGTATGGGGTACCAGTGTCTATCATATCAGACAGGGAACCTAGATTTACATCTCGGTTCTGGAAGGTGTTACATGAAGCTTTGGGTACAATATTAGACTTCAGCATAGCGTTTCATCCATAGACTGATGGTCAGTCGGAGAGGGTAATCTAGATTTTGGAAGACATGTTAAGGAGCTGTGTGATTGACTTCAGAGGCAGTTAGGAGGATTATTTACCCTTAGCAGAATTTGCGTATAACAATAGCTACCAATCCAGCATTCAGATGGCACCATACGAGGCATTATATGGTCGTAGGTGTCATACCCCTACCTGCTGGGCAGAATTGGGTGAGCGACGGCTGTTGGGTCCAGAGTTAATTTCTGAAACAGAAGAAAAAGTGAATCTGATATGGGGTCGATTAAAAGAAGCCTCTGATAGGCAAAAGTCGTATGCTGACCTAAAGAGTAAAGAGATAGAGTTTTCTATGGGAGACTTTGTCTTCTTGAAAGTCTCACCTTGGAAGAAGATTCTAAGATTTGGACAGAAGGGCAAGTTAAGTCCCAGATTCATCGGACCTTACCGAGTGTCAAAACGGGTCGGACCAGTCGCATACCAGCTTGAGCTGCCGCCTAAGTTAAGCCGGATGCATAACGTATTTCACGTTTCTATGCTGAGGCGCTACCGTTCAGATCCTTCTCATATAGTGCCGGTAGAAGAAATTGAAGTAAGACCGGATTTGACATTTGAAGAGGAATCGGTGCAGATTTTAGATCGTGATATTAAAGTGTTGAGGAGAAAATCTGTTTCGTTGGTCAAACTGTTGTGGCGTAATCATGGTTCAGAAGAAGCCACGTGGGAGCCTGAGGAGGCGATGCGACATCAATACCCCTATCCCTTTTGATCAGGTAAATTTCGAGGCCAAAATTTCTTTAAGGGGGTAGAATTGTAACATCCTAAAATTAGGGGTCTGGCATTTTTGCATTATTGCATGTGTGGAGCTTGTTTAGCTTGTTATTTAGGTTTGTTTAGGGGTCATAGGGAGGCTCGGGTTCGAGTCCAAGCCCTGGGAAAATTTTGGTTTTTGGCTCTTTAGGGAGAGGGCTAGCAGAAGCTGGACTTAAGTTTAATTAAATATGTCTGCTAACACAAGGAGCAAGGTGGCCTAGTGGTATGGCGTCACAAGGGAAGCAGATAGGGAGAGAGTTCGAGTCTCACAAACTGCATTTTAGGTGGCTATTATTTTGTGCTCAGGAAAGGAGGAAGCAGAGTTGAGATCAAACTCTACCTTGGAGGTTGGAGACTTGGTCAAATGGTTTGAATGGATGATGGGGAGCACGTGGGGGAGGAAAATGGGGAGAGAATCAAGAGATTGGGGGTGAGAGGTAGTAGTGGTCGAATATGGGGAAGTGCATGGGGGAGTTTCGGTCAAGACATGTCATTTGGAAGAGTGCACATTCAGTTTTGAGTAGGAGGGTGCCGAAATTTCCTTTGCATTTGTGCATTTTGGGCACTTATTCTTCAAGCATTTTGGGTCATTTTCTCTTGGCAATTCCCTGTTTACCGAAATCATTTTCTCCCTTCCTTCTTTTCCTCTCTTTGAAACTTGGCCAAACCTGTTGGAATGTTACCACTCGTGCATCTCCTCTTCAGCATTTCATCTCTTTCCTCTAGCCAATTTATCACACCTCCTCTCTTGGCCGAATTTGGTAAGTCTCTGCTGTCACATCTTTCCTTTCCTTCTCCCTCACGCTATTCTTCCTTCTATGACCGAGCATCTCTCATTCTCACTATCTCCTACCTTTTTCTCTTTAGGCATAAACAGAAGTACTTGCAATTTTAACCCTTTTTGGGTAGGGCCGAATCTATTCTTCCTTAGTACTTCATCTTTGGTTCTCTTTTTGTCAGGCCGGTACTAATCTCTTCTGTTCTTCCTAGGTGGTGACCATCCTTGAGGGTCGAATAGTGTTTAAGCAATCTTGAGTCTTCTAAACGTTGGTAAGAGTGCCTGCAACCAGTAAAGGAACCCAATATCTCTAACAACGGAATAAGGCTGATTACTTTGGTGTTGGGGGAAGTTTGTTTCACGTGGTGTTTGGAAGCGGTGAAAGTCGCAACACGTAACAAGTGTGTAATCTCATACCCATTTTGATGATAAATGCATGTGATGCTTTGAGAATCAGCCAAAAGCCGAAAAACTGAAAAGTCGGCAACTGTGACCACTCGAACATGCGAACATTGTGCTGGTAAATCGAGACATGAATGACGGTGATGGATCGTTGGGAGTGTCATGAGCACTCTCGTGAAACCATGGCCGAAACAGGCCTGGTCGAGCTGAAATGGGCCAAATGGGCCCAATAGGCTATCCGGCCCATATGGGCGAAATTGATGGATAATTATCAAATGAAAGGTGCGATTGTGAAATCTGAAAATTTGAGACCGAAACCACATGTGATGGGTCACACGAGCGTGTGGGCCCTTTTGGGCCTGAAATCCATTTCAGGCCCAATAGTACCGTAGAGACCCAAAAAGGGGTCCCGAGTCGCTCGAGGTGACAGTAGGCCTATGGAAAGGCCGTTAAATATGTAAAAATTACTGAAATACCCTTAATGGGTAAAATAATGAAATACCCTTAATGGGTAAATTACTGAAATACCCTTGGTGGGTAAACTACTGAAATACCCCCGGTGGGTAAAATTACTGAAACGCCCTCGTGGGGCAAAATTATTGTTATATAGGGACAGATTTGGTATGTTTGTGTATAATTTGATTAATTTCCATGATGATCCATAATTGCATACACTGAATTATTATGCCATGACATGTGCATTGGGTTGGTTTATATTTATAGAGGAAGTACTATACAGGTGGCTATGCCACATTATACTGATTTTAGTGGCTCAGCCACATATACTGTTACTGGCAGCTTTGCTGCATTTTTACTGGCAGCTCGGCTGCATTCTTGGAGTGTAGGGCTGGGTGGGTTGACTTGGTCCCCACATGGAGTGTAGGGCTGGTACGGGTGGAGTGTAGGGTTAGATTGGGGTGGGCTGCATTCACTATTTACATTACCATGATTATGGGGCTGAAGGCCCAAATTGATACTGTATGGGGCTTAGGCCCAGACTGAGACTATGACTGTGACTGAAAATGGGATTACACACTGAGTTCTCGTAACTCACCCCTTTTCCTTTAACCTCGCAGGTAATCCCCAGTGATAGGGGATTTGGTGGCATGGAGGGCTCAGTTTTAGCCATACATCAAAGATTTCTGCGAACTTTAGTAAATTCGACTGTACCTTATTTTAAGATTTATTTAATTTGGTTTAATATTTTTGTAAAAAGGCCTTTGGATTTTATTTTTCGTTTAACTTTCAATTCGGCTATTTATAATTTGTTAGATGTTTGAATACTAAGTTTTCTAAAATGTAATAACCGTTTTTCCAAAACATCACATTTCTGCAACTACTCAAGTTCGACTTTCACAACAAAAACATTTTTCAAAATAATAACAACTTTATAAAAATGGATATTAAGTAAATCGGGTTTTACAAGCAACCAAGGAAACTCGGGGTTTTCAAAAGAGATGCAATATTTTCAACGAACGCTTAGCTTTTTAACCACCTTTCGATGTGACATGCTAGATCTGGTTGTAACGTCTAGGCCGGGTTTGGGGTGTTACAATTATACCCTCATATGCATTCATGTTTATAATCTTACCTTTTATAAACATACATGTTTAATATAACTCAATTAAACATACTAAACACATATGTATTTATCATGATTTAAACTTATAAATATACCAAAAAACCAACTATCACTAGCCATTCCAATGGCTAGATTACAAACAACCATTTACAAGCCAACAATTGGCCAAGTTAACCTATACATGCCATTATACCAAAATAAATTTACTATTTGTACCAAAACGAGCTAGTGGATAGTGTGATGATACTCCGACCAATCTCCAACCTTTACGAGCTTCCGAGCACTATAAAACAGAGAAAAGAAAACCTCTTAAGCATTTAATCCTTAGTAAGTTCATATAACAGGATTTAAACTTACCAATCAATTTCAATTAAATAAGCATAACAATAACATGCTTCCCAACATATTGGTAATTTGCCTAATCACATACACTCAATTAAGCAAGTTAGTCACATAATTCACATGTACATAAAATAAACATGGATGAGCTCATCAGGTTTCACACTTTCAGGTATTTTAGAAGCATTAAAGACATCATTCTTTTAATTACATAATTTCTCATGTCAAGAGTTTTATCCGTTGAATTATTGAAATAACGATGGATACTCAGTTAATATACATAAGGTGTATAAAATTATAAACTGTCAACTCATATCAGAGGTACCCATTAGGGCACATAATCAGGGAGCACACTCTCGAGCCACATATCAAGATGCTCACATGAGCCATGTAACAAGACACTTATCCGGGCTAAACAAGAAACTCATAAGAGTTTTAATCAGGGAGCTCATAGAGCTTTACAGGTAACTCTGAAGAGTTATTATCAAGGAGCATTGGATAAGGTAACAGAGAGTTCAAGCAAGCCATGTCAGGAAGCTCATAAAAGCCTATATCAGGACGTTCACGTAGAAGTGTGTGTTTGTGTCCGCATTATATGCTGGATCACAACCGATCAAATCATGTAACTGGATGCTCACAAAGAGCTGCGGTTGTGTGTAACACATGCAGAATCACTACCAATCAGAATGCTCGCAGGAACTATATAACAAGATGCTCGAGAAGGCTTTTAACAGGATGCTCGTTCGAGCTATGATGTCTGCAACATATGCAGGACTATAATCAGTATGGGAAAATATTGTATCCATTGCATTACATTATTCAAACGGAACTCATTATTTCTCGAATAATTTCGGGCATGTGATTATTTTCATACATTAATCATTTATACAATTCTCACATATACAACATTCAATTGAAAAATATAAATATACATGATTAAGTTACACGAACTTACCTCGTTACTTGTTTGTATACAGAAATCTACTAATCTAACACTTTTTCTTTTCCTCGATCTAACTTCGTATTTGAGTTTTCCGAATCTATATAAATGAGTTTAACATCAATTTAATCCATTTCATACTCAATTGAACTCAGTTCGCTTCTTAGGCAAAATTACTATTTTACCCCTATACTTTTTATTAATTCTAATTTCGTCCCTAAGCTCGGAAAATGAAATTCATGCAATTTAATCCTTATTTCAAGCCTAACCGAATTTTACATGTTACAATAACAGCCCATGAATTTCACAAAAATCAGAATTTTTCCATGGGTTTTACTACTTTTCAATTTAGTCCCTAAATCACAATTTCATGAAAAATCATTTTGTAAAAGTTGGTTAGCTATCAACAACCTTTCATTTTCTACCATAAATTTCAATATTTTAGCATATTCATTCATGGAAAAACTTTGATACTTTGATAACTTTACAAATTAATCCCCAAAGTAGATAAATTAAGCTATTTCGATTTCAAAAATATAAAAATTACTAAAAACGGGACAAGGATACTTACCCAATTAAGCCAAGAAAGCTTGCTTTCTCTTTCCTAGGGCTTCCATAGAATTTTAGGGATGAATATGATAATAATAATATGATATTTCTTTTTAATTATTTATCATCTTTTAATTATTTTCATTTCCAATTTAGTCCTTAACCTTTTTGTAATTTTCCATATATGAATCATCAAAAATATCTACTAAGTTTTTTTAATGGTCTAATTACCATATAAGGACCTCTTATTTTTAATTCCATAGCTAATTGATCTTTTTAGCTACTAGAATTCAACTTTTGCATTTTATGCAATTTGGTCCTTTCTATAATTAAACACATAATCGGTAAAATTCTCTTATCAGAATTTTTATACGTCTTTCCTATCATAATGAAAACCATGAAATATTATTAAAATAAATTTTCTTTCTGACTTGGATTTTGTGGTCCCAAAACCACTGTTCCAATTTCACTTAAAACGGGTTGTTACAGGTTTCTTGTTCTCGAACAAGCAATTTATCGCATTCATTTGTTGCCAATATTAAGAAGACACAATGATGACAATGAGATAAAATAGGATTGTATTGAGTAAACAGATTTAACTCAAAGGAATCAAGGATTTCTTATGAGGTTGACACACACATGACGAGGTCATTGGACAAAGGAGTTGGTTAAATTTCTTTCGTAAAGAATATACAATAAGGAGTCTTCAATTATGGTACTCCATGTGGATGGGCTCCATGATTAAGTAAATTGCGAATTATCAAAATGACGCTTCTGGACATAATTGCTATTACTCGAGCCTAATTGTATATGTCTAATTGGTCTCTCCACTAGCTCAACAAAAACTTGACCAGACTGCATTTGAATTAGAAAAAAAAATTCTACTACTTTGGAAATAATTTAATTGAGTCGATTTGTTCGATGTGGAATTAAATTAGGCGGTCATGAGAATTGTTCAACTAGAGAATTTGATTAAAGAATTTTCTTGAAAATTAATTTGAAAAATCTAAGTGGTTTTTGGAAAAATTAATTTTGATCAAGTAAAATTAAATTAATCAAATTAATTAAAATTAATATGATATTTTTGAAAATTAATTTTCAAGTCAAACAATTGGCTTAATAGGTAATTAAACTTGAAAATTGGATCTTAGATCGTAAATTGGGCCCGGGAGCCCAAAACTAAGATCAAGACCAAAAAATTGGTCGAACCGGGCCTAGCATGTGAAACTGGGCCGATAATCCAACCGATGGCAGGACTGGACTGGTCGGGCTGTCACTAGCCTGGACCAAACAGGCAGTAACCGAACCAGCTCGGGTGTCGGCGGCTGCGATGGCGGCATTCCGATGGCTAGCAAATGGTCGGCAACTGTGGGTCCTTAGTGGTTAAGCAGTGGAAGAATTACACTCCTACTAGGACTCTATCAGGGAATTTGATTTCATATTAACTATTCCAAAAATAATATTATTTTAATATATTTAAAATTAAATTAAATTTAATACTTATCTTAATCGTATTTTATTAATTTAATATTAAAATGATTATCTTAATTTTTTATATTTATTAAATTAATATAATATTTATCATAAATATTAGATTAATTTTAATATTAAAGTGATTAAGCTTAACTATAGTTGAACTATCTAAACTCTCTCTATATAAAAAGAGCATTGGGTAATTATTTTTCAGATGCTTAAATTCAAGAGAAAGTTGTACAGAGAAAATTCTCTAAAGAGATTATTTCAGAAAATTTCTAGAGATATTTTTTATTTACAACTTGGCTTAAAATTTTAGAGAAATTACCCCGTTGGTAATTTTGTGAAAATGTTTCTAATTCGAAGCAAACCCACACTCGCTAGATGTGAGCTTGAGTACAGCAGTGAAGACTACTCAGTCGAAGTGTTCATCTAAGACGAGTCGAAAAGGTATAATTTTGATTAAGTGTTTATTACTTTAGGTATCATAACCAAGTTCTTGTTTTTGAAAAAAAAATTAAAACTTTGGTTTTTCTCTAAATTTATTTTCTGTTTCGTTTTCCAAACCTGATTTTCTAACATAAAGTGTTACAGTTTGGTAGAAAAGGCATGCTCGATCCGAGGTTCATAAGACCGTGTGAAATTATCTGGAGTATTAGTCCAATGGCTTACCAATTAATATTGCCCTCAGAACTTGAAAAGATTCACAATGTTTTTCATTTTTTAATGTTACAATGATATAGATGGATTGAAATTTTGTAAAGTGATTTACGGAAACGGACTGTCTGAGACTCCAATGCTGGTCCAGGTAGAAATTCGAAATTGTGATACTTGAAATTTGGATTTTGTACTTATTCTGTGTTGCTTTTTGGAAATGTAGACTTCTTAAGTTAGCGACAGTACTGATATGGATTCCGAAGTTAGGCAAGACTGTAAGGACTCTTCTGCTTCTCCGGAGCATGAGACTGTTCAGGAGGTGGAAGTCAATGCAATTCCGTTAACTTCGGGTAGCGATAACCCGGAGCTTGGTACTGAGGCACTGACTCGGATAGTGAGGGAAGTGCTAGGGAGACTGTTTGAGGCTGAAATGAGGGAGATTAGTGAGACGCTGCAGGCTAGGTGCGTGGACTGTGGAAAAAAGAGAGATCGCAGTTCTCCGAGGTTGGAGCCTCGATCTACGAAGCGTGTTAGGACACATCCGACTAATAGTAAAGGTAGTACTAGTGGTGGCACGAGCGTACCGTCTTGTGAGCACTGTAAGAGGCGCCATGCGGGCGATTGCTGGAGGAAGTTGGGAGCGTGTCTAAAATGCGAATCTAAGGAGCATCAAGTTTGAGATTGTCCTCGGGGCTTTTGAGCCACGTATGGTTAAGCATGTTTGGATGTGTTTATTTGAGCATTGAAATTGTGTGTACAGAAATATCTGTCTGCTTCAGTGGTTATGTGTTCTAGGTGTGTCTGGGAGGTGAATTTTGGAATCAGAGTGCGCAGCGGGAGCGTAGTGGTGTAGTTTGGTTGTGGGACTTTTCTAATAGTTAGAAATTTCGAGAATGAAATTTCTTTAAGGAGGGGTGAATTGTAACGCCCCGAATTTTGGGCCTAGAAGTTTTGAGCTTTGAGCATAAGGACAGTGAGGAAATTGCACATATGTGTTTAATTGTGCAATTTAGTGACAAGAATGGGCCTGCTGGTCTAGTGGTTGTGTGAGTGTTAGCATACCTTGAGGTTCCAAGTTCGAGTAGCTGGATGCGCAATTGTGGAGAGTCTTTTATTTTGTTCTATTTTAGTATTAATTATAAATGTTTATTTATTATATTATAATATATTATTTTTTTATTATTTTTTTATTTGTTGATTGTTATTTTGGGTTTTGTTTTATTTCTATTAACTCTTTTCACGTTTTTCCCCTCTTCTCATTCTTTCTTCCTTACCCGGTTCTTTTACTTTTTATTTTTTATTTTTCAAACGGTTTCGACTTGTGAATTCAGGAAGTCGCTCTTCTGTCATCATATAGCAGGTGTGGGAATTGAACACTGTAACTACGCTATTTAATTTGCTTACTAAATTATGCAAACTTCTTGTCTCGGTTTATTTTAACTATGCCTAACCCATTGGTTTTGGGATTTGAGGAGCTAAAAGTGTGGGAAGATCCCTTTTTTGATATACATTCGTTGTGGCTAATGTAACATCCCTATCCCGTGTCTGTTGCCAGATTAGGGTTAGGAGCATTACCGGACATATCGAAGACATTTACAGAAGTTCAGACATGCATTCATCAAAAACGCTCACCATGTCCCTTAAATAGGTCAACGAGACCTTAAACATGCTTATAAACCGAGTCGGGACTAAATCGAAACACATATAGAAATTCTCAAAAATTTAAAACTTTTCTAAGTTTCAGGGGTTACACGCCTGTGGGGGTAGGCCGTGCGACTCCTACGGCAGCTAGACACACCCGTGTGTCCTCTCCGTGGTCGAAACTAACTTATCCTCCACGGCCACCAAGCACGCTTGTGCGCTAAGGCTGTGCACTCTTAGGCCACATACTGACTTCTCCACCACGGCCACCAAGCACGCCTGTGTGCCATGGTCGTGTGCTCTTAGGCTAGCTACTGACTTGAGCCCACGGCTAGTTGACACGCCCGTGTCAAGGCCGTGTATTATTAGACTAGATCCTGTTATTCACCCACGGTCACTAGGCACGCCCGTGTGCCACGACCGTGTGACATTATAGGCCATTTACAAGGCCAAAATGTCACCCACTTGGGTCATACCTACAAGCAATATTTACCAACTCATTTCATACACATAATGACAAGCAATAACATACCAAATTATCCATTCAATCACTACATCCAATACCAATACCAAACATGCTAAACTTCCAAGACCAAAACATATGTATATCAAGTATAAATTATCCAAATGCTTACCCAAAAACTTAATTATTTCATGCATCATCTAACCATGCCAAAAACATACTTCACATATCACATTCATTTAAACAAATTACCAAAACATAACTAGCCAAATCACATGGCTAACTTCATATAACAACTTATACCAAAAACTAGCCTATACATGCCATATCTAGCTATATACATTTTCAAAGTGTACCAAAATGATTTTAGTAGTGTGATGACGATCCTTGACGGTCCCGAGCCTTCAGTAGCTTTAACGACCTATAACATAGAGAAAACACATATACAGAGTAAGCTTTCCAAAAGCTTAGTAAGTCAATATACAAACAAACTTAGCATGATTTGCCCATAACCGAATTAATAAGATGACCAATATGGTTCTCATGACAAAAATCCTCTCATTCTTTCTTGAGCTCATATGCTTAGCCATTACTTACCATATTTCCAAGTCACATACCATATACATAACATCATAATATGCGCACATAGATACTTACCTTATATACACAATTAGTATATAAGCAACATACCTGAAATGGATATTCATTCACTTAATTTATCAAAGCTCAGATTTGCAATTCGTATCACAGACTTGCCCGTCGAACCGTAAGGAATCTAGTAGGATACTCAGAAAATTTGAAATAGTCGTACAATGCCAACATCCCAGACGAGGTCTTATATGCACTCCGATATCAATGCCACTGTCCCAGATAGGGTCTTACACGAATCAATATGATGCCGATGTCCCAGACATGGTCTTACACGTAAGGATCTTAACGATGCCAACATCCCAGACGTGGTCTTACACGTAAAGCTCATATCAATGCCAATGTCCCAGGCGTGGTCTTACACGAGTCTCAAATCAATGCCAACGTCCCAAACGTGGTCTTACATGATAAAAAAAGAACAGATACCTATGTCATGACATAGCTAATCCTATCTATTCCTAGGTTCGTACGGGACTTCTCGGACATAGTCACTATATCAAACTTATCTCAGAATTCATATGCATAACCTCTCATAAGCATTCATTATTGACATTAGTCATATAAGCAATTACAATTTCATACAAGTACGTTTATTTGCATAGTGACTTACCTCGGATTCGATTTAACGGAATGGAAACAGCTACTCGGTTACTTTCACTTTCCCGCGATCTAAATCAGTTTTCCTCAGTTATTGATCTAAACATATTCAGAATTAACCCTTTTATTCACTAATTCATTCAATTCAATCCATACGCATATATTTAGGGCTATTTGCAAATTAACCCTCATATTTGTACAATTTATCAATTTAGTCCATTCTTCTCAAAACATCAAATTTACAAAATCCATCCACGCTCATGCTTAGCCGAATATTTATATATATCATACAAGCTCATATTTTCCATCAAATTTGCAATTTAGTCCCTCAATTTGCTATTTTCACAATTTAGCCCTATTTAGCTAAATTCATCAAAACTTCAAGAACAAAGCATGTTCATCTAGCTCAAATCTTTCATTTATCAACTAAACTCATTACAAAACTCAACATATCATTAATGGCATATTTCACAAACACCATCAATACACAAAATTGAGGCATGGGCTTGACAGTAGACAAAGCAACGATTGTAAAAACGTAGAAATTATCGAAAACCGACTAGAACATACCTTGAATTTAAGCCCTCAAATGGCCAAACCTTAACAAGCTTAAGCACTTTCTTTTTCTTTATGTTTTCGGCAAGAAGGTGATAAAAATGAGGCCACTTACTCATGTTTCTTTTATTACAAACTCTTATAATATAATAATATTAACATAACTTATAAAATAGATATAATAAATAAATTATCAATCAAAGTAAATATAATAAGTATATAATATATACATATCATCACTCATTGCCATCCACTATCCATAGAATTGGCTTAATTGCCACATAAATCCTCAACATTTAAAAGCCACACCAATTTAGCCATTAATCAAATAAAAGGCCACTTTTACCAATTATGCAATTTCACCCTTTTGTCAAATTAAACACACAGACGGATAAATTAACTTACGAAGATTTAACACATGCTTAGTCACATATTAACGGCACAGAGAAATATATTAAAATATTATACAAACTCAGATTTGTGGTCCCAAAACCACTGTTCCGACTAGGGTACAAACCGGACTGTTACAGCTAAGGTCGGGTATGATTTTGGTGGAAAAAACACTATTGGGGCTAGTTCGGAGAGGTTTCGTGGCTTTCCCGACGGCCACACTGGCGTGTGCCGAGGCACACGGCCGTGTGTATTTGGGAACTAAGGTTTCCGACCAGTTTTGGGTGCCACACGGTCGTGTGGCTGATTATGGGGATTTTGTCGATTTTCACACGACCATGTCATTTGGGCACACGGGCGTGTGGATTTGGGAATTAGGGATTCGGAGTATTGGAGTCACACGGCCGTGTGGCTGATTTGAGGATTTAGGGATCCCACACGGGCGTGCGTTTCGAAACATATGGCCGTGTCTGATGGCACACGGGCATGTGAGACCCTCATACGACCGTGTCCGCCCTACACTTGATTTTATTGAAATTGGATAGTGAGTTACACGGCTTGTTCACACGGGCGTTTGGACCCCCACACGGCCTAGATTGCTCCACACGACTGGAGCACACGGACGTGTGGTCCTATCTCGCCAAATATGATTTAAGCCGAATTTAATTGTAATCACGTCTCTATGTGTGTCCAACCCTCGACTAAGCTTTACTGAGGGTAATTATAACTCTAATCTGAGTTGATATACGAGTGATTTGTGATTGGTTGTGTGATAAGCTTGATGCTGAATTTGAGTGTGCGAGTGTACACACTTCGGAAACTGATTGACTAATTGTGAATGACTGTTGGAAATTGCATTTTGAATTGTTACATCTGCATATAAAGTTTTTGGGGGGATTTTGAAGAGAAGGAAGACTGATTTGATCTTGACAATGCTGATGATCATCGTTGTCGGGCAACCCGTGATGACATCCTATGGACGGTATAGCGATTCACCGCATTGCACTGTACCACATGTACATTAGCTACGCTACGTACTACTATCTAATTTGGCAGTTCATACTGCATAACTGTAATGCGGTTTACCACATTGCACAGTACAGCTTATACGCTAGCCTTGCTGTGTAATATACGAGAGTGGCAGTTAAACTGCATACTGTAGCCCTTAATACCCAGAGGGTCGTGGACTTTACTGATATCGGTATAGCAAATTACCGCATTGCATAGTATCACAAGTACATTAGCTACGCTACGTACGACTATCTGATCTAACAACTCAGCTGCAAATTTCTGTCTGTGTCGTATTCAATACGACTTGTAAGTGTAGGGATGGGTGGGTTGATTAAATCCCCACAATAACTGCAGGGTTGGACGGAAAGGTGTGTTTGTTGGATGGGTGGGTTCTTATTCTATAACTCATTTGCACTCATATGCATCTGATTGATACTATGACTGAATGTGATATTGTGACTGAATGTGATTGTTTTGTTCAACTAAAAGGCATTTGTGCCTGTGCGGATTCTATAAACCTTGACTGAATTTGACAGACTGAGTTGATGCTTAAAACTGAATGAGAATTATTGATTCTATAACTGATTGTCTCTTATGACTGCAAAACACCTGTAGCCTTGTATAATCATTGAACATTGATTGTAACTGATTGATTGATTAGAACTGGTGCTTGATTTTGATTCGTAATATCCGATTGAGACTTCTGTCTCAAGGTTACTATTTGTACCTGTGAGTATGTTCTACTTCGGAACTTATTTCTGGTGTTCTGCCCTAAATCTGTAGTTTAGCTGGTTTGATCTCACACTAAGCTCGAGTAGCTCACCCTCTATTATGTTTCCCTTTCAGGTACCTTTCTGATTTTCTGACGCTACGCCCGGTACACGGAGGTCTCGGACAGTTTCAATGGAGTGGATTATCTGGTTGTGATTTCCAGTTTCTATTATTTGTTTAAGTTTGAACTGTAAGGAATTTTATAATGCTATGGTACAGTTTCTGCTTTATGATTTTATTCGTATATTTTGAACGGGTTTTATATTGAGTTTTATTGTAAATCTTTACTGGATGGTTTTTAAATAATTTTAGATAATTTTGGTCCACTGAGATAAATTGTTTTGTAAAATTTTCCCACGAACACTTCAATGATCAATGTAGCATTCCGAATTCAGTCTAGTATTCTGGGCTGGGTTTGGGGTGTTACAGAGTGAATCCGTAAATATTATTATTTAATATTGACGAGTCAATTATAGTCTTATATTGAATTTTAATTTGATAAATTTACTAATTGAACAGTTAGCTAAGGTACAAGTGGTTCGACCCTAAAGTTAGTGGTTTTGAAAATTGGGATATCGTTTCCGCAAACTGAGTCATAAATATTTTTATTAAATATTTACAAAATTATGGTATAGGTGAATTGAATTTTGGTCTAAAAATTTTAATGACCGGATGATTATTTAGGGTATAAAACTATATCGTACAAAACTATAAAAGTTAATCACTGTTGAATTTTGTTAGTTAAAGGGTTTAATTAATAATTGTTGAAGACCTAAGTGATAATTAGACCACTTTAATAGGGTCATGGACGGTTGGTGCATTGTTTAAAGTAATTATATGTTGAAATTAAATTAAATTTTTTTAAAAAATTAAGGGAAAATGTGTTAAAAAAATTAAAAACAATTGTCATCTTCCACCATTTCTTCCTTCCACCGTTTGAACCAAGAAAAAAAATAAGAGAGAGCAGCCATTGTTGAATGCTCCAACTTTGGCTTTGTATGTTAAGTCCTCCTAGGTCTGGTTTTCATATATTTTATGTTTTTGATATTGTTGTAACTCAATTTAACTATATTGTATCTTTATTTTCGAAACTGTTAAAATTTTAAAATGTTTCATTGATGGTTTTTTATTTACATTTTTATGTTAAATATTTTTGTTGTAAGCTTAGATTTGATTATGAACTAAATTGTAAAATAAAATTTGTTAGTTTTGAGTTTAGGGACTAAAATATAAATATGTTAAATTTGATACAAAATTTCTACAATTATATTTTCTTGTGAGTTATAAAAGAGTGGAATTGAAATTGGATTGAAAAACGAGATTAAAAGTGAAAGATATGATAGTTTCGGTTTTAGAGACTAAATTGAATAAAATGAAAAACTTCAAGAAAATTGTGAAAAATGAAATTAAGTTGATAAATACATCGAATAATATGTTTTAAGGCAATGGACACTGATAATTTGAAATGAATTACCGAATAAATCAAGATTTGAACCAACTAGTAGATAATCGAGAAAAGAAAATTGCAGATTAGTCCCTAACACTACAATTGTCTCTAATCTTACTTGTATATAGCTATATACAATTATGTAATGTCTGTGGTTGAATTGTGAAATTATAATATTTGAATGTATTTTTAAATGGTTACAAATTGGTACAAATGTGAAGAAAGGACTCAATTGTAAAGAATTGTTCTAATATACATATTGAGCCCGAATAAACTTAGGATAATATTCAAATGGCATGCCAATATGAATAGTTACGCACTTGTACGGGTTTGCATTTCAGTGCCACTATTTACACTTTGATACATACTGATTCGTACTTCGATACCTCAATACTTCGATGCCTACTTAATTAGTCATCTTGTAGACTAAAATATGTCAATCTCCAGCTGGTCGAATACTTCATGGATTTCTCAAATTGGATTTAGAGAAGACATTAAATTCTCGTGACAAAGAAAAACATCGACTTAATTCTATGGTCTTAAAAGAGTTGAATTTTTTAATGCATATATATATATATATATATATATATATATATATATATATATAAGTGGATCTTTACATGCTTTGGAGGATTAAGATGAAAGAATTCCAAAAATGACATCCAAATATAAGAGGTTCAACGTACCAAACAGAAGTTGGAAGGCATTTGAACTTCGAAGTTGACGATTCATAATAGCGTCCAAAGACAAATATTAAAACAAAGATCTAATAGCAGTAACCCATGAAAGTTCGAAAACCACATAGCTAATAATAATCCCAAATAAGCTTCCAGATACATTATTTAAAGCCAAAAAAAAGGCCACCAACAACGGCAAACAATCCTTACTTAGAAACCACCGCGAAGGCGAAGGACAAGATGCAGAGTAGACTCCTTTTGGATATTATAATCAGCCAATGTCCTGCCATCTTCAAGTTGCTTGCCAGCAAATATGAGCCTTTGCTGGTCTGGTGGGATCCCTTCCTTGTCTTGAATCTTTGCCTTAACATTGTCAATGGTGTCTGAACTTTCAACCTCTAGAGTGATAGTCTTTCCAGTAAGAGTCTTAACAAAGATCTGCATCCCACCACGCAGCCGCAACACCAAGTGAAGGGTAGACTCCTTTTGGATATTGTAGTCGGCCAATGTCCTACCATCTTCGAGCTGCTTGCCAGCAAAGATGAGCCTTTGCTGGTCTGGGGGGATACCCTCCTTGTCTTGGATCTTTGCCTTCACATTGTCAATGGTATCGGAACTTTCAACCTCCAAAGTGATGGTCTTTCCGGTAAGAGTCTTTACAAAGATCTGCATACCACCACGAAGGCGGAGAACCAAATGGAGAGTAGACTCCTTCTGGATATTATAATCGGCAAGAGTTCTTCCATCTTCAAGTTGTTTTCCAGCAAAAATCAATCTTTGTTGGTCTGGTGGGATTCCTTCTTTGTCCTGAATCTTGGCTTTCACATTATCAATGGTATCCGAACTCTCGACCTCCAAGGTAATTGTCTTTCCAGTGAGAGTTTTGACAAAGATTTGCATGCCACCTCGAAGACGAAGTACCAGGTGGAGGGTGGACTCTTTTTGGATATTGTAATCAGCTAAGGTGCGACCATCTTCAAGCTGCTTTCCAGCAAAGATAAGCCTCTGCTGATCCGGTAGGATCCCTTCCTTATCTTGGATCTTAGCCTTCACATTATCAATGGTGTCTGAACTCTCCACCTCGAGGGTGATGGTCTTGCCAGTGAGGGTTTTAACAAAGATTTGCATCTATTGAATCAAAAGATCAAAAACAAATTAGTATCTCAATTATCAAGAGTTCAGAAAATTAGCAGAAAAACAAAGTCATAAACAGTAAGTTAGAATCCAAGGCCGTCATTCATATATCAATTATTATATTTTAGCAAATTTAAAACCCGAAAATAAAATCTGCAAGAATACGACCACAAGAGATGCCCTTTTTAAAATCAAAGAAAACCAAGAAAATCAAAATTCTCAAAACAAATAGAAAGCATAGACAAAAATTTCAAGAGCCTAAACAATTCTACCAATTTAAATTCCCAAGAACACACATAAACAAATTTAAGAATTTCAAATATTTACAACTGAATCTCAATAAACAAAGATGGTCCATTAACAGATCCACTAATAATTTAACTATTTTCAAGGAAGATATTCAACATGATTAACCAAGATCCGATTAGTTAAATTAAAAAAAAAAAAAACTCTTATACCTATAAACAATCTAATTATGAGAAGATCTATCAAAATTAAAGCAAAAAAGATTGAAAACTCATTCAAGATCCACCAACAATTCAAGATAATGAGATAACAAACAAGATACGATTTTAAAAGAAAAAAACCCATAATAATACATAAAAGCAATAAAATTGTTAATTAAGATTGAAATATTGAAATATAAAACAACTATGGTTACCTTGTCAGAGTAATTGGAAAACGATTCGAAATGTTTGAAGACGGAAGAGTCTGCCGGTGAATAGGTTGGGAGATTTACGCCTTTCTTATAGGTGGAATTTGCCGACTTTACGACAATATTGCCAATAGTACAACCAATCAGTTCTTGCCAAATTTATATCTACCGAAGCCCACGCTGAGTTTGCTTTTCATTCGATAAATATGGAAAATAATAAAGAAAGTAAATAGCAAAAACTTAAATATAGGCAATTATCTGGTTAAAATGTCTTATAGGTCCATTTACTCTTCAAATCTTTGTAATTTAGTCCTTATCTTTTTATTTTTAGGAATTTAGTCACTCTATTTTCCTCATTGCACAATTTAAGTCTAATTATTAACACTGTCAAATTATTTTGTTAACAATGACATTGTAGTGAACCTAAATTTAACAAAGTAATCTTAACAATCTTAATAATTAGACATGAATTTTAAAAGTAAAAAGTAGAATGACTAAATTCCTAAAACTAAAAGTATAGGGACTAAATTTAAAATTTATGAAAAATATAGAAACTTATGACATATTTTAACCGCATAACCTAAACTTCTATGCTATATATAGCTCCCATGTGACTATATGTTTCCTTGGGTTAATATGAAAATTTGTCACTATATTCCATTTTCCTTATGAACTATAGATAAATTTACCACAATACTTTAATTTTATATTGAATTTTGTTGTTTTACTTTTATTTGATTGAAATTTGCCATTAAAGTTAATTTTTTATTCAATTTTATAATTTTAAGACAAAATTTAATATTTTTAATATTTTAATTTAATATTTAAAAATATAAATTAATATTAATATTAAATAAAAGTTAAATTAGTTTTAGCTATAAAAATAAAAAATTTGAAAAAAAGTTCTTATTAAATTATATTTTCAAATTATCAAAATTAATATTGAGTGATAAAATTTAATTAAAAAATCAAAATTGGTAGAAAATTCTAATAAAATTCTAAGCTTAATAGTAAATTTCAATCACATAAAAGTTGAATGGCAAATTTATTCATATTTTAAAATTTAAATAAAAGTGATTATTTTATTGAAAAACCAACTCGAACGCAAGTGTTTGGACGGTTTATGGAGTGCAAGCTTAAAAATTGCGGTTACCTAAAACCGAATTGAATTTTATTTTTTATTTAATATATAATTAAAAATAAATACTTTATATTTAAAATAGTGAAAATAATTTAAAAGTTCTTGAAAATTTATTGTTTTTTAGAAATATTTATGAAAAAGACTCTAAAAATTTATCAATTAATATTTAAAAGCCTTAAAAAGATCATTTTATCAAAAACAAAAAATTAATATGAAAAAATTGAGAATCAAATCGAGCCGAACTGAATTATGATAGACAGTTTAAAAAATTAAAAAAAAAACCAGCCGAACTGACATTACCACCTGATAATATGGATATCACATACATATAATAATTATATGTTATAATTTACTATCATAAAAGGGTAATCCAAATTAAAAATGATCTAATATTGTTAAGGCTTATTGAGCTTCAGTTATTATTAAAGTATGGGTCAAATATGTGTAGATACTCTAATAACCAATTTCTAATTGATGATAAACTAATTAGAAGTCAAGGTTATTTTGAAAAGAGAGAGCCACTGTAATGGCCCGATTTTTAGTTGTACCGAAAAAGGCAGTTTTAGAACTTTATTTTCGTAAATCGAGTCAATAATTATTAAATATTAATATTTACGAGGATAATATAAAAAAATATATTAAAATTTGGTCTAGTAATTTTGTTGAATTAATAGTTAATTAATGCTCAGGGACTAAATCATAAAGTGCAATCATTATAGAATTTTAATTGACCAAAGGCTTCAAGACTTGAAATGCAATTAGTCAAAGGTCCAAAATGATAACTAAACCATTTTAAAATTAGATTTAGTGGATGATGATGCCATCTCATTAAATTAAACTAATAATTAGATTAATGTAAATAAACCATGATTAAACCAAATTAAACGAGATTAATTAAACCATAATCTAACTATATATTAAGTTAGTGAAGAAAAATGTAAAACCCATCTTTCATCTTCATTTTCTTGTCGAAACTTGAAGAAGAAAACCTAAGGAAACTTCATACATTTTCCCATAATTTTGTAAGTCAATTCAAGTATTTTTCTTGTGATTTTTATAGATTTTGGGTTATGGAAGCTTGATTTAGCTAGCTCATGTACTAAATTATGAAACTGTTAAAGTTTTTAAAAGTTTCCATTGTTGATTTCTTAAAGAATTAGACTTGAAATTGATAGATTTTAAGCTTAGAATATAAAAAGAACTATATTGTAAAGTTAATTTAGCTTATCTGGTAACTTTGTTACAAGGGACCAAATTGAATAAATGTAAAAATTTTTATGAAATTATGTTAGAAATAGAAGTTATAAGGTCACGACTCAGAATATTTGAAATCGAATTTTAATTCGAGGCTAAGAATTGAAAGTTATGACTATCCTGAGTTCAGGAACTAAATTGAATAAAATGTAAAATTTTGTTGAATATTGAAAAATTGAGTTCATATAGATTCATACATATTAGGGCACAAAATAGAATATTTGGTATTGATTGATGATATCAAATGATTATTTAGATCAAGGACCGGATCAAAGTGGAGTTGATTAGGGAAAAACAAAAATTGTGGATTAGCCCCTTAAGTATCCACTTTACGTATTTTGAACAGGTAAGTTCAAATAGGACTTACCACTCTATTTTATTTTATGTTTGAACTTATCTATATGTTAGATTTAAATAGAATTTAGTGAATTTGGCACATATGGTTTAAATTGGATTGGATTGAAAATATTGGCTGCTATGAATTAGCACGGGAATACAAATATAAAAATTGAATGTTACAGGACTTGCAAATGAAATTTGTAACCCGGTACAAGTATTTGTAATGATATATATATAAATGAGACTCATTGAACTTAGTAAAGGCAAGAATACATATAGCATGTCATTAGGGTTATACGCGCAATTGATCAATGTGACACCTCAAACTCAATCGAGACGGTCTGGCCCGAATTCCGAGTGACACATTAGCCACCGAGGTGACTCTCCGAAAAAATACCACAAATCACACCAACCATCCATACTCACCATACATATACAGAAGATTTCATGCAAGCAATTAGTCCTAAAAGCATGCTTTTCTAAATCAAGCAATAAGTCATATAATAAGCGGAATAAGGCGTACCTGAATTTCGGCAGGCTCTATTAGCTACAATGTAACACCCCAAACCCGGTCAACACGCCACGACTGAATCTGGCATGTCACAGAGGAAAACGTTTTGAAGAAAATCGAGTTACCGATTAAATTTTAGAAGGCAGGTGCATAATTAGTTAAAAACTGAAAGTTTACTTTGAAATCCTGAAAATAAATCTTAAAAACTTAGTTGCCGATTTTGTAATTTTAAAAAAAACCCAAATGATTAATTTGAACACCGTTTCTATTTGAAATTTGGAAACCTAAGTGTGGAAACCGTTTGAGTTGTCGAAAACAATTAAGTTGTTAAATATTATCAAGTGATTTATATTACCCGATGGTAAAGTTTTGAAAATCGTTGTGTTTTATAGTTTAGAAAACTTTGCGCTCATTTTATTAATTTAACCATGTAGTTTATTTAGCCATGTTTAAAACAAGTCCAAAGCATATAAATAATCCAAAAACATAATTTGTAAGGCCTTATTACAAATCCAAATAAAGATGAAAAACTGAATTTAAATAAAATAAAGTACCCAAACCAAAGTCCGTGTAAAACCGAATTTCTATTGCATGGGCCACCTTGAGTCCACCTGGCTCCTCATCCGCGATCTACGAATCACCTGAAAAGATAAGGGAGAAGGTGAGTCACCAAGACTCAGTGCATAATCCCGCTCCCGGTTAATGCCACATACTTACACAAATTATAACCAAGCAATATATGTAATGCACCCAAACCTAGCCATCCGTAACTCCTTTTCTACCCCGTGTGGTACCAAACCACTGGTGGTGCCAAACCACTGGTGACCCAAAGTCACGATATCCAATAATGTGGTGCCAAACCACTGGTGACCCAAATCACGAATAATCCATCTGTGGGGCCAACCCACGTGTGATACCAAATCACTGGCGACGATCCCGATATATCAACTGTGGGGCCAACCCACTGTGGTGTTAAGCCACTGGGACAAGTCGCTATGAGGTGCCAAACCTCTGGTGACCCAAAGTCACGAAATATCAATAATCCAAGTGTGGGGCCAACCCACGTGTGATACCAAATCACTGGCGATGATCCCGATATGTCAATTGTGGGGCCAATCCACTGTGGTACTAAGCCACTGGGACGAGTCGCTATGAGGTGCCAAACCTCTGGTGTCCCAAAGACACGAAATAATCTATGGTACCAAACCACTGGAGGTGCCAAACCTCTGGTGTCCCAAAGACACGGATATCAAATCCTTCCCCCTCCTCTCATATCACCCAACAGTGCAATTATTATGCAAATCATGCCATCATGCTTTATTATGAATCATATAGAAATATATATCACATATTATGGTAATAAGTATCATATAGCAAAACATATCGAAATGGACTTACCCGAATCCTTGCTCATACCCTTACGGTATCATAACGAGAATCTCATAGTTTTCGGCTTTTAATCAAGATTAAGTTATTAACAAATACCAAGTTATAAAGTGTGTAAGTTACACACCTGTTACTAACGCAAATCCTAAGTCTCGAAGACCCGATCTACTGCACTAGATCTCCTTGCCCTACATTCGGCCAACACTTAGATCAATAACATAGGCCATTCGGCCAACAACAAACCTTAGTCTTAAAAGCCTTCAGCTTTTCAACCACTTAAAGAATGATGAACCAACATAGATCCTTACCACTTGACTTACCAACTTCAATTGCTAGAGAAATAGGGCTTAGATCGATTGCTTCCAAAGTCCCGAAGAGCCTAGAAGAAATCGGTTCCTATGAATGGTTAGAACCTTGCTAACAAATGCCCAAAAATTCGGCCTTTGCCCTCATGAAAAACGACAGAGAGAAGAGAAAAGGAATAAGGAGATTCGGCCAAGACACTTACCTATCTTCAAAACCGATTAGAGAGGAACCCAAAGAGAATCTACCCTTGTTGATATTCGACCAAGACAAAACAAAAGAAAGAAAGAAGATTCGGCTAGAGTGGAAAAGACGAAGAAAAAGAAAGTAAAATGGAAGAGAGGAAATTCGGCAAAGGAAAGTGGAGAGGATTTCGGCTCAAGAGTTTGTGAGAAGAAAAGAAAAAGATGAAAGGGAGGAGATAGATACTTTCGGCTTTGAGCAAAGAAATGGGAAAGAAAAAAGAAAGATATGGGAGAGTATGGTTTCGATTTCCAAGAAGAAAAAAGAGAAAAGAAACAAATGTAATTCGACTTAAAGACTAAGTGAGTAAATCGACAATTCTACTTGAGTTAATGGGTTTGCTTAAACCGAAAGCACTGGGGAGAAATCGGCAATGCAAAGAGAGATTTTGGCTTGACACAAAACAAAGAAAACACCTTCAAAGCTAGCCGAAAAAATGTCATCTAGCTACTAAAGTATTTCAGCACTTCTCCCCCCATACACAAATCAAAAATTCGACCACCACACTCAAAATTCTTCTTGCCATCAATTCAAACTAATTTTGAATTAAACTCACTCCTAAATTTCTCCTTATTTCCTCCTAATCACATTCAAAATTAAGCCAACCCCCTAGCCCCCTAAACCGTCTACATTCATGGTCAAATGGCCATAGAAGAGTTTCCAAAACAACACTCCATATTTCAAGCCTTTTGTCTCCTTATCATACCATAACTCCTTGATACCATACCATAAATTAGAACTTGCCTTATTCCTTAGTCTGCTAACCATAAAAGACAATAGTCCAACTTTACCTTAATTAGAGTTTGACCAACACATGCCATATAAATGAAAAAAATAAAAAATCACCTGAAGACTATCCATGAGATTCGAACCTAAGCCCCCCTCACACTGCTTGTGGCGTCACTTTCCAATGTCCAAAGTGGCGCCTCCCTTGCCACTTTGCCAACTGAATTCTTGTGATAAAATTCCCCATGAATTACTCTTAACCCCTAGCTCCTTCAACTCCCTTTAACTAAAGCTTAAAAATAAAAATTTTCCTACAGCTCGAGCCTACCCTTGGCTTATTCCTAAGCCCTAGAACATCTCACTTAACAACACGACAATCCGAACTCATGCAAAATAATACAATCACAAATAACCCCTAATTCAGGATATTACAATTCTACCCTCCTTAAAGAAATTTCGTCCTCGAAATTTCCAACTAACTAACAGTCGCACATCCTAATTTACAACACTACGCCCACGCTGCGCACTCTGATTCTAATAACACTACTATACTTCTAACCAGAATTTGGAACTCTTACACATACTCAAAATACCTAGCCATTCCATCCCGACCGCGTCCACGCGTAATTCGACCCCGACCTCGAGTGCTCATATCTAAAGTCTCGTCTTATCTGAATTAAAAGTTTTATGCTTTAGTCAATATTCCACTATCTTTAAAGCACAATTTTATGAATAATTCTTATTAAAGAGTTTTGTTTTCGCGAGTACATCCAACCTATAGTTTTGGGTCTCTAGAGTAATTCCTACTACTATACAGTCATGCCATCATCATCATAATCATATTATCAAAAGCAACAGTTTGAGATACTTACCTGAGCGGATTGGTGCCGGAGACTCGGTGCCATGCCTTTCAAAACATATAATTTCAAACAAAAACATTTTAAGACCATACTTTAAAACATTTTGGGCCTCGGACCCACAGTCGAGCCTTTGAACTTAGCTCTGATACCAATTTGTAACACCCCAAACCCGGTCAACACGCCATGACCAAATCTGGCATGTCACAGAGGAAAACGTTTTGAAGAAAATCGAGTTACCGATTAAATTTTAGAAGGCAGGTGCATAATTAGTTAAAAACTGAAAGTTTACTTTGAAATCCCGAAAATAAATCTTAAAAACTTAGTTGCCGATTTTGTAATTTTAAAAGAAACCCAAATGATTAATTTGAAAACCGTTTCTATTTAAAATTTGGAAGCCTAAGTGTTGAAACCGTTTGAGTTGTCGAAAACAATTAAGTTGTTAAATATTATCAAGTGATTTATATTACCCGATGGTAAAGTTTTGAAAACCGTTGTGTTTTATAGTTTAGAAAACTTTGCGCTCATTTTATTAATTTAACCATGTAGTTTATTTAGCCATGTTTAAAACAAGTCCAAAGCATATAAATAATCCAAAAACATAATTTGTAAGGCCTTATTACAAATCCGAATAAAGATGAAAAACCGAATTTAAATAAAATAAAGTACCCAAACCAAAGTCCATGTAAAATCGAATTTCTATTGCATGGGCCACCTTGAGTCCACTCGGCTCCTTATCCGCGATCTACGAATCACCTGAAAAGATAACGGAGAAGGTGAGTCACCAAGACTCAGTGCATAATCCCCCTCCCGGTTAATGCCACATACTTACACAAATTATAACCAAGCAATATATGTAATGCACCCAAACCTAGCCACCCGTAACTCCTTTTCTACCCCGTGTGGTACCAAACCACTGGTGGTGCCAAACCACTGGTGACCCAAAGTCACGATATCCAATAATGTGGTGCCAAACTACTGGTGACCCAAAGTCACGAATAATCCATCTGTGGGGCCAACCCACGTGTGATACCAAATCACTGGCGACGATCCCGATATATCAACTGTGGGGCCAACCCACTGTGGTGCTAAGCCACTGGGACAAGTTGCTATGAGGTGCCAAACCTCTGGTGACCCGAAGTTACGAAATATCAATAATCCAAGTGTGAGGCCAACCCACGTGTGATACCAAATCACTGGCGACGATCCCGATATGTCAACTGTGGGGCCAACCCACTGTGGTACTAAGCCACTGGGACGAGTCGCTATGAGGTGCCAAACCTCTGGTGTCCCAAAGACACAAAATAATCTGTGGTACCAAACCACTGGAGGTGCCAAACCTCTGGTGTCCCAAAGACACGAATATCAAATCCTTCCCCCTCCTCTCATATCACCCAACAGTGCAATTATTATGCAAATCATGCCATCATGCTTTATTATGAATCATATAGAAATATAAATCACATATTATGGTAATAAGTATCATATAGCAAAACATATCGAAACGGACTTACCCGAATCCTTGCTCATACCCTTACGGTATCATAACGAGAATCTCATAGTTTTCGGCTTTTAATAAAGATTAAGTTATTAACAAATACCAAGTTATAAAGTGTGTAAGTTACACACCTGTTACTAATGCAAATCCTAAGTCTCGAAGACCCGATCTACTGCACTAGATCTCCTTGCCCTACATTCGGCCAACACTTAGATCAATAACATAGGCCATTCGGCCAACAACAAACCTTAATCTCAAAAGCCTTCGGCTTTTCAACCACTTAAAGAATGATGAACCAATATAGATCCTTACCACTTGAGTTACCAACTTCAATTGCTAGAGAAATAGGGCTTAGATCGATTGCTTCCGAAGTTCCGAAGAGCCTAGAAGAAATCGGTTCCTATGAATGGTTAGAACATTGCTAACAAATGCCCAAAAGTTCGGCCTTTGCCCTCATGAAAAATGACAGAGAGAAGAGAAAAGGAATAAGGAGATTCGACCAAGACACTTACCTATCTTCAAAACCGATTAGAGAGGAACCCAAAGAGAATCTACCCTTGTTGATATTCGGCCAAGACAAAACAAAAGAAAGAAAGAAGATTCGGCTAGAGTGGAAAAGAGGAAGAAAAAGAAAGTAAAATGGAAGAGAGGAAATTCGGCAAAGGAAAGTGGAGAGGATTTCGGCTCAAGAGTTTGTGAGAAGAAAAGAAAAAGATGAAAGGGAGGAGATAGATACTTTCGGCTTTGAGCAAAGAAATGGGAAAGAAAAAGAAAGATATGGGAGAGTATGGTTTCGGTTTCCAAGAAGAAAAAAGAGAAAAGAAACAAATGGGTTTGCCTAAACCGAAAGCACTAGGGAGAAATCGGCAATGTAAAGAGAGATTTTGGCTTGACACAAAACAAAGAAAACACCTTCAAAGCTAGCCGAAAAAATGTCATCTAGCTACTAAAGGATTTCGGCACTTCTCCCCCCCATACACAAATCAAAAATTTGGCCACCACACTCAAAATTCTTCTTGCCATCAATTCAAACTAATTTTGAATTAAACTCACTCCTAAATTTCTCCTTATTTCCTCCTAATCACATTCAAAATTAAGCCAACCCCCTAGCCCCCTAAACCGTCTACATTCATGGTCAAATGGCCATAGAAGAGTTTCCAAAACAACACTCCATATTTCAAGCCTTTTGTCTCCTTATCATACCATAACTCCTTGATACCATACCATAAATTAGAACTTGCCTTATTCCTTAGTCTACTAACCATAAAAGACAATAGTCCAACCTTACCTTAATTAGAGTTTGACCAACACATGCCATATAAATAATAAAAAATAAAAAATTACCTTAAGACTATCCATGAGATTCGAACCTAAGCCCCCCTCACACTGCTTGTGGCGTCACTTTCAAAGGTCCTAAGTGGCGCCTCCCTTGCCACTTTGCCAACTGAATTCTTGTGATAAAATTCCCCACGAATTACTCTTAACCCCTAGCTCCTTCAACTCCCTTTAACTAAAGCTTAAAAATAAAAATTTTCCTACAGCTCGAGCCTACCCTTGGCTTATTCCTAAGCCCTAGAACATCTCACTTAACAACACGACAATCCGAACTCATGCAAAACAATACAATCGCAAATAACCCCTAATTCAGGATATTACATACAAAATGTCTCGTTAGTTCATATAAGTAGTATCATATAATTTAAGTAGCAGTTTCAACAAAACAAGCGAACACAGAGATTAAAAAGTCTCAAAAATTAAACAGTCCGAAAAGTCTATTTACAACCCTGGAAAAAAAAAATTTATAAATTGTCCAAAACTATCTAAGTCCCATTCTAAGTCTCTAGCCCAGGAATGTCCCACATTTCCTTCTTGGGGTTTTATAAGCTCGATGCACATACTGTAGAAAGAAAGTTTGTGGATGGATCACTGAACTGCCACCCTCCTCGCTATTCCTTGCACTACTTATCTGAAAGGGAAAAGAAAATAAAGAGATGAGCTTGGGAAAGCTCAGTGAATACACATGCGTACAACACAAGAAAACATATCAATAATTCACATACTAAACAACTGACTTACAGGCATATCACATATAACAGTTCGCACATAAACAATTTTACATGTAAGTGATTCGCATACAATCAGTTCGCATGTCATTAATTCACATATAATCAACCCCGTTTAGTTTAATGATATATTGACAATTCATGAAAAGGAAACATAATTAAATAATATACTCATTGGATAAACAAATCTCCAAAAACACACCCTAA
The DNA here is from genome assembly GCA_005393395.2 of Gossypium australe. Lineage (NCBI taxonomy): Eukaryota > Viridiplantae > Streptophyta > Magnoliopsida > Malvales > Malvaceae > Gossypium > Gossypium australe. Next base: position 51,513,274 of record CM016614.1, read on the forward strand.
GACTCATAGAGTCACTCAAATCTCCATACAAGTGTAGCACGAATGCTCGCACTCTCCAAAAAACACACCCTTGCGATCCCCGGTGAATGGAGCATTGCTCAACATTCCCTTATTTCTCCATCGAATCACCCGACCACAATGCTCTATCACATAATATGGGTGAGCACTCATAATCCTATGGCATGCCAACTATATCTAATGGTTCCAAAAATTCACAATGCCAACATATCACAGTAATACACATTTACAGATCACTGTCACTTTAGGCTCACAATTTTAACAGAGCTAGAAGTACCACAACACGTCATAATATAGTTCATAAAGCATTAAGCTAGCATATACAGAACATCAAGCATAAAATAACGGGGTTCACATATGACATATGTTCGCATGAAACGTGGGTTGTCATAATATTATAGGTACACACAACATAGTAGATTTAAAGTTCGCACACCATCTGTATACATTTATATATTAAATAATACAAGAACCCATTTAGTGCAAAGATATGTATATAAATTATTTATAAAGAAACTTGTGCATGCATTCATTGCACAAAACCCTTTTACATCATGATTATCTATTCTATAAGTATGCGTACACATTTAGCTAAATAATATACATATATATTATTTATAATAAAACCACCGTTTGCATTTATAATATATGGCAGAACCCCTTTTTCAACATGTATATATATTATATAAATTAAAACCCACAACACCTATATATATAATATATATTATAGTTCGCACCAATTATATCACAAAGCTTTAAACATGGAGCTCGCGCTCACCTATAGGCTCGCACAATTTAAAAGCACAGTTTACAGATCACAACTCAGAGCTCACATCAAATTACAACAGGGTTCGCATGAAAATATAACAAGGCTCATATGTACATGTCAGGGTTCACACTTTAAATAAAAGGGTTCACACGTTTGTCTTGACTTTCAGTTGTGCATGAACTGGTTTTCAAGTGCAGTACACAGAGTACTCACCTTAGTTCACTACAACATAAACTACGTGACCTTATACTTGCCTTTTTCTTTACTCGTCCATGCTCCACTTCTCAACTTCACACAAAAACATACACATTACTTACCATTCGAAATAGTTTAACACTTATTCTACTCAACTACAACTCCTCAGCTACGCAATCTCTACTGGACTCACACAGTATATTTACTTAACCTATTTACTATCTCTTAACCTTCCTACCTCACAGGTATTAATAGATCTAAGCTTATTAACTAAGTGTGATCTAACTCAACTCTTATCTTTCAAAACGGTTACTGTTCATCATCTTCCTCAAAAACACAGTCAAACAGTTTATGCATTTTCTAGAAAAATGTTGTTAAATCTGATCGTAAAACCTCTTGATCTCTTCAAAACTCATTTGAAAATAATTCAAAAATCATTTTAAGGAACATGTATGAGCTTCGTCAACCTTGATCTAGCGCCTCTGTTTCAAGTTTAGCTCCTTCTAGTATAAGAGATACTTAAGACTCTTGTGATCGGTGAAGATAACACACCTCTCACCTGATAGTACTAGAATGAACATATGTTTTATCCCTACTTATTGATTAATTTGTCCCCATTTAGTTATCTTTGGCACATATTTTAGCATTTTCAGTTTAGTAAATTGCGTTTTATAACTCAGTAGATGTTAGCCTATTTATCCTTAATTTTGTCATGTTTTGGTACCAATGTCGCTGCACGAGTATTTCCAGATTGTGCCCAGAATTGTCGCTGCACTTGACAATTGTCCGGATAAGAACAAAAATGTGTGAGTTGTCCAGTCTGGTATAACCAACTTGTACGTACAGAGGCAGCATGATTCTGATGAAATGACACCTGTGCTATTTGGAAGAATATAAATATTCACATGAAAAGGAAAAAAAAAAAGAAGGCTTTTTGGGGGGTATTATCTTCTTCAACCTATCTTTTGAAGCTTTTCATCTATGGCGGCTTAAGTCTCCTACGGTTGAACCGACGTGAAAAGGACACAGACAACTAGTCTCACAATTTATCTCGTTTCTATCTATTTATTACACTGACAATGATAGACAAAAGACAACCATCCTCGTGGGATCGATATCTGATAGACTCATAACTGTCTACTATACTTGCATCGATAGTGTACGCTTGCACATTATTGCTGTGACGTTAAACAACTGATCAAGTTTTGGCACCGTTGCCGGGGATGGTGTTTGTTTGATATTTATATTTGTTTTTGCACTTTGTTTTTTTATTATATAATATTTAGTTGTCGCTAACTTGTTTTCTTTTTGTTGCTACTTTCACATTTTATTTTAGGTGTTTGATGACTTCAAGCAATTATGAGTTTATTGTCGATTTTGATCTAGAAATTGAAAGAACCGTTTGGAGGATACTTCAAGAATAAAGGAATATGACTTTACCAAAAAACAATGAAGCTATACCTTAGGTGCAGCACTAAAATGCTAATGACCCACCGTTGCCACAAGATGCTCAAATACAAAACATGACTATACGAGACTTTGCAGTACTTGTCCTGGATGACTTACAACCGGGAGTTGTTAGGCTAGCAATCCAAGTTGGGAATTTTGAACTCAATCTAGTAATGTTTCAAATGTTGAATTCTAATGGGCAATATGCTGGACTACCGTATAAAGATGCACGAGAACATCTTAAATAATTTTTATTGATTTGTGCTTCCTTTAGTCAACAATGCATTCCTGATGACGCTTTGAAGATGCAATAATTTACTTATTCCTTACAAGGAAGAGCTCGTACTTGGTTCCTTGGGTTACCTGCTGGATCAATTACTTCTTGCAATGCACTAGCAACACAGTTTTTTTTACGCTTTAACCACCGACAATGACTGCTCGTCTCCGAAATGATATTACAGCTTATCATCAGCTGAATGATAAAAATCTTCATACTATATGGGAACATTATAAATCTTTGCTTCAACGTTGCCCCATACACGGTATTTGACAGGAAACACAAATTGTAATTTTCTATATTGGGCTGAATTCACACACGAGGAGTCTTGTTGACGCATCAGCTAATGGTCTTTTGCTAGATTGTACTTATAAAGATGCTGTTGGAATTCTTGAGAGAATTGCTCAGAATGATTATCAATATCCTATCTCTAGAGCTGCACAAGAAAAAGCTACTCCGGAGTTATTGAATTGGACGCAATATCTGCACTTAGTGCTCAAGTTTTTTCTTTTGCAAATATTATAAAAAAATATGCAATGGACTAGTGACGTTGCACCTATACAAGTCGCTCAACAAGTTGATGTTCCTACCTTTTATTGTAAGATTTGCAATGACAACCATAGCTATAAAGATTGTCCACAACATGCAAAGAATGCCTTTTATGTCAGTAACATCTGCAAAAATTCTTATGGCAACTCTTATAATAATTTTGCATGCAATCAACAATTTTGGGAAACTCAGACTGCTAAACAAAATGTTGTGACATTCCGATATGGGAATATATCTACTCAAGGTAATTATAATCCAAGACAAGGGAATTACAATCAACAACAGCAGAACTACAATCAGCACACTCAGATGCATCCACAACAAAGCTAGATGCATCCACATCAGAATCAGATGCAGCCACAACACTCTTCAATGTTGAATCAGTATGTTCAAGGACATCGACAACAACAGTACACGCAAGCTTCTCCTTCTGGCCCGTTAGTAGCTCTTGAGGCTTTAATGCGGGAGCATATTACTAGCTCAGAACCTATTATGAAAGGGAATTCATTTTATATTCGGGCATTGAAGGCACAATTAGGACAACTTGCTTCAAATCTGAATACTCGACCACTGGGTACACTACCTAGTGACACAGAAAATCCCAGTCTGAGGGGGAAAGAACACTGCAAGGCTATCACTCTTAAGAGCGGTAAACAAACTGGCGAGCCGACTACAGACTGTACTGTAGCACCTCAAGATACTGGTGAAGTGATCCTTGGTGAGAAGGTTGAATCTAAAGAGTTTGTCGATGTAACAGCCCGATTTAGGGTCTAGTCAGAATAGTGGTGTGAGACCACAGATCCGATGTAGAAATATATGTTTTAATGATTTTTATAAGGCTTATGAGATGCTTGTATGATTGTGTGAAAATTTCATGAAGAAAGTTTATTAATTAGTGAATAAATTGTCCATTAGGACTAAATTGCAAAGATTAGAAAATATGAGATTCTAGAAGATTTAAGTATGAAATAGAATTATTAAAATTACCAGAAGTCCTTATTTAGCAATTAGACCATTATATGTTAAGATGGACAGAAATGGACATGGGAAGGAAAAATCTTAAGAAAGGATCATCAAGGGCGTTTTTGTCATTTGGTTAATAAAAGAATTAAAAGGGAAAATAAGTCAAAAATGGTGTCCATCTTCCTCCCCCTTGGCCAAAAATCAAAAGGAAGACATAGCTAAGGTTTCTTCAACTTTCAAGCTTGATAATAAGTGCATCTTAGCCCCGTTTTTAATGATCTTTATATTTTTTAGATCCTCGTAGCTCGATTTAGCTATTTCTAGCTATATTTTGAGCTAGGGTTCATATTAAAAAATGTAACCATGTGTGACATGCATTTATTTTGATGTTTTATGGAGGAATATGAAAGTTTGATGTATGATAAACATCTTTTTCCAAGTGATTTTCATGAAAAATGCATGTAAGGACCAAATTTTAAAAGTTATGAAAATGGTCATACATGAGTGAAATAATGGAAATTGAAGGTTGTTATAGTTGAGAATATGATTCGGATAGGCTTGAAATACAAGAAATTTGAATGAAAATTATTTTACGAGCCTAGGGGAAAAATGTCATTATGTAAAAGTTTGGGACAAAATCGTAATTTTTTGCCAAAATATGAATTATGAGTCGATTTAGTCAATGTGTGTATTTAACAAGTGAAATTGTTATTATAGATCAAGAAACACGAAGCCCAGATCGAAACGAGGCAAGAACAAAATCGAGGACTAAATCGAGCATCGATTCACATTTTGAGAATCGAGGTAAGTTTGTATGAAGTTAAAGTTTCATAATGTCTTGGATGTTTGAAACTACTTAATATTATGACAATGTATGTTATTACTATGAATAATCGAGTGATGAAGCCTCGATGAGGAAATGGTGAAAATGAGTTATGTGAAATCTCGAATAAAGATTCGGAATAATGAGGATACCCATATATTAGCATTGAATAATAAAGGTCCCGTGTAAGACCATGTCTGGGATATGGCCTCGGCACCAAAGGAAGATCTCTTATAAGACCATGTTTGGGACATGGCATCGACATTCATGTGCGATTTCGTATAAGACCATGTCTGGGACATGGCATCGACATCGAGTAATAAGATTCCATGTAAGACCATATCTGGGATATGGCAACAGCGTCAAGAGGTGAACCCATGTAAGACCATATCCGGTATATGGCGTTGGCATCAAGATTTATGCATGATGAGTTTGAATATCCCACAATAACCCGGTTTTTTTTTGGTCAAAAGAGCTAAGTATGTAAAATAGTATAGAGCTAAATCCGTTAATGGATGAGCTTGAGTTTCATTCATGATAAGAATGATGAAAAATTGTGTTTATGTTCATGTTAACATATGTGCTAAGTTATGTGATTGAGTGATACAGGTACCATGAATATGTACAAGTTAAGAAATCATAATGTGACATGAAATGGGTAAGAATAAGAGTGAGTAAGTATGAATAAGTATGCCTAAGCATTTGAGATTTATGTTGCTATTGTTTCATGAGATGGATGAATTTAGTTTGAGCAATTATGTTGCTTTAGAATTTCATGCAAACTTACTAAGCTATATGCTTACCCCTCTCTTTTCCTTTTTCCTTGTAGTTTCGCCAAGTTAGCTCGGGGATCATAAAACGTCGGAGCTCGAATCACACTATCAACCGTTCTTTTGGGTATAGTAAAGTCACTTCATTTTGAGTATGGCATGTATAGGAACTTGATCATTTTGTGTCATGTCATGTTTGAAGGCCAAAGGGTTGGCTATTAATGTTTTACACTCATTTTGTAAATGGCCATGATGAATTGGCCAATATTTTGCAAGTTTACGTTATAAAGTCAATGAGTATAATGAATTGAATGTTCATGCAAGTTATTGAGAAAAATATGAGTGGAATGAATGATAACTTAAGGGTTCTTAATAGTTTAATGTTGCTATGTTATGTATTACTTGTGATGAAATGAATGAGTTTAGGTTTCAGGGTGGCAAAAAGGCTTGGAAAATAGCCTCAAATTGTCCACACGGGTAGACACACAGGCATGTGTCTAGGCCGTGTGCGACACACGGTCAACCCCAATAGATGTGTTGATAGGCTGTGTGTCTCCGGCATTTAGTTACGAGAATTTGATTCGTCACACGGGCCAGTACACGAGCGTGTGCCTAAGCAGTGTGCTCATTAAGGGGTTGTTGACGTCATAAACAGAATACCCCTAGTTTTCACACACGGGCAACGACACGGGTGTGTCGAAGCCTTGTGAAGGACACGGGCCAAAGACACGGGCGTGTGTCCGGCCGTGTGAAAACCCCTGTAGGGTCGAATTAAAAATTTATTTCTACACAGGCTAGGGACATGAGCGTGCATGACCATACGGCCTGCCTGCACGGGCGTGTCTCATGTCATACGGGCGTGTGGCCCCTGTCTAGGCAAAAATTTTCAAAGAGCATTAAAGTTTCTGGTTGAACTCCGAAACCTCCCAGATGTATGTTTAAGGCCTCATAGGCCCATAATGTGCATTCTATGTATAAGAAGGAAAAAGTTTTAAGTTGAAACCAAATTTTATGGCCCGAAAATGCATGTTCAAATAAGGTTAAGCACGGTAATGCCTCATATCCTGTCCCGGCGTTGGAAACGGGTAAAGGATGTTACATTTAGTGGTATCAGAGCTACGATTTAGTCAATTCTCAGACTAGCGTAGCGTAGGTATGAGTCTAGTTATACATGCCATACGTAAGAGTACTTGTGTAATGATAGTGTGACGACTCTTGACGATTTGAATTGTATTTTTTTATAGTCAATGGATCCTGATCGGGACCAATCTGCAACCGATGATGTTGCAAGTAATGTGCCGGCTCTCGCGCAAGGGACCACGCCAGTAGAGAGTAGACCTGAGACTTTGGGTCAGGGAGAAGAGGCCTAGGAAGCCTTTCTCCGTATGATGAGCAATTGGTACACAAAGTACATTTGAGCAAATACGAATGCTCCACCTCATCCACCCCTGCCTATTTCTCAGCCTACCCATGTAGTGCCCCAAGTGGTAGAAGTTGTAAGAAGAGAAAAGCCTCCGGTTGATAGAATCCGGAAACAAGGAGTCAAAGAATTCAGGGCTAGTAAAATTGATGATCCGGAAAGAGCTGGATTTTGGCTTGAGAATACCATCAGGGTACTTGATGAATTATCTTGCACACCTGAAGAGTGCATGAAGTGCGTGGTTTCTCTTTTGAGAGATTCCGCTTATTAGTGGTGGAATACCCTTGTGTCGGTAGTACCTAGGGAAAGGATCACATGGGAGTTCTTTCAAGAAGAGTTTTGAAAGAAGTATATTAGTTAGAGGTTCATTCACCAGAAGAGAAAGGAATTCCTTGAACTGAAATAATGAAAAATGACAGTAACTGAGTACGAGCGTGAGTTTGTGAGGCTCAGTAAGTACGCTTGAGAATGTGTGTCCTCCGAAGCCATCATGTGTAAGAGGTTTGAGGATGGACCAAATGAAGATATCAAATTGTTTGTTGGTGTCCTCGAGTTGAAGAAATTTGTTGTGCTAGTGGATCGGGCTTGTAAAGCCAAAGAATTAGTTAAAGAGAAAAGAAAAACCGAGATAGAGTCTCGTGACTCAAGAAAGAGACAGTGGGGTAAGTCATTCCAGTCCTCGTCCAAGAAGTCAAGAGATTTCTCCCCTCGATCAACCACTTTCGCTGGGTTTTCAAGCAGAAGCAAGAGTAAACAGTACTCGAGAAATAAGGCTGAAACTACCTCAGTCGCTAATGTTGGCAACACCCGACCGAGTAGACCGGAGTGCCCACAGTGTGGCAAACGTCATTCCAATGAATGTCCAGCAAATGAAAAGTCTTGTTTCAGGTGTAGGTCTCTAGACCATTTTATTAGAAATTTCCTTGAGGTGGATGAGAAGAGAAGCCTCAAGATGCAAGACCGGGAGGCACTGCTAGAGGAAGACAACAAAGGAACCCAGGAAGTGGGGCGAGTAGTAAGGGTACTCCCCGAGAGCAGGCTGCAAGATCCAAGGGTAGAGCGCCTGCAAAGACTTACGCCATTCACGCTCGCGAAGAGGCATCATCTCCTAGTGTAATTACGGGTACATTTTCTCTTCATGACACTAATGTTGTTGCTTTAATTGATCTGGGGTCTACCCATTCATACATTTGCATGAAATTAGCATCTAGCATGAGCATACCTGTTGAATCTACCGAGTTTGTGATAAAAGTGTCTAGTCCTTTAGGCAAAAGCGAACTAGTTGATAAAGTATGCAAAGATTGCCCATTGGTGATTAGAGGTCATTATTTTAAGGCAAATCTTATGCTATTGCCATTTCATGAATTTGATATTATTCTTGGTATGGACTGGTTAACCACTCATGATGTGACAGTAAATTGTGGAAGGAAATATATTGAGATGAGATGTAAAAATGGGGACACTCTTTGTGTTGAATCAGATGAACAAGATGGATCGCCTGTAGTGATCTCTCATATGTCTGCTCAGAGGTATATAAGAAAGGGGTATAAAGCATATCTTGCTTTTGTTATGAATGCTAAAGAAACTGAGTTAAACATTGAATCAATGTCGATAGTATGTGAGTACCCAGATGTATTCCCAGAAGAATTGCCAGGGTTGCCACCGATTAGAGAGGTTGAATTTAGCATCGAGTTAGCTCCTGGTACGGCACCTATATTGATTGCTCCTTACAGGATGGCCCAAATTGAGTTGAAGGAATTGAAGGCATAGTTACAAGAATTGACGGACAAAGGTTTTGCTAGACTGAGTTATTCTTTGTGGGGTGCTCCAGTGCTATTTGTGAAAAAGAAAGATGGCTCTATGAGATTATGCATAGATTATCAACAACTTAATAAGGTAACAGTGAAGAACAAGTACCCATTGCCAAGGATTGACGATTTGATTGATCAATTGAAGGGAGGCACTGTGTCCTCCAAGATAGACTTGAGGTCGGTATACTACTAGTTAAGAGTAAAAGACTCAGACGTGCCTAAAACTGCATTTCAGACAAGGTATGGGCATTATGAATTCTTAGTCATGCCTTTTGGTTTAACTAATGCCCCTGTTGAGTTTATAGATTTAATGAATCGTATTTTTCGGCCATAATTGGACAAATTTGTTGTGGTTTTTATTGATGATATACTGATATATTCTCGTGATGAGCATGAGCATGCTGAGCACTTGAGGACCATTTTACAGATTTTATGAGATAATTAATTGTAAGCCAAGTTTAACAAAAGTGAATTTTGGATCAAGGAAGTTTGATTTCTGGGACATATTGTCTCGGGAGAGGGAGTCCGAGTTAACCCAAGTAAGATTTCAGCTATTATTGATTGGAAACCGCCGAAAAATGTATCAGAGGTTAGAAGTTTTCTGGGCTTAGCCGGCTATTATAAGCGATTCGTTAAGGGGTTTTCTACGATAGCGACTCCAATGACAAGACTGTTACAGAAAGATGTAAAGTTTGAATGGACAGAAAAGTGCCAACAAAATTTTGAGAAACTAAAGGCAATATTGACAGAGGCTCCAGTTCTAGTACAACCTAAATCAGGAAAGGAATTTGTGATTTACAGCGATGCATCCTTAAATGGATTGGGATGTGTACTTATGCAAGAAGGCAAGGTGATAGCATATGCCTCAAGACAGTCAAAGCCACACGAGAAGAACTATCCGATGCATGATTTAGAGTTGGCTGCCATAGTTTTTGCACTGAAGATTTGGAGACACTATTTGTATGGTGAAAGATGTCGGATTTCACCGATCACAAAATTCTAAAGTATTTGATGACTCAAAAGGAATTGAACTTAAGGCAGCGAAGATGGCTACAGTTGATAAAGGATTATGAGCTAGTTATTGATTACCACCCGGGAAAGGCGAATTTAGTCGCCGATGCTTTGAGTAGAAAGTTCCTATTTGCATTAAGGGCTTTGAATACTCGAGTGACCTTGTCAAAGGATGGTTTAATTCTAACTGAGTTGAGGGCTAGACCTATGTTTCTTCAAGAGATTTACGAGGCTCAGAGAGATGATACTGATTTGCAAGCCAAATGAATGCTATGCGAGTCAGGTGTTGAGTCTGATTTTTAGATTAATTCTGATGGATGTCTGATGTTCAGAGACAGAGTCTATGTATCGAGAAATGATGAGTTTATTCGGAAGATTCTACATGAGGCACATAGTGGATGTCTATTTGTACATCTGGGTAGCACCAAGATGTATAATGACTTGAAGCAACGGTATTGGTGGCCGAGTATGAAGAAAGATATTTTAGATTTTGTGTTGAAATGCTTAATTTGTCAACAAGTGAAAGCTGAACACCAAGTACCTTCAGGTCTGCTTCAACCTATTATGGTTCCCGAGTGGAAATGGGACCGTATTACTATGGAATTTGTAACGGGTTTGTCGTTGACACCGAGCACGAAAGATGCTGTATGGGTTGTAGTCGATAGACTTTCGAAGTCAGCCCATTTCATACCTGTACGAGTTGGTTACTCACTTGAAAAGTTGGCAAACTTGTATGTTTCAGAGATAGTAAGGCTTCATTGAGTGCCCTTATCGATTATATCGGATAGAGATCCGAGATTCACATCTAGATTTTGGAAAAAGTTGCAAAAGGCATTGGGCACAAAGTTGAATTTTAGTACAGCTTTTCACCCCCAAACCGACAGTCAGTCAGAGAGGTTAATACAAGTACTTGAGGATATGCTTCGGTGTTACGTTCTTGAGTTTCAGGCAGTTGGGAGAGGTATCTACCTTTGGTAGAATTTTCTTATAATAACAGTTATCAGACAAGCTTGAAAATGGAGCATTATGAGGCTTTGTATGGACGTAAGTGCCGAATGCCTTTATATTGGACTGAACTTAAGGAAAACCAGATTCATGGGGTTGATTTGGTTAGAGAAACCGAAGAAAAAGTAAAGGTGATTCGAGATTGTTTAAAAGCTGCTTCTGATAGACAAAAATCCTACTCGGATTTAAAAAGGAAAGAGATCGAGTATCAAGTCAGTGGTAGAGTATTCTTGAAGGTGTCACCGAGGAAAAAAGTCCTTAGATTTGGCCGAAAAGGCAAATTGAGTCCGCGTTTTATCAGACCATATGAGATCACTGAAAGAATAGGGCCGGTGGCCTATTGATTGACTTTGCCATCTGAGTTAGAAAAGATTCATGATGTATTTGACGCATCTATGTTGCGACGTTACCGATCAGACCCTTCGCATGTAATTACACCGACAGAGGTTGAGATTCAACCTGCTATGACATATAGTTAAGAACCGGTCAAGATTTTAGCCTGGGAAGTCAAGCAATTGAGAAATAAAAGTATAGCCTTTATGAAAGTATTGTGGCAAGGACATGGGGTAGAAGAGGCTACATGGGAGCCCGAGGAGGCTATGAGGAACCATTGTCCAAACCTTTTTGCTGGTAAGATTTTCGAGGACAAAAATCCCTAAGGGGGGAGAATTGTAACAGTCTAATTTAGGGCCAAGTCGGAAAAGTGGTGCGAGACCACAGATCCGAAGTAGAAATATATATTTTAATGATTTTTATAAGGCTTATAGGATGCTTGCATGATTGTGTGAAAATTTCATGAAGAAATTTTATTAATTAGTGAATAAATTATCCAGTAGGACTAAATTGCAAAGATTAGAAAATATGAGATTCTAGAAGATTTAAGTATGAAATAGAATTATAAAAATTACTAGAGGTTCTTATTTAGCAATTAGACCATTATATGTTAAGATGGACAAAAATGGACATGGGAAGGAAAAATCTTAAGAAAGGATCATTAAGGGCATTTTTATCATTTAGTTAATAAAAGATAAAAGGGAAAATAAGTCAAAAATGGTGTCCATCTTCCCCCCCTTGGCCGAAAATCACAAGGAAGACATAGCTAAGGTTTCTTCAACTTTCAAGCTTGATAGCAAGTGCATCCTAGCCCCGTTTTTGATGATCTTTATATTTTTAAGATCCTCGTAGCTCGGTTTAGCTATTTCTAGCTATATTTTAAGCTAGGGTTCATATTCATAAATTTACCCATGTGTGACATGCATTTATTTTGATGTTTTATGGAGGAATATGAAAGTTTGATGTATGATAAACATCTTTTTTTAAGTGATTTTCATGAAAAATGCATGTAAGGACCAAATTGTAAAAGTTATGAAAGTGGTCATACATGAGTGAAATAGTGGGAATTGAAGGTTGTTATAGTTGAGAATATGATTCGGCTAGGCTTGAAATACAAGAAAGTTGAATGAAAATTATTTTACGAGCCCACGGGCAAAAATAAAATTATGTAAAATTTTAGGGCAAAATCGTAATTTTTTGCCAAAATATGAATTATGAGTCGATTCAACGTGTGAATTTAACAAGTGAAATTGTTATTATAGATCAAGAAACACGAAGCCCGAATTGAAACCAAGGCAAGAATAAAATCGAGGACTAAATCGAGCATCGATACACATTTTGAGAATCGAGGTAAGTTTGTAAGAAGTTAAAGTTTCATAATATTTTGGATGTTTGAAACTACTTAATATTATGACAATGTATGTTATTACTGTGAATAATCGAGTGATGAAGCCTCGATTAGGAAATGGTGAAAATGAGTTATGTGAAATCCCGAATAAAGATCCGAAATAATGAGGATACCCATATATTAGCATTAAATAATGAAGGTCCCGTGTGAGACCATGTCTGGGATATGGCCTCGGCACCAAAGGAAGATATCGTATAAGACCATTTCTGGGACATGGCATCAACATTCATGTGCGATTTTGTATAAGACCATGTCTGAGACGTGGCATTGACATCGAGTTATAAGATTCCATGTAAGACCATATTTGGGATATGGCAACGGCGTCAAGAGGTGAACCCATGTAAGACCATATCCGAGATATGGCGTTGGAATCAAGATTTATACATGATGAGTTCGAATATCCCACAATAACCCAGTTTGTTTATGGTCAAAAGAGCTAAGTATGTAAAATCGTATAGAGCTAAATCCGTTTATGGATGACCTTGAGTTTCATTCAGGATAAGAATGATGAAAAATTGAGTTTATGTTCATGTTAGCATATGTGCTAAGTTATGTGATTGAGTGATACAGGTACCATGAATATGTACAAGTTAAGAAATCATAATGTGACATGAGATGGGTAAGAATAACAGTGAGTAAGTATGAATAAGTATGCCTAAGCATTTGAGATTTATGTTGCTATTGTTTCATGAGATGGATGAATTTAGTTTGAGCAATTATGTTGCTTTAGAATTTCATGCAAACTTACTAAGCTATATCATTACCCCTCTCTTTTCCCTTTTCCTTGTAGTTTCTCCAAGTTAGCTGGGGGATCGTAAAACGTCAGAGCTCAAATCATACTATCAACCGTTCTTTTGGGTATAGTAAAGTCACTTCATTTTGAGTACGGCATGTATAGGAACTTGATCATTTTGTGTCATGTCATGTTTGAAGGCCAACGGGTTGGCTATTAATGTTTTACACTCATTTTATAAATGGCCATGATGAATTGGCCAATATTGACAAGTTTACGTTATAAAGTCAATGAGTATAATGAATTGAATGTTTATGCAAGTTATTGAGCAAAATATGGGTGAAATGAATGATAACTTAAGGTTCTTAATAGTTTAATGTTGCTATGTTATGTACTACTTGTGATGAAATGAATGAGTTTATGTTTTAGGGTGGGAAAAAGGCTTGGAAAATAGCCTAAAACTGTCCACACGGGTAGACACACGGGCTTGTGTCTAGGCCGTGTGCGACACACGGTCAACCCCTATGGGTGTGTTAATAGGTCGTGTGTCCCCGACATTTAGTTACGAGAATTTGGTTCATCACACGAGCCAGCACACGGTTGTGTGCCTAGGCCGTGTGCTCATTAAAGGTTTGCTAATGTCATAAACAGAATACCCCGAGTTTTCACACACGGGCGAGGACACGGGAGTGTCAAGGCCATGTGAAGGACACGGGTCAAAGACATGAGTGTGTGTCCGGTCATGTGAAAACCCTTGTATGTTCGAATTGAAAATTTATTTCTACACAGGCTAGGGACATGGGCATGCATGACCACACGGCCTGCCTACATGGGCGTGTAGCCCTTGTCTAGGCAAAAATTTTCAAAGAGCGTTATAGTTCCCGGTTGAACTCCAAAGCCTTCCGGATGCATGTTTATGGTCTCATAGGCCCATAATGTGCATGTTATGTATAAGAAGGAAAAACGTTTAAGTTGGAACCAAATTTTATGGCCCGAAAATGCACGTTCAAATAAGGTTAAGCACTGTAATGCCTTGTATCCTGTCCCGGTGTCAGACACGGGTAAGGGGTGTTACAGTCGATGTACCAGAAAAAGAAGTTCCACAAATTGTCACTCATATGTCTAAAGTCCAACCCTCAAAACTGTTGACGTAATCAAAAGTGTCGACATAATCAGATCTATCTCCACCTTTACCTTTTCCATAAAGATTCAGGGAGAATGAGCAGGATAAGCAGTACCAACAATTCCTGAACACACTGAAGCAACTTCAGGTCAATATTCCTTTAGTAGACGCTCTTGTGCAAATTCTGAATTATGGGAAATTTATGGAGGAGCTCTTGTCTAAGAAGAATAATCTCAATGATATTGAAACTATTGTACTCACAGAAGGCTGTAGTGCTATTTTGACAAATAAGTTGCCCTCTAAAATAAAAGATCTTGAGAGCTTTACTATCCCATGTTCAATTGGCAATCATTATTTGGGCAAGGCTTTATGCGACTTAGGAGCTAGCATCAACCTAATGCCACTAGCTACTTTCAAAAAGTTAGAAATTAGTCACATGAAACCTACTTCAGTGACATTGCAACTAGCAGATCAATCCTTGGCTCAGCCTAAAGGGCAAATCAAAAGCATCTTAGTTCGTGTCGATAAATTCATTTTTTCCAGCTGATTTTATCATACTTGACTGCGAAGCAGACAATGATGTTCCCACAATCTTGGGACGACCATTTTTAGCCACCGGACGAACCCTTATTGATGTTTACAAAGGTGAACTGACCATGTGACTTAATGATGAGCACGTTACCTTCAGTGTTTTCGAATCTATTCAATGCAAGGATAAAGAAGAATGACATACTGTCGATGTGCTAGATGATCTAATTATGGAAGAATTCAATGAACAAAAGCACAATACTTTCTGAGGAGTTTGCAGTGACATATGATGATGAATTCTTAGATGATTGTGATAGCATGGTTGAAGTTAATAATATTGAAATCAAGCATAGATGGCAGATTGAATCCTTAAACTTAGCCAACAGAATAGCTCCAATTTTCAAGCCATCTATTGAAGAAGCTCTTACTCTGGAATTAAAACCACTACCTACTCATCTTAAATACGTCTTTCTTGGTGCTAACAATACTCTCCCAGTTATTATCTCCGCAACACTGGATGTAACTCAAGTAGAGAAATTCGTCCATAATATTAAGCAACATAAACGAGCTATTGCTTGGAGTATTGCCGATATTCAAGGCATTAGTCCATCTTTTTGCATGCATCACGAGCGTACGAGCGCTCGTGTGGTAAACCGAGCCCACAATCATGGGCGATAGATTGTGGAGGCAACCACGAGCGTCTTCGTGCTCTTAGGCCGTTATGGGCCTCGTTGGGCCGAAATGAGCCGTGTGGGCCCCACACAGAATAAATCCACGACAAGTGGCAATTACTGAACTGGGCTATAACGTTCACATAGCTGTGACGGAAATTGGGCTAAATGGGCCACACGAGCTTGTGGGCCCACTTGGGCTGAATATTGGGCTTTGGACCCATTTACACTATTTTGACCATATGTGTTATCTGTGCTGCTTGAGGCGATTGTAGACCTTTGGAAAGGTAGTAAAATGACTGAAATACCCCTAAAGAGTAAAATGACTGAAATACCCCTAATGGTGAAATGACTAAAATACCCCTAAGGAGTAAAATGACTGATGTATTCGTGCTTGTAATGATTGTTACTGAGTATGACATTCTACATACATGTATGATTTATGACATGACATACTGCATGGGGTGGGATTTGTTATGGAGGAAGTATATTGTACTAGTGGCTCTGCCACATATACTGTTACTGGCAGCCTTGCTGCGTTACTATTACTGGCAACCTTGCTGCGTTACTGTTATTGGTGGCTTTGCCATATATACTGTTATTACTGGCAGCTACGCTGTAATTTTGGTGTGTTGGTTGGGTGGATCGATTTTATCCCCACATGGTGTGTTGGTTGGTATGGGTGGTGTGTTGGTTGGATTGGGGTGGGTTCATACGTGCACCATATTGATTCTGTATTGGGCTTAGGCCTACATTGATTACTGTAATGGGATAAGGCCCACACTGTACTATTACTGAATAGGGCTCAGGCCCAGACTGTTACTACATGATAGGGGATTACACATTGAGTTCTCGTAACTCACCCTTTTCTCTTAACTATACAGGTAATCCCCAGCCTTAGATGATTTAGAGCTGCGAGGGACTCGGAGGTGGCCACATGTTCGTGATTATTTTATTTATACTTAGTTATTTAAATTTTTATATTGGGGTTGATATATATATAATAAGGCCTCTGGTGATTTTATTTGCTTTTTATTGGGTTTAATTTCTTATTTTGAAACTGCCAAACTGATACAAATAAGTTTTCAAAAATAAAAATGTTTTAAAAAGACAAACAAATATTTTCAAAATTCAAAATGGCATTCATTAGAGTAGCTTCCGCGGGTTTTTAACCAAGAAACCAACAGTAACAAAGACGACTATTGTTTAAAAACAGATTTCTCTCAACAAGCCTGATTTCGAAAAACACTTCGATGTGACACGTCAAATTTGGTTGTAACGTCTAGACCGGGTTTAGGGTGTTACATTTAGTGGTATCAAAGCCAGGTTGCAAAACTCGACTGTGGAATGGGTTTTGAAAAGTTTTTTCAAAAGTAGATTTAAAAGATTTGAAACATTTTTGAAAGATGTACAAGTGTGGCACACCGAGTCTCCGGCGCCAAATCAGTAAGTTCTCTAATTCCGATTACTGATACATTGTGAAACTCTAGATAGAGGAAACATCAATCAAAGCAATAATAAAGGTTTCATGAAGAGAAAAAGTACCCGTTATCACATCTAGAGATGATGCCTTCTCGCAAGCGCAAATGGCATAGGTCCTTGCAGGTGCTCGACCCTTCGATCTCACAGCAGAATCTCGAGGCGCACCTTTACTACTAGTCCCTCCTCCCGGGTTCTTTTGTGATCTACCCCTCAAAGATACATGGCTTGATCTTATCTCTTGTTTCCTTTCCTTGTCATCCTTCTCAGGGCAATTCCGGATGAAATGATCGGGTGAACCACACTTGTAACAATTTCGGTTATTCCCCCAATACTCCCCAGTGTGCTGCCTCCCACAATTTGGACACTCAGTTTGGACGTCGGATTGCCCACACTTGCCATCGAGGTGGCTTGAACTCTTGAACCCGAGTAGGTATTACCTCGATCTCTATGTGTATGTCCAACTGACGCAGTCGTTCGAGGGTTTACTTCCTTGGACCTCTTCAATTGAACTTGGTTTGATTTACTTATAGGCCTTTTTCTTGCATCCCGGGCCTCACTCACGGCTTTCCTCTTTTCCTTATTCAGTTCTTCGGCCTTACATGCCCTATCAACCAACACTGCAAACTCTTTTAATTCTAAAATCCCAACTAGAAGTCTAATATCCACATTCAGTCCTTCTTCAAACCTCTTGCACAAAATAGCTTCTATAGACACACACTCTTGTGCATACTTGCTGAGCCTAACAAACTCGCGCTCATATTATGCCATGGTCATTTTTCCTTGCTTCAATTCAAGGAATTCTTTCTGTTTCTAGTCCACAAACCTCTGACTTATATACTTCTCTCGGAACTCTTCCAAAAAGAAGTCCCACGTCACTCTCTCCCTTGGGACCACCGACATCAACGTCTTCCACCAATGGTATGTCAATTCCCTCAGCAAGGATACAGCACATTTTAAGCTCTCCTCATGCGTGCATGAGAGTTCATCAAATACCCTCATTGAGTTCTCAAGCCAGAACTCCGCCCTCTCAGGGTCATCATCTATATTAGCTCTGAACTCCTCAGCCCCTTGCTTTCGAATCTTGTCTACCGGGGGTTTGGTCATCCTCACTAAATCTATACCTTGAGGAGCAATAGGAATTGGCTGAGGTATAAGAGGGGGTGGAGGAGGTTGAGTGTAACAACCCGATTTAGGGCTTAGTCAGAATAGTGGTGCGAGACCACAAATCCAAAGTATAAAATATGTGTTTAAATGATTTTACAAGGCTTATGAGGTATTTGCATGATTGTGTGAAGGTCACATGAAGAAATTTTATTAATTAGTGAATAAATTGTCCATTAGGACTACATTGAAAAGAATAGAAAATGTGAGAATCTAGAAGGTTCAAGTATGAAATAGAATTATGAAAAATCCTAGAGGTCCTTATTTAGCAATTAGACCATTATATTTGATGATGGAAAAAAAGGTACATGGGAAGGAAAAATCTTAAGAAAGGGGTCATTAAGGGCATTTTAGTCATTTGATTAATTAAAGAATAAAAAGGGAAAATAAGCGAAAAATCATGTCCATCTTCTTCCCCATGGTGCCGAAATTTGCAAGGACTTCATAGCTAGGGTTTTGTTCATTTTCAAGCTTAAATTAAGTGCATCCTAGCCCCGTTTTTAATGTTCTTCGTATTTTTGAAACCCTCGTAGCTTGGTTTAGCTATTTCTAGCCATATGTTGATCAAGGGTTTATGTTCAAAAATTTACCATGAATGACATTCATGTATTTTGATGTTTTATGGAAGAATATGAAAGTTTGATGTATGATAAACATCGTTTTCAAAGTGATTTTCATGAAAGATGCATGAAAAGTACCAATTTGTAAAGTTATAGAAATGGTCATACATGAGTGAAATAGTGGGAACTTAATGTTGTTATAGTTGAGAAAATGATTCGGCTAGGCTTGAAATGCAAGAAAGTTGAATGAAAATCATTTTACCAGCCTAGCGGCGAAAGTGTAATTATGTAAAAGTTTAGGGGCAAGATGTAATTTTGCCAAAATACGGATTATGAGTCGTTTTAGTCATTGCATGTGTTTAACAAGAGAAATTTATTTTTATAGATTAAGAAACACGAAGCCCGAACTAAAACTGAGGCAAGAACAAAGTTGAAGACTAAATCGAGCACGGAGATACATTTTGAGATTCGAGGTAAGTTTGTATGAAATTAGTATTTCATAATGTTCGATATTTGAAATCGTTCATTATTATGTTAATGCATGTTATTGTGAACGAAATTGAGCTATAAAGTTTCGATGAGTAAACGATGAGAACAGGCTAAATTGTAGTTCCGGTTATAGTTCCGGAATAAGTATATTACCTACGTATGCATATGAGAAAGGAAAGGTCTCGTATAAGACCATATCTGGGATATGGCTTCGGCACCAAAGAATGATCTCGTGTAAGACCATATCTGGAATATGGCATCGACATCTAAGTACGATCTCGTATAAGACCATGTTTGGGACATGGCATCGACGCTGAGTTATGAGATCCCATATAAGACCATATCTTGGATATGGCGTCGGTACTAAGGGATGATCCCTTGTAAGACCATATTCGGGATATGGCGTTGGCATCAAATCTTATGTATGTTAAGCTTGAATGATTCATGATGATCCAATTTATTCGTAAGCAAAAGAGTCAAGTATGTGAGTTGGCCTAGATCCAAGTATATTTATGGATGGCCTTGAGTAACGTTCATGGTATGAATGATAAAAATGTGAGTTTATGGCTATGTTAGCAAATGTGCTAAACTACATGAATCAGTGATACATGTATCTTGAGTAAGTACTTTTATTCATTGGTGCTATGTCGCAATTGTTTCATGACATGAATAATTATAGTTTGAGTAAATTGTCATCCTAGAGTTTCATGCAAACTTACTAAGCCATATGCTTACCCCTCTCTCTTCCATTTTCCTTGTAGTTTCGCCAAGTTAGCTCGAGGATCATTGGATGTCGAAGCTCGGAATCACACTATCGACATCACTTTGGTATAACAATTTAGACTTATTTTGAGTATGGCTTGTATAGGACTCAAATATTTTATTAAGTTGTAATTGTTAGCCAAAGTGTTGGCTATGTATGTTACTAAATTCATTTTGTAAATGGTTTTGAGTTAGGCCAATACTTGGCAAATCCTTTTGTTCAATGAAGGTAAATTTCATGAAGTGTATGTCTCGATTTCTTAAATTTCTATAGATATTAATTGGTCATCTTTTAAATTGGAAAGATTTCAATTGGAGTTTGTGTGTGTGCGATGTAGGGTGGCAAAATGGCTTGGTAGATAGCCTACTAATTGTCCACATGGGTAGACACACGGGCGTCTGTCTAGACTGTGTGAGAGGCACGGCTAGCACATGGGCGTATGCCCAAGCCGTGTGAAGTCTGTACGTTGCGTTTGAAATTTAAATTGCTACACGACTGAAGCACACGGGCGTGTGTATAGGCCGTATGGATAAGTCAGAATGACAAGGTTTGGCACACGGGCCAGGGCCACAGATGTGTCAAGGCCGTGTGAAATTAGTCAGTGTCGACCACGGGTGGAAAACACGGGCATGTTTTAGGGGCACACGGACGTGTCCCTAGTTCAACACGGGTGTGTGGCCCCTGTTTTGATGAAAAGTTTTCCAAATTTGTGAAAGTCCTCGATTAAATCCCGAAGCCTCTCGGAGGTATGCTTAGGGCCACGTAGGTCAAGAATGAACAAGAAATGGGTTTTGAACAAAATGTTATAGCCCGTTACTACACGTTCAAGTAAGGTTATGCATGGTAATTCCTCGCATCCTGTCCCGTCGTTCGACACGGGTAAGGGGTGTTACATTTAGTGGTATCAGAGCTATGATTTAGTCAGTTCTCAGACTAACATAGCATGAGTATGAGTCTAGCTGCACATGCCATATGTAAGAGTGATTGTGTAATGATAGTGTGATGACTCCTGACATTTTAAATTGTATTTGATATAGTTAATGGATCCTAATCCCGATCGAGCTGCAGCTGGTGATGCTGCAAATAATACGCCGGCCCCGTGCAAGGGACCGCGCCAGTTGAAAGTTGACCCGAGACTTTGGGTCAGGGGAAAGAGGCCCGAGAAGGCTTTCTCCAAATGATGAGTAATTGGTACACAGAGTACATTCGAGCAAATCCGAATGTTGCACCTCCTCCGCCCTCGTCTATTCCTCAACCTACTCATGTAGCTCCCCAAGTAGTAGAATTTGTAAGAAGAGAAAAGCCTCCTGTTGATAGGATCCAGAAGCAAAGAGCTGATGAATTCAGGGCTAGTAAGGACGATAATCCAGAAAGAGCAGAGTTCCGGCTTGAAAACACCATTCAGGTGTTTGATGAGCTATCGTGCACACTTGAAGAGTGCATGAAGTGTGTAATTTCTCTTTTGAGAGATTCCGCTTCCCAGTGGTGGAATACCCTTGTGTTGGTGGTACCAAGGGAAAGGATCACATGGGAATTCTTTCAAGAAGAGTTTCGAAAGAAATATATAACTCAAAGATTTATTGATCAGAAGATAAAGGAATTCCTTGAACTGAAGTAAGGAAAGATGACAGTAACTGAATACGAGCGTGAGTTTGTGAGACTCGGTAAGTACGCTCGAGAGTGTGTGTCCTCAGAAGCCATTATGTGTAAAAGGTTTGAGGACGGGCTAAATGAAGATATAAAGTTGTTCGTTGGTGTCCTTGAATTGAAAGAATTTGTTGTGTTAGTAGATAGAGCCTATAAGGCTGAAGACCTAGTTAAGGAGAAAAGAAAGGCTGAGATAGAGTCTCGTGACTCGAGAAAGAGACAGATGAGCAAAACATTTCAATCATCATCTAAGAAGTCAAGAGACTTCTTAACCCGATCAGCTACTTCATTCGGGTTTTCAAATAGGAGTAAGAGTAAACAGTACTCAGGGCCTAAAGCCCAGGCTACATCAGTTGCTAGTATTGGCAACCCCCGACCCAATAGACCAGAGTGCCCATAGTGTGGTAGACGTCACTCCGGTGAATCTTGAGCAAATGAAAAAGCCTGCTTTAGGTGTGGGTCTTTAGACCATTTTATTAGAGATTGTCCAGAAGCGGAGGAGAAAGAGAAGCTTCAAGAGGCAAGACCGGGAGGCACTACTAGAGGGAGATCACAGAGAAACCCGGGAAGCAGGGCAAGTAGTAAGACTACTCACAAGGAGCAGGCTGCGAGACCTGAGGGCCGAACACCTGCGATAACTTACACCATTCGCGCTTGCGAAGAAGCATCGTCTCCTGACGTGATAATGGGTATCTTTTCTCTCTATGATACTAAAGTTATTGCTTTAATAGATCTGGGATCTACCCATTCATATATATGCATGCAATTAGTATCTAGAATGAGTATGCCCGTAGAGTCTATAGAATTTGTGATAAAGGTGTCTAATCCTTTAGGAAAAAGTGTGTTAGTTGATAAAGTATGCAAAGATTGCCCATTAATGATTAAAGGTCATTATTTTAAGGCAAATCTAATGATATTGCCATTTGATGAATATAATTCTTGGTATGGACTGGTTAACCACTCATGATGTGACAGTAAATTGTGGAAAGAAATATATTGAATTGAGATGTGAAAATGGGGACACTCTTCGTGTTGAATCAGATGATCCAGACAGGTCGCCGGTAGTGATATCTCACATGTCAGCCCAGAGGTACCTAAGGAAAGGGTATGAGGCTTATCTAGCTTTTGTGATGAATGCTAAAGAAATGGAATTAAAGATTGAATTAGTTCCAGTAGTATGTGAGTACCCAGATGTATTTCCAGAAGAGTTGCCAGGGTTACCTCCGATTAGAAAGGTTGAATTTGATATCGAATTAGCTTCCGGCACTGCACCCATATCAATTGTACCTTACGAATGGCTCCAACTAAGTTAAAAGAATTGAAGGCACAGTTGCAAGAGTTGACGGATAAAGGTTTTGCAAGATCGAGTAGTTCTCCACGGGGTGCTCTAGTGCTATTTGTGAAAAGGAAAGATGGTTCCATGAGGTTATGCATAGATTATCGTCAGCTTAATAAAGTAACCTTGAAGAACAAGTACCCTTTGCCAAAGATCGATGACTTGTTTGATCAATTGAAGGGATCCACCGTGTTTTCCAAGATAGACTTGAGATCGAAATATTACTAGTTGAGAGTGAAGGACTCAGACATGCCTAAGACTGCTTTTCGAATGAGGTATGGGCATTATGAATTTCTATTCATGCCATTCGGTTTGACAAATGCCCCTGCGGTGTTGAGGGATCTAATGAACTGCATATTTCGACCATTATTAGTGAAACACCCCATACCCGGCCCACGAGCCTTGACCGGAACTGGTATGTTCCTTGAGTAAAACCTTTCGAAAACTTTGTTTGTTACTTTGGAAAATTTTGGGTGTTTTTGAAGAAAATTTGATTTGTGTTGGGTTCGAATTGAAAAGTCTAGATTTTAATAAAACTTTATTTTTGTACTTGTCAACAATAAGTTATAAGTATTGTCGAGTTTTTAGGGTTTACCTTTAATTTTGAAAATCGTTTATGATTAGTTGCCAAAACATTTAGAATTTATTTTTAAGAAAAATTTCTTAAACTTTGATTTGATAAAAATTGTATCATACTAAAGCAATTAAAACACATGCATAAAAAGTTTTGTAGTAAAGGTCTTATTACATCAAAGCAAAACCCGAAATAAATCCAAAATACTTAATTATAAAAATTCAAAGCAGAGTAAATGCTGAGCTGTGCATGGCCACCACTAAGCTCCTGCCGACCCGGTCCATCTACTGAGTGTCACCTGAAAAGATATCCCACAACGGGGTGAGTCAACAAACTCAATGTGCAACACTAACACAAATTCCCAATCGATTCAGGCATATCAAATCATACATAGCAAATATAAGTAATGATGCAAACCCGAACCCAAACCTAGATAACCATCCTCTACACATCACCCGTACCAACCAATCACACCGTGGGGATTACTAAATCGACCCTCCATCCACTACACACCATCGAAGGCAGTTGCTGCAGACGACTAGCACATCGCCCTTATAAATTGTGGCATAGCCACCAGATAATAATATGTGACCTTGGTCACTAGAAAACATTTTGTGACATAAGTCACCACATTCAGATTATGTGACATGAGTCACCAGATATTGTGGCAAAAACCACCAGATCACTTCCCCTTTTTAATATCACCCATATGCTCCATGTGTCATACAAATCATGCAAATATCATGCCATATGCCTTATTTCATATTCGTAACAAATTCCCACATATATGTCAGATTCAATATTCATAGCACTTTTTGACAGATCTTTAGAGGATAATGTACCTGAATATACCGTACCATTGAATGGTACTTTTGGCCACCTCTTTCATATTTTATTAACACATGTATTAAGTTAATACCGTAAATCAATCAAGAGTTAGTGTAGGGCTACACACCTGATAATCGTAAGTACAATACTATCGATTTCGACACTCTCGCTAGTAGAGATAACAGTGAACTGCTTATCCCTTTCTGACGCTGGCCCACACCCCAGTGGCCAATCACGAACAGCAGAAACCGACCGTTTCTTAAACTTAGGGGTAGGCACTACCCCTTTCTCCTTTCCACTGGTATTCGCATCCATTGAGGCACACTTAATCAGAAAGCCTGGTTAACTAATATGTGAGATCTTAATCGAATAAACTACAATATAACACTCTTACCGAAATGGATCAGAATCCCGAAAATCCTTGTATACCACTGTCGACTGCCCCTAAATAACCACAGTCAGATTCGGCTAACATAGTAACCAATATGGCCGAATATTAACACCTCCTTACCTTGCGATTCCAAATCTCAAAAATTGTCACTTGACTATGAAGATGCCGAAATCCTACATGGTACACACTAGGGTCAACCTTTTGTACAAAATCTATGAAAATGGCCCTTAGCCGAATACCACATATGGCTTACCTTGGATTCTTCAAATCCCGAAGATCTTTCCTTGTAGTCGACCATAGGCAAATCCCGGAACTGGTATGTTCCTTGAGTAAAACCTTTCGAAAACTTTGTTTGTTACTTTGGAAAATTTTGGGTGTTTTTGAAGAAAATTTGATTTGTGTTGGGTTCGAATTGAAAAGTCTAGATTTTAATAAAACTTTATTTTTGTACTTGTCAACAATAAGTTATAAGTATTGTCGAGTTTTTAGGGTTTACCTTTAATTTTGAAAATCGTTTATGATTAGTTGCCAAAACATTTAGAATTTATTTTTAAGAAAAATTTCTTAAACTTTGATTTGATAAAAATTGTATCATACTAAAGCAATTAAAACGCATGCATAAACAATTTTGTAGTAAAGGCCTTATTACATCAAAGCAAAACCCGAAATAAATCCAAAATACTTAATTATAAAAATTCAAAGCAGAGTAAATGCTGAGCTGTGCATGGCCACCACTAAGCTCCTGCCGACCAAGTCCATCTACTGAGTGTCACCTGAAAAGATATCCCACAACGGGGTGAGTCAACAGACTCAATGTGCAACACTAACACAAATTCCCAATCGATTCAGGCATATCAAATCATACATAGCAAATATAAGTAATGATGCAAACCCGAACCCAAACCTAGATAACCATCCTCTACACATCACCCGTACCAACCAATCACACCGTGGGGATTACTAAATCGACCCTCCATCCACTACACACCATCGAAGGCAGTTGCTGCAGACGACTAGCACATCACCCTTATAAATTGTGGCATAGCCACCAGATAATAATATGTGACCTTGGTCACTAGATAACATTTTGTGACATAAGTCACCACATTCAGATTATGTGACATGAGTCACCAGATATTGTGGCAAAAACCACCAGATCACTTCCCCTTTTCAATATCACCCATATGCTCCATGTGTCATACAAATCATGCAAATATCATGCCATATGCCTTATTTCATATTCGTAACAAATTCCCACATATATGTCAGATTCAATATTCATAGCACTTTTTGACAGATCTTTAGAGGATAACGTACCTGAATATACCGTACCATTGAATGGTACTTTTGGCCACCTCTTTCATATTTTATTAACACATGTATTAAGTTAATACCGTAAATCAATCAAGAGTTAGTGTAGGGCTACACACCTGATAATCGTAGGTACAATACTATCGATTTCGACACTCTCGCTAGTAGAGATAACAGTGAACTGCTTATCCCTTTCCGACGCTGGCCCACACCCCAGTGGCCAATCACGAACAGCAGAAATCGACCGTTTCTTGAACTTAGGGGTAGGCACTACCCCTTTCTCCTTTCCACTGGTATTCGCATCCATTGAGGCACACTTAATCAGAAAGCCCGGTTAACTAATATGTGAGATCTTAATTGAATAAACTACAATATAACACTCTTACCGAAATGGATCAGAATCTCGAAAATCCTTGTATACCACTGTCGACTGCCCCTAAATAACCACAGTCAGATTCGGCTAACATAGTAACCAATATGGCCGAATATTAACACCTCCTTACCTTGCGATTCCAAATCTCAAAAATTGTCACTTGACTATGAAGATGCCGAAATCCTACATGGTACACACTAGGGTCAACCTTTTGTACAAAATCTATGAAAATGGCCCTTGGCCGAATACCACATATGGCTTACCTTGGATTCTTCAAATCCCGAAGATCTTTCCTTGTAGTCGACCATAGGCAAATCCCGAAACCTCCTTCATAGTTTCGGCCAAAGAACAATAATAGGGATTAGTTCCTAGATTTCGACAAGCCTAAAAGAAAAAGAATGGAAATCGAATTTGATCTTACCCCTACTGAAGAAATCGACTGCACCCTTGCCTGACACCACAAAAAGATTCGGCTTTGGGACTCAATGAACAATCGGCTAAGGTCTAGCAAGTACTTAGTTTCGACTTTTATGAAATTATGAGAAGAAGAGAGAAGGGTCGAGCAATCCGGCAATGGTGATAATCTTGAAGAAGAAAAAGATGGATAAATCGGCTAGGCTTACTTGTGTTTTCGGTTTCAACAAAATAAAAGAGAAGAAGATAACTAGAGAATTTCGGCAGAGGCACAATTGAAAAGAAAAGAATGCAAATGGCCTCACTTCTTCCCTTTAGCCGAAAATACCACACCTAGATCCCCCTATTCGGCCAACTTCTCATCTCTCTATCCCATCCCTTGTTAATCTCCTATTTTTCCTCTTCTTTACCCTTAAAAAAATAATTTGAATAAATCATCAATTATCTCCCTACCTTAGCCGAAATTTAAAAGGGATTAGACCACATCTACAGCTCATCTCCTTAGTGTCCCATTGTCGTCCATCACTGCTCATCCTTGCTGCAAAATAAAACTCCCATTTTGCTTCCCTTGCTGCTCGAACCTAGGCCCTTCCACCCTGCTTATGGCGTCATTTACCAAAGCCTTAAGTGGCACCTTCCTGCCACTTTACCAAGCTGATTTTTTATGTCCGATTTCCCCTACATATTTTCTTAAGGCCTCAATTCCCTAGCTCCCCCTTTAAGACTTAAAATTAAATAATTTCTAAGGCATTCACCTACACTCTAAAGTTCTCAAAATTCATAAAACACTTTCAAAACACACATAGGCATGCTACTTCATACATTTAAGCAATAATGCACAAGCCTAAAATCCCGGATATTACAATTAGACAAGTTTGTTGTGGTATTTATTGATGATATATTAATATACTCCCGGATGAACATGAGCATGCCAAACACTTAAGGACAGTTTTGCAGATTTTGCGAGATAATCGGTTGTATGCCAAGTTTAGTAAAAGTGAGTTTTGGCTAAAGGAAGTTGGACTCTTGGGACACTTTGCCTCGGGAGATGGGGTTCGAGTTGACCCAGGCAAAATCTCAGCTATTGTTGACTGGAAACCGCCAAAAAATGTGTATAAGGTGAGAAGTTTCCTGGGCCTAGCTAGCTATTATCGATAGTTTGTCAAAGGATTTTCCATGATAGCTGCACCGATGACGAGATTATTACAGAAAAGTGTAAAGTTTGAGTGGACAGAAAAGTGCCAATAGAGTTTCGAGAGATTAAAAGCCATGTTGACAGAGGCTCTAGTTCTAGTACAACCTAAACCGGGGAAAGAATTTGTAGTTTACAGTGATGCACCTTTAAAAGGATTGGGTTGTGTACTTATGCAAGAAGGAAAGGTGATAGCATATGCTTCCAGACAGCTCAAGCCACACGAGAAGAACTATCCGACGCATAATTTAGAGTTGGCTGCCATTGTTTTCGCATTGAAGATTTGGAGGCACCATTTGTATGGTGAAAGATACCAGATATTCATAGATCACAAGAGTTTAAAGTATTTGATGACTCAGAAAGAATTGAACTTAAGGCAATGAAGGTGGTTGGAGTTGATAAAAGACTATGAGCTAGACATTGATTACCATCCGGGAAAGGTGAATGTAGTCACCGACGCCATAAGTAAAAAATCTTTATTTTCCTTGAGGGCTATGAATACCAAGATGACTGTATTATAGGATGGTTCCATTCTAGCTGAGCTGAGGACTAGGCCTATGTTCCTCCAAGAGATCTACGAGGCTCAAAAAGATGATAGTAACTTATAGACCAGAAAGATTCAATGCGAAATAGGTGTCGAGTCCGATTTTTGGATCAATCCAGACGGATGTTTGATGTTCAGGGATCGAGTATGTGTACCGAGAAATGATGAGCTCATTCGTAAAGTTTTGCATGAAGCGTATAATGGATGTTTATCTGTGCATCCAGGTAGCACCAAGATGTATAATGACTTGAAGCAACGGTATTGGTGGCCGAGTATGAAGAAAGATATTTCTGAGTTTGTTTCAAGATTTTTAAATTGTCAGCAAGTGAAAGCCGAACATCAAGTACCCTCGGGTTTGTTACAACCTATAATGGTACCCGAGTGGAAATAGGATCAAGTCACTATGGATTTTGCATCAGGTTTGCTGTTGACACCGAGCAAGAAAGATGTTGTATGGGTTGTAGTTGATAGACTTACAAAGTCAGCCCATTTCATACCGGTGCGTGCCGATTACTCACTAGACAAGTTGGAAAACTTGTATATCTCTTTATATATCAGATAGAGATCTGAGATTCACTTCTAGATTTTGGAAAAATTTGCACGAGGCCCTGGGCACAAAGTTGAAATTTAGTACGGCTTTTTACCCCCAAACCGACAGACAGTCAAAGAGGTTAATACAAGTACTTGAGGATATGTTTCGGTGCTGTGTTCTTGAATTTCAATATAGTTGGGAAAAGTATCTACCGTTGGTATAATTTGCCTACAATAATAGTTTTCAGTCAAGTTTAAAAATGGCACCTTATGAGGCTTTGTATGGGCGTAAGTGTCGAATGCCTTTATAATGGACTGAGCTTAAAGAAAACAGATTTATAGGGTTGACTTGGTTAGAGAAACCGAAGAAAAAGTAAAGGTGGTTCGAGACTGTTTAAAAGTTGCTTCTGACAGGCAAAAATCTTACTCGGACCTAAAAAGGAAAGAGATTGAATATCAAGTCGATGATAGAGTATTTTTAAAGGTTTCGCCATGGAGGAAAGTTCTTAGATTTGGCAGAAAAGGCAAATTGAGTCCTCGTTTTATCGAACCATATGAGATCACTGAGAGAATAGGGCCGGTAGCCTATCGATTGGCTTTGCCGTCTAAGTTAACGAAGATTCATGATGTCTTCCATGTGTCTATGTTGCGACGCTACCGATCAGACCCTTCGCATGTGATTACACCAACTAAGGTTGAGATTCAATCTAACATGACATACGGTGAAGAACTAGTCAAGATTCTAGCCCGAGAAGTCAAGCAGTTAAGAAATAAAAGTATAGCCATTGTGAAAGTCTTGTGGCAGAGACACGGGGTAGAAGAGGCTACATGGGAGCCCGATGAGGCTATGAGGAGCCAGTATCCGAATCTCTTCATGGGTAAGATTTTTAGGGACGAAAATCCCTAAGGGGGGAGAATTGTAATAGCCTGATTTAGGGCTTAGTCGGAATAGTGGTGCGAGACCACAAATTCGAAGTAGAAAATATGTGTTTAAATGATTTTACAAGGCTTATGAGGTATTTGCATGATTGTGTGAAGGTCACATGAAGAAATTTTATTAATTAGTGCATAAATTGTCCATTAGGACTAAATTGCAAAGAATAGAAAATGTGAGAATCTAGAAGGTTCAAGTATGAAATAGAATTATGAAAAATCCTAGAGGTCCTTATTTAGCAATTAGACCATTATATTTGATGATGGATAAAAAAGTACATAGGACGGAAAAATCTTAAGAAAGGGGTCATTAAGGGCATTTTAGTCATTTGGTTAATTAAAGAATAAAAAGGGAAAATAAGCCAAAAATCATGTACATCTTCTTCCCCATGGTGCCGAAATTTGCAAGGACTCCATAGCTAGGGTTTTGTTCATTTTCAAGCTTAAACATATTTTTCTAAGTGATTTTCATGAAAGAAGCATGAAAAGGACCAATTTGTAAAGTTATAGAAATGGTCATACATGAGTGAAATAGTGGGAATTTAATGTTGTTATAGTTGAGAAAATGATTCGGCTAGGCTTGAAATGCAAGAAAGTTGAATGAAAATCATTTTACGAGCCTAAGGGCGGAAGTGTGATTATGTGAAAGTTTAGGGGCAAAATCATAATTTTGCCAAAATATGAATTATGAGTCGATTTAGTCAATGCATGTGTTTAACAAGAGAAATTTATTATTATTGATCAAGAAACACGAAACCCAGACCGAAACCGAGGCAAGAACAAAGTTGAAGACTAAATCGAGCACCGAGGTACATTTTGAGATTCGATGTAAGTTTGTATGAAATTAGTATTTCATAATGTTCGATGTTTGAAATCGTTCATTATTATGTTAATGCATGTTATTGTGAACGAAATCGAGCTATAAAGTCTCGATGAGTAAACAATGAGAACAGGCTAAATTGTAGTTCCGGGTATAGTTCCGGAATAAGTATATTACCTACGTGTGCATATGAGAAAGGAAAGGTCCCGTATAAGACCATATCTAGGATATGGCTTCGGCACCAAAGAATGATCTCATGTAAGACCATATCTGGGATATGGCATCGACATCTAAGTACGATCTCGTATAAGACCATGTCTGGGACATGGCATCGACATTGAGTTATGAGATCCCATATAGGACTATATCTGGGATATGGCGTCGGTACTAAGGGATGATCTCATGTAAGACCATATCCGGTATATGGCGTTGGCATCAAATCTTATGTATGTTAAGCTTGAATGATTCATGATGATCCGATTGATTCCTAAGCAAAAGAGTCAAGTATGTGAGTTGGCCTAGATCCGAGTCTATTTATGGATGGCCTAGAGTGATGTTCATGGTATGAATGATAAAGATGTGAGTTTATGGCTATGTTAGCAAATGTGCTAAACTACATGAATCAGTGATACAGGTATCTTGAGTAAGTACTTTTATTCATTGGTGCTATGTCGCCATTGTTTCATGAGATGAATAATTATAGTTTGAGTAAATTGTCATCCTAGAGTTTCATGCAAACTTACTAAGCCATATGCTTACCCCTCTCTCTTTCCTTTTTCTTGTAGTTTCACCAAGTTAGCTCGAGGATCATTGGACGTCGGAGCTCGGAATCACACTATCGGCATCACTTTGGTATAACAATTTAGACTTATTTTGACCATGGCATGTATAGGACTCGAATATTTTGTTAAGTTGTAATTGTTAGCCAAAGTGTTGGCTATGTATGCTACTAAAGTCATTTTGTAAATGATCTTGAGTTAGACCAATATTTGGCAAATCCTTTTGTTCAATGAAGGTAAATTTCATGAAGTGTATGTCTCGATTTCTTAAATTTCTAGAGATATTAATTGGTCATCTTTTAAATTGGAATGATTTGAATTGGAGTTTACGTGTGTGCAATGTAGGGTGGCAAAATGGCTTGGTAGATAGCCTGCTAATTGTACGCATGGATAGACACACAGGCATGTGTCTAGACCGTGTGAGAGGCACGGCTAGCACATGGGCATATGCCCATGCCGTGTGAAGTCTGCACCTTGCATTTGAAATTTAATTCGCCAGACGACTGAAGGACACGGACATGTGTATAGGCCGTGTGGATAAGTCAGAATGACAAGGTTTGGCACACTGGCCAGGGCCACGAGTGTGTCAAGGCCATGTGAAATTAGTCAGTGTCGACCACGGGTGGAAGACACGGGCATGTTTTAGGGGCACACGGATGTGTCCCTAGTTCAACACGAGCGTGTTGTCCCTATTTTGATGAAAAGTTTTCCACATTCGTTAAAGTCCTCGGTTAAATTTTGAAACCTCTAGGAGGTATGCTTAGGGCCATGTTGGTCAAGAATGAACAAGAAATGGGTTTTGAACGAAATGTTATAGTCCGTTACTACACGTTCAAGTAAGGTTAAGCATGGTAATGCCTCGTATCTGGTCCCGTCGTTGGACACGGGTAAGGGGTGTTACATTGAGCATTTGGGTTTGCTCGCACATACTCCGTGTACCAGTTACTCATCATTTGGAGAACGGCTTCCCGGGCCTCATCTCCTTGACCCCTAGTCACAGGTCCACTCTCTATAGGTGTCATCCCTTACGCGGGAGCCTGTGCGTTACTAGCTTCGTCATCAGCAGCTGCACGATCGGGATCCATTTACTATAAAAAAAAACAAAGTTTAGAATTGTCAGAAGCCACCACACTATCAATATACATTTATGGCATGTATAGCTAGACTCTAACACACGCTAATATAGTCCGAGAAACTACTAGACCATAGCTCTGATACCACTAAATGTAACACCCCTTACCCGTATTCTACCCCGGAGCCGGGTACGAGGTGTTACCGTACTTTTCTCACATGGTCATACAACTTTGGGTTATCAAAATCAATTCCAAATTAAAACTTTTCCATTCTCATATCTAACATCCTTATAATGAGTCTACAGGGCCCTAAACATGCTTCCGAAAGGTTTCAGAAATAAATCGGAAACTTTTACACACTTAGAAAAATTTTACCTAAACAGGGGCTACATGCCAGTGTGAAATGGGACACGCCCGTGTGGGCAGGCCGTGTGGTCACACACGCCCATGTCCCTTACCTATGGTCGGCAATGACTTATTTCACACGACTGGACACATGCCTGTGTCCCTGGCCCGTGTCCCTCACATGACCTCGACACGCCCGTGTCTCAACCCGTGTGCCAAAACCTTGGCATTCTGTTTATGACATCATCCTCTCACTATGGTCACACGGCCAAGACACACGCCCGTATCCTTAGATCGTGAGTCGAATTAAATTCCAATTTCAAGGTGCAGACTTCACACGACCTGGGCACACGACCATATTTGTGGCCGTGCCTCCCACACGACTGAGACACACAGTCGCGTCTCCGCCCGTGTTTTTACTACTAAGCTTACTGACTTGAAATTTTAATATGCAAGGGAACACACGGCCTGGTCACACACCTATGGGACTGATCGTGTGTCACACATGGCCTAAACACACACCCGTGTGCCTACCCGTGTGGACAAACAAGGCTATTTGCCAAGCTCTTTCATCACCCTAGCTCACTCAAGCATAATTCACCCTCCACCATCCATTTATTCATGCATATTCGTAACCAAACAACCCAATCATAAACCCTACACAATCATGAATAACCTTATTTTTTCATTGATTAATGGTATTGAGCCATTAATTATGGCCATGTACTAAAGGATTCATCTATAAGGAGCCAATACACACTTGGCCAAAATAACAAATCGTTTCACCTAGTCTAGCTTCTATACATGCCATATTCAAAATGCTAATTCTAAATATACCGAGATGAGCTGATAGTGTGGGTGATCTTCCAATTATCTTCGTATCCCGACTCGGCTCTTTGCCACTATAAAACAAGGGAAAGGAAAACGGGAGTAAGCTTTAAGCTTAGTACGTTTACATGTAAACAATAAACATCATAACATGTGCTAATCAATAGATAGCATTTCACAATCCAAGATCATGCTTACTCATTCATCTTTTACCACAATCCAACCATATCACAACCAAATGCTCTTATTATTTAACATACATCCCTGCACTTGATCACCACATGATCACATGAAACAGCACATCATAATTATACAATAAACCATTCTTAGTAATACCAAACACTCGGTGGTTTCGCACTTAGCCCACCATTTATCTTTAACAGGGTGATATCGCACATAGCCCACCCACAAGAGTATTTATAGTGGTATCACACATAGCCCACCAAATGATAATATTAACGATGGTATCACACACAGCCCATCGTGAATAAGTAAATAGGTGGTATGACACATAGCCCACCAACAAGAATGATTAAGGTGGTATCGCACACAGGCCAAGGTGGTATCGCACATAGCCCACCATTATCTACTACGAATAATATTCCGCACTTATATATTTATTTCAACATCCATTCGGAATTTATTCATTTTCTACCAAATTCAATCCATTTAAATCGTAAGTGTTTTAAATCATACCATGCACCAATAAGCAACAACATATGTATTTAAGATGCATCGTTTACACATAAACTTACCTCGGTGCAAAATGCGTTAACTTGCGGTTTAATCCGAAACCTTGCCTTTTCCCCAATCAAGGTTAATTCCACGCTCTTCTTGATCTATAACAATAAAATTTCACTCATTAAATCATTTTATGATCATAATACATCATAATCTTTACTTAGGCAAAAATGACCATTTTGCCCTTGTACTATGGCAAAATTATGATTTTTCCCCTAGGCTCGTAAATCATTTTTCATCGCATTTTCACATTAAAAAAGCCTAGCTGAACATTTATTACTCTTACAACTACTCATAATTCCAATTATTTCATGCATTTATTACACAATTTCAATCTTTGCATTCAAGTCCTATTTAGGTGTTTTCATGCTAATACCTCTCACAAAAGTTGTTTCTCATCTCACTAACATTCATTTTCTTCCATAAAAACTTAGTTAAAAACATAAACTCTCTCATGGAAAGTCCCTAAACTTTCAAACATTTAACAATTTAGTCCCTTCATTAGCTAGCTTAAGATTTGGGGACTCCAAAGGTACAAAAATCCTCAAAAATAATCATCGAAATCACTTACTTGCAAGGAGATAGCTTAGCTAAAAGTTTGAACCCCAAAACTCTATTTTTCTCTTCAATTTTCAGTGGAAGAAGGAGGGTGAATAGAGAAAGATGATAGCTTTTCTTTTTATCTTATTTTATTAATCTTTTCATCACCTAACTTCACCAAATTTAACCAAAAATTTAATGCCCTTGTCTCCCTAGCCTCTATGGCCGGCCAACACCTCCCAATTGGCCTAACTGCACATTAAGGACCTCTAATTAATATTCTATGGCTATTAGACACCTCTACCTTGAATAATGGAACTTTCACACTTTATGCGATTTAGTCCTTTTTCACAATTAAGCATTCAATCGTTAAAATTAAAGCACCAAAATTTTCATATAGCCATATATTAATTCCATAACACATAAAATAATATCAAAATAGTTTTCCTCAACCTCGGATTAGCGGTCTCAAAACCACTGTTCTGACTAGCCCCAAAATCGGGCTGTTACAGAAATTCCAAGAATTTTGGGCAAAGAACATTGCAAAGCAGTCACTTTGTCAAGTAGAAAGACATTGAAACCCAAGGTGGTTGAGGTTCAAGATGAGCCTGTTGTAGCTCAAGACAAAGAGGAATTTCAACCGAGTATTCAAACTCATGTTTCACAGAAGTCAGATCCGGTGATCCTTGATGAGGTAAACTCTAAACTGGTTAGTTCTGATTATCTAACACCCTTGTCAAATGCAGAAAAATTTCCACAGAAGAGTTGTCTGGTTAAAGCTAAGATTCCACTACTGTCATATCCTCAATGATTTCAAAAGCAGTAAAAGGATACTCAATTGAAAGAAATATTTGATGAAGAGGTGAAATGACTTCAATGCTACTAAATCCGCAGATATAGTTGAAGGCTGCTCTGCCATTTCCAAGATAGAATCGTTGGCTTCTACAGGATTTGAGCTCCATTCTTTTGACGATCCGTTAGAACATATTCTACTGGAGGATTCGCCAAGTGATGATGAATATAAGGAATGTTTGGCTTGGTTAAAAGCTAATTCAAAGGAATTCACTCAAGAAGTTCCACTCAAATCATTAGAGTTATCATCTCATGAGTATACACAACCAAAGTCGTTGACAGAAAAACTAGCTGAATTAGAATTGAAGATTTTGTCTCCTCATTTGAAATATGACTATTTGGGTCTGTCTTTGACTTTACCTGTAACACGCCAACCTGTATCTGTTGCCGGAACAGGGTTATGAGGCATTACCAAGGAGTACAGAACTCTTACAGATAATTTAAATTCATTATCGTTCAAATATTGAGACTAATTATAAATGTTCCTTTAACAGACCTTCGAGGTCCAAATCATGCACTAAAATCGGGTCAAGACTAAACCGGATCCTCAGGAAAATTTTTCACTACTTCTAAAATTTTTCTCGCATATAAGGGTCACATGCCCGTGTGACTGGGGACACACAGCCAACCATACGCCCATAGGGTAGACTGCGTGTCACACACGGCATAGACACACGCCCATGTCTACCCGTGTGGATGAAAATTAGGCTATTTTCCAAGCCATATTTCTCACTCACTTGATCCTTTATCTTTACCAATATTTTAATACAGTCAAGAACCAATTTAAGATATTCAACCAAGGCTTATACTTATTATCATTTGTTAGTCGTACACTTCATATAAATAACAAGAAACGTATTTAGGCTCAATTCTTATTAAATTCCTCTTATACCTATACTTTTTCACATTATGTATTCATATCACATATAATAATCATACATCTGTATTTCATATACATTTTCATAACAATTTGTCCTGGTTTCTAACTACTTCATATTTGAGTTCTACTCATCAAATCATTTGAACATCATCTTTACACAAATAGTACGCTTGAGGTGTACAGTTCTATAATTATGAATAAACATATTTATCAAACATATTCCATGTTTTTGTATATCACAGTCTCATATTTCCATGTATCAAATACCATCATTTCCTCGTATTTCAGACAAATGCATGTAACAATTTATAAACATGCAACTCACTAACTCTTCCTGCCAATCACAATTTAAATTGACAAATCACTTATTGAGTCCAATTTCAATGTTCACTAAAATTTATCATATAAATTTGGATGTACGTATCGACCAATAGATTCTATGTACAGATATCATCATCTCAAATTTCCACATACATTTACTTTCCACATTATGAACTCAAATAACATATACAAGATATACCAATGTATTTCAAGTACGTTTTCATAATATTTCATTTCGAATTCAAATTATTTCATATTAGAACTTTTCTCATTAACTCATTTGGAATACCAATTCATCGGATAATACACTCAAGGTGTACAAATATATAATCACAAATGAACTCATTCATCAACCAAGATTTATGTTCATGTCTCATCAACTCGTATTTCCTTATATCACATAATTCCATGTAACACTTACTCTATATCAATCTTACCAAAGTTAGCTCACATATCGAGCACATTGTTCATAAATTTTCACACTTATACCTGAACTTATTCATCACATAGCCATATTCAATTACACTTAGTCGTTACACGATTGTAAGAGTATGCCCAAAGATCAATCATGAGATGGTTGTAATAACCCAAAGATCAATCATGAGATGGTTGTAATAACATACTTGATTTACCATGTTTATTAATATAAAGCGTTGTCATTATTATTTTAGTTTTTCCTTCTGTGTGTACAAATAAACTGTTTTATAATAATGTCCTGAGAATAATATGATTATTCTTAAAAGATCCTTAATCAAGTATTATTGTTGACTAGGACAACAATAATGCATTAAGACTAACATGTAGTTGATTGATGATAAAGAGTTGTCATTGATATGGAGTGTCAAAATCAATGCATGAATATGTGTGTTAGAGAACAACATATTGGACTGACCCGCTATGAGTATGTTTCTTGGATTATTATGTAATTGTCACAATATTACTCATAGTGATTAATATGTATATGATCCTCAGACTTGAGATAATCATTATCCCAACATCGTGAGTCGTATATTTTGATACAGTCAAATGTACATCGTAACTGGTTGTTCTATAAAGGCTGATGTTGGATATACCACAATCTATGTAGAGGGATATTGTTTATCAATATAGGATAAGTCCCTCCCACATAATGGGAGTAATATCTTAGTCCACTTGATTGAGTGAGACTAGAAATGCATGGCCATGCTCAAATAAGTTGACATGAGATGTCATACTAATTTGTATATCATAGTCTACTCAAGATATCAAGAAACATGGGATGGACTATACAAGTGTGACTATTCCATGACTGTGTCCATTCTAGAGATAAAGGACTTAAGGATTAATGCATGAAAGGTTAATCACAAAAAGTTATGTCGAATCATTGTAACATCTTGAATTTTTGGGCCTATGCGTTTAATGGGTGGATATGTTTAATGTGTTAATCTAAGTGTTAGGGGTCCAAATTGGGCTCAGGCTTAGGTAGAGGCCTTGATTAAAATTATCTGTTTGGGCATTATAGGGTTTAAAAGGTAGTATCTGTGTTTAAAATACCAAAGTGGGCTTGTGGCCCAATATTAGGAGGTGACGCCACACAAGGGAGTAAGGGGCCCAAATTTAAGTTTCATGGAGCCCAATTATTTTAATTTAAGTTAGCTAATTTTTGGCATTAGGTTTAGGTGGAGTGGATGGCAACAAGGCTAAAAAATAGGAGGATTTATGTGAATGGGATAATGTAGATATTATAGTTGATAATATGGAAGATAAAAAGAGAAAAGATAGGAGCTATCTGCAAGGCTAGGTGTTGGCCGAAATTCCATCACCTAGAGGAGGGAAGAAATCAGTTTCTTTATGGCAAAGGGGTGCCGAATTTTCCCTTTTTATTTGCTTAATTTTTAGTTATCAGGAAGGTCACTTTCGGTTTTTCATAGGTAAGTGCCGAAATTTCTATAAATAGGGAGGGTTCTCTTCTTTATTTTTTGGTATTTAGGGTTTCTATCTTTTCTTTCTCTTCTTCTCTGAGTAGAAGCCGAAATTCCTAACCCTATTCCCTCATCTTCACTTTGATTCAAAAGCCGAAACTCCATTGTTCTTTTCTTTTCTTTCTTCTAAAAACCGAAAACTCCATTATTCTTTTCTCTTCTTTCTTCTAAAAGCCGAAAACTCCATTATTCTTTTCTCTTCTTTCTTCTAAAAGCCGAAAACTCTATTATTCTTTTCTCTTCTTTCTTCTAAAAGCCGAAAACTCCATTGTTCTTTTCTCTTCTTTCTTCTAAAAGCTGAATCTCTATAGATTTCTTCGAATCATCTTCTCTTCCTGATTTTCGCAAAATGCCGGAATCCTCTGGGAGTAGTCGAATCTTCTCTAGTAAGATCTCTTAGATCTAAAAGCCGGAAACACTAGTTCCTGAATCTCATATCACTTTTCGGGATTTCAAGCCTCTGAACAACACATAGGGAAGATAGCAACTGTGTTGGCTACGGATAGCGTTGACTTCGAAAGTCTCGTTCTAACGGTAATCAGGTGTGTAGATCCTTATCACATAAGTTTTATTTTGTATTATACCTGTTAGGGGCTGAAAAGCCGGAAAACGAGGCTGTATGAACAGTCGTGTGTAGATCCTTATCACATAAGTTTTATTTTGTATTATACCTGTTAGGGGCTGAAAAGCCGGAAAATGAGGCTGTACGAACAGTCGTGTGTAGATCCTTATCACATAAGTTTTATTTTGTATTATACCTGTTAGGGGCTGAAAAGCCGGAAAATGAGGTTGTATGAACAGTCGTGTGTAGATCCTTATCACATAAGTTTTATTTTGTATTATACCTATTAGGGACTGAAAAGCCAGAAAATGAGGCTGTATGAACAGTCGTGTGTAGATTTCTAACACACTAATAATCTGTATCAATCTATGTATGTTTATGTTGTGGGCTAAAAAGCCAAAAATTGGCTGTGTAGACAGTCGAATGAAACCCAAAAAGGGTTAGGCAAGGAATGCCAGGTACGTAATCATAGAACATCTCTATGTGTATCGATGTATGAGAAAGACTGTAATCTCTTAGGTAGTAGACTGTTTGATTTTGCATGAATGTATGCATGGGATGGGTTTGATATGAAAGGGGAAGAGCATGATTGGTCACATGGTGATCGGTGGTAGAAAACCCACCTAATGAAATGTTAGATCACATGGTGATCGGTGGTAGAAAACCCACCTAATGAAATGTTAGATCACATGGTGATCGGTGGTACAAAAACCATGAAATGAAATGTTAGGTCACCTGGTGATCGGTGGTAGAAAACCCATGTTAAAATAAAACTTATGTGATAAGGATTTACACACGACTGTTCATACAACCTCATTTTCCAGCTTTTCAACCCCTAACAGGTATAATACAAAATAAAACTTATGTGATAAGGATCTATACACGACTGTTCATATAGCCTCATTTTTTGGCTTTTCAGCCCCTAACAGGTATAATACAAAATAAAACTTATGTGATAAGGATCTACACACAACTGTTCATACAGCCTCATTTTTCGGCTTTTTAGCCCCTAACAAGTATAATACAAAATAAAACCTATGTGATAAGGATCTACACACGACTGTTCATACAGCCTCATTTTCTGGCTTTTCAGCCCCTAACAAGTATAATACAAAATAAAACTTATGTGATAAGGATCTACATATCTAATTACCGTTATAACGAGACCCTCTAAGTCGACGCTATCCGTAGCCAACACCACCGCTATCTGCCT
Source organism: Gossypium australe (assembly GCA_005393395.2). NCBI lineage: Eukaryota > Viridiplantae > Streptophyta > Magnoliopsida > Malvales > Malvaceae > Gossypium > Gossypium australe. The sequence continues at coordinate 51,554,574 of CM016614.1, forward strand.
TGAAATCCCAAAAAGAGATATGAGATTCAGGGACTAGTGTTTCCGGCTTTTAGATATAAGAGATCTACTTACTAGAGAAGATTCAGCTACTCCCAGAGGATTCCGACTTTTTGCGAAAATCAGGAAGAGGAGATGATTCGAAGAAATCTATAGAGATTTGGCTTTTAGAAGAAAGAAGAGAAGAGAATAATGGAGTTTTCAGCTTTTAGAAGAAAGAAGAGAATGATGGAGTTTTCGGCTTTTAGAAGAAAGAAGAGAATAATGGAATTTTCGACTTTTAGAAGAAAGAAGAGAATAATAGAGTTTTTGGCTTTTAGAAGAAAGAAGAGGGTAATGGAGTTTTCGCTTTTTAGAAGAAAGAAGAGAATAATGGAGTTTTCGGCTTTTAGAAGAAAGAAGAGAATAATAGAGTTTTTGGCTTTTAGAAGAAAGAAGAGAGTAATGGAGTTTTCGGCTTTTAGAAGAAAGAAGGGAATAATGAAGTTTTCGGCTTTTAGAAGATAGAAAAGAATAATGGAGTTTTTGGCTTTTAGGAGAAAGAAGAGAAAAGAATAATGGGGTTTTCGGCTTTTAGAAGAAAGAAGAGAAAAGAATAATGGAGTTTTCGGCTTTTAGAAGAAAGAAGAGAAAGAAAAGGTGGAAACCCTAATTGTCGCAAAATAAAGAAGAGAACCCTCCCTATTTATAGAAATTTCGGCTAACTCCTAGCCTTGTAGATAGCTCCTATCTTTTCTCCTTTTATCTTCCATATTATCAACTATAATATCTACATTATCTTATTCATATAAATCCTCTATTTTTGAACCTTGTTGCCATCCACTCCACCTAACCCAAATGCCGAAAATTAGCTAACTTAAACTAAAAGAATTGGGCTCCATGAAACTTAAATTTGGGCCCCTTATTCCCTTATGTGGCGTCACCTCCTTGCTCCCTAAGTGGAGCCATTGACCACTGGGCCACAAGCCCATTTTGATGTTTTAAACACAGATACTACCTTTTAAACCATATAATGCCCAAACAGATAATTTTAACCAAGGCCTCTGGCTAAGCCTGAGCCCAATTTGGACCCGTACCACTTAAATTAACTCATTACAAATGTTCACCCATTAAACGCATAGGCCTAACAATTCAGGATGTTACAGTTCTACCCCCTTAAAGAAATTTCGTCCTCAAAATTTCCAACTAACTATTAATCGTACTACCCAAGTCTTACCACTACGCTTTCGCTGCGCACTCTAATTCTAAAGCCAAAAGAAACACTTAGTATACTATGGTAGAGTACGCACCGATATTCGCATCTAGAGTGTCCTAGTCCACTTGTACTCATTCTACTGATTCGCATTTATCTGATTAGAATTTTATGAATTATTAGTTTTCTTCGACTGATTAACCCCGAACAATCTTATGAATAGTAGTTTTAAGGGTAGTTCTTTCGAATTCGTAGTTATATCTACAATTCAGTCTCAAGTTCACATTTCCTAGTTCTAAGAAGCACATACATTCAATCATCACACACCAACATACATATAACATCCGTGAACTCACATTCCTCACTTAAAGAGTATTTTCGTCATTTCACTACCGAGGGGTTTTTTTCCGTAGTTTTGCCCTACAAGGTATTTTTTTCCAAATAAAGTATCTTGGTAATTTTCTTTGAATTAGAGGTACTTTGGTACACTTTTTTTAAAAGCAAGGGTATTTTTGGAAAACAAGTTTTTTTTAAACAAAACGAGGGTATTTTGGTAATTTCCTCAAAATGGGGTATCTTGATTTTGTTCCCGAAATAGAGATATTTTGATGTTGTTATTGTTGTTTTTTTTAAAGCAGGAGTACTTTGGAAAATTTAATTTCGTAAACCGGGTTACTCTTATAAATATAGGGGTTTTCGGGTAAATTTGCAAAACATGGGTATTTCATAAAATCACGGTCGTTTTGAAAATTTTCACAAACCAAAGGTATTTTGGAAATTTTACAAAACTTGGGGGTATTTTGGTTGCGAAATAGGGTGGCTGGTCCCTTTCGGGTTTTAATTATAGATTTTAGCCCATCAACAAGTCCTCGTGGCTAATCTGAACAGTCACTACGCACCAGGTAGGATTCTAGCGAAGAGGAGGTGAGTCACTAGGACTGCTTAAGTACCAAGCTCTTCCTGAATCCAATCCTAGACATGCGTATGCCTGTTGCCACACCCTAACCTATTGACTTGTTCACGGGTTTGTTTAGTTGGATTAAATCTTATGAATTTAGAGAGTGATTTAAACTAAACCTAAAGTCCATCAATGTCTAATTTTCTAGCCTACGTCCCTCAAGCCCATTAAGCCCACATGTATATTACAACAAGAGTTTAGAATACTTACCTACGTGGATCGGGTACCGGTAGACTCAAAGGCCATATATTCAACAAGGACACATTTTTTTTTCAAATTCACATCATTTTACAAAACATTGCTAAGCCTATTTCACAGCCCGAGTTTTGAATTGTGCTCTGATACCAAAATGTAACTCCCCGAACCCGGCCCATGCGTTTCGACTGGATCTGGTATGCTACAGGTTGAACGTTAAAATCTTTTGCTAAGTTGGTTTTAGAAAATCATAAGTTATTAGGCAATATTTGAATAAATAAGTGACATTTGAAAAGAAATCTTGTATTATTATTATTTGGTATAAATAAACTCCTGACATAAATTCATTAGTTGCAAATATTAAAAAACTACTTAGGCGAATATAAACTATGGGGCCTTATTACCTAAATATTCCCAAAACAAAACTTAAAGGAAAACCGAAAATAATCTATAGAAATAAAAACTTGATGGCCCCTCGAGTCCGTCTTGGCTCCCATGTCCACGATCTACTGCTCATCTGAAAAGTTAGGGAAAAATAATAGGGTGAGTCACCAAGACTCAGCGTGTAAATCCCGAAAACACATAAAAGGCTTGGGCGCACAAACACATTATGAGCCCTGGCGCATACACGATGGCAACAATCATAATCACATGACAGATATTAAATGATGCAAAGCCCAACCCATCCTAGAATTCCATCCTCTAGACACCAACCCGTACCAACCATCACACCTTTGGGATTTCTACAATCAACCCTCCATCCGCTACACACCAAAACAACATCCGTACTGCCTATTCCTATCAATCAGGAATTTTAACGTGGGTTTTCTACCACCGATCACCAAGTGACCAAACATTTCATTTCGTGGGTTTTCTACCACCGATCACCATGTGAACTAATATTTCATTAGGTGGGTTTTCTACCACCGATCACCACGTGATCTAACATTTCATTAGGTGGGTTTTCTACCACCGATCACCACGTGATCTAACATTTCATTAGGTGGGTTTTCTACCACCGATCACCATGTGATCTAACATGCTCTTCCCTTTTTCATAACAAACCCATCCCATGCATACATTCATGCAAAATCAAGCAATCTAGTACCTAAGAGATTACAGTCTTTCGCATACATCGACACACATAGAGAAGTTCTATGATTACGTACCTGGCATTCCTTGCCTAACCCTTTTTGGGTTTCATTCGACTGTTTACACAGCCACTTTCCGGCTTTTTAGCCCATAACATAAACATACATATATTCATACATATTATTAGTGTGTTGGAGATCTACATACGACTGTTCATACAGCCTCATTTTCCGGTTTTTCAGCCCCTAATAGGTATAATACAAAATAAAACTTATGTGATAAGGATCTACACACGGCTGTTCATACAGCCTCATTTTCCAGCTTTTTAGCCCCTAACAGGTATAATACAAAATAAAACTTATGTGATAAGGATCTACACACGACTGTTCATACAGCCTCATTTTTCTGCTTTTCAGCCCCTGACAGGTATAATACAAAATAAAACTTATGTGATAAGGATCTACACACGACTGTTCATACAGCCTCATTTTCTGGCTTTTCAGCCCCTAACAAGTATAATACAAAATAAAACTTATGTGATAAGGATCTACACACCTGATTACCGTTATAACGAGACCCTCTAAGTCGACGCTATCCGTAGCCAACACCACCGCTATCTGCCTTGAAATCCTGAAAAGAGATATGAGAATCAGGGACTAGTGTTTCCGGCTTTTAGATCTAAGAGATCTACTTACTAGAGAAGATTCGACTACTCCCAGAGGATTCCGGCTTTTTTCGAAAATCAGGAAAAGAAGATGATTCGAAGAAATCTATAGAGATTTGGCTTTTAGAAGAAAGAAGAGAAGAGAATATTGGAGTTTTCGGCTTTTAGAAGAAAGAAGAGAATGATGGAGTTTTCGGCTTTTAGAAGAAAGAAGAGAATGATGGAGTTTTCGGCTTTTAGAAGAAAGAAGAGAATAATGGAGTTTTCGGCTTTTAGAAGAAAGAAGAGAATAATGGAGTTTTCGACTTTTAGAAGAAAGAAGAGGGTAATGGAGTTTTCGGCTTTTAGAAGAAAAAAGAAAATAATGGAGTTTTTGGCTTTCTGAAGAAAGAAGAGAATAGTGGAGTTTTCGGCTTTTAGAAGAAAGAAGAGGGTAATAGAGTTTTCGCCTTTTAGAAGAAAGAAGAGAATAATGGAGTTTTCAGCTTTTAGAAGAAAGAAGAGAATAATGGAGTTTTCGGCTTTTAGAAGAAAGAAGAGAGTAATGGAGTTTTCGGCTTTTAGAAGAAAGAAGGGAACAATGGAGTTTACGGCTTTTAGAAGATAGAAGAGAATAATGGAGTTTTCGACTTTTAGGAGAAAGAAGAGAAAAGAATAATAGGGCTTTCGGCTTTTAGAAGAAAGAAGAGAAAAGAATAATGGAGTTTTCGGCTTTTAGAAGAAAGAAGAGAAAGAAAAGGTGGAAACCCTAATTGTCGCAAAATAAAGAAGAGAACCCTCCCTATTTATAGAAATTTCGGCTAACTCCTAGCCTTGTAGATAGCTCCTATCTTTTCTCCTTTTATCTTCCATATTATCAACTATAATATCTACATTATCTAATTCATATAAATCCTCTATTTTTGTACCTTGTTTCCATCCACTCCACCTAACCCAATGCCAAAAATTAGCTAACTTAAACTAAAAGAATTGGGCTCCATGAAACTTAAATTTGGGCCTCTTACTCCCTTGTGTGGCGTCACCTCCTTGCTCCTTAAGTGGAGCCATTGACCACTGGGCCACAAGCCCATTTTGATGTTTTAAACACAGATACTACCTTTTAAACCATATAATGCCCAAACAGATAATTTTAACCAAGGCCTCTGCCTAAGCCTAAGCCCAATTTGGACCCCTAACACTTAAATTAACTCATTACAAATGTTCACCCATTAAATGCATAGGCCCAAAAATTCAGGATGTTACAGTTCTACCCCCTAAAAGAAATTTCGTCCTCGAAATTTCCAACTAACTATTAATCGTACTACCCAAGTCTCACCACTACGCTTTCACTGCGCACTCTAATTCTAAAGCCAGAAGAAACACTTAGTATACTATGGTAGAGTACGCACCGATATTCGCATCTAGGGTGTCCTCGTCCCCTTGTACTCATTCTACCGATTCGCATTTATCTGATTAGAATTTTATGAATTATTAGTTTTCTTCGACTGATTAACCCCGAACAGTCTTATGAATAGTAGTTTTAAGGGTAGTTCTTTCGAATTCGTAGTTATATCTACAATTCAGTCTCAAGTTCACATTTCCTAGTTCTAAGAAGCACATACATTCAATCATCACACACCAACATACATATAACATCCGTGAACTCACATTCCTCACTTAAAGAGTATTTTCGTCATTTCACTATCCAGGGGTTTTTTTTCCGTAGTTTTGCCCTACAAGGTATTTTTTTCCAAATAAAGTATCTTGGTAATTTTCTTTGAATTAGAGGTACTTTGGTACACTTTTTTTTAAAAGCAAGGGTATTTTTGGAAAATAAGTTTTTTTAAACAAAACGAGGGTATTTTGGTAATTTCCTCAAAATGGGGTATCTTGGTTTTGTTCCTGAAATAGAGATATTTTGATGTTGTTATTGTTGTTTTTTTTAAAGTAGGAGTACTTTGGAAAATTTAATTTCGTAAACCGGGTTACTCTTATAAATATAGGGGTTTTCGGGTAAATTTGCAAAACATGGGTATTTCATAAAATCACGGTTGTTTTGAAAATTTTCACAAACCAAAGGTATTTTGGAAATTTTACAAAACTTGGGGGTATTTTGGTTGCGAAATAGGGTGGCTGGTCCCTTTCGGGTTTTAATTATAGATTTTGGCCCATCAACAAGTCCTCGTGGCTAAGGTGAACAGTCACTACGCACCAGGTAGGATTCTAGCGAAGAAGAGGTGAGTCACTAGGACTGCTTAAGTACCGAGCTCTTCCTGAATCCAATCCTAGACATGCGTATGCCTGTTGCCACACCCTAACCTTTTTGACTTGTTCACGGGTTTGTTTGGTTGGATTAAATCTTATGAATTTAGAGAGTCATTTAAACTAAACCTAAAGTCCATCAATGTCTAATATTCTAGCATATGTCCCTCAAGCCCATTAAGCCTACATGTATATCACAACAAGAGTTTAGAATACTTACCTACGTGGATCGGGTGCCGGTAGACTCGAAGGCCATATATTCAACAAGGACACATTTTTTTTTCAAATTCACATCACTTTACAAAACATTGATAAGCCCATTTCACAGCCCGAGTTTTGAACTGTGCTCTGATACCAAAATATAACACCCCGAACCCGGCCCATGCGTTTCGACCGGATCTGGTATGCTACAGGTTGAACGTTAAAATCTTTTGCTAAGTTGGTTTTAGAAAATCATAAGTTTTTAGGCAATATCTGAATAAATAAGTGACATTTGAAAAGAAACCTTGTATTATTATTATTTGGTATAAATAAACCCCTGACATAAATTCATAAGTTGCAAATATTAAAAAACTACTTAGGTGAATATAAACTATGGGGCCTTATTACCTAAATATTCTCAAAACAAAACTTAAAGGAAAACCGAAAATAATCTATAGAAATAAAAACTTGATGGCCCCTTGAGTCCGTCTCAGCTCCCATGGCCACGATCTACTGCTTAGGGGTGAGGAAAACTCGATTCGACTCGAAAAAATCGAAAAAAAATTCGAATTTCGAGTTAAACGAATCGAGTTATTCGAGTTAATCGAGTTATTCGAGTCAACTCGATTTTTTTTTCGAATTTCGAGTTTGAATCGAGTTGAGTTTTCGAATTCGAATAACTCGAATAATTCGAATAATTCGAATATCAAACTATAATATTTTACATTTTTACCCCAAACGCCCAAACCTTTTTACTTTTCCCTCAAAACTTTTACTCCTTCCCACTTCCCCCTAAAACTTTTACTCCCCTCTCATCCCAACCCCCCAATCTACCCAAAATCCATTTCCCACCAAAATTTTACTCTCCCATTTACTTTTTCTCAAAATTTTACTCCCAAAAACCTCAAAACTTTTTATTTTCGCCCAAAATTTTTACTCCCTCCCACTTTTCCCCTAAAACTTTCACTCCCTTCCCATCACACCTCCCATCTACCCCAAACCCATCCCCCCTCCAATTTTTTTTAATATTTCCCTTTAAAATTTTACTCCCCCTATTTATTTTCCCTCAAACTTTTATTCTCCAAAACTTTTATTTTCCCCCTAAACTTTTACTTCTCACCCTTTACTCTCAAATAAAAAATCAAAATTATCCAAAAAAAATCACTAAACATAAATAGTAATAATTTTATTTATATCTACTATTTATATTATTAAATTAAATTTCACATTTTATATTATTTATATTATTGAATTGTTTAGTCATATTGAATATTTATATTAAAATTGAATTATTAATTATGCCATAAAATATTCGTGTTAAAATTTTATATTGGTATCAATTTCACATTTTATCTTTAAAATAACTTTTACTAAAAAATCACATTTTTACGTTTAATATATTTTTTAATTCCAAAATACATAGTGACAAGAATATGAAGATAATTGAAAGAACTAAACAAGCAAAGAAGCTAACCCGTATATAAAAGATTAATAAATAAATTATTTGGTGTGAAAGTTAATAAAAAAAATTGGTTAAGGTGGACAAATTTTATTACGATAGGTGACAATGGTTACAAGGACCCAAAATTATTTTTTAAAATTTAACTCGAACAAATATATTCGATTCGATTCGATTCGAATTCCATCTCACTCGACTCGATTCGAGAAAATTTCAAATCAAATTAGGATGATAAAATATGATTCATCAACTCGATTAACTCGAAATTTTTTCATTCGATTCGATTCGATTCGATCGAACGCTCACCCCTACTACTGCTCATCTGAAAAGTTAGGGAAAAATAATAGGGTGAGTCACCAAGACTCAGCGTGTAAATCCCGAAAACACTTAAAAGGCTTGGGCCCACAAACACATTATGAGCCCTGGCCCATACACAATGGCAACAATCATAATCACATGACAGATAATAAATGATGCAAAGCCCAACCCATCCTAGAATTCCATCCTCTAGACACCAACCCGTACCAACCATCACACCTTTGGGATTTCTACAATCAACCCTCCATCCGCTACACACCAAAACAACATCCGTACTGCCTATTCCTATCAATCAGGAATTTTAACGTGGGTTTTCTACCACCGATCACCAAGTGACCAAACATTTCATTTCGTGGGTTTTCTACCACCGATCACCATGTGAACTAATATTTCATTAGGTGGGTTTTCTACCACTGATCACCACGTGATCTAACATTTCATTAGGTGGGTTTTCTACCACCGATCACCACGTGATCTAACATTTCATTAGGTGGGTTTTCTACCACCGATCACCATGTGATCTAACATGCTCTTCCCCTTTTCATAACAAACCCATCCCATGCATACATTCATGCAAAATCAAGCAATCTAGTACATAAGAGATTACAGTCTTTCGCATACATCGACACTCATAGAGAAGTTCTATGATTACATACCTGGCATTCCTTGCCTAACCCTTTTTGGGTTTCATTCGACTGTCTACACAGCCACTTTCCGGCTTTTAGGCCCATAACATAAACATACATATATTCATACAAATTATTAGTGTTTTAGAGATCTACACACGACTGTTCATACAGCTTCATTTTCTGGCTTTTCAGCCCCTAACAGGTATAATACAAAATAAAACTTATGTGATAAGGATCTACACACGACTGTTCATACAGCCTCATTTTCCGACTTTTCAGCCCCTAACAGGTATAATACGAAATAAAACTTATGTGATAAGGATCTACACACGACTGTTCATACAGCCTCATTTTCCAGCTTTTCAGCCCCTAACAGGTATAATACAAAATAAAACTTATGTGATAAGGATCTACACACGACTGTTCATACAGCCTCATTTTCTGGCTTTTCAGCCCCTGACAGGTATAATACAAAATAAAACTTATGTGATAAGGATCTACACACGACTGTTCATACAGCCTCATTTTCTGGCTTTTCAGCCCCTAACAAGTATAATACAAAATAAAACTTATGTGATAAGGATCTACGCACCTGATTACCGTTATAACGAGACCCTCTAAGTCGACGCTATCCGTAGCCAACACCACCGCTATCTGCCTTGAAATCCTGAAAAGAGATATGAGATTCAAGGACTAGTGTTTCCGGCTTTTAGATCTAAGAGATCTACTTACTAGAGAAGATTCGGCTACTCCCAGAGGATTCCGGCTTTTTGCGAAAATCAGGAAAAGAAGATGATCCGAAGAAATCTATAGAGATTTGGCTTTTAGAAGAAAGAGGAGAAGAGATTATTGGAGTTTTCGGCTTTTAGAAGAAAGAAGAGAATGATGGAGTTTTTGGCTTTTAGAAGAAAGAATAGAATAATGGAGTTTTCGGCTTTTAGAAGAAAGAAGAGAATAATGGAGTTTTCGGCTTTTAGAAGAAAGAAGAGGGTAATGGAGTTTTCGGCTTTTAGAAGAAAGAAGAGAATAATGGAGTTTTTGGCTTTTAGAAGAAAGAAGAGAATAATGGAGTTTTCCGCTTTTAGAAGAAAGAAGAGGGTAATGGAGTTTTCGCCTTTTAGAAGAAAGAAGAGAATAATGGAGTTTCCAGCTTTTAGAAGAAAGAAGAGAATAATGGAGTTTTCGGCTTTTTGAAGAAAGAAGAGAGTAATGGAGTTTTCGGCTTTTAGAAGAAAGAAGGGAATAATGGAGTTTTCAGCTTTTAGAAGATAGAAGAGAATAATGGAGTTTTTGGCTTTTAGGAGAAAGAAGAGAAAAGAATAATGGGGTTTTCGGCTTTTAGAAGAAAGAAGAGAAAAGAATAATGGAGTTTTCAGCTTTTAGAAGAAAGAAGAGAAAGAAAAGGTAGAAACCCTAATTGTCGCAAAATAAAGTAGAGAACCCTCCCTATTTATAGAAATTTCGGCTAACTCCTAGCCTTGTAGATAGCTCCTATCTTTTCTCCTTTTATCTTCCATATTATCAACTATAATATCTACATTATGTTATTCATATAAATCCTCTATTTTTGTACCTTGTTGCCATCCACTCCACCTAACCCAAATGCCGAAAATTAGCTAACTTAAACTAAAAGAATTGGGCTCCATGAAACTAAAATTTGGGCCCCTTATTCCCTTGTGTGGCGTCACCTCCTTGCTCCCTAAGTGGAGCCATTGACTACTGGGCCACAAGCCCATTTTGATGTTTTAAACACAGATACTACCTTTTAAACCATATAATGCCCAAACAGCTAATTTTAACCAAGGCCTCTGCCTAAGCCTGAGCCCAATTTGGACCCCTAACACTTAAATTAACTCATTACAAATGTTCACCCATTAAATGCATTGGCCCAAAAATTTAGGATGTTACAGTTCTACCCCCTAAAAGAAATTTCATCCTCGAAATTTCCAACTAATTATTAATCGTACTACCCAAGTCTCACCACTACGCTTTCGCTGCGCACTCTAATTCTAAAGTCAAAAGAAACACTTAGTATACTATGGTAGAGTACGCACCGATATTCGCATCTAGAGTGTCCTCGTCCCCTTGTGCTCATTCTACTAATTTGCGTTTATCTGATTAGAATTTTATGAATTATTAGTTTTCTTCGACTGATTAACCCCGAACAGTCTTATGAATAGTAGTTTTAAGGGTAGTTCTTTCGAATTCGCAGTTATATCTACAATTCAGTCTCAAGTTCACATTTCCTAGTTCTAAGAAGCACATACATTCAATCATCACACACCAACATACATATAACATCCGTGAACTCACATTCCTCACTTAAAGAGTATTTTCGTCATTTCACTGCCCAGGGGTTTTTTTTACGTAGTTTTGCCCTACAAGGTATTTTTTTCCAAATAAAGTATCTTGGTAATTTTCTTTGAATTAGAGGTACTTTGGTACACTTTTTTTTAAAAGCAAGGGTATTTTTGGAAAACATGTTTTTTTTAAACAAAACGAGGGTATTTTGGTAATTTCCTCAAAATGGGGTATCTTGGTTTTGTTCCCGAAATAAAGATATTTTGATGTTGTTATTGTTGTTTTTTTTAAAGCAGAAGTACTTTGGAAAATTTAATTTCGTAAACCGGGTTACTCTTATAAATATAGGGGTTTTCGGGTAAATTTGCAAAACATGGGTATTTCATAAAATCACGGTTGTTTTGAAAATTTTCACAAACCAAAGGTATTTTGGAAATTTTACAAAACTTGGGGGTATTTTGGTTGCGAAATAGGGTGGCTGGTCCCTTTCGGGTTTTAATTATAGATTTTGGCCCATCAAAAAGTCCTCGTGGCTAAGGTGAACAGTCACTACGCACCAGGTAGGATTCTAGCGAAGAGGATGTAACATCCTGAAAAGGGCCTATGCATTTTCGGTTTAATTGTACGAAATGACATGTCTTATGTGTTATGAATGTATTTTGAACATTTTTGGAAACCTGGAAATGTATGGAAATGTTAAGTTTAAAAGAGGAAAGTGAACATTTTTGGGAACTAAAAAATGTAAGGAAATGATTTGGGAATGATTCAATAGAGGAAAGTGAACATTTCGGGAAACTTGGAAATGTAAGGAAATGTTAGGTTAAAGGAGGGAAATGAACGTTTTTGGAAACTTGGAAATGTAAGGAAATGTCAAGTTTTAAAGTTTAAAAAGAGGAAACTAAGGCAAGGTGGCCTTAAGAAAATTAATAGGAGGAATTTGACACACAAATAGGCTTGGAAAAGTGGCCTGAAGATATCACTTAAGGCCCAGGTAGGTGACGCCACCAGCTATGCAAGTGGGCCTGAGTTCGAGTCACTTGAGGAGCAAATAAAAGAAATTTTATTTTGCTACAAGGAGTAGAGAGGTGGACGGCACAAGGCTATATTTTGGGAGTTTTATTATCTTTAAAATTCGGCTAAAGGATGGATAAATAATAAATTTATTTTAGATTATTTTAGAGATAATTGTTGGATTAAATTCTTTTATTTTGTGATAATTCAAAGGATAAAGCTATCAAAATAGAAGAGTGGTGGCCAAGTAAGGGATTCTGAGTAGAAAATTCGGCTATAAGAGGAAACAAATAGGGCTACTCATCAATTTTTCTTCCCCCTCTTCTCTCTGCCGAATTTCTTAGTGCTCTCATCTCTTCTCTTCTCTTTCAATTGTTAAGCCGAATCTATAGTCCACCATTGCCAAAATTCTCAAGTTTTCTTTTCTTTATTTTTGTGGAAACCGAATACCCCAAGAGAACCCCTAGCCGACTTCTCTATTAAAACCCAAAAGCCGAAACCTTATCATCTAGTCATCAAGGCCGATTCTTTAAGGGGCTTTTAGCAAGGGTGCTGTCGACTTCTTCAAGTAAGGATAAGGATCTATTGCTATTATTTTCTTCCTTCTTTAAACCGAAAGTCAAGATTCTAATGCCATATACATGTGGGCCGAAACTTTGGAGGAAAACTTCGGGATTCTGTGACTGTCAACTACAAGGAGGAAGGTTTCGGGATTTCAAATCATAAAGGTAAGTAACTATGAATATTCGGCCAAGACCCTATTTTAGTAGTAGATCTATTATTATGTGTTTTAAGCCGAAAACTAACCAATTCAAGGGATCTAGTGACTAGCCGATTTCAAAGGGGAAGAATACAAGTTTCCGGTATCTGATTAATCATCAAAACGACAACAAGGTAAGTTTTAAGAATACAAATCCTACTAGGATTTGGTTTTATAGCCGAATAGGCTTTGTCCCTAAAAATATTAAGTGTGGCCGATTGTAGGGAATTAAGGATCTAAAGGGATTAGATCAAAGCCTTTCGGGATTTAAGTGAATCGCTAAGCAAATCAGGTGTGTACCCTACCCTAAATTTTGATATGTTCATGGCTATGTTTAAATTAATGTAATATTAAGAATGTGAAAATATGGCTAAGTACCATGCTATGGTACAAAGTACTCAGGTACGTTTCCTACTCCCAATAGGATTATGAAATATGTTATAAACATGAGAATAATGATAAGAATGTGAACTTTGGCATGTTATTGCATAATATAATTTGGGCATATGGGTTATTGAAAAGGGGAAGTGAATGTGGTGACCTAAGGCCACGAAATCTGAATGCGGTGACCTAAGACCGCGATATCTGAATGTCGTGACCTAAGACCACGAAATCTGAATGTGGTGACCTAAGACCACGAATTTTATAAGGGCGATGAGCACGTCGACTGCAGCGACTGCCTTCGATGGAGTGTAGCGGAAGGAGGGTTGACTTATTAGTCCCCACGGTGTGCAGGTTGGTACGGGGGAAGTGTAGCGGATGGCTAACTAGGTTTGGGTTTTGGGTTTGCATCATTGTTTTTACTTGTTATATGAATATGTATGTGATATGATAATGCATGCCTGAAATTTGATTCTTAGTGTTGGTTACACATTGAGTCTGTTGACTCACCCCGTTTGGGACTATTTTCAGGTGACGAACAGTAATGGACCGGGCTCGGCAGAAGCTTAGGGATGGCCATGCACAGCAAGAAATTTACGATTTGGACTTTTATTTTATTTCAAGTATTTTAAATTTTAATTTTGGGATTATTTGATGTAATAGGGCCATAGTTGAATTTCTTTACTTCACTTTGATTTATTATGTTACAAATATTTATTAATTGAAAGATAAAGTAAATTTATTATCAAAACCAACCCTAAACGTTTTGTCACCTAAAGCTAAAGGATTTTTAATCAAATAAACTCGTTTTCAACTCAAGCCCAACCCAAAACAAATTTTCTTTCAAAACACACAAGTTTTTCCTAAGTCCCAAACGAATTTGAAACGGTTTACACCGGGGAACATACCAGATCCGGTCAAGGCTCGTGGGCCGGGTGTGGGGTGTTTCAATTTGGTATCAGAGCCCAGTTTTAAACTCTCGGCCTGTGGTCTAAGGCCCAAAACGTTTTCAAATCGAGCCCAAATGAGTTTTATGAAAATATTTTTGGAAGTAAGCAGGTTTTCTGGCATGGCACCTAAGTCTCCGACCCGCAGTCCACCAGGTAAGTACCCCTAACCATCTGTGTGCTTTATGTGTTTATGTTATGAAGGGTAGAAATGGAATGGAACGTAGAGTAGTATGATAAGTATGTGAACCCTAGGACTAGTGTACCCCAACAAATACATAAGATTTAATACATGCTTAAACAAACCTATGGCTAAGTCACCAAGTTAGGGTGTGGCAACCCCTGTGCGCATATCTAGGATTGGATCCGGAAGAGCCTGGTATTTAAGCAGTCCTAGTGACTCACCTCCTCTTCGCTGGAATCCTACCTGGTGCGTAGCTTTGGTTCACCCTGACCAAGAGGACTCGGTCATAGGCTAAACACACTAACTAAAACCCGAAAGGGAACTAGCCGTGTTTTTATGGAAACCCTAGTTTTAAAAATTCAACAAACCACTCTTTTGAACTGACAAAATTGTTTTGAAAAAAAATATTTCCGAAAAAAAATTCTGATTTATGAAATTACAAAAATACCCCTAGTGGTAAAATTACAAAAATGCCCTTGGTTTATAAAATGTCCAACTACCCAACAGTTTTACCAAAATTTCATTATTTTCTAAAGGTTCAAAAACCCTAATTTGCAAAATATCAGAATACTTTGATTTTGGAAAATTACAAAATTGCCCCTAACTTACAAAATTACCACAAATGACCCTGATTTCTAAAATTTTTGCAACATTACCGTTTTGGAAAGTGCAATTCTCAAAAAGAACTCTCAAAGTTTTGCAAAATTTGGAAATACCCCGGAAATATTAAACTTTACAAATTTACCCTGGTTTATTACCAAAATACCCCGAGCTCCAAGATTACCGAAATACCCCCGTATTTCAAAAATTTTCCAAAATACCCCGGGAATTTAAAAAATTCAAAATACTTTTGACAAAATCACCAAGGAACTCTTTCTTCTGAAAATTACGAAAATACCCCTGTAGGAAAAATTACGGAAATACCCCTAGGTAGTGAGAAAACAACAACAATGAAAACTACAACGTTTCTCTGAATGAATGAAAGTTCATAATTGATTGATGGATGTATGAATGTAAAGACTGTGTGCATGTATGAATACGAAAGAGCCACTCCTAAAAAAAAATTCTTCTCATAAAACTTCTTCGCGGGTAATAAGTGAAACAAGGACTAATTCATAAAACTTTTTAATCAGATCGCGACGATAGAAATGAGTTCTAGAGGACGTGGCCGTCGTGGACGCGGTAGAGGAAGAATGACTGTGTCGAAACCCGTCAGATCGGGTCAAGGGTCTGATAATGAGATACCACCGCCACCACCACCCCCAGCTGTTGGTGTTGAGCAGCAGGCTCAGACGGGGGATGATGCTGTGGCGCAGGCTGTGCTGCGAGTTTTGGATATGGTGGCTGGCGCAGGTGGAAATATGGGATCTCGGAAATCTGTACCCGAGCGACTCCGAGCCAACGGGGCTGAAATGTTTAAAGGAGTATCTGGTGTGGCACCCAGTACGGCTGAATATTGGTTGGAGGCAACTGAGCGAATTATGGATGAGCTCGATCTGACCCCTGAGGAGAAGTTGAAAGGAATGGTGGCACTGCTACGGGATGAAGCGTATCAGTGGTGGTTAACCATTCGGAATGGTGCCACGGCTGAGGATCTGACCTGGGAGTATGTTAAGGAAGCGTATCAAAAGAAGTATGTTGGAACCAGGTATACTGATGAGCAAAGGAAAGCATTTCTGGGACTTGTTCAAGGTAACAAGTCCGTTGCGGAATATGAAGCTGAATTTTTGAGGTTAAGCCGGTATGCTCGAGGAGTAGTGGCAACTGAGCATGAGCGCTGTGTCCGTTTTGAGGACGGACTAAGGGATGATCTGAGATTGTTGATAGCACCGCATCAGGAGCGGGAGTTTTCTGCTTTAGTAGAAAAGGCCAAGGTAGCCGAGGGAATTAAGGATTCCACCAAGCAGACCATGGATCGGAATAGGCCAAAAAGAAGTTTTGGATCGTCTGGGAAGTTTCAAAAGAGGCCTAGAGTGGATGGGCCGCGAGGTCAGCAAGCTGGTACAGGAGGGCAGTATCGTTCTTGTGATCTGTATGGAAAGAAGCACTTAGAAGAGTGCTGGAAGAAGACGAGAGGATGCTTTAGGTGTGGGTCCAAGGACCATATGATCAAGGATTGTCCTAAGATACCAGATGAAAGTCGACCAGCAGCTCAGAATGTTAAACCGGCTGGTAGAGGGGACAGTAGCCTTAACGAGGTCGTGGTTCGAATAACAGAGGTAATGGTGCTGGTAGAGGACGTGGAACATAGGGCAGAGGTGCTGCTAATGCAGAGGCGAGGCAGCCAGGTTTGGTTTATGTGGTTCGCCGGAGGGAGGAAGGAGACACGCCGGATGTTATAACCGGTACGTTCTTTATTTATGGCAAGCACTATTTTGCTCTGATTGATGTGGGTTCGACCCATTCTTATGTTGCATGTAGGGTAGTGGAAACTCTAGGCTTAGACTCTGAACTTTCTGATAGGCAGATGACTATAGTAAGCCTATTAGGTCAAACTGTAGTGGTGGATAAGATCTTTCGGAATGTACCCCTAGAGATTCAGGGAGTGAACTTTTGGGCTGACGTAATGGAACTACCCTTTGGGGAGTTTGAACTTATACTTGAAATGGACTGGCTAGTAGAGCACCGAGCCGTGTTGGATTGTGCGGCTAAACGAATGGAATTAAGGACCCCGGAGGATGAAGTAGTGGTAATGATCGGAGAAAGAAGAAACTACCTGTCTAACGTAGTTACGACATTGAAGGCTGAGAAAATGGTTAGGAAAGGGTGCAAGGCGTTCTTAGCCTTCGTAAGTGCGTTGGGTGGAAAGGAAGAAGGTGTCAGTGGAGTTAGAACTGTAAGGGATTTCGAAGATTTGTTTCCAGAGGAATTACCAGGAATACCCCCAGATAGGGAGGTGGAATTTGGAATAGACTTGCTGCCGGGAACAGCTCCTGTGTCAATCGCTCCGTACAGAATGGCACCAAAGGAGTTGGTTGAGCTCAAGGCTTAGATCCAAGAATTACTGGATCGTGGGTTCATTCGACCCAGTGTGTCTCCATGGGGAGCACCGGTTTTGTTCGTGAAGAAGAAGGACGGAACTATGCGTATGTGCATAGACTATCGTCAGTTAAATAAGCTGACCATTAAGAACAAGTATCCTTTGCCAAGGATCGATGACTTGTTCGATCAGCTGAAGGGGGCCGCGGTATTCTCGAAGATAGACCTAAGGTCGGGATATCATCAGTTGAAGGTGAAGGAGGCAGATATCCATAAGACAGCTTTTAGGACAAGATAAGGCCATTTTGAGTTTGTAGTGATGCCGTTTGGGTTGATGAACGCCCCAGCCGCGTTCATGGATATGATGAATCGAGTTTTTCAACCCTATTTGGATAGGTTCGTTGTCGTGTTTATCGATGACATCCTGGTGTACTCGAAGTCAGAGGAGGAGCATGATGAACACCTACGGGTTGTGTTGGAAGTATTAAGGGAAAAGAAGCTCTATGCCAAATTCAGCAAGTGTGAATTTTGGCTTAAGGAGGTTGCATTCTTAGGGCATGTGGTATCCGCAGAAGGAATAAGAGTGGATCCTAGGAAGATCAAAGCGGTGTTGGATTGGAAACCACCTAGGTCCGTGGCTGAGATCCGAAGTTTCTTAGGTTTGGCAGGCTATTACAGAAGGTTCGTGGAAGGGTTCTCGTCAATAGTCGTGCCTTTGACAAAGTTGCTAAGGAAGGAAGTACCCTTTGTATGGACGAATAAGCAACAGGAGAGCTTTGAAAAGCTTAAGAAAGTGTTGACGGAAGCTCCAGTGTTAATTCAGCCAGAGGCAGGGAAGGATTTTATGGTATACTGTGACGCTTCTCACACGGGATTAGGCTGTGTGCTAATGCAAGAAGGAAAAGTAGTCACTTATGCGTCTCGACAGTTAAGGCCGCATGAGGTTAACTACCCAACTCATGACTTGGAATTGGCAGCAGTGGTTTTCGCTCTTAAGGTTTGGAGGTACTACCTTTATGGGGAAAGGTCGATAATCTACACAGACCACAAGAGCCTTAAGTATCTGTTGACTCAGAAGGAGTTGAACTTGAGGCAGCAAAGGTGGGTGGAGTTACTGAAGGATTACGATTGCTCGATAGAGTACCACCCGGGCAAGGCGAATGTGGTAGCTGATGCCCTAAGTCGGAAGGTTGTGTCGGATCTAAGGGCTATGTTCGCTCACTTAAGTTTGTATGATGATGGAAGCCTGTTGGCAGAGTTGCAAGTCAAGCCCACATGGCTGAGTGAGGTCAAAAGGGGACAGTTGGCTGATAAGGACCTAAGTGCTAAGTTACGGCAAGTACAGGACAGAGAGTTAGAGGATTATGGCTTTAATGATGAAGGAGTATTGTGCTACAAAGGAAAAGTCTGTATGCCGAGGGACGAAGAGTTAAGACAAAGGATTCTTCGGGAGGCGCATAGTAGCCCTTATGCTATGCATCCCGGAGGCATTAAGCTGTACAGAGATCTAAGGGAACAGTTTTGGTGGCCTGATCTTAAACGGGAAGTTACTGAATTCGTGGGAAAATGCCTGACGTGTCAGCAAGTTAAGGCTGAACACCAAGTTCCATCGGGATTACTTCAGCCAATCGAGATTCTGCAGTGGAAGTGGGAAAGAGTTACCATGGACTTCGTTAGTGGGCTTCCCCTTACGCCTACTAAGAAGGACTCGGTATGGGTGATAGTTGATAGGTTGACTAAGTCCGCACATTTCATTCCCGTTAGGGTTGATTATTCTCTACAGAGGTTGGCGAAGTTGTATGTGGCTGAGATTGTGAGGTTACATGGAGTACCGGTATCGATCATCTCTGACAGAGACCCAAGGTTTACGTCTCGGTTTTGGAAAGCACTTCATCAAGCTTTAGGCACTAAGTTGGACTTCACTACGGCTTTTCATCCACAATCAGACGGGCAGTCTGAACGGGTGATACAAGTGTTGGAGGATATGTTGAGAGGCTGTGTGATGGATTTTCGAGGAAGTTGGGAAGATTATTTGCCTTTAGCAGAGTTCACCTACAACAACAGCTATCAAGCTAGTATTCGGATGGCACCGTATGAAGCGTTGTATGGTCGGAAGTGTCGAACTCCTACTTGTTGGACTGAGTTAGGAGAACGTCGAGTTTTGGGTCCAGAGTTAGTGGCAGAAACTGAAGAAAAGGTTGAGATAATCAGGGCACGGTTAAAGGAAGCCTCTGATAGGCAGAAGTCGTACGCCGACCTTAAGCGGAAGGAAATAGAGTTTGAAGTGGGAGATCAAGTGTTTCAGAAAGTCTCGCCTTGGAAGAAGGTGATGAGGTTTGGTCGCAAAGGGAAGTTAAGCCCAAGGTTTATAGGGCCCTATCGAGTACTGAAGCAAGTTGGACCAGTGGCATACCAGTTAGAGTTGCCACCAGAGTTGCAGCAGATGCACGACGTATTTCATGTATCCATGCTACGTCGATATCGATCAGACCCATCCCATGTGGTACCAGTTGAAGAAGTGGAGCTAAGGCCAGACTTATCCTACGAGAAAGAGCCGGTTCAGATATTGGAACGTGATGTGAAAGTGTTACGGAGGAAGTCAGTTCCTCTAGTCAAAGTGTTATGGCGCAATCATGGATCGGAGGAAGCTTCGTGGGAACCAGAAGAGACAATGCAACAGCAATACCCTCAATTATTTGGCTAGGAAATTTCAAGGACGAAATTATTTTAAGGGGGTAGAACTGTAACATCCTGAAAAGGGCCTATGCATTTTCGGTTTAATTGTACGAAATGACATGTCTTATGTGTTATGAATGTATTTTGAACATTTTTGGAAACCTGGAAATGTATGGAAATGTTAAGTTTAAAAGAGGAAAGTGAACATTTTTGGAAACTAAGAAATGTAAGGAAATGATTTGGAAATGATTCAAAAGAGGAAAGTGAACATTTCGGGAAACCTGGAAATGTAAGGAAATGTTAGGTTAAAGAAGGGAAACGAACGTTTTTGGAAACTTGGAAATGTAAGGAAATGTCAAGTTTTAAAGTTTAAAAAGAGGAAACTAAGGCAAGGTGGCCTTAAGAAAATTAATAGGAGGAATTTGACACACAAACAGGCTTGGAAAAGTGGCCTGAAGATATCACTTAAGGCCCAGGTAGGTGACGCCACCAGCTATGCAAGTGGGCCTGAGTTCGAGACACTTGAGGAGCAAATAAAAGAAATTTTATTTTGCTACAAGGAGTAGAGAGGTGGACGGCACAAGGCTATATTTTGGGAGTTTTATTCTCTTTAAAATTCGGCTAAAGGATGGATAAATAATAGATTTATTTTAGATTATTTTAGAGATAATTGTTGGACTAAATTCTTTTATTTTGTGATAATTCAAAGGATAAAGCTATCAAAATAGAAGAGTGGTGGCCATGTAAGGGATTCTGAGTAGAAAATTCGGCTATAAGAGGAAACAAATAGGGCTACTCATCAATTTTTCTTCCTCCTCTTCTCTCTACCGAATTTCTTAGTGCTCTCCTCTCTTCTCTTCTCTTTCAATTGTTAAGCAGAATCTATAGTCCACCATTGCCAAAATTCTCAAGTTTTCTTTTCTTTATTTTTGTGGAAACCGAATACCCCAAGAGAACCCCTAGCCGACTTCTCCATTAATACCCAAAAGCCGAAACCTTATCATCTAGTCATCAAGGCCGATTCTTTAAGGGGCTTTTAACAAGGGTGCTGTCGACTTCTTCAAGTAAGGGTAATGATCTATTGCTATTATTTTCTTCCTTCTTTAAATCGAAAGTCAAGATTCTAATGCCATATACATGTGGGCCGAAACTTTGAAGGAAAACTTCAGGATTCTGTGACTGTCGACTACAAGGAGGAAGGTTTCGGGATTTCAAATCATAAAGGTAAGTAACTATGAATATTCGGCCAAGACCCTATTTTAGTAGTAGATCTATTATTATGTGTTTTAAGCCGAAAACTAACCAATTCAAGGGATCTAGTGACTAGCCGATTTCAAAGGGGAAGAATACAAGTTTCCGGGATTTGATTAATCATCAAAACGGCAACAAGGTAAGTTTTAAGAATACAAATCCTATTAGGATTTGGTTTTATAGCCGAATAGGCTTTGTCCCTAAAAATATTAAGTGTGGCCGATTGTAGCGAATTAAGGATCTAAAGGCATTAGATCAAAGCTTTTCGGGATTTAAGTGAATCGCTAAGCAAATCAGGTGTGTACCCTACCCTAAGTTTTGATATGTTCATGGCTATGTTTAAATTAATGTAATATTAAGAATGTGAAAATATGGCTAAGTACCACGCTATGGTACAAAGTACTCAGGTACGTTTCCTACTCCCAATAGGATTATGAAACATGTTATAAACATGAGAATAATGATAAGAATGTGAACTTTGGCATGTTAATGCATAATATGATTTGGGCATATGGGTTATTGAAAAGGGGAAGTGAATGTGGTGACCTAAGACCACGAAATCTGAATGCGGTGACCTAAGACCGCGATATCTGAATGTGGTGACCTAAGACCACGAAATCTCAATGTGGTGACCTAAGACCACGAATTTTATAAGGGCGATGAGCACGTCGACTGCAGCGACTGCCTTCGATGGAGTGTAGCGGAAGGAGGGTTGACTTATTAATCCCCACGGTGTGCAGGTTGGTACGGAGGAAGTGTAGCGGATGGCTAACTAGGTTTGGGTTTTGGGTTTGCATCATTGTTTTTACTTGTTATATGAATATGTATGTGATATGATAATGCATGCCTGAAATGTTGATTCTTAGTGTTGGTTACACATTGAGTCTGTTGACTCACCCCGTTGTGGGACTATTTTCAGGTGACGAACAGTAATGGGCCGGGCTCGGCAGAAGCTTAGGGATGGCCATGCACAGCAAGAAATTTACGATTTGGACTTTTATTTTATTTCAAGTATTTTAAATTTTAATTTTGGGATTATTTGATGTAATAGGGCCATAGTTGAATTTCTTTACTTCACTTTGATTTATTCTGTTACAAATATTTATTAATTGAAAGATAAAGTAAATTTATTATCAAAACCAACCCTAAACGTTTTGTCACCTAAAGCTAAAGGATTTTTAATCAAATAAACTCGTTTTCAACTCAAGCCCAACCCAAAACAAATTTTCTTTCAAAACACACAAGTTTTTCCTAAGTCCCAAACGAATTTGAAACGGTTTACACCGGGGAACATACCAGATCCGGTCAAGGCTCGTGGGCCGGGTGTGGGGTGTTTCAATTTGGTATCAGAGCCCAGTTTTAAACTCTCGGCCTGTGGTCTAAGGCCCAAAACGTTTTCAAATCGAGCCCAAATGAGTTTTATGAAAATATTTTTGGAAGTAAGCAGGTTTTCTGGCATGGCACCTAAGTCTCCGACCCGCAGTCCACCAGGTAAGTACCCCTAACCATCTGTGTGCTTTATGTGTTTATGTTATGAAGGGTAGAAATGGAATGGAACGTAGAGTAGTATGATAAGTATGTGAACCCTAGGACTAGTGTACCCCAACAAATACATAAGATTTAATACATGCTTAAACAAACCTATGGCTAAGTCACCAAGTTAGGGTGTGGCAACCCCTGTGCGCATATCTAGGATTGGATCCGGAAGAGCCTGGTATTTAAGCAGTCCTAGTGACTCACCTCCTCTTCGCTGGAATCCTACCTGGTGCGTAGCTTTGGTTCACCCTGACCAAGAGGACTCGGTCATAGGCTAAACACACTAACTAAAACCCGAAAGGGAACTAGCCGTGTTTTTATGGAAACCCTAGTTTTAAAAATTCAACAAACCACTCTTTTGAACTGACAAAATTGTTTTGAAAAAAAAATATTTCCGAAAAAAAAATTCTGATTTATGAAATTACAAAAATACCCCTAGTGGTAAAATTACAAAAATGCCCTTGGTTTATAAAATGTCCAACTACCCAACAGTTTTACCAAAATTTCATTATTTTCTAAAGGTTCAAAAACCCTAATTTGCAAAATATCAGAATACTTTGATTTTGGAAAATTACAAAATTGCCCCTAACTTACAAAATTACCACAAATGACCCTGATTTCCAAAATTTTTGGAACATTACCGTTTTGGAAAGTGCAATTCTCAAAAAGAACTCTCAAGTTTTGCAAAATTTGGAAATACCCCGAAAATATTAAACTTTACAAATTTACCCTGGTTTATTACCAAAATACCCCCGAGCTCCAAGATTACCGAAATACCCCCGGATTTCAAAAATTTTCCAAAATACCCCGGGAATTTAAAAAATTCAAAATACTTTTGACAAAATCACCAACGAACTCTTTCTTCTGAAAAATTACGAAAATACCCCTGTAGGACAAATTACGGAAATACCCCTGGGTAGTGAAAAAACAACAACAATGAAAACTACAACGTTTCTCTGAATGAACGAAAGTTCATAATTGATTGATGGATGTATGAATGTAAAGACTGTGTGCATGTATGAATACGAAAGAACCACTCCTAAAAAAAAAAATTCTTCTCATAAAACTTCTTCCGGGTAATAAGTGAAACAAGGACTAATTCATAAAACTTTTTAATCAGATCGCGACGATAGAAATGAGTTCTAGAGGACGTGGCCGTCGTGGACGCGGTAGAGGAAGAATGACTGTGTCGGAACCCGTCAGATCGGGTCAAGGGTCTGATAATGAGATACCACCGCCACCACCACCCCCAGCTGTTGGTGTTGAGCAGCAGGCTCAGACGGGGGATGATGCTGTGTCGCAGGCTGTGCTGCGAGTTTTGGAAATGGTGGCTGGTGCAGGTGGAAATATGGGAACTCGGAAATCTGTACCTGAGCGACTCCGAGCGACTCGGATGGCTAACTAGGTTTGGGTTTTGGGTTTGCATCATTGTTTTTACTTGTTATATGAATATGTATGTGATATGATAATGCATGCCTGAAATGTTGATTCTTAGTGTTGGTTACACATTGAGTCTATTGACTCACCCCGTTGTGGGACTATTTTCAGGTGACGAATAGTAATGGACCGGGCTCGGCAGAAGCTTAGGGACGGCCATGCACAGCAAGAAATTTACAATTTGGACTTTTATTTTATTTCAAGTATTTTAAATTTTAATTTTGGGATTATTTGATGTAATAGGGCCATAGTTGAATTTCTTTACTTCACTTTGATTTATTATGTTACAAATATTTATTAATTGAAAGATTAAGCAAATTTATTATCAAAACCAACCCTAAACGTTTTGTCACCTAAAGCTAAAGGATTTTTAATCAAATAAGCTCGTTTTCAACTCAAGCCCAACCCAAAACAAATTTTCTTTCAAAACACACAAGTTTTTCCTAAGTCCCAAAAGAATTTGAAACGGTTTACACCGGGGAACATACCAGATCCGGTCAAGGCTCGTGGGCCGGGTGTGGGGTGTTTCAGAGGAGGTGAGTCACTAGGACTTCTTAAGTACCAAGCTCTTCCTGAATCCAATCCTAGACATGCGTATGCCTGTTGCCATACCCTAACCTATTGACTTGTTCACGGGTTTGTTTAGTTGGATTAAATCTTATGAATTTAGAGAGTGATTTAAACTAAACCTAAAGTCCATCAATGTCTAATATTCTAGCCTACGTCCCTCAAGCCCATTAAGCCCACATGTATATCACAACAAGAGTTTAGAATACTTACCTACGTGGATCGGGTGCCGGTAGAATCGAAGGCCATATATTCAACAAGGACACATTTTTTTTTTCAAATTCACATCACTTTACAAAACATTGCTAAGCCCATTTCACAGCCCGAGTTTTGAACTGTGCTCTGGTACCAAAATGTAACATCCCAAACCCGGCCCATGCATTTCGACCGGATCTGGTATGCTACAGGTTGAACGTTAAAATCTTTTGCTAAGTTGGTTTTAGAAAATCATAAGTTTTTAGGCAATATTTGAATAAATAAGTGACATTTGAAAAGAAACCTTGTATTATTATTATTTGGTATAAATAAACCCCTGACATAAATTCATAAGTTGCAAATATTAAAAAACTACTTAGGCGAATATAAACTATGGGGCCTTATTACCTAAATATTCCCAAAACAAAACTTAAAGGAAAACCGAAAATAATCTATAGAAATAAAAACTTGATGGCCCCTCGAGTCCGTCTCAGCTCCCATGACCACGATCTACTACTCATCTGAAAAGTTAGGGAAAAATAATAGGGTGAGTCACCAAGACTCAATGTGTAAATCCCGAAAACACATAAAAGGCTGGGGCCCACAAACACATTATGAGCCCTGGCCCATACACAATGGCAACAATCATAATCACATGACAGATAATAAATGATGCAAAGCCCAACCCATCCTAGAATTCCATCCTCTAGACACCAACCCATACCAACCATCACACCTTGGGGATTTCTACAATCAACCCTCCATCCGCTACACACCAAACCGACAGCTGTACTGCCTATTCCTATCAATCAGGAATTTTAACGTGGGTTTTCTACCACCGATCTCCAAGTGACCTAACATTTCATTTCGTGGGTTTTCTACCACCGATCACCATGTGATCTAACATTTCATTAGGTGGGTTTTCTACCACCGATCACCATGTGATCTAACATTTCATTAGGTGGGTTTTCTACCATCGATCACCACGTGATCTAACATTTCATTAGGTGGGTTTTCTACCACCGATCACCATGTGATCTAACATGCTCTTCCCCTTTTCATAACAAACCCATCCCATGCATATATTCATGCAAAATCAGAAAATCTACTACCTAAGAGATTACAGTCTTTCGCATACATCGATACACATAGAGAAGTTCTATGATTACGTACCTGGCATTCCTTGCCTAATCCTTTTTAGGTTTCATTCGACTGTCTACAGAGCCACTTTTCGGCTTTTTAGCCCATAACATAAACATACATATATTCATACAGATTATTAGTGTGTTAGAGATCTACACATGACTGTTCATACAGCCTTATTTTCCGGCTTTTCAGCCCCTAACAGGTATAATACAAAATAAAACTTATGTGATAAGGATCTACACACGACTGTTCATACAGCCTCATTTTCTGACTTTTCAGCCCCTAACAGGTATAATACAAAATAAAACTTATGTGATAAGGATCTACACACGACTGTTCATACAGCCTCATTTTCCGGCTTTTCAGCCCTTAACAGGTATAATACAAAATAAAACTTATGTGATAAGGATCTACACACGACTGTTCATACAGCCTCATTTTCCGGCTTTTCAGCCCCTAACAGGTATAATACAAAATAAAACTTATGTGATAAGGATCTACACACCTGATTACCGTTATAACGAGACCCTCTAAGTCGACGCTATCCGTAGCCAACACCACCGCTATCTGCCTTGAAATCCTGAAAAGAGATATGAGATTCAGGGACTAGTGTTTCCGGCTTTTAGATCTAAGAGATCTACTTACTAGAGAAGATTCGACTACTCCAAGAGGATTCCGGCTTTTTGCGAAAATCTGGAAGAGAAGATGATTCGAAGAAATCTATAGAGATTTGGCTTTTAGAAGAAAGAAGAGAAGAGAATAATGGAGTTTTCGGCTTTTAGAAGAAAGAAGAGAATAATGGAGTTTTCAGCTTTTAGAAGAAAGAAGAGGGTAATGGAGTTTTCGGCTTTTAGAAGAAAGAAGAGAATAATGAAATTTTTGGCTTTTAGAAGAAAGAAGAGAATAATGGAGTTTTCGGCTTTTAGAAGAAAGAAGAGAGTAATGGAGTTTTCAGCTTTTAGAAGAAAGAAGAGAATAATGGAGTTTTCGGCTTTTAGAAGAAAGAAGAGAATAATGGAGTTTTCGGCTTTTAGAAGAAAGAAGAGAATAATGGAGTTTTCGGCTTTTAGGTGAAAGAAGAGAAAAGAATAATGGGGTTTTCGACTTTTAGAAGAAAGAAGAGAAAAAAATAATGGAGTTTTCGGCTTTTAGAAGAAAGAAGAGAAAGAAAAGGTGGAAACCCTAATTGTCGCAAAATAAAGAAGAGAACCCTCCTTATTTATAGAAATTTCGGCTAACTCCTAGCCTTGTAGATAGCTCATATCTTTTTTCCTTTTATCTTCCATACTATCAACTATAATATCTACATTATCTTATTCATATAAATCCTCCTATTTTTGAGCCTTGTTGCCATCCACTCCACCTAACCCAAATGCCGAAAATTAGCTAACTTAAACTAAAAGAATTGGGCTCCATGAACCTTAAATTTGGGCCCCTTATTCCCTTATGTGGCGTCACCTCCTTGCTCCTTAAGTGGAGCCACTGACTACTGGGCCACAAGCCCATTTTAATGTTTTAAACACAGATACTACCTTTTAAACCCTATAATGCCCAAACAGATAATTTTAACCAAGGCCTCTGCCTAAGCCTGAGCCCAATTTGGACCCCTAACAATTAAATTAACTCATTACACATGTTCACCCATTAAACGCATAGGCCCAAAAATTCAGGATGTTACAGTATGACTGTCGATATGGTATGTAGTGGTTGGTGGGTTGATTGTAGAAATCCCCAAGGTGAGATGGTTGGTACGGGTTGATGTGTAGAGGATGGAATTCTAGGATGGGTTGGGCTTTACATCATTTATTATTTGTCATGCGATTACGATTGTTGCCATTGTGTATGGGCCAGGGCTCATAATGTGTTTGTGGGGCCAAGCCTTTTATGTGTTTTCGGGATTTACACGCTGAGTCTTGGTGACTCACCCTATTATTTTTCCCTGACTTTTCAGATGAGCAGTAGATCGTGGACATGGGAGCCGAGACGAACTCGAGGGGCCATCAAGTATAATTTATTTTCATAGATTATTTTCGGTTTTCCTTTAAGTTTTATTTTGGGAATATTTAGGTAATAAGGCCCCATAGTTTATATTCATCCAAGTAGTTTTTATTATTTGCAACTCCTGAAATTATGTCAATGGTTTAATTATACGGAATAATAATAATACAAGGTTTTCTTTTCAAAGGTCACTTATTTATTCAAATATTGTCTAATTAACTTATGATTTCCAAAAACCAACAAAGCAAAAGTTTTCAATGTACAACCCATAGCATACCAGATCTGGTCGAAACTTATGGGCCGGGTGTGGGGTGTTACAATCATGACTTCTTCTAACTTAGGTAGCAATGATGCATTGCTAGATGCCACTCATTGTTTGTGACATTAGAATCGTTCTAGTATTACTGCTAACGTTACGAGAACCTACAGGGTCACACCCTATGGTTGAAATGAACAGAATAAAACATAGTTGGTATTGTGTTTGATTGTCACATGAATTAAATTAATTAAAGAATTAATTTAATTGGGCAATCAAATATTGAATATATTATATGTGCAAGGATGTTGTACACATAATGAGAATTAATATATGAATTTAGTTCGTATATAAATTTAAATAAATATAGTTTACCGAAATCCATGTTATAATTAATGTAATTATAACTTTTTGGGTATAATTAATGTAATTATAATTTTCGGTTAAAACATTATTATATTTATTTAATTTTATAATTCATTATAGACATACAGATTATAAAAGGTAATAAGTGATACAGAACTTATTAAGAAAAACCCTAAAAAATTGCTTGAAAATGTCTAGCAGCCGTCAAGCAAATAAAAAAAAAAAACCTTTAAAATAGTTTTAGAGATTTCTGTCGTTCATAGTCAAACCGGGTGGATTACGTTGAGGCCGACATCGTAAAGGTTGCAGCTTGGTTCGACAGTAGATCAGAACTCTTGTTGCTGAGGCGTCGCTGTCTACTCAGATTGAAATTTCGGTAACTTCGAAACCTTTATTTCACCCCGATTCGTTCCTCGCACATGGATTCATGGTTTGGATCGCCGGGTTTATTTTGCTGCGCCATGGGGGTGCCAGCATTCCAACAATGATCACATGTATTTTGACTTAGTCAATTTCCTGTTGAACTCATCGGAATAATAACAGATACACGGTGGCCTGCACATAGTACCACCCTTGTAGCCGAAGCTATCTGGTGCACATAGTAGCCTACATTTAGTGCCACACTTGTGATTGAAGCTCTCAGGCACGCATAGTAGCCTACACTTAGTACTACACATGCGACCTATCCGTCTAGTACACATAGTAGCCTGCACTTAGTACTACACACGTGACCTAAAACCATCTCGTAGCTCTCTTGTACACATAGTGACCTACACTTAGTACCACACATGTGATCGAAGCTATCGGGTACGCATAGTAGCCTGCATCTAGTACTACACATGCGACCTCTCTGTCTGGTACACGTAGTAGCCTACACTTAGTACTACACACGTGACCTAGCTACCTCATTCGTATCTTTTCTATTCCAGAGGTTCAACCGGGAATTCTCACTTTTCAACATTTTACCAATTCATCCATAATCAATCACAATTCACAATTTACATCAAATAATTACTCCATATTCAACCATATATCATATAATATAATAAAATATTAAAACATAAATAAAAAATAATATATTATTTACATACAAACTTACAAATTCAATTTTTATATCATAACGATAATCACAATTTCATAGTAAATATTCGAAATAAAACATTATATCATTTCTAATTTAACATTTATAGATTATAATCGGGCATGTGATCAATTTATACACAAGTCATTCATATATTTTTCCTTCTCCTCCCCTCCATCCACATCCTTAGTATAAATAACACACTTGTAAGTAACATTATCTATAATTTTCACTATTTACTTATATGGATATTCAAGCTATCCATCTGTGTCACAGTCGCTAAATTATTTTTATCTTGAGCTAAAGAAATCCAAATTAAGATTCGCTAATTTTCTCTGAAACTATACTCACATATCTTCTAACCATAAAATTTTCAGAATTTTTGGTTTAGCCAATAAGTACAGTTTATTCTTTAAAGTCACCCCTGTTCTGTTGTCCAACAGTTCCGACCCCTCTTCACTAAAAACTAATTACCTCATCATACAGAATTTGGATAATGTTTTCATTTGTTTATTTTGATAACAGACTCATTAAGGATTTTAAGAATATAAATTATAACCCATAATTATTTTCCATCAATTTTTTATGATTTTCCAAAGTCAGAACAGGGGAACCCGAAATCATTCTGACCTTGTCTCACAAAATTTATTATATCTCATGATTCACAATACCATTGCTTACACTGTTTCTTCTATAAGAAACTAGACTCGATAAGATTTGATTTCATATTTTATTCATCCTCTAATTCGATTTATATAATTTTTGGTGATTTTTCAAATTTATACTACCGCTACTATCCAAAACTGTTTTAGTGCAAAATGTTGATTTTCATTTTGCCCCAAATTTCACAGTTCATACAATTCAGTCCTTGCTCAATTAACCCCTCAATTGAGCTAACTTTTCTTAATTAATACTTTATTCTATCATTTTAAACTACTTCATAACCCTTGGAAATCAAAACTTTAGCACTAGACCTTAATTCCAAACTCTTTCACTATTAGGTCCTAAAGTCAATTTCCATCAATTATACTTGATAAAATCATCATATATCAAAATTAAAGCTTCAGTTCTATGTTTATTCATTATATGCTTCCAGCACTCGTCCATAGCAACTTTAAAAATTAGCCATGGAATCAAAAACTAATGACATAGTAAGTTGGACCCAATTGTAAAAGTCTAAAAACTTAGAAATTTCAAGGAGAAAGTAAGAATTAAACTTACATGAAGCTAAAGTATGGAAACCAGCTTGAACCCTCTTCCATGGCTATTTTTCAGCTGATGAATATGAAGAAAAATGATGAGAATTCTAGATATTACAATTTGGTCCCATTTTTATTTAACTAATTTCGGCAATTTTCCAATTTTTCCCTTATTTCACCCATTTCCTGATTTTTCTCAGCTATTGCTGCCCAAAATATCTCCTTTGGGCTTATTTGCACTTTAGGTCCTTCCTCATTTGAAAATTGAGCTATTTAATCCTTCTAGCAACTTTTACACCTTTTTCAATTTAGTCATTTTTATTTAATTAACCACCCGAACGTCAAAATTTTCTAACGGAATTTTAATACTACCTTATTGACACTCCGTAAATATTCATAAAAATATTTATGGCTTGGTTTATAACACCGAGATCTCAATACCTCTTTTTCTCAATTTCTTGACCAAATAAATCTTTATAAAACACAATTTACTATTTCAAAAATCTTTTAAAAGCTACATTTGGTTTGTAAATATTAAATAATATAATCTACGAATTTATTTGTCAGATTTGGTGGTCTCGAACCACTATTTTCGACATTGCTGAAATTTGGGCTATTACATTACCTGTCATTATTTCAATTGAGTTCACCAAGAATTAAGAAGAAGAGTCAATTGTTGTTTTGAAAAAGCACAAGAAGGGTGTCGGATGGATTATTGCATATTTTCGAGTCACGGGTTGGAGGATTTGTAGGAATTACAGGAAGTTAAACAATGTCACCAGGAAAGGTCATTCCAGGTTTTCTTTCCTTAATAAGATGCTGGACATATTTGATGGCAAAGAATATGATTATTTCCTAGATGGGTATGTTGGTATGACAAATGGCCATTTTACACCACCATGGTCAATGATGATCCTAGGTAAAATAGAGGGAGTTCTATTCACTTTCTCTATCATTATTTTATATTTTTAGTTTTTTTTTCTCATTTGAATAAAACTCTAGACTTAGATAAAATTTTCTTTTGGTCATTACATTAATTAAAATTCTGTCTAGGAGATTGGGACTTAATGGGGACCATCTGTGACCCCTCCAGTCTGTCTTGGGAGTTTAATTTAATGTAATTTGTCGAAAAATATTTGTCTAAGTAGCCTAAAAAATTTAAGTAATTGTTTTGTTAAATAAAGGGTCAACTTTTAACCCCAAGCACTAATTTCTTTGATTTTTTTAGTTTACTTTCAGTACAGGAGCTTAGGATCCAAAAAGGAGCTGCCATTGGGCTTAAGACACTACTAGGAAGGAAATATTCAACTCTTTTCTGCACAACCCTGTAGCCCTTACCTTGCTCCACCGCCACTCCCAAGTAGCTCCATAGTGCATATCCCTTAACCCTTAATGTCACAGCCCTTAACTTCCTAAATCACCACCCTAAACACCTTTATTTGAAGCCATTAACCATTGCACCTAAACTATTCTTAAAACCTCTACCCCATCCAACTCTAAACCTTACCCTCAACTACTCACCCACCTGCCCAAAACTGAAACCACCCTTAACAGATTTTCTAAATTCAACACCGAGAGTCCCTTCATCTAGCACCATTCAACAAAATGAACAGTTTGATATAATGGTTATGCTATAACACATATAGTTGCAGCAACAAGATTACTAGAGATACTAAAAAAGTATGAGATGATTTAATCAGAGATGCATTTAAAATATATATTTCATAACTCGTTTATTTTTGTGCCTGAATTTCCAGACTTTATACTCAAACCATGGACTCTAATGTCAAGGAAGGAAAAAGATGAATCAGATTCTAAGGGATCTGCAAATAAATAAAAAGGGGGGATCTTTACCTTATGTTATTTTCTTTCCTAGGTTATTTTAGGATTAGGATTTATTAGGATTTTTATTTTTCACATAATAAATCAAGAGGTGGAAATCATAAATAAAAATGAACAAGTTTTAAAATAAGAAGTGTGGAAATAGATTTGTACATGTCTAGGATTGGATCTAAAGAGAGCTTGGTACTTAAGCAGTCAAATTGACTCACCTCCTCTTTTCTGGAATCCTACCTGGTGTATAGTATCTATTCACTTCTAACAATGAGGACATTGTTCATCTTAAGTAGGGGGACCGAAAAATTGAAATTATTTCCTCTCAAAATAATTTTTTTCTTTTAATTATAGTTAGGTTATATTTTGTTCAAAAAATTGAAATTTTGTTAAGTATGCTAAACTTCAGTATAAATGAAGTTCTATTATTTCAATAATTTTTATGTTATCTTAATTATGACACAAATCTACTCTTAATAAAGTGTCTAAATCATACCATAAAACTTTTAGTTCCTTAGGCAAGCTAGGCATGCATGAAAGTTCAAGTCTTTAGAATTGACTTAGTAATTTCTTGAGGCGAAATCCTAGGAAGCATGGAATGTTGAAAATGATTTAGGCAAATTTTTGTTTGGACCGTTTGAGCCTTTCAAGCAAACCTTAATGAATTTTTATCCTTTGAAACCCAACTTTGAGACTATATGGCCTAATTTTATTTGAACCTTTGCAATTTTTAGCCATCACTTTTCTCTTAATTATCTTTAAATTTTCCCAAACACTAGACTCAGTACTATTCAGAATATTCTTTGAAAATATGTTTGGGGGAGTTGAAAAGAAGTATATGCTCAAAAAAATTGTAGCACATACAACAAAATGCTCGTGTTAAAAAAAAAGAAAGAGAGCATGTACTCAAAAGAAATAGATGTACAAAAGAGCATGTGAAAGCAAAATAAGTTGGTGTATTGAAGGTAATTATTCCGAAGGTCCAATTCAAGCTGAGTCTAGGGTTTTTAGTCTAAATATATCTATCTTTTATCAACCCCTAGTGTAACACCCCAAACCCGGCCCATACATTTCGACCAGATCTGGTATGCTACGGGTTGAACGTTAAAATCTTTTGCTAAGTTGGTTTTAGAAAATCATAGTTATTAGGCAATATTTGAATAAATAAGTGACATTTGAAAAGAAACCTTGTATTATTATTATTTGGTATAAATAAACCCCTAACATAAATTCATAACTTGCAAACATTAAAAAAAAACTACTTAGGTGAATATAAACTATGGGGCTTTATTACCTAAATACTCCAAAAATAAAACTTAAAGGAAAACTGAAAATAAACTATGAAAATAAAAAGACTTGATAGCCCCTCGAGTCCGTCTCGGCTCCCATGTCCACAATCTACTGCTCATCTGAAAAGTTAGGGAAAAATAATAAGGTGAGTCACCAAGACTCAGTGTGTAAATCTCGAAAACACATAAAAGGCTTGGGCCCACAAACACATTATGAGCCCTGGCCCATACACAATGGCAACAATCATAATCACGTGACAGATAATAAATGATGCAAAGCCCAACCCATCCTAGAATTCCATCCTCTACACACCAACCCGTACCAACCATCACACCTTGGGGATTTCTACAATCAACCCACCAACCGCTACATACCATATCGACAGCCATACTGCCTATTCCTTATCAATCAGGAATTTTAACTTGGGTTTTCTACCACCGATCACCAAGTGAGCTAACATTTCATTTCGTGGGTTTTCTACCACTGAAATGTGTGGAAATGTATGGAAATGTAAGGCAATGTATGGAAATGTAAGGAAATGTAAGGAAATGCTTTTGGAAACGTTAAGTTTAAAAGAGGAAAGTGAACATTTTTTGAAATTAGGGGATGTAAGGAAATGATGTGGAAATGATTCAAAAGAGGAAAGTAAACATTTTTGGAAACTTGGAAATGTAAGGAAATGTCAAGTTTAAAGAGCCAAACGAAAATTTTTGGAAACTTGGAAATGTAAAGAAATGTCAAGTTTTAAGGCTTAAAAAGAGAAAACTAAGGCAAGGTGGCCTTAAGAAAAATAATAAGAGGAATTTGACACACAAACAGGCTTGGAAAAGTGGCCTGGAAATGCCACTTAAGGCCCAGGTAAGTGACGCCACCTACATGAGCAAGTGGGCCTGAGTTCGAGTCACATGGGAAACAAATAAAAGAAATTTTAGTTTGCTTCCAGAAGAAGTGAGGTGGACGGCACAAGCTATTTAAAAAGGAAGAGTTTTATTCTCTTTAAAATTCAGCTAAATGATGGATAAATAAGGGATTTATTTATCATTATTTTCAAGAGATAATGGTTGGATTAAATTCTTTTATTTAGTGATAATACAAAGGATAAAGCTATCAAATAAAAGAGTGGTGGCCAAGTAAGGGACTCTAGCTAGTAAATTCGACTATAAAAGGAATAGAGAGGCCATTCAACATTATTTACTCTTCCTTGATAACCTCTGCCGAATTTTCTCTGCAACCCCTATTCTTTTCTTCTTCATTCTTCTACTCTCAATATTCCAAAAATTGAAAGCTTGCTAAGATCAAGGCCATAGCCGAATAGTTTGAGACTTCAAGCAAAGGAACTGTCGATATCTAAAGTAAGGGTAAGATCTCATTCGATTTCCATCCTTTTTCTTTTAAGATTTGCCGAAATCTAGGACTAACCCCATTAATATCTTGTTGTCGAAACCTTGAAGAGATCTTTCGGGATTTACTAAGTTTCAACTACAAGGAAGGAGAAGTTCTTTTCCCGACGGTACACCATAAGCCGCGTGTTCCCTAGTTATTCGGTGAGTTTCGGGATTTAAAATCCACAAGATAAGTGTCTATAGCATTCGGCCAAGGCCTATTTTAGTAGTTAGATCTATTATTATGTGTTTTAAGCCGAAAACTAACAGATTCAGGGGATCTAGTGAGTAGCCGATTTCAAAGGAGAAGAATACAAGTTTTCGGGATTTGACTATAGTCAATTCGACAACAAGGTAGGTTTTAAGAATACAAATCCTACTAGGATTTGGTTTTATAGGCTTTATGCTAACATACTAAGGTTACCAAATGTAGGAATTGAGATCTAAAGCAATAGATCGGTTTTTTCGGGATTTCAAGGAATTCGTTAAACGAATCAGGTGTGTACCCCACACTATCTTTTAATACGTTATATGGCTATATGTAATATATGAATGTATAAGAATGTGAATGTGGCTAAAATACCCTAATGTGGCTAAAATATGTTATATTTTAACATGTGAAAAGTAACGTGAATGTGAATTTAAGTATGATATGCATGATATGAATAACATGGGCATTCGGGTTATATGAGAAAGGGGAAGTGAATGTGATGACTTCGGTCTCACTATCTGAATGTGGTGACTTCGGTCACATTATCTGAATATGGTAACTTCGGTTACATTATCTGAATGTGGTAACTTCGGTTACATTATCTGAATGTGGTGTCTCATGACACAATTATCTGAATCTGGTGGCTATGCCACAAATTTTATATGGGCGATGAGCACGTCGACTGCAGCGACTGCCTTGGATGGAGTGTAGCGGAAGGAGGGTTGACTTATTAGTCCCCACAGTGTGCAGGTTGGTACGGGAATGTGTAGCGGATGGCATCTAGGTTTGGGTTTGGGTTGCATCATTATTTTATCTGTATATGAATGTGCATGTGATATGTTATGGTATGCCTGATCTATTAAATTTTAGTGTTGTGTGCACATTGAGTCTGTTGACTCACCCCGTTGTGGGAACATTTTTCAGGTGATGAGCAGTGATGGACCGGGACGGTAGAACTTGTGGTGGCCATGCTCAGTTTGAAGTCTTATTCAATATGGACTCTTTATTTTATTTAAGTACTTAAGAATTTTATTTTGGGTTTTTACTTGATGTAATAAGGCCATAGTTTTATTTCTTTATTTTCATTTCCAATTATTATGTTCACGAATTATTATCAATTAAAGTTTGAGTAAATTTATTTTTCGTAAAATAAACCCTAATTGTTTTGTCACCTTAATTAATTGGATTTCAAAATAAGATAAAACTGATTTTTTTCAACACAAGCCCAACCCAAAACAATATTTTTCTTAAAATCGCATAAGTTTTTCCCAAGGAACAAAAGAATTTGAAACCGGTTTACTTAAGGAACATACCAAATCTGGTCAAAGCTCGTGGGCCGGGTTTGGGGTGTTTCAGGCCGATTGGGCCTTGGGCTTTAGGAAATTTGAGTATTATTTTATTATTTGTGTTAGCTCGGGTATGGGTTATGTGTGTTTAGCATAGTCTTGTGAAGGCTTGATTTTATTAATAAGGCTAGAATAATTCTTAGTATTAAAATTTTAGTGAAGTGGATTAGGTGAACTTGACACTTAAGTTAATTTAAGTGTTAAATTCTAGCACATGAGGAGTTAGTGGCAAGGTGGTTATGATGCATAGAGAGTTGCTTGAGGGAAGAGGTTCGAGTAGCATGGGTTGCATTTGGAAGACTTTATTTTATGCATATTAGCATTAAGTGTCGGTCAAGCTCTAATTTTGGTAGGTTGGACTTTCAATTTTTATGGCAAGTTGAATATTAGTTTAGGAAAGCATGTATTTTGGGATAAGAATCTTAAGATTTATGGAAGGATGGAGGGATAAGGGGCTTGAATGATGGAGAGTTGTTTTGGAAATATTTTTATGGTCATTTTGACCATGAATGTGGATGCATAGATGGCTAGGGGGGGTTGGCCGAATTTTTGGAAGGAATTAGAAGGAAATAAAGAGGAAAATATGGGATTTGGGGTGAAGGAATTGGTGTTGGCCGAATTTGGGGCTTGGAAGGATGGCATTTTCGGTTTGGTAATAGTAGGTTAGGTGTGCCAAAATTGTTTATTTTCTCATCTTTTTCATTTGTGCCAAAAAATTAGAGTTTTCTTTTCTCTCTAAGTGCCGTTCTTGTGCATAAGCCATTTAGTTTCGGTTTCCCTTCTCTTTGTTTTGTGTTCGAAACTTCAAAGGCCATTAAGGTCACTAGCGTTTTCTTCTTCTCTCTATTTGCTAGTTTGGCCGAATCTATCTCCTTTCCCAAACTCTTTCTTTTCCTTTTGATAGTCGAGTTTGTCATCACCTTTGGTAAGGCTTGACCGAACCCTATAGCCTCTTTCTCTCTTGTCTTTGCTTGAAATTTTAAGAAACACCATAGCCAAATCCTCTAAGCATTCTACTCCCTCCACTTTGGCGTAATTCCTTTTCATCAGTAAAGTGCCGAAACACCATCTCAACCTCGTTTCTATACCTATCTTTGTGTTAGCCGAATATCCCATTACCATTGGGAAGGTTTAGCCGAAACCTTTTTCTCTTATTTGATCTCTTCAAGCAACGAGGTGGTAAGTAATTTCTATCCTAGCAATCGATTTGGGGTTTTCTTTCTTTTAAGTGTGCTGAATCAAGGATTAAGCCTTGGTTTAGGGATGGCCGAATATGCTTGTGCCATGATATGTGTTTCTTGT
Source organism: Gossypium australe (assembly GCA_005393395.2). Lineage (NCBI taxonomy): Eukaryota > Viridiplantae > Streptophyta > Magnoliopsida > Malvales > Malvaceae > Gossypium > Gossypium australe. Next base: position 51,593,155 of record CM016614.1, read on the forward strand.
GAAGGTAGCCAACATTAGGAGCATTAAGGAAAAGCTTTCGGGATTTGAAGGCATCAAGAGTTCATAATCAAGTGGCGTTTTCGGGATTTAATCGACTGTACCAAATAGGTGCGTAGTTATCGCACTATTCTCTTGTTGTGTGTATGTGTTATATTTATAAATATGTGATATGATGTGAATGATAGCCGAAATAAGGGCTAAGGTTGTGAATACCCGTGGTGGGTGATCGAATACTCAGGTCAGTGATTTATGATATTAAATGATCATTGATGAATATATGAAATGTGATGGCATGTGATGCAAAATTGTTCAAGTGATATGTTGCCATGATACACATATATGCATGGGACTTGGGATGTGACTATCGAAGGAAAGGGTGTACATTATGTACGTGGTCTGATGTTAGCCTTGTGCTACATTGGCGCTTGATGTTAGCTGTGTGCTTCATCAAGGGAGGTGTTGGCTAGGTGCCACATCTCGGCGGATGATAGCTGTGTGCATCACCGTGGATTGAGGATGACCTCGAGTCACCTCGTGGATATGGACATGTGGGGTCACTTAGGTGATCGGTGGCTTAGCCACGGCCTTGGGCAGCAGGACTACCAAGGTAAGATATGTGGGATCACTTAGTTGATCGGTGGATTAGCCACGGCCTTGGGCAGCAGGTCTGCCGAGGTAGGTGTAACGGATGGACTCTAGGCTGGGTTGGGTGCATTTGCTTTGCATAATCATGTGTGAAATGTGGAATGATGTGAAAATGGGCCAAGCCCAATATGTGAAATTAAGTGATTATATGGGCCAAGGCCCAATTGTGGAAATGATGTGATTAAGTTGTTTTACTATCTGAATTGTGATATGATATGTGGTTGTGGGCTAAGCCCACATGTGGGTGGGATTCAGTGGACTAATTACACACTGAGTCTGTATGACTCACCCAAATTTTTACCAACATCGCAGGTAATGCATAAAGCTTGGACCGGGTTGGATGGATACGAGGTGGCCCATGCAGAAGGAGTTTCTACTTATTTTAATAAAATTTATATTTTTAGTATTTCAAGTATTTATTTATTGTAATAAGGCCACTTTAAGTATTTGAGGTTTATTATTATGTTTTAAGTTGGATTGTCAATTATATTAATAACTGAAAATGTTTTATTTTTAATAACTTTTCTTTTAAAATATATGATAAAGTTTTTAACCGAAGAATTTGTAACATCAAAGTTTTACTTAAAGTTTTAAATACGAAATGATTTATCAACAACAACAAACTTTCATGATTTAGTTTATAAGTCAAAATATTTTTCAAACGTGTTCCGCTATGACATGCCAGATTCGGCCGTGACTCGTGGGCCGGGTTTGGGGTGTTACAAATATAGGGCTTGCTAGGGACCTAATTCATTTTTGGCTATAGTGGGTTGTGGTAAAATTGCATAAATTTCCATTTTTATGAGCTAGAGACTAAATTGCAAAGAAATTAAAAGTAAATTGGCAAAATGGTAATTTTGCCAAAATAATAAAATGCATATTTAATTGAATTAAATTTGTCCGTTAGACCTCGTATGGCTTTAGATCGGGGCAAAGAGAAAGTCTCATATTGATCACCTTCGTATCTATGTATACTCGTCGATGTAAGTTCGTGTAATTAAATTGTGTATATGTTTCTGATTGAAATATACTTGTGTTGTGAATTGCTATACGTATATACCGGCTGCATATCCAATGACGTACGACTACTACTGAGCCCCATTTGAACCTTATGAATTCGTAGGATACAATGACATGTCATTAGGGTTTACATGATTTGGATTACAATTATATGAGGTAGCACACTATGTATGAGTTATCCCAGGTACAACGGTATTCTAATGGTTCAACGGGCATTATTCTAATACGAAATGGGAAGGGTTCATTACGGACTATTACAGGGATACATATGAATTATATGGAAATGTTGTTACATGGTATATGGAAAATTGAATTGGATGATGTGTATTGAAACTTAATCAATTGTTGTGCTCATCCATGATTATTGGTTTGTACATGTATTTACTTGGCTAACATGGTTGATGTATATGTGCTTAGGCATTTGGCCAAATTATGTTGGGATATGCTACGCTTATCTTACCTATTTTGCGATTAAATGGTAATTTATGTTTTAATTTATACGAAGTTACTAAGCTTAAATGCTTACTTTGTGTTATTTATGTGTTTTATAGTGAATCGGAAGCTCATTCGGGTTGGAATCTTGTCGGAGCTATATCACACTATCCATCGGCTTTTTTGGTACTTTCGGTTGTTTAATTTTGGTTATAATGGCATGTATAGGTATTTTGGCTAACTTTGGCCATGTGTTTTGGTTGTTGGAATGGCCATTTGGTTTGGTTTGTGATTTGGTACTTTGATGATGTTATGAGCTTAGTTTATGGCATGTAAATATTAGCTTTATAATGGTTGATGTTTGACTTAATATACTTGAATTTGGAAGATGAAATTATGGTTTGATTATGCATATTGTATAAGTCTTGTGATTTGTTGTGAATTGGTGCTTTGTTATGAAAGGTATATATGTCTACTACTGTTAGTGATTGAATGGCATTTTTGGTACCATTTGATAAGTTTTGGTATGTTTTGGTAAGTAAACTAAATGGCATGTGTTGATGCAAATGTGCCTATAAGTTAGTTGCTCATTTTGATAAAAAACAGTACATGGTTAAACATGTTTTCATGTTGTCATTTGAGGTGCCTAAGGGCATATTGGTTGTATGTGAATATACAATATGTATGAAGCTAGAATGTAACATCCTGATTTAATGGGCCTGTGCATTTTGTGTGTTGTAAGTTTAATTTGTTAATTTGAGAATTTGAGGTGCAAATTGGGCTCAAAAATGGGCTGAGGCCTTGACTAAATTTCTGCGTAGACACTCTAGCACTTTAAAAGGTAGTTATCTGTGTTTTAAATGACAAAATGGGCTTGTGGCCCAAAGGTAAGTGGCGCTATAATGGAGCTAGAAGTGGCGTTAGTGGTAAGGAAGGGTGGAGGCCCAGTTTTGGCCGCTTGAAGCCTAAGTAATTGGGCCAAGTTCAGCACTTAAAGGGGAGTAAGGGGGGACGACAACAAGGCTATTAATTAGGGATTTTTAATATTTTTATTATGTGGATATTATGCTGATAAAGGAGGGAGGAGTTGGTGCTAGTTAGGGTTATTTTTGAGGAGTTAATAGATTAAGATAAGGGAAAAGGATAGGAGCTATCTTGTGGTTACAGTGTTGGCTGAAAATCAAACTCAGTAAGGGGGAGGAATCGGTTTAGTATAGTTTAGGGGATGTGCCGAAATTTCAAAGGCCATCTTAAGCATTTGTTTTTTTTTTTCTTTCTTTCCTCATCTTCACTCTTTCAAAAGCCGAAATCACTACTTCCCTCTTCACTTTCTTTTCTTTTTCTTCTAGTAGAAACCCTCTGAAGTTTCATTACCTGCCGAACCTCTGCTAATTACTTTCTTTTCTCATTCAAGTATTTTAGCCGAAATCTCCCTCTTGTTCATCTTTTTCGGGATTTTCTTAAAAGCTGAAATCTCTAGATCTCATCTCCTGTGATTGCCGAATTCCTTCTGTGGTGTCTGCTTGTGTTGAATCTTGAAGAAAACTAAAGGTAAGAGTTAATTCGCGAGATTTCAATCTTTTTCCGGCTTCTAGAGATCTTAGCCGAATGGCTATATGGTTAACTAATCGGATGTTTTCTTTCATTTGCGGCATTTCGAGATTTGAAAGGGGATTCAATCGCTTAGATTTCTAAGGCAGAGTTCAGTAGCACTCGGATCATATTACTTTCGAGATTTCAAGGTAAGGAGATCTGTTAATTTAAACATATAATTCGGGTAAAACACTAACCCTTGGCCGAATATGGGAGAGGCCTTATCTTCGCGTTCTTTCGGCTTTTGAGCAAGGTTGTAGATAGAAGGGAGTAGACTTGTTTAGCGAGGGTATCGACATAGAGGGTAGTCCTACGCATTAATCAGGTGTGTAACCTTTCACACCATTTAGATTGTTTGTTAGTATATGCTTATAAATCTATTATATTCTGTTAAATGCCGAAATACCGGCATGGCTGTTGAAAACCCAAAGAGGGTATAGGCGAATCACCAGGTTAGTGATCTCTGTCATTCTAAAGTGAATGGTTCTGTTGATTTAATATGATAAACATGTATACTGGTTTCTGTGATTGCACAGGGTTGGGTAATTGATGAAAGGGGAAGTATTCTGTTGTAGTGGCTTTTGCCGTGATCTGTTGTAGTGGCTTTTTGCCATGATCTGTTGTAATGGCTATTGCCATGATCTGACGATGTGCAGCCTGCAGCATGACTGCCATCGATGGTGTGTAGCAGTGTGGGTTGATTGTAGAAATCCCCAATGGCGTGATTGGTAGGTAAGGGTGGTGTGTAGCGGATGGAAACCTAGGATTGGGTTGGGCTTTGTATAATTTCTGATATATTATATTTTATTATCTGTTCTGTGGGGCTAAGGCTCAGTCTGATGGTGCACGAGGGTTGCACACTGAGTCTCGTGACTCACCCTGTTGTTTAACATTTTTCAGGAGACACGTAGAACATCGGACTGGGCTGGAGAGGAACGCAAGGTGGCCATGCATGAGATTATTTTGGATACTGCAAAAGACATTATTTTGTTTATTTATATTTAATATTTTTGATTAGTTTGGGTTATATTTTATTGTAATAAGGCCACGGGCTACTTACTTTATATTTTCGGTTTTTGGGCTTATTTTCAGACACTTGAATTATACGTAGAATTGGAATTTAGGCTTGTACTAAAATAATAGAAAGCAAAGGCAGAATTTTGGGTTTTCATTCACTAAGTCATTTAAATGAAAACTTATATCTTTTATAAACTATCAAATTATTAACTTTTTTGGTATAAATGTTTAAACTCCACAAATGTTTTCCAAAAACGTGACATGTTTTATAAAATCTTCTTAGTGACATGCCAGATCCGGTCGTGGTGTTTGGGCCGGGTTTGGGGTGTTACAAAATTGGTATCAGAGGCCGGTTCAAAACTTGGCTTTGGGGTTTTGGGCTCAAAACGTTTTCTAAAAATGGGTTTTTGAAACATGTATATTTATAAATGATGCAGGATGGGTTTCTCGGCATGGCACCTGCGTCTCCGGCCCAAGTCCGCCAAGTAAGTATTCTAAACTATTGTGTGACATATATATGTGGGCTTGATGGGCTTTATGGGACGTAGACTATTTAAATTAGAACTTGATGGAGTTTAGGCTTAGCTTAAACAACTTTTTAAGTATTATAAGACTTAATTTCACTAAACAAACCCGGGAACAAGTCGCTGGGTTAGGGTGTAGCAACAGGCATGCGCATGTCTAGGATTGGATCCGGAAGAGCCTGGTACTTAAGCAATCCTAGTGACTCACCTCCTTTTCGCTGGAATCCTACCTAGTGCGTAGTGACTGTTCACCTTAACCGTGAGGACTTGTTAACGGGCCAAAAGTTTCTAATTAAAACCCAAAAGGGACCAACCACCCTAGTTTTAAAATTTTTTTACCAAAACGCCCTTGATTTGAAAAAAATTACCAAAACACTCTTGATTTGAAAATTTTCAAAACGCCCTTGATTTGGAAAATTATCAAAATTTGCAAAATTACCGGAATACCCCGAGTTGCAAAATTACCAAAATATCCCTGCTTCATGAAATTACCAAAATACTCTTATTTTGAAAAATAACTAAGATACCCATGATTTGCAAATATACACCTAGATTTATGGAAGTACCTCGATTTACAAAGTCAACGGAATTTCTTTAAAAAAAATGTACAACACATTACAACAACCAAACACCACAAACACTAAAATACCACTACTTCTTTTAGAATCAAATCCTACAAAATACCCCTGTTTTGTAATAATATACCTTATCTCGAAAGTACCCTTATGTGGTGAATGTGACTCTATGGATGTGATATGTATGTTGAGGTGTGAATGTATGTGGTTTCTAGGATTAGGAGGTAAACCTGAGACTGAAACTGTAGATAGGTTCGAATTCGAAAGAATTACTCTTAAACTACTGTTCATAAGACTGTTCGTGGTTAATTAGTGGAAGAAAGCTAATAATTCATAAAATTTTTAATCAGATAAACGCCAATCAGAAGAATGAGTACAAGGGGTCGAGGACGTCTGCCGCGTGGACACGGTAGGGGTAGGATGACCGTGTTAGAGCCAGTAGGGTCTGGCCACGGGTCAGGAAACGAGATATCGGATCCTACAGCTGTGGAAGGAGAATTTTGGGACCAGGCACTCGAAGATGATACGGTATCTCAAGCGATGTTGCGGGTCCTCGAAAGAGTTGCTGGGGCAGGCACAGGTTCAGGAGCTCGAAAACCTATGTCGGAACGACTCTGAGCCAACAGAGCGAAGATGTTTAGGGGTGTTTCTGCCGTAGCTCCTAATACAGCTGAGTATTGGTTAGAGGCAAGTGAGCGTATAATGGATGACCTTGACTTCACTGTAGAGGAGAAGTTGAAAGGGGTCGTTTCTCTTCTTCGAGACGAGGCTTATCAGTGGTGGCTCACGGTCAGACCGGATTGACTGGGATTTCTTTAAGGAGTCGTTCCAAGGAAAGTACATTGGGGCCAGCTATGTGGATGCACAGAGAAAGGCATTCCTGAACTTGGTACAGGGAAGTAAGTCTGTATCGGAATACGAGGCGAAGTTTCTGCGATTGAGCCGTTACGCTCGAGGGATTGTGGCAACTGATTATGAGTGTTGCGTACGGTTCGAGGATGGTCTAAGGGATGAGCTGAGGGTATTAGTAGCACCGTAGCGGGAAAGGGACTTTGCGGTTTTGGTTGAGAAAGCTAAGATATCTGAGGAGGTTAAGCGGACTGAGAAACAGAATAAGGATAAGGATAGGAATAGGAATAAGAGGAATTTTGGGCCGTCGGGATCATCTGGAAATTTTCAGAAAAGGCCTAGGTCTGATGGGCCAGCTCGTGCTCAGACAACTACTACTGGGAGTCGGGATCGATCATGTAACTTGTGCGGGAAGGTACATTATGGGGAGTGCAGAAGGAAAACCGGTGGATGCTTCAGGTATGGGTCCACGGAGCATATGATTAAGGACTGTCCCCAGGTGAATCAGGCACAGCCTGCGGGATGAGGTTCTGATCAAGCTGGGAGAGGTGGTCAGCCAGTACCGAGGGGTCGTGGCTCAGGAAGAGGAGGAAATGGGACTGGTCGCGGTCGTGGTGCACCTGGTAGAGGTGCAGGTAATGTAGACGCGAGACAGCCGGGTTTAGTTTATGCAGCTCGTCGACGGGAGGATGGTGACGCACCGGACGTCATAACCAGTACGTTTCTTATTGCTGATAACCCTTTTTTTGCCTTGATTGATATTGGGTCAACCCACTCCTATGTTGCATGTTCGGTATCTGAGACCCTAAGTATAGACTCTGAAACAACCACTAGGAAGATGACTGTGGTTAGTCCTTTAGGACAATCTAGGGTAGTGGACAAACTATTTAAGGATGTACCTTTAGAGACTCATGGGGTAGTGTTCCCAGTAGACTTAATGGAATTACCGTTTGGAGAGTTTGATCTTATCTTAGGAATGGATTGGTTGACTAAACATCGTGCTATGTTGGATTGTGAGACGAAGTGCATGGTGTTGAGTACCCCGGAAGGCGGGGAGGTGGTTGTGTTAGGAGAAGGAAGGAATTATTTGTCCAACGTGGTATCTGCATTGAAGGCTGTTAAAATGATTCGGAAAGGATGCAACGCATTTCTAGCTTTTATCAGTGGTCTGGATGCTAAGGAGGTGACTGTCGATGGGGTAAAAACAGTAAAGGATTTTGTAGATGTCTTTCCTGAGGAGCTGCCAAGATTACCTCCGGATCGCGAAGTGGAGTTTGGAATAGAGCTACTTCCGGGTACGGCTCCGGTGTCCATTGCTCCTTACTGAATGGCGTCGAAAGAGCTGGTGGAACTCAAAGCTCAGATCCAGGAACTGTTGGATCGTGGTTTTATCCGACCGAGTGTGTCTTGGTGGGGAGTGCCGGTCCTATTTGTGAAGAAGAAGGACGGATCCATGCGTATGTGCGTGGACTACCGTCAACTAAATAAGTTAACGATTAAGAACAAGTACCCACTGCCAAGAATCGACGACCTGTTCGATCAGCTCAAAGGAGCTTCAGTTTTCTCTAAGATTGACTTAAGATCGGGATATCATCAGTTAAAGGTAAAGGAAGGAGACATTCATAAGACGGCGTTTCGGACTCGGTACAGTCATTACAAATTTTTAGTGATGTCGTTCGGGTTGACGAATGCGCCAGCGGCATTTATGGATATGATGAACCGGGTATTTCAACCGTATCTTGATCGGTTCATCGTGGTGTTCATCGGCGATATCCTAGTTTACTTCAAGTCCGAGGAGGAGCATAATGCACATCTTCGTGTGGTGTTGCAAATTCTGAGGGAGAAGCAGTTGTACGCAAAGTTCAGTAAGTGTGAGTTCTGGCTGAAGGAAGTGACTTTCTTAGGGCATGTAGTTGCCACAGAGGGAATCAGGGTGGACCCTCGGAAGATAGAAGCTGTGTTGGATGGAAACCGCCGAAGTCTGTGGCAGAGATTCGAAGCTTCTTAGGATTGGCAGGATACTACCGAAGGTTTTTTGAGGGGTTCTCATTGATTACGGCACCTCTAACTAAGTTGTTGAGGAAGGAAGTACCGTTTGTTTGGACTGACAAACAACAGGAGAGTTTTGAAAAGTTGAAGAAAATTTTGACAGAAGCACCGGTGTTAATTCAGCTAGAGGTGGGAAAAGAATTTACCGTCTACAATGATGCGTCACACACGGGTTTAGGATGTGTGTTGATCAAGATGGCAAGGTGGTTGCGTATGCGTCCCGACAGTTAAGACCGCATGAATTGAACTACCCTACGCACGATTTGGAATTGGCGGCAGTAGTGTTTGCTCTGGAGATTTGGAGGCACTACCTGTATGGGGAGAAGTCGGTTATTTACACGGACCATAAGAGCCTAAAGTATATCCTTACCTAGAAGGAGTTGAATCTGAGGCAACGTAGGTGGATTGAACTCTTGAAGGACTATGACTGTTCGATCGAATATCATCCGGGTAAGGCTAACGTGGTGGTAGATGCGCTGAATAGGAAGGCAATAGCGGATTTGAGGGCGATGTTCGCTCATCTTAGTCTGTATGAGGATGGAAGTTTGGTAGCTGAGCTCCAAGTAAGACCTATGTGGACAAGTCAGATCAAAGAGAAGCAACTTCTAGACGATGCTTTGAGTGCTCGACTTTGGTAAGTGCGAAGTGGTAAAGGAGAGGACTATATTTTGAATGGTGATAGAATCTTGTGTTTTTGTAAGAAAGTTTGTATGCAAAAGGATGTGGAGTTAAGGCAGATGATTCTTCAGGAGGTGCATAGTAGCCCTTACGCTATGCATCCTGGAGGGGTTAAGATGTATCGGGATTTGCGAGAGCAATTCTGGTGGCCAGGTCTGAAGCTAGAAGTAACAGAATTCGTGGGTAAATGTTTGATGTGTCAGCAGGTGAAGGTGGAACACCAGCTGCCTTCGGGGTTGTTGCAGCCGGTAAAGATTCCGTAGTGGAAATGGGAAAGAATTACGATGGATTTTGTTAGTGGGTTACCTCTTACGCCCACTAAGAAGGATTCGATTTGGGTGATTATGGATCGGTTGACGAAGTCTGCTCACTTCATATCGACTCGTGTGGATTATTCTCTGCAAAGGTTGGCCAAGCTGTACGTGGCTGAGGTTGTGAGACTGCATGGTGTACCTGTGTCGATCATATCAGATAGAGACCCTAGATTCACGTCACGATTCTGGAAGGCTCTGCATCAGGCAATGGGGACAAGGTTAGACTTTAGTACCGCTTTTCATCCGCAGACTGATGGTCAGCCTGAGAGGGTAATACAGATTTTGGAGGATATGCTAAGGGGTTGCATCATCGATTTTAGGGGTAGTTGGGAGGAGTATCTACCTTTGGCAGAATTTGCGTACAATAACAGCTATCAATCTAGTATTCAGATGGCGCCTTATGAAGCGTTATACGGACGGAGATGTCGTACTCCCACTTGTTGGACAGAATTAGGTGAACGTCAGGTGTTGGGTCCAGGACTAGTTCCGGAGACAGAAGAAAAAGTTAGGTTAATTTGGCCTCGGTTGAAAGAAGCGTCTGATCGACAGAAATCTTATGCGGATTTAAAATGAAAGGAGGTGGAATTTACAGTGGAAGACCAAGTTTTTTTGAAAGTATCACAATGGAAAAAGGTAATGAGGTTTGGTCGGAAGGATAAGCTAAGTCCCCGGTTTATTGGGCCTTACCGGGTACTAGAACGTGTAGGCCCAGTGGCGTATCGACTGGAGTTGCCTCCAGAGTTGGAGCGGATACATGATGTGTTTCATGTCTCAATGCTAAGACGTTATCATTCTGATCCATCACACATTTTGCCAGTGCAAGAAATTGAAGTAAGGCCAGACTTGTCCTTTGAGGAGGAGCCAGTGCAAATCTTGGATCGAGACGTAAAGGTGTTGAGGAGGAAGTTCATCCCTTTGGTCAAGGTTTTGTGGCGGAACCACGGCGCAGAGGAAGCGACATGGGAGCCAGAGATGTTATGCGACAGCAGTATCCCCATCTTTTCTGATCAGGTAAATTTCGAGGCCGAAATTTATTTTAAAGGGGGTAGAACTGTAACATCCTGATTTAATGGGCCTGTGCATTTTGTGTGTTGTAAGTTTAATTTGTTAATTTGAGAATTTGAGGTGCAAATTGGGCTCAAAAATGGGCTGAGGCCTTGACTAAATTTCTGCGTAGACACTCTAGCACTTTAAAAGGTAGTTATCTGTGTTTTAAATGACAAAATGGGCTTGTGGCCCAAAGGTAAGTGGCGCTATAATGGAACTAGAAGTTTCGTCAGTGGTAATGAAGGGAGGAGGCCCAGTTTTGGCCGCTTGAAGCCCAAGTAATTGGGCCAAGTTCGGCACTTAAAGGGGAGTAAGGGGGGACGGCAACAAGGCTATTAATTAGGGATTTTTAATATTTTTATTATGTGGATATTATGCTGATAAAGGAAGGAGGAGCTGGTTAATAGATTAAGATAAGGGAAAAGGATAGGAGCTATTTTTGAGGAGTTAATAGATTAAGATAAGGGAAAAGGATAGGAGCTATCTTGTGGTTACAGTGTTGACCGAAAATCAAACTCAGTAAGGGGGAGGAATCGGTTTAGTATAGTCTAAGGGATGTGCCGAAATTTCAAAGGCCATCTTAAGCATTTGTTTTTTTTCTTTCTTTCCTCATCTTCACTCTTTCAAAAGCTAAAATCACTATTTTCCTCTTCACTGTCTTTTCTTTTTCTTCTAGCCAAAACCCTCTGAAGTTTCATTACCTTTTGAACCTCTGCTAATTACTTTCTTTTCTCTTTCAAGTATTTTAGCCAAAATCTCCCTCTTGTTCATCTTTTTTGGGCTTTTCTTAAAAGCCCAAATCTCTAGATCTCATCTCCTATGTGGTATCTGCTTGTGTCGAATCTTGAAGAAAACTAAAGATAAAAGTTGATTCGCGAGATTTCAATCTTTTTCTGGCTTCTAGAGATCTTAGCCGAATGGCTATATGGTTAACTAATCGAGTGTTTTCTTTCATTTGCAGCATTCCGGGATTTGAAGGGGGATTCAACTGCTTAGATTTCTAAGGCTGAGTTCAATACCACTCGGATCGTATTACTTTCAGGATTTCAGGGTATGGAGACCTGTTAATTTAAACATATAATTCGAGTAAAACACTAACCCTTGGTCGAATATAGGAGAGGCCTTATCTTCGCGTTCTTTCGGCTTTTGAGCAAGGTTGTAGATAGAAGGGAGTAGATCTGTTTAGCGAGGGTATCGACATAGAGTGTAGTCCTACGCATTAATTAGGTGTGTAACCTTTCACACCATTTAGATTGTTTGTTAGTATATGCTTATAAATCTATTATATTCTGTTAAATGCCGAAATACCGGCATGGCTGTTGAAAACCTGAAGAGGGTAAAGGCGAATCACCAGGTTAGTGATCTCTGTCATTCTAAAGTGAATTGTTCTGTTGATTTAATATGATAAACATGTATACTGGTTTCTGTGACTGCACGGGGTTGGGTAATTGATGAAAGGGGAAGTATTCTGTTGTAGTGGCTTTTGTCATGATCTGTTGTAGTGGCTTTTTGCCATGATCTGTTGTAGTGGCTATTGCCATGATCTGACGATGTGCAGCTAACTGCAGCATGACTGCCATCGATGGTGTGTAGCGGCGTGGGTTGATTGTAGAAATCCCCAATGGCGTGATTGGCAGGTAAGGGTGGTGTGTAGCGAATGGAAACCTATGATTGGGTTGGGCTTTGTATAATTTCTGATATATTATATTTTATTATCTGTTCTGTGGGGCTAAGGGCCAGTCTGATGGTGCACGAGGGTTGCACACTGAGTCTCGTTCACCCCGTTGTTTAACATTTTTCAGGAGACACGTAGAGCATCGGACCGGGCTGGAGAGGAACGCAAGGTGTCCATGCATGAGATTATTTTGGATACTGCAAAAGACATTATTTTGTTTATTTATATTTAATATTTTGGATTAGTTTGGGTTATATTTTATTGTAATAAGGCCACGGGCTACTTACTTTATATTTTCGATTTTTGGGCTTATTTTCAGACACTTGAATTATACGTAGAATTGGAATTTGGGCTTGTACTAAAATAATAGAAAGAAAAGGCAGAATTTTGGGTTTTCATTCACTAAGTCATTTAAATGAAAACTTATATCTTTTATAAACTATCAAATTTTTAAGTTTTTTGGTATAAATGTTTAACTCCACAAATGTTTTCCAAAAATGCGACATGTTTTATAAAATCTTCTTAGTGACATGCCAGATCCGGTCGTGGTGTTTGGGCCGGGTTTGGGGTGTTACATAGAATATGCATGATTTTCGTGCCTTGTTATGGCTTGTATATATGTGCATTTTTGGTTGTATGTGCATGCCTTGTTGGGTGAGAAAAATGACTTGTAAAATGGCCTATTTTCATCCACACTGGTTGAAACATGGGCGTGTGTCTCAACCATGTGTGACACATGGCCAAGTGACAACATCGTGTGTCCCTTGTAGCTTTCAAAGGGTTGCAAGCTAGGCCGTTACACGGCCTAGCACATGGCCTGGCACACGGGCATGTAGGGTTACTTGGAAGCGTACATGGCCTGACACACAGGAGTGGCTTGGTCGTGTGACTTAAGTCAGTGAGTTACACAAGCACGGACACAGGCTGGGACACATGTGACCCCTGCAGTGTTGAAAATTTTCAATGTTTTTTGAAAAATTCTCTAAGTTTTCGATTTAGTCCCGACTTGTTTCTATTGTGTATTTAGGGCCTCGAGGGCTCGTTTAAGGGACAATATGTATGTTTTGAATTGATTTTAATATGTTTATTGATATGATTTGAAAATTTGAAAATTTATGTTCGTTTGATTTCAAAATTTTTGTAATATTCTGTAACCCTGTTCTGACGATGCATACGGGTTAAGGGTGTTACATTTATTGGTATCAAAGCTATGGTTTAGTCGATTCTAGGATTGAACATAGTGTGTACGAGTCTAGCTATACGTGCCATTATATGATCTGTAATAGTATGATATCTCCTGACCATTTTAAAACATGTTTTCATATAGTAATGACATTCAACCGAGCTGACTCTGATGAAGTAGAAAGCAATGCTCAAGTCTCCATTCATGAAGTAGCATTGAGCGGTACATGGCCCGTATCCGAGTGCTGGGGAGGAGAGGCTAAGGAAGTCTTCTTCCAGATGATGAATGAATGGTTTACTGAGTTCGTACGGAAAAATCCGGTTGCTCAACAACCTCCACCCCTCCTGCTCCCCAATCAGTTCCCATTTTTCCTCAAGGTTTGGAACCTATACGAGTTAGTAAGCCACTTGTTGATAAGATTCGTAGGTACAGGGCTGAAGAATTCAGAACTACTACTAAGGATGATCCTGAGAGAGCAGAACTTTATACAATTAGGGTTTTTGACGAACTGTCTTGTTCACTGACTGAGTGTGTTAAATACCAGTATCGTTATTGAAAGATTCGACTTACCAGTAGTGGAACACATTGATTTCTGTAGTGCTGAGAGAGTAGATCACTTGGGAATTCTTTTAAAATGAGTTCCGAAAGAAATAAATTAGTCAGAGATTTTTGGATAAAAAACGTAAAGAATTTCTTGAGCTCAAACAAGGTCATATGGCTGTGTCAGAGTACGAGCGGGAATTTGTCAAACTGAGTAAATATGCCTGAGAATGTATTCTGACCGAGACTATTATGTGTAAAAGATTTGAAGAAGGGTTAAATGAAGACATAAAGCTACTATTTGGGATTCTTGAGCTGAGAGAATTCGTTGTATTGGTTGATTGAGCACATAAAGTCGAAGAGCTGAGTAAAGAGAAAAGACATGCTGATTTTGAAGCTAGAGACTCGAGGAAGAGATCGACTAGGAAGTCATATCAGTTAACATCAAAGAGATCAAAAGAACATCACAACTGTTTTACAGCTTCAGTGGGGTCCTATAGTAGAGACAGAGGCAGCCGGTGTTTGAGTTCAAAACCTCAAGCTACATCTGTAGCAAGTGTGGGTAGTATTAGAGATGTTTGGCCTGAGTGCAAACACTATAAAAGACCACATCATGGTTAGTGTCGAATGAAGAATGGAGCAAGTTTCAGGTGTGGTTTCCTCGATCACTATCTTAGAGATTGCCCGGAGAAATCTGAGAAAGAGAAAGCTCAGACCACGGGGCCGAACAATATTGTTGCGAGAGGTAGACCACCTCGTAATCCCAAAAATGTGAGTGGTAGCCATGGTGTAACAAAAGACTCTGCTGTGAGATCTAAAGCACGAGCACCAGCTAGAGCCTATGCTATTCACGCACGAGAAGATACTTCTGTGCCAGATGTTATTACCGGTACTTTCTCTATTTTTTATACTGATGTTACGACTTTGATTGATCCGAGATCAACTTATTCTTGTGTATGCATGAGTATAGTAATTAGTAAGAATTTACCTATTGAGCCCATTGAATTCATGGTTAAAGTATCAAACCCTCTAGGTCTGTATGTGCTAGTTGATAAAGTTTGCAAGAATTGTCCTTTGATGGCTCAGGGTTACAGTTTTTCGGCTGATTCGATGTTGATACCGTTTGATGAACTTGATGTGATTTTGGACATGGATTGGCTAACTCTACATGACGCTATTGTGAACTGTAAACAAAAACTTATTATTTTGAAATGTCAAAATGGTGAGACGCTTCGGATTGAATCAGATAGTGTGAGTGGGTTGCTTATTATTATTCTGGATATGACAGCACAGAAATATCTGAGAAAAGGTTGCAATGCTTACCTTGCTTATGTGTTGGACACTAAAGCATCTGAGTCGAAGCTTGAATTAGTGCTGATGGTTTGTGAGTATCCTAATGTATTTTCAGAGGAGTTATCGGGATTACCGCCGATCAGAGAGGTTGAGTTTGCTATTGAACTAGTACCGGGGACATCATCGATATCGATAGCACCTTACGGAATGGTTCCTACTGAGTTAAAAGAGTTGAAAGCACAGTTGCAAGAATTGGTAGATAAGGGTCTCGCTCGGACCAATTTTTCACATTGGGGTGCACTGGTTCTGTTTGTTAAGAGAAAGGATGGATCGATGAGATTGTGTATTGACTACCGTCAGCTCAACAAGGTTACAATCAAGAATAAATATCCACTGCCTCGAATTGATGATCTGTTCAATCAGCTAAAAGGTGCCACAGTAGTCTCGAAGATTGATCTTCGTTCTGGTTATTATCAGCTATGAGTGAAAGATTCGGATATGCCAAAAACTACATTCAAAACCAGGTACGGACACTATGAATTTTTGTGATGTTGTTTGGTTTAACTAATATAAATCTAGTATTTATGGATTTGATGAACAGAATCTTCAGATCGTATTTAGACAGATTTGTTGTGGTATTTATTGGCGACATTCTAATATATTCGCGAGACGAATCTGAACATGTTGAACATTTGAGAATAGTGTTGCAAACCTTGCAAGGTAAATAACTATTTGCTAAATTTATCAAATGTGAGTTTTGGCTCCGAGAAGTCAGTTTTTTAGGGCGTATAGTATCGGCTGAAGGCATCAAAGTTGATCCGAGTGAAATTTTAGTAGTTGTTGACTGGAAACCACCGAGAAACGTATTCGAAGTCAGAAGTTTTCTAGGATTACTTAGTTATTACCGTTCATCAAAGGGTTCTCGATGATAGCTACACCGATGACATGACTCTTATAGAAGGATGTGAAATTTGAATGGTCCGAAAAATGTCAGTAAATTTTTAATCAGTTGAAAGCACTGTTGATTGAGGCACTAGTTCTAGTTCAGCTTGAATTGGGTAAAGAGTTTTTTATTTTCAGTGACGCATCTTTAAATGGTTTAGGCTGTGTTTTGATGCAGAAGGCAAAGTAATAGCTTATGCTTCTAGACAGTTAAAGCCGCACAAAAAGAATTATCTGACACATAACCTAGAGTTGGTAACTATTGTGTTTGTGTTGAAAATTTGGAGACACCATTTGTTCAGCAAAAAATGTCATATTTACCTATCACAAGAGTTTGAAGTATTTAATGTCACAGAAAGATTTGAATATGAGACATCATAGATGGCTCGAACTGTTAAAAGATTATGAGTTGATCATTGATCATCATCCAGGAAAAGCAAATATAGTTGATGATGCTCTGAGTAGAAAGTCTTTATTTGCTCTACGAACGATGAACAGATGATTAACATTATCTGTTGATGGTTTGATCTTAGCGAGTTGAAAGCTAGATCGATGTTTTTACAGCAAATCTGCGAAGCTCAAAATTGTGATGTTGAGTTGCTAGCTAAACGGGTACAATGTGAGTCGACTTCTTATTCAGAATTTTAGATAGGATCCAATGGTTGTTTATTGTTCAAAGATAGAATTTGTGTACGAGGAAATCTAGAGCTCATTCAAAGAATCTTACACTAAGCTCATAACGGAAGCTTATCTATTCATCCGGGAAGTAATAAGATGTGAAGTTACTTAAAACAGATGTACTTGTGGCCAAGAATGAAACGTGAGATATCTGATTTTGTATCTAGATGTTTAGTATGTCAGCAAGTAAAAGCTAAACATCAGGTGCCTTCGGGATTTTTACAACCAGTGCTGATATCGGAGTGGAAATGGGATCGAGTTGCTATGGACTTCTTATTGGGTTTACCCCTATCTTCGAGAAAGAAAGATTCCATTTGGGTTCTTGTTGATCAGTTGACGAAGTCAGCACATTTTATTCTAGTATGTACAGATTACTCACTTAACAGATTAGCTGAGTTATATCTTTCTGAGATTGTCAGATTACACGGAGTGCCAGTTTCTATCATTTCGAATGGAGATCTGCGGTTTACATCATGATTCTAGAGAAAGTTACTTAACATTGGTTGAATTTGCGTACAACAACAATTTTCAATCGATCATAAAGATGGCACCGTATGAAGCTTTGTATGGTCATAAATGTCGAACTCTATTATACTGGACCTAGCTCAGTGAGAGAAAGATATACGAGGTTGATTTGATTTGTGAAACTAGAGAAAAAGTAAAAGTGATCCGAGATGGTTTGAAAGCAACTTCAGATCGTCAGAAATCATATACGGATCTTAAACGTGAAGACATAGAATTTCAAGTTGGTGACAGAGTATTCTTGAAACTATCGCCCTGGAAGAAAGTCTTTCAGTTCGGTCACAAAGGAAAGCTAAGTCCACGATTTATCGAGCCGTATAAGATTACTAAAAGAATCAGACCTGTTGCATATCGATTAGCTTTACCGTTAAAACTAGAAAAGATTCATAATGTCTTTCACGTGTCTAAGTTACAACGATACCGATCTGACCCTTCACATCTTATCTCCCCAACTGATTGAGATTCAACCAGATATGTTGTATAGTGAGGAACCGATTAGAATTCTAACACGAGAGGTGAAAGAATTGAGAAACAAGAACATAGCTTTAGTAAAAGTTCTTTGGCAACGACACGGAATAGAAGAAGCCACCTAGGAACCCAAGGAAGTTATGAGAAAGCAATATACGAACTTCTTTTCTGGTAAGATTTTCGGGGACGAAAATCCCTTTAGAGTGAGAGTTGAAACAGCCTGTTTTCAGTGAAATCAGAGCAGTGGTCTCGAGACAACAAATTCGAAGTCAAAAAATATTTTATTATTATTTTATTGCCTATAGCATGATAGTAGTATCATATAAAAATTTTGTTAAGAAATTTTACCATTTACATGTTCAATTTGATAAAAAGGGCTAAATCGCGTAAAGGGTAAAAGTTGAGTTCTAGTAGGTAAAGGTATTATGTAACGCCCCAAAAATGTAGGGTTTTTAATTTTGAATGATTTGGCTTAAATTCCATGTGTGCTTCAATGGCTAAGTATTTGAGGGTATTTGAGGGTTTTTAGAAAGCTTGGGTTCGAGTCTGGGCGTTGGAAAATTTTTAGTTTTTCCTCTTAAGTGGTATTAGCTGTTAGCAGTAGGACTTATGTATAGATGTGTGTGATTTTGTGTCACAAAAAGAGCTTGTGCTTTATGGTTTTGGCGTTACTAAGGTGGCAAGGGGAGTTGGGGTTCGAATCCCATGACATGCAAATAGGGGACTTTTATTTTTTGAGTTGGTGGTACGAGAGGTAGAGTTTGAATCAAACTCTGCAGAGGAGGTTGGAGACTTGGTCAACAAATTCGAATGGAAGGCTAGGAGCAATTCAAGGAGGATTTGGTGGAGAGTTTGAGGGAATTAGATTGTGAGGAGAGTCTTGGCCGATTAGGAGAGCTTGAGTAAAGGGAAATTCGGCCAAGGGTGGGCCATTCGGTGCATTTTCGGCTTAGGGAGAATATAGAGGTGCCGAACTTTCTTTTTTATTTTCGGGTTTCATTTTCGCATTTTGGTACTTTTTTCGACCATTTGGGTCTTTATATTCTTCATCTTTATTCTCCACTGCTGCTCACTTTTTGCCGAAACATAAGTATCGAGTGCCCAGTTTTGATCAATCTTTTGAGGTCTTTCTTTCATCTCTTCTCTGATCACTTCTTCCATAGTCGACCCTCTTGTGCTTCCATCTCTTCTTTTTGTTTTTCAAACTTCGTTTCCCCTTCTCTATTAGGCGAATCTACACACTCCTTTCTTCTCAAATCTCTTTGTTCTCCGTGGTTAGGGTCGAACCTTCTTGACTGACTACTGTCGGTATTTGTTGGTTATCGATTTTGGTAAGGGGGTGCTTCAACCACTCTATTATTCCGTTATTAGCAAATATTTCTTTTGACTCTATTAACAAGCTTCGGTTTTCCCCTTTTTATTTTTCTACTGGGGGCCGAATGTTTGATGGTTTCTAACAACTTTTATGTTACCAAATCATGTTAGCAGGGGGAGATCGCCCTTGATCAGCAGGGAGGCGCTAGTATCTGTTAGTCCTAGCAAGGTGAGTGATTGTGGTTTAAGTTAATAACGGTGGGGGATTAAGTGTATACTTTAGCCTAATTGGAGTAATCTGATACGATATGTTGATGGATTGTAGGATTCGTAGAGTGTGGATCTTATCTAGTCTCGCGAACAAGTGTGTAATTGTATGCCGCATTCGATAATAGGCTGAAAAGCCGAAAATACGTAATGAGTATACTGCTAAGATTGTAGAGTCGACTGAATGCCGAAAAGCCAGAAATATGGCGTGTGATACCACACGAGTGTGCAAGCGTGCATGTAGTTAACCGAGCCCATGAAAAAGGGCGCTAGACTGTAGGAGCCACCATGAGCGTTCTCATGGGCTTAGGCCGTAATAGGCCTCGTTGGGTCGAGATGGGCCAAGTGGGGCCAATAGGCTCATGGGCCCCGCATGGGTAAAAATTCACAATAGTGACAAACAAAGGATTGGCCTGCGAAGTTCGCATAGCCGTGACTGAAATTGGGCTGAATGAGCCCCACGAACGTGTGGGTCCACTTGGGCCGAATAGTGGGTTTTGGGCCCAATTATACTATTTTGGCCCTATAAGTTATTCAAGTCGTTTGAGACGATGGTAGGCCTTTGAAAAGGTCATAAAATTATAGAAATACCCTTGAAGGGTAAATTATCGAATACCCTCGAAGGGTAGAACTACCGAAATACCCTCGAAGGGTAAAATTACCGAAATACCCTCGAAAGGTAAAATTACTGAAATACCCTCGAAGGGTAGAATTACTAAAATACCCTCGAAGGGTAAAATCACCAAAATACACTCGAACGGTAAAATTATCGAAATACCCTCGAAGGGTAGAATTATCGGAATACCCTCGAAGGGTAAAATTACTGAAATACCCCTAAGGGGTGAAATTACTGTCTTACCCCTAACCGACGAAATAACCATTATACCCCTAGTGGTAGTTTAGTTGATGTGTGTATGCTATCTATATGACTGTATATGAATATGACATACTGCATACATGTACTATTTATGACACGACATTCTACATTGGGGTTGGGTTTCTGATTTGGAGGAAGTACTGTACTAGTGGCTCTGCCATGCTTTTACCGTTCTAGTGGCTTCGCCACGTATTCTGATATTAGTGGCTTGGCCATGTTTACTGTTATTAGCAGCTTTGCTGCATTATTATTAGTAGCTATGCTGCGATATTGGTGCGTTGGCTGGGTGGGTGGACTTGGTCCCCACATGGTGTGCTGGTTGGTACGGGTGGTGTGCTGGCTGGATTGGGTTGGGTTGCATCTCTATTCTGCACTGTTATGATTTTAGGCTTAAACCCACTCTGTTACGGAATAGGGCTTGGGCCCAGACTGTTGCCGCATGATAGGGGATTACACACTGAGTTCTCGTAACTCACCCTTTTTTTTTTACTGTACAGGTAATCCCCAGCCTTAGAGGATTTGGAGCTGCGAGGGACTCGGAGGTGGCCACACGTTCGCAAGTATTTTGATTTACACCTAGTTTTCTTTAAGTTATTTATTTTGGGGAGATATTTATGTAATAAGGCCATTTGAGGTTTTTAACTTTTATTTGGTTTTAACTTTTTACGTTAACCTGTTAGAATAGGAAACACGGGTTTTCAAAATAATAACTATTTCCAATGAAAATCACGCATTTTCAAAATTTGAAGTTTACAACTAGAAAAGGCTTCCGCGGTTGTATTTCAGATTGATAAGCTTATAACAATTTATATGACCCAAAATTGGACAACATAATTTGATTTTACAACCCCAACATTTTCAAAAAAGATTTAAAACTTTAGTCACGAATTTGCATCGACAAGACCAGTTTTCAAATTAGCACTCCGAAGTGACACGTCAAATCCGGTAGTAACGTCTAGGCCGGGTTTGGGGTGTTACATATTAAATAGCTATAGAACCTTAAAGTAAGAGTCCTTATATGGTAATTAGACCACTAATGAAGATAATGGAATGTGATGGCTTGGCATTTGTGTAAAATTTATAGTTTTTAAAGGTTATAATTGTAATTTGGTAATTGAATGATAATTAAAATAAGAAAAAGGCATTCATCTTCATTCATCAAGCCACCACTGAAATTTCTTGTTCTTCTAACCTAGGGATTTGGCCATCTTCATTGTTGCTAAATTGGTATGAACTTTTGCCCCATTTTTAATTATTTTTCTATTTTCAGGATGGTTAAAGCTTAATCTAGCTAGCCCGAAGACTAATTTGTGAAATTTTTAAACTATTACGATTTTGCCATTGTTGACTATGCATGAGTTTTGATTATTTATAGAAGGAAATGGATAGTTGTTGCTAGATAAACAACTTTTGTTAAGTTATTTTTGATGAAAATGTCAAATAGGGATTAAATTGAAAAATAAAAAAAATTACATGGTGAAATTGTTAAATAAATGAAATATAGGGCTTTCTAGGGACCTAACTGATATTTGGCTATAGTGGGTTGTGGTGAAATTGCATAAATTTCCATTTTTATGAGCTAGGGACTAAATTGCAAAGAAATTAAAAGTATAGAGGCAAAATGGTAATTTTGTCAAACTATGATTTTGGGTTAAATTGAATAAAATGCAAATTCAATTGAATTAAATTTGTCTGTATAGATCAAGAAAGACCTCGTACAGCTTTAGATAAGGGCAAAGAGAAAGTATCGAATCAATCGTCTCTGTATTTACGTATACTCATCGATGTAAGTTTGTGTAATTAAATTGTGTATATGCTTCTGATTGAAATATACTTGTGTTGTGAATTGCTATACGTATATACCGGTTCCATATCCAACGATGTATGACTATTACTGTGCCATTAGGTTTTACATGATTCGGGGTATCCAACGGTATTCTAATGGTTCAACGGGCATTATTCTTATACGAAATGGTAAGGGTTCATTACGAACTATTACAGGGGTACATATGAATTATATGGAAATGTTTTTACATCGTATGTGGAAAATTGAATTGGATGATACATGTATATGAAACTTAATCAATTGTTGTGCTCATCCATGATTATTGGTTTGTATATGTATTTCCTTGGCTAACATGGTTGGTGTATATGTGCTTAGGCATTTGGTCAAGCTATGTTGGGATAAGGTATGTTTATCTTACCTATTTTGTGATTAAATGGTAAGTTATGTTTTAACTTATTAGAAGTTACTAAGCTTAAATGCTTACTATGTGTTAATTAAGTGTTTTATAGTGAATCAGAAGCCCGTTCAGGTTGGAAGCTTGTCAGAGCTATATCACACTATTCCATTAGCTCTTTTGGTACTTTTGGTTGTTTAATTTTGGTTATAATGGCATGTATAGGTATTTTGGCTAATGTTGGCTAGAAACACGAAAATTTATACACTTTTTCATGCCCTTTTTGACCGAAATTCATGTGGTTTCGAGTAAATTCTTATCGAAAAATAATTAAATATTATAAAATAATTAATTTGTGCTAAAAATGTGAACATGCTGAATTGTAATTAATTCTGTAACATCCCCAAACCCGGCCCATTCACTACGACCGAATCTGGTTATGTCACTGGAAAAAGACGGTTGAAAATCTTCTTTACTTTTGAATAAACCTTGAAGAAATTAACTTTTGAAAACCTTGTTTATTTATTACCTTATGAAAAAGTTTGAAGTTATAAATTAGCTGAATTAGAAAAACTTTATTAAACATATTCTTCATAAATAGGTTGCTAGGATTAAAACCATTTTCACATAGCAATTTAATTTAAATAAACCATAGTTAAAGTAATACCAAAATAATAAAATGGCCTTTATTACAACCCAACAATTCAAATAAAGTACTTATATCAAAATCAAGCTTGAAATAATTAAACATCATCTTCGGCATGGGCCACCTTGTCCGCTCCGATCCCGGTCCAGCTTTATGCACTACCTGAAATGGTTAAAGGAAAACGGTGAGTCACCAAGACTCAGTGTGCAACCCTTTTTCCCGGATTAGCAAAATATCATATACAAACATAAACATGATCATCATGCATCTCATTAATATGCACCCAACCTAACCATCCATAACACCTTTCTCTACCCCGTGTGGTACCAAACCACTGGTGGTGCCAAACCACTGGTGACGTATAGTCACAGATGTGATGCCAAATCACTGGAGGTGCCAAACCTCTGGTGTCCGCAGACACGATATCCGTCAATGTGGTGCCAAACCACTGGTGTCCCAAAGACACAAAGTGTGTTACCAAAACACTGGTGACCGAAGTCACAAATCAATTGATGGGGCCAACCCATCGTGTGATACCAAATCACTGGCGTCAATCCCTCAATACCGCATTGTGGGGCCAACCCACTGTGGTGCGAAACCACGGGGACGAGACGCTGAGGTGCCAAACCTTTGGAGGTGCCAAACCTCTGGTGACCCAAAGTCACAAAGTTGTGTTACCAAAACACTGGTGCTCGTCAGCACAAAATATCACTGCCCCCTCCTCTCATATCACCCATCATCATACCAACTCATGTATAGTATTCAAAATCATGCAAACATGTTTAACATTGCATCTCATAGCACATACATCATAAATCATGACATCATGTATCAATAACAGTACTCATAATGAAACGGACTTACCTGAATCCGTGCACATACCCCATAGGGTATCATATCACTCAACCATACTGTTTCGGTTTTACCAATCAATCAGTTTATCAAACATATACAAAGCAAGAAGTGTGTTAGTTTACACACCTGATTACTAATGCGACTATCAAATCCCGTAGATCAAGATCTAACGCACTAGATCCCCCTTCCTTAACACTTTTCGAGCACTAGCCACAACCCGAGATATGCGAGATCAAGCCTTCCCCTACAATCGGCCAAAACTAAACAACATAATCATGCTAATCAACCTCTAAGGGTATAATCGTAATTTTACCTACTAAGGGTATTTTCGTAAATTCACACCTGCAATGGCCTTTCTGAAGGCCTAATGTTGCCACTAGCGACTCAGCTACCACTTCCGGTTGTACCGGACGATTGGGCCTAAAATCGATTTCGACCCATCCGGGCCCACACGCTCGTGTGGCCCACCTAACAGGAATCTAGCCACGTATATAACTTCCACCTAGTCTAGTTCAACATATACTAACCAATCATGCAATTTACTCATATGGGCCCACAGGCCCATTGGGCCCACTTCGGCCCATCGAGGCCCAAGCAGCCCCAACCCACGAGAATACTACTGATGGCCTCAACTATCGCGTCGAAGCCCCACACGTGCGCTCGCACGCTCGTGTGGCTACTTATGCCGTGACCGGCACTTCGATATTTGCCGCTTTACAACTAGAGTAGAGAGAGTTACACACCTGATAGGACTCTGGGCTAATCCACGCTCCGACCACTCTTGTGCCCAAACGCCCTCCAAGATGTGTTAACTCTCCTCCTGGAATGCTCTTTATATAGCTAGCTCTTCACCTTCATTCTTTGTGTCTTTCCGATGTGGGATCCCTTCGTCAATAGAGTTTAAATTCAACTGAAACTCTTGCCGTCCAATCCGCAAAATAAATACTCCATTGCTTGTCATGAGATTCGAACCCAGACTCCCTTGCAACATAATCCACGCCGCTAACCACTTGGCCACAAGCTCCTCTTGTGTCTTAAACCATGCGCAACTAAATATAAACTATGGGCCAAATTCTAAGGTCCAAGCAAAAAGAAACCAAAATGCAAAAGCCAAGACTTGAACCTTGGACCTCCTTCCTTCCCTTGTGGCGTCACTCCCTTGTCCCCTAAGTGGCGTCACTTTGCCACTACACCACACACTCCTTTTGTGTTATTTTCCTCCATATTTTATTCTTAAGGCCTATCTGCCAACTTCCAGGGTTTTTTTTTCACCTAAAATCAAAATTTCCCCAAAGCCAATATTTGATCCCGGGACTTCATAGAAGCCCTCTAACCTTCCAAAATCACTTATCCAATAGGTCTAACTTGCATTTAAGCCGATCTCTTATTCTCCAAAAATTTAAACGCTACTACGCCTAAGGCCCATTGGGCTCAATTCTCCTAGGCCCAATTTTGGGATATTACAAATCTACCCACCTTAAAGAAATTTCGTCCTCGAAATTTCCAACTAACTAACAGTCGCACATCCTAACCTACCACACTACGCTCTTGCTGCGCACTCTGATCTTAATAAAGCTGTCATTCCACCTTGACCACGTCCGCGACAACCACGTCCCCTAGAACTCATATCTAGCGCCTCGATTTAATCTGATTAGAAATTTTATGCATTAGAAATTCTTGTTTCACTGTTTATCCACGAGCAATTTTATGCAAAGAAGTTTCCAAGAGTAGTTCTTTCGAGCAATCAAAGTTTCATCTCAAGTTCTCTGTTCTAATTCAAACATTCACATACTTCACTAAAGACACATTCATTCATCCATGTCACTTTCTTGAGCATTCCCAACCCAGGGGTAATTTCGACATTTTCCTATAGGGGTATTTCGGTAATAACTCAGGGTCAATTTGAAAATAGTTTTCAAATTAAAGATATTTCAAAGTTTACAAAATCTCAGGGGTCATCTTGGAAAAATTTGTTTTTCAAACCAGATGTGTTGCAAAAATTTCAGAAATCGGGGTTATTTCAGTAATTGGGGACGTTAAGGGCATTTTCGTAAATTTCCCAAATCAGGATATCTCGATATTTGTAAAATAGAAGTTTTTGATATTTTCATAATATAAGAACATTTTAGTAAAAATCGAGGGAATTATGAAAATTTTGAAACCAATGGCATTTTGGTAATTTTGTTCATCAGGGGTAATTTTGTAAATTTTCAAATCAGGGTATCTTGAAAATAGCATTTTTGTATACTTTTGCAAAGTAGGGAAATTTTATTAAAATTGGAGTTAAACCGGAAATCTTGAAAGTCAGGGGCATTTTAGTAATTTTCAACACAGGGGTATTTTTGTAATTTCCCCATATCAGAGTATCTTAACATTTTGAAATTTCGAGATTTTGGAAAAATTTTCAACCGACTTTCTCCAGTGACATAACCAGATTCGGTCGTAATGAATGGGCCGGGTTTGGGGATGTTACAAATTCTCTAGTTAATTTTGTTTAATTTTGACTATTTTCGACAGAGTCGCAAAAAGGGAAAAAATTGGCTCTGCAGACACTGCTCGAAGAATAAAACTGAGAAGCGATTTGAAGTGTCAAGGCGACTCTATTTCCAGCCCAAGACGGTCCAATTATAAAGATTTAATCATAATGTAATTAATTTTAATTTATTCCCAATTTAATTTGGGCTAAATAAATTATTTTTAATTAATTATGAAAAAGGGTTCAGTAAAACCGCACTGGTTGAACCGAACCAATTGAGCCGGACCAGCCACCAATTGGGCAGCCCAAATAGTCCACAATGAAGGCCCAAATCAGCTTATTTTCTGATTAATTGAGTTGCAAAGAATCCCTTGAAGACTTCTCAAAATCCCATTCAAACCCCTCCAAAATTCATGGGTTTAAAGATTTGTCCAAGCTAATTTTAGCAAAGTTGAATCCATCAACTTTGCCACAAAGGATGGCCGGCCAAGAGGGAATCTTTTGCTGCTGATTTTTTTCTATTTTTAGCAGCCCCTAACACCTATAAATACAGCCCCTAGCTGCTCATTCAAATCATCCCTCAATTCTTCAGCATTCTCTCATTCTCTCTTCTTTTCTCTCAACTTTTCTCCCTTCATTTTCATTCCATTTTCCCATTGTTCTTGTGCCGATTTCCCCTCTTGTAAAAGAGGTGTTTTCCAGCCATTTGAAGCAGCACTTGAAGTGTTCATAAGCCCCTTTGATAGCCGAGGACAACGAAGAATGAAGGAGGAATCAAGCAGACAAGTCACGGAGAGCCACCGGATTTGTTTCTCGTTTCCTATCTCTTTATATTATTTGTTGTTGTTTTGACGAACATGTTTATGGATATTCATGCTTTCGAAATGTTTAATTTAATCGATTTAGCTTGAATTTAATTCGTGTTGGTTTGATTTCATTTCGCCCTCTTAGATTATTAAAATTAAGTTTATGCTGTTAAAGGCCTCGGTGAAATGTTCGATTAAGTAAAATTATGCTAAGTTATCTGGCATTATAATTGTTTAGATAGCTAATGAATTAATTATTTAAACGCATTGAAATTGTAATTAATGGACACAATACTTAATATGTGCATGTTTAATTCTTCTAAGGTAGCTGAAGATTAAATTAGCATTGTATTTGACAATATGTATGCCTTGCATAACTTGCAGGATTTTTGTGATTAAATTGTTTCACGATAAAAATACCTTGTTACTTCACATGATCTTTTATATGCTTGTTAGGTTGAATTAATCGTTTGCATCGACATAGGAATATGCGAGAGATTGTTTAATTTGATGAGTATGTATGTGCAATAACATGTTTACTTTTTGCAGTCTGTTTAATCGGTCGAATTGGCATAGAAATATGTACAAGAGATAGATGGATTTTTTATTTGTAAATATGTTCAATAGTTAGAAAATTACCGAGTTGCCATGTTTTAACAAGTATAAACACAAGTTTAATAATTCTAAGGTAAGAAATGTGATTAAACCAACACAATTACGTCATCTTGATTAAAATCAGTTTTTGAAATCGCACACTTGAACTTTGTTTTATTTTAATTTACTTTGTTTTTCTTTTAGTTTTCAAATAGTTTTCAAAAATCAAATATTTTTCCCTAACCAAAGTGTTTGAAATTATTTCATAAATAATTC
This sequence comes from Gossypium australe, assembly GCA_005393395.2. Taxonomy (NCBI): domain Eukaryota; kingdom Viridiplantae; phylum Streptophyta; class Magnoliopsida; order Malvales; family Malvaceae; genus Gossypium; species Gossypium australe. Next base: position 51,621,490 of record CM016614.1, read on the forward strand.
TTTTACAGTCCCTGTGGGTACGATAACTCGACATTTACTTGTCACTTTTATTACTTGTTACGATTGTGTACACTTGCACATTTCCACCGTTCCAAGTTTTTGGCGCCGTTGCCGGGGACTATTTTTCAAAGTCATTATTTGAGAATTTGTTTTACATTTTGGTTTATTTATTTCCCTGTTTAAATTTTAACTTAATTAATTTTTCTGTGAATATTTCAGGTGTTTATGAGTATTGACCAAATTATTGACTTACTCCCTGTGGACCGTGAAATAGAACGAACCTTTCGCCAACAAAGAAGACAACCAAACCAGAGAAGGACCGAAGGAATGAATCTCGAGAATATAAACCAAGGGAACGGAGCAAATCCTGCTCAGAATCCTATCCTTATTGCTGATGATAGGGATAGAGCCTTAAGATAATATGCTGTGCCAGTATTCAACGATCTAAATCCGGGTATTAGGAGACCCGAAATTGAGGCACAACAATTCGAGCTGAAGCCAATCATGTTCCAGATGCTTCAGACAGCGAGCCAATTCGGAGGGATGCCTACTGAAGATCCTCATCTTCACTTAAGACTATTCATGGAAGTGAGCGATTCTTTCAAGTTAACCGGAGTACCCGAAGATGCCTTAAGATTGAAATTGTTCCCATATTCGTTAAGGGATAGAGCTCGTGCCTCGTTAAATTCATTGCCATCGAACTCCATTTCTACATGGCAAGAGTTAGCCGAGAGATTCCTCATGAAGTATTTTCCGCCAAGAAAAAATGCTAAACTTAGGAATGGGATCACTGCTTTCCATCAAATGGATGACGAGTCCTTATATGAGGCATGGGAAAGATTTAAGGAGCTATTACGAAAATGCCCTCAGCATGGAATTCCTCATTGCATTCAACTTGAGACATTCTATAATAGTCTCAACGCTCACACAAGGATGGTAGTGGATGCCTCTGGTAATGATGCTCTCCTTTCTAAGTCTTATAAGGAGGCTTATGAAATTATTGAGAGGATTGCCAGCAATAATTATCAGTGGCCAACCAACCAAGCAGCGTCAAGAAGACGAGTCGCTGGAATTCATGAAGTAAACGCCCTTACTTCACTCGCATCTCAGGTATCATCGATATCCTCAATGCTTAAAAATCTTACTGCTAATGGGTCTAATAGTTTTGCAGCACAGCTGACTAATCAATTTGAGAATATAGCCTGTGTTTATTGTGGGGAGGGACATTTGTTCGAAGAATGTCCGTCGAACCCAGAATCTGTGTACTACATGGGCAATCAGAACCAAAATCGAGGAAGGCAAGGGCTGCAATCCAACTTTTATAACCCATCATGGAGAAACCACCTGAATTTTCCTGGAGTAACCAAGGGGCTGGAACCAGTTACACCCAACCAAGACCGACCCAACCGCCAAATTTTCCACAGCGAGTCCAGAAATCAGTTCAAGCTGAAGCATCCAATAGCCTAGAAAGTTTGCTAAAGGCATACCTAGCAAAAAATGATGCTTTAATCCAGAGCCAAGCAGCTACGTTGAAGAATTTGGAGAATCAAGTGGGCCAGCTTGCAACTGAGCTTCGAAACTGACCACAAGGTGCTTTACCTAGTGACACGGAAAATCTGAGAAATCCGGGGAAAGAACACTGCAAAGTATTGCAATTGAGGAGCGGAAAGATAGTAGAGCCCAACACTGTCGAAGTTGAAAAGGAGCAAGCTGATGCTCAAGAAGAAGTTTAACCAAGTGTTGACACACCAGTTTCACCAGAACCAAAATCTGCAAGACCCATCAAAGTAACCGCTGGACCAGTTAATTCTGATCTCCCAACAACGTCGTTAGATGCAGAATTACCGCCAAAGGCAAATCAACTAAAACCAGTTCCAGTACTGAAACCATTGCCACCCTACCCTCAAAGACTTCAGAAGCCGAAGCAAGAAATTCAATTCAAGAAGTTCCTAGACGTACTCAAGCAACTTCACATCAACATCCCGTTGGTCGAAGCACTTGAGCAAATGCCGAACTACATGAAGTTCATGAAAGATATCCTGTCTAAGAAATGAAGACTTGAAGAATTTGAGACGGTAGCTCTGACAAAGAAATGTAATGCATATCTTCAGAACAAATTACTCCCAAAATTGAAGGATCCTGGATGTTTCACCATACCATGCAATATTGGATCAACATATTGTGGTAAAGCATTATGTGACTTAGGTGCAAGTATTAACTTGATGCCTATGTCAATATTTAGGAAATTGGGGATAGGAGAAGTTAGACCAACTACGGTTACACTTCAACTAGCAGATCGATCCTTAGCACATCCAGAAGGAAAAATCGAGGACGTATTGGTACGCGTAGATAAGTTTATCTTTCCTGCTGACTTTGTAATTCTGGATTTTGAAGCAGACAAAGAAGTGCCAATTATACTAGGAAGACCATTTCTAGCAACTGGAAGGACTCTTATTGATGTGCAGAAGGGCGAGCTGACTATGCGTGTTCAGGATGATCAAGTAACATTTAATGTTTTTAAGTCAATGTGATTTCCTGACACTATGGATGATTGTTCTGCAGTGACAGATTTAGAGGAATTAATAGTAGAGAAGGAACTTAACGGTGTTGATGACCCATTGGAAAGAATTTTGACATCGGATCCCCCAAATGAGGAAGAGGAGGACGAATACTTAGCTTTGCTCGAAGCTAATCGAAAGGGATTTGATCCACAATCTCGTTTCGAATCTTTGGAATTAGAGAAAAGAGATTACATGCAGCCAAAAGCATCAATCGAGGAGCCACCTAAGTTAGAACTCAAGGTATTACCTTCACACTTGAAATATGTTTATTTAAGTAACTCCTCTACTCTGCCTGTGATTGTTTCAGTCGAATTAACTACTGAACAAGAAGAGAAACTTATCATAGTCTTGAAATAATTCAAGAAGGCTATCGGATGGACTATAGCTGACATTCGCGGTATTAGCCCATCTGTATGCATGCACAAGATCATATTAGAAGATGGCGAGAGAGGAATGATTGATGGACAGCGGAGACTGAACCCAATCATGAAAGATGTCGTGAAGAAGGAAATCATCAAATGGTTGGATGCGGGTATAATTTACCCCATCTCAGATAGTTCTTGGGTGAGTCCAGTCCAGTGCGTGCCAAAGAAAGGAGGTATCACGGTCGTGGAGAACGAGAACAATGAGTTGATACCAACGAGGACAGTTACGATAACCGGAAGCTAAACAAGGCAACTAGGAAAGATCACTTTCCTTTACCGTTCTTGGACCAGATGCTGGATAGACTCGCAGGATGAGATTACTACTGTTTTCTCGACAGATACTCAGGGTATAATCAGATTATCGTAGCACCGGAAGATCAACACAAAACAACATTCACCTGTCCGTACGGTACATTTGCATTTAGACGCATCCCATTTGGTTTATGTAATGCACCTGCTACATTTCAAAGATGTATGATGTCCATCTTTACTAACATGGTTGAGAAATACTTGGAAGTTTTCATGGACGATTTCTCGGTATTTGGAGATACTTACGAGGATTGTTTAGCCAATCTAACGAAGGTACTAAGGCGATGCGAAGAGACGAATCTCGTACTCAATTGGGAAAAATGCCATTTCATGGTACGAGAAGGAATTGTTCTAGGCCATCGGATAACGAGACATGGGATCGAGGTGGACAAGGCAAAAGTAGACGTTATTGAGAAACTCCCACCTCCAACATCTGTAAAAGGTGTTAGGAGCTTTTTGGGCCACGCCGGTTTCTATAGAAGGTTTATCAAGGACTTCTCCAAAGTGGCTAAGCCCTTATGCAAGTTGTTGGAGAAGGACTCGATATTCAACTTTGACGAGGACTGCTTAAAATCCTTCAACGATCTAAAGAGTCGATTAGTCACGGCACCTATAATCGTCACACCAGAATGGGATTCGCCATTCATATTGATGTGTGACGCAAGTGACTTCGCCATTGGAGCTGTCATGGGCCAGCGAAGGAACAAAGTTTTTCATCCTATCTACTACGTAAGCAGAACTCTAACTGGAGCCCAACTGAACTATATGGTAACAGAAAAAGAGTTACTTGCTATTGTTTTTGCTTTTGACAAGTTTCGATCTTATCTTGTAGGTACCAAAGTGATTGTCTATACGGACCACTCCGCGATTAAGTACTTATTAGCCAAGAAAGATGCTAAGTCGAGATTGATCCGGTGGGTGCTTTTACTCCAAGAGTTTGATCTAGAAATTCAAGATCGAAAAGGAGTAGAGAACCAGGTAGCAGATCACCTATCCAGATTGGAGCCGCAAGAGGAAAATTCTTCACTTTTACCGATCCATGAGACATTTCCAGATGAACACATACTGAAGGTAACTCATGTCCATAATACTCCTTGGTTTACTGATTTTGCTAACTATTTAGCTTGTGGTTTGATGCCAATTGATAAAACATATCAGCAAAGAAAAAAGTTTCTTCACGATGTAAAGTATTATTTTTGGGAAGAGCCGTATTTGTTCAATAAGTGTGCAGATCAGATGATTAGAAGATGTGTGACAGAGGATGAAATACCGAAAATTTTATACCACTGTCATTCAGCTCCAAGTGGAGGACACTTTGGAGGTACTCGTACAGCAGCCAAAGTATTGCAAGCTAGATTCTTTTGGCCAACACTATTCAAGGATGCATACGCTTACATAAAGAATTGTGATCGATGTCAGAGGGTTGGAAACGTATCCAATAGAGATGAGATGCCTCGAACAAATATCATTGAGGTAGAATTGTTCAATGTGTGGGGTATTGATTTCCTTGGCCCTTTTCCTCCGTCTTTTGGTCACAAGTATATATTGGTAGCAGTAGATATGTGTCCAAATGGGTCAAGGCTGAAGCTTATCCGACGAACGATGCTAAATTTGTGATGAAGTTTTTGCAGAAATATGTGTTCACAAGGTTCGGAACCCCAAGAGCTATTATCAGCGATGAAGGGACCCACTTTGTGAACAAGTGGTTAAAATGGTTGCTAGATAAGCATGGAGTGAAATACAAGGTTGCCACAACTTACCATCCGTAGACAAATAGGCAAGCTGAACTGGCAAATAAGGAGATCAAAGGCATACTCGAGAAGGTAGTTTGCCCGAACCGACGAGATTGGTCCAAGAGACTAGATGGTGCTTTATGGGCTTACAAAACGGCATACAAGACACCCTTAGGAATGTCACCCTATCGGTTGGTCTTTGGGAAAGCATGCCACCTACCTCTGGAGTTAGAGCATAGAGCTTATTGGGCTCTTCGACAACTCAATTTCGATATCAAGCTTGCTAAAGAGAAACGAATGCTCCAACTCAATGAGCTAGAGGAATTTCGAATGTTCTCATACGAAAATGCCAAGTTACTCAAAGAAAGACTCAAAAAATGGCATGACAAGCATATCCGAGTTCGAGAGTTTGAAGCAGGTCAGCAAGTCTTGTTATTTAATTCCAGACTGAAGTTCTTTCCAGGTAAGTTAAAGTCACGTTGGTCCAGTCCATTTACGATCCATCATGTATATCCATATGGAGTTATTGAACTCCAAGGTAAGAGAGGTAATTTTCAAGTCAATGCTCAGCGTTTGAAACATTATTACGGAGAAAACCCTGAACGGGATAAAATCACGTTCAGTTTATCTAATCCTTAGTTTTTATTGCTTTCAATAAAATATTTAGGGAATATTTCTGGGTTTATTATGCTCAAATAAATTCTGTCTAGGAGATTGGAACTTAAGCGGGACCGCTTGTGACCCCTCCAATCTTTCCTGGGAATTGATTTTTGCATAATTTTCCAAGGAATTAGCCCCTGAATAGCAAAATAAATTTTTATTTTTCCAAATAAAAAGGTCAATTTTGACTCAAGTCTTAAATTGCAACTCAATTTCAAATTTTCATTAAGTCTAAGGACTTAATTGAATTATTTTCAAAATTTGGTTGCTATTTTCATAAATAATAAAAACTAGGTGCCTCTTTTTGTAAATATTTTTAAAAGGCATCTAAAATAAACATTTTTATTTAATTTCATATTTATAAATTATTGATAAACTTTAATATATAATTATATTCATTATAATTTATATATTAACTTTTATCAATTTAGCTTAGGATTAGAATTATTTTTATTTTCATATTTATCTTAATAATTAAATAACAATTGATAATTTAGTTATGTTTATTTAATTATTAATTGTTGTTTATCATGAGTAAAATTAGAAGGGGACTCTTATTCTTAATGTTTTAATTATTCTAAGAGTTTTACTTAAATTTATACTCTTGCATCTATAAATTACACCCTTGATTCACCTCATTCACTTATCATACAACTTCCCTTCCACCTCAATTGCCGCAAGCCCCTAGTCCCCAAGCCTCCATTCGGCCAGCAGCAGCAACTCCAGCTCCAGCACTCGCCAGCGCCAGCTCCTGCCCAGGCCAAGACTGCACGCCTGCTGCTTCTCCAGCAGCCTTCTTGTGCGAACCAGTGCCGTGGCCTGCTCCACACGTCACCTGCTTGCTTGCCACCTGCTGCAGCACCTTGCACGCCAGCTGCTTGCTGTTTTGTGTGCTTAGGCGCACATTCTCCCTTTCCCCAAAGTCCATCATGACTCGTAAAAGAACTCCTGCCTCCGCTCAAATCGACAAAACACAAAGCAAATTTCACTGTGAAGAAGCCAAAATAAGATATGAAAGTATCTTCAAAAATCAACAGATGCATCCAGAGAAAGGCTTCACATTGAAGGAAAGCAACTGCAGAGACTTTATGGCACGTATTCGCCAAGTTGCTGAAGCCCTCAATTGGGAATTGTTTTGTGAAAAGAGACCAAGTGTGGATGAAGAATTAGTTCGTGAATTCTACGCGAACTTAACTTCCAGTGAATTGACTGAAGTTCCAGTCCGAGGAATCAAGGTACTAATAAATTCTAGTGCTATTAATGAGTTCTTTGAATTACCTGATTTCGACAATGATGAATATTCCTCTCTGTTGAGCAATGTTAAGCCTGAAAATCTGCAAGAAATCCTCGAAGAACTCACAGTTCCAGGTTCCAAGTGGACTGTGTCAAAGCAAAGAATCCACACGTGTCAAAGGGAGTATTTGACACCTCTAGCGAAGGTATGGTTCTATTTCATCCGTTTCAGCCTTATGCCTAGTTCGCATGGGACTACAATTTCATTAGAGCGAATGGTCCTATTATACTCGATTCTAACCGGAAAGACCATTGATGTGGGCAAAATCATCCTGAGAGAAATGCGAAATTGTACCGTTAGACGGTCTGGCCCTGCCTATTTCCCCTTTACCATCACAATTTTGTGCTTAAAAGCAAAACTCCTTGTGGATGTAAAGCAGACAGAGTATAGTCAAGGCACAATCACTGATTGGGACCTCTACCGAGTAGCCGGAGATTCTATTCTTCAGCAACGAATTGAAGAGAGCGAGGATCCCGAAGAAGCAGAAGATGATCCCACGGAAATACCGCCAGAGCCATCAACTGACGTCCCTCATGAGGCAAAATCGATGGATCCAGAAGTTGAACCTGATATCGAGCTCGAAATGTTTAGAGCTCTATCACCTAGCCCAGATCTTCGTGATGAACTGTTTAAGTTGATGGACTTGATGCAGCACATGCAATGGCAGCAACAAGCCTACTGGAGATATGCAAAAATAAGAGATGACTCAATGAGGAGTGCCCTCAAGAAGATTTATAATGACCCATTTATTTTTGTGCCTGAGTTTCCAGATTTCATATTTGAACCATGGCTTTCATCATCGAAGAAGGAGCAAGGCGATTCATGCAAGAATAATACTAATGGAGCAAAGGATGAGTCAAATTCGGAAGGATCGGCGAACAAATAAAAAAAGGGGGAGGACTTCAACTTTTATTTCTTTCTTAAGTATCTTAGGATTAGGTCAATTAGGAATTTTTATTTTTTTTTTGCACAATAAAATAAGAGATAGAAAGCATGAATAAAATCTGAACAAGTCTCAAAGGCTAAAGTGTGGCAATAAATATATACATGTCTAGGACTGGATTTTAGAAAGAGCCTGGTACTTAAGCAGTCAATTTGACTCACCTCCTCTTTTCTAATTATCCTACCTGGTGTATAGTATTTATTCACTTTAAACAATGAGGACATTGTTCACTTTAAGTAGGGGGACCGAAAATTTGAATTGATTCCATTCAGAATAAAATGTTCTTTTAATTATGCTTAGGATATATTTTTGTTCAATAAATTGAAATTTTGTTACTTATGCTAAACTTTAGTATTAATAAAGTTCTGTTATGTTAATAATTTATTATGTTAGCTTAATAAAGATGTGAATGTATTTTTAATAAAGCATACAAATTCATACCATAAAATTTTTAGTTCCTTACGAAAAATTAGGCATGCATGAAAGCTTAAGTCTTTATAATTGACTTAGTAATTTCTTGAGGCGAAATCCTAGGAAGCATGGAATAGTGAAAATGATTTAGGCAAACTTTTGTTTGGACCGTTTGAGCCTTTCAAGCCAACCCTGATAAAATTATCCTTTGAAACCCAATTTTGAGACTATATGGCCTAAGTTTATTTGGATCTATGCAATATTTAGCCATCAACTTTCTCTTAATTACTTCTAAAAAATCATCCCAAACACTAGACTCAGTACTATTCAAAGGATCATTTGAAAATAAGTTTGGGGGAGTTGAAAAGAAGTATCAAATGCTCGAAAAATTGTTGTACATGAAGCAAGTGCTCGAGTTTGAGTTTTAAAAAAAACACATGTACTCAAAATGAAATAAGTGATCGAAAGAGCACAAGTTGGGTATCAAGGATGAAAGTTTCGAAGGATCGATATTAAGCTGAGTCTAAGGTTTAAAGCCACAAATTTATCTATCTTTTACCTACCCTTCAGCCCAGCCACGTTACAACCTTATTAAAGACCTATTTATTCAAGATTCCCATGTTACCTACATTAGTGGAGAGAAAGTGCTTTGTTCAACATATGAAGACATTAGTTAAGCTTAATGATTGTAGTTTACTTTTTGAATAAGGAATTAAAATCAATTTGGTAGTGAAGAACATGTCTTTATGAAAGAAACATTTAGTCTAATTTCGCTAGTATGATAATTGTTGGAGGTAATTTTAACGATATGAATGCTTAAGTTGCATAACTATCAAATTTCTTATCTTTGAGCATAAGTATGCCAACATCATAATTTTAAGGAAAGTTGTTCTGAAAGAGTTTTTCAAAGGTGTTTTCGAGAAAATTCTTTTCAAAATTTTGCATTACTCGGGACGAGCAATGAATTAAGTTTGGGGCTGTGGAAACACGAAAATTTATATACTTTTTCATGCCCTTTTTGACCTAAATTCATATGGTTTCAAGTAAATTCTTGTCGGAAAATAATTAAATATTATAAAATAATTAATTTGTGCTAAAAATATGAACATGCTGAATTGTAATTAATTCTATAGTTAATTTTGTTTAATTTTGACTATTTTCGACAGAGTCGCAAAAAGGGAAAAAATTGGCTCGGCAGACACTGCTCAAAGAATAAAACCGAGAAGCGATTTGAAGTGTCAAGGTGACTCTATTTCCAGCCCAAGACGGTCCAATTATAAAGATTTAATCATAATTTAATTAATTTTAATTTATTCCCAATTTAATTTGGGCTAAATAAATTATTTTTAATTAATTATGAAAAAGGGTCCAGTAAAACCGCACTGGTTGAACCGAACCAATTGAACCGGACCAGCCACCAATTGGGCAGCCCAAACCGTCCATAATAAAGGCCCAAATCAGCTTATTTGCTGATTAATTGAATTGCAAAGAAGCCCTTGAAGACTTCTCAAAATCCCATTCAAACCCCTCCTAAATTCATGGGTTTAAAGATTTGTCCAAGCTAATTTTAGCAAAGTTGAATCCATCAACTTTGCCACATAGGATGGCCGGCCAAGAGGGACTCTTTTGCTGCTGATTTTTTGCTATTTTTAGCAGCCCCTAACACCTATAAATACATCCCCTAGCTGCTCATTCAAATTATCCCTCAATTCTCCAACATTCTCTTATTCTCTCTTCTTTTCTCTCAACTTTTCTCCCTTCATTTTCATTCCATTTCCCCTTGTTCTTGTGCCGATTTCCCCTCTTGGAAAAGAGGTGTTTTCCAGCCATTTGAAGCAGCACTTGAAGTGTTCATAAGCCCCTTTGATAGCCGAGGACAACGAAGAACGAAGGAGGAATCAAGCAGATAAGTCACGGAGAGCCACCGGATTTGTTTCTCGTTTCCTATCTCTTTAAATTATTTGTTGTTGTTTTGACGAACATGTTTATGGATATTCATGCTTTTGAAATGTTTAATTTAATCGATTTAGCTTGAATTTAATTCGTGTTGGTTTGATTTCATTTCGCCCTCTTAGATTATTAAAATTATGTTTATGCTGTTAAAGGCCTCGGTGAAATGTTTGATTAAGTAAAATTATGCTAAGTTATCTGGCATTATAATTGTTTAGATAGCTAATGAATTAATTATTTAAACGCATTGAAATTGTAATTAATGGACACAATACTTAATCTGTGCATGTTTAATTCTTCTAAGGTAGCTGAAGATTAAATTAGCATTGTATTTGACAATATGTATGCCTTGCATAACTTGCAGGATTTTTGTGATTAAATTGCTTCACGGTAAAAATACCTTGTTACTTCACATGATCTTTTATATGCTTGTTAGGTTGAATTAATCGTTTGCATCGACATAGGAATATGCGAGAGATTGTTTAATTTAATGAGTATGTATGTGCAATAACATGTTTACTTTTTGCAGTCTGTTTAATCGGTCGAATTGGCATAGAAATATGTACAAGAGATAGATGGATTTTTGATTTGTAAATATGTTCAATAGTTAGCAAATTACCGAGTTGCCATGTTTTAACAAGTATAAACACAAGTTTAATAATTCTAAGGTAAGAAATGTGATTAAACCAACACAATTACGTCGTCTTGATTAAAATTAGTTTTTGAAATCGCACACTTGAACTTTGTTTTATTTTAATTTACTTTGTTTTTCTTTTAGTTTTCAAATAGTTTTCAAAAATCAAATATTTTTCCCTAACCAAAGTGTTCAGAATTATTTCATAAATAATTCTTTTACAGTCCCTGTGGGTACGATAACTCGACATTTACTTGTCACTTTTATTACTTGTTACGATTGTGTACACTTGCACATTTCCACCGTTCCATTGGCCTTGTGTTTTGGTTGTTGGAATGGCCATTTGGTTTGGTTTGTGATTTGGTACTTTGATGATGTTATAAGCTTAATTTATGGCATGTAAATATTAGTTTTATAATGGTTGTTGTTTGACTTACTATACTTGAATTTGGAAGATGAAATTATGGTTAGATTATGCATATAGTATAAGTATAGTGATTTGTTGAGAATTGGTGCTTTGTTATGAAAGGCATATACCATTTGATAATTTTTGGTATGTTTTGGTAAGTAAACTAAATGGCATGTATTGATGCAAATGTGCATATAAGTTGTTGGTCATTTTGACCAAATAGAGTACATGGTTAAACAAGTTTTCATGTTGTCATTTGAGGTGCCTAAGGGCATATTGGTTGTATGTAAATATACCATATGTATGAAGCTAGAGTATGCATGACTTTGGTGCCTTGTTATGGCTTGTATATATGTACATTTTTTGTTGTAGGTACATGCCTTGTTGGGTGAGAAAAATGGCTTGTAAAATGGCCTACTTTCGTCCACACGGGTTGAGACACAGGCGTGTGTCTCAGCCATGTGTGACACACAACCAAGCGACATGGCCTTGTGTCCCTTGTAGCTTTTAAAAGGTTGCAAGTCAGGTTGTTACACTGCCTAGCACATGACCTGACACACGAGCGTGTGGGGTTACTTCGAAGGGTACACGACTTGACACACTGGCGTATGGCTTGGCCGTGTGACCCAAGTCAGTGCATTACACAGGCAGGGACACGAGCTGGGGCACGGTCGTGTGTCCCTACTTCGAATGCCTACATGGCCTGGCCACACAGCTGTGTGGCCCCTACAGTGTTGAAAATTTTCAATGTTTTCTGAAAAATTCTCTAAGTTTTCGATAGTTTCAACTTGTTTCTATCGCGTATTTAGGGCCTTAAGGGCTTGTATAAGGGATAATATGCATGCTTTTGAATTGATTTTAATTTGTTTCTATCGCGTATTTATGTTCGTTTGATTTGAAAACTTTGGTAATGCTCCATAACCCTTTTCCAACAACGGATACGGGTTAAGGGTGTTATAGTTCTAATTATCTTGTACACCAATAGAATGCTTGAAATGTTCTATCTCTCTGTTAAAAGACTCAGTTTATCAATGGTGGAATACATTCATCGCAGTTGTTCCGAAGGAGAGTGTAAATTGGGAATTTTTCCAGACAAAGTTCAGAAAGAAATATGTGAGTCAGAGGTTCCTAGATAAGAAACGCAAAGAGTTTCTTGAATTTGAAGAATGGCCTTACGTCAGTATCTAAGTACGAGAGGGAATTTGTGCAACTCAGTAAGTATTCTAGGGAATGTGTACCAACAAAGGTTGCTATGTGCACTCAGTTTGAAGACGTCCTAGATGAGGATATCAAGCTATTAGTTGGGATTCTTGAGTTAAAAGAATTTTTGATTTTAGTTGATAGAGCACACAAGGCCGAGGAACTTAGCAAAGTGAAGAGAAAAGTCAATTTTGACGCCCGTGATTTGGGAAAAAGACCTATGGCAAAATCATTCTCGTCTCATCGAAGAAATCGAAAGAATTTCATAGTCGTTCATCAGCTTCGGTGGGTTATTCTGGAAGAGATGGAGGAAATCAGCATTCGAGTTCAAAACCTCAGGCTCCATCTGTAGCGAGCATGGGCAGTGTCAAAAACTACATGCCCGAATCTTAGCAATGTAATAGACGACACTTTGGTTAATGCAAACTAAAAGACGGGTCATGTTTTAAATGTGATTCCTATGATCATTATCTTAGAGATTGCCCTGAAAGGTCTGATAAAAAAAAGGCTCAGAACACTTGTTTGAGTAACATAGCTGCGAGAGGGACACCACCCCAGAACACTGGAAATACGGGTAACAGTCGTAGTAGGATGAAAGCTTCTGCTGTGAGATCTAAGGCACGAGCACCAACTAGGGCTTACGTGATTCATGCTCGAGTGGAAGCTTCAGCACATAATGTGATCATCGGTACATTTTCTATCTTTGACTCTAATTTTAATGCTTTGATTGACCCTGGGTCAACATACTCAAATGTATGCACAACTTTAGTGTCAAATAAGAAAATACCTTTTGAGTCTATTGAATTTGTGGTTAAAGTAATGAACCATATAGGTCAATATGTGTTAGTCGATAAAGTCTATAAAAATTGGTTGATTTTGATGTCATTATGGGTATGGACTAGTTAACTCTACATGATGTTTTTGTGAACTGTAGACAAAGCATATTATGTTAAAGTGTCAGAAAGGTGAAAAGCTTCAAATTGAATTTGACAAACTGAATATTGCATCTAATGTTATTTTAGCTTTGTCGGCATAGAAATATGTTAGAAAAGGTTGTAAAGCATATCTCGCTTATATATTTGATTCTTGGGTTTTAGAATTAAAGTTAGAACCAGTTTCGATTGTGTGTGAGTTCACAGATGTATTTCTAGAAGAGTTACCAGGGTTTCCGTCAGTCAAAGAGGTTGAGTTTGCTATTGAGTTAATACCAGGAACATCTCTAATATCAATAGTTCTGTATAGAATGGAACCTACAGAATTAAAAAAGTTGTAAGCACAGTTGCAAGAGTTGAAGGATAGAGGCTTTACTCAGCCTAGTTTTTCTCCTTGGGGTGCTCTTGTGTTGTTTATCATGAAAGAGGACGGGTCTATGTGATTGTGTATCGATTACCGACAGCTCAACAAAGTCACGATCAAGAACAAATATCCTTTGCCACGTATTGATGATTTGTTTGATCAGCTGAAAGGTGTGACAGTGTTTTCAAAGATCGATCTTCATTTTGGTTATTATTAGCTATGGGTTAAAGACTCTGATGTACTGAAAAGAGTTTCTTGTTATGCAATTTGGTTTGACTAATGCACCTGCTGTGTTTATGGACTTGATGAATAGAATATTCAAACCGTATTTAGACAGATTTGTTGTTGTATTCATTGATGACATTCTGATCTATTTACGAGATGAGACAGAGCATGGCCAGCATTTAAGAATTGTTTTACAAACTTTACGTGAAAAACAGTTGTTTACTAAGTTTAGGAAATGTGAGTTCTGGCCCTAAGAAGTTGGATTTTTGGGACATGTGGTATCGGCAGACGGTATTAGAGTTGATTTGACTAAAATTTTAGCTGTAGTGGACTAGAAACCTCTGAGAAATGTGTCGGAAGTTAGAAGTTTTCTGGAATTTGGCTGATATTATAGAATATTTGTTAAAGGATTTTTAGTGATTGCTACGCCATTGTTGAAACTACTACAAAAAGATTTCAAGTTTGAATGGTCTAAGAAGTGTTAGAAAAGTTTTAACCAGCTGAAAGCGTTATTAACCGAGGCACCTGGGTTAGTTCAACCAAAGTTTGGTAAAGAATTTGTGATTTATAGTGATGCTTCATTAAATGAATTAGGTTGTGTTTTGATGCAAGAAGGTAAAGTGATAGCGTATGCTTCTTGATAGTTGAAACCACACAAAAAGAATTATTCGACTCACGATTTAGAGCTTGCATTTATTGTATTTGCTTTAAAGATTTGGCGACACCATTTGTACGGAGAAAAATGTCACATCTTCACGGATCATAAAAGCCTAATGTATCTGATGTCACAGAAAGATTTGAATTTGAGACAGCGTAGATAGCTTGAGTTGTTGAAAGATTATGATTTGACTATCGACTATCATCTGCGAAAGGCTAATGTTGTTGCTGATGCACTGAGTAGAAAATCTCTGTTTGCTTTACGGGCATTGAACACGTGGTTGAGTTAATTGATGATGGTTCAATTTTAGCTGAGTTGAAAGCTAAACCGATGTTTTTGCCACAGATCTGTGAAACACAGAAAAGTGATGCTAAATTGATTGCTAAATAAAACCAGATTAGGTCGACATTTGACTCAGATTTTCATGTTGGTTCAGACGGTAGTTTGTACTTCAAAGATAGAATTTTTGTTTTGAGACACTCTGATCTCATTTAGAAGATTTTGCAGGAAGCTCAAAGTCGTAGCTTATCGATACATCCTGGTAGCAATAAAATGTACAGTGATTTGAAATAGATGTATTAGTGGCCATGTATGAAACAAGAAATTTTTGAATTTGTATCAAAATGCTTAGCATGTCAGCAAGTTAAAACCGAGCATCAGGTACCTTCTAGTTTGTTACAACCAGTGATAATTCCAGAGTGGAAATGGGAATGTGTTACAATGGATTTCATATCGGAATTGCCTTTATCTCCGAGAAAGAAAGATGTTGTACGGGTCATTGTAGATCGTTTGACGGAATCCGCGTATTTCATTCCTCTGTGTACAGATTTTTCACTTGAGAGATTGGCAGAGTTGTATGTTTTTGAGATAGTTTGACTACACGGTGTGACAGTTTCTATTATTTTTTATAGGGATCCACGGTTTATGTCTCGATTCTGGAGCAAGTTACATGAAGATTTGGGAACTCGACTACATTTAGTACAGCATTTCATCGACAAACCGATGGTCATTTTGAGCAAGTAATACAGATAGTCGAAGATATGCTTCGATGTTACATTTTAGAGTTTGAAGGTAACTAGGAGACATTTTTACCGTTGGTTGAATTTGCATACAACAATAGTTATCAGGGGAGTATTAAAATGACATAGTATAAAGCTTTGTATGGTCAAAAGTTATTCGATGTTGATTTGATTTGAGAAATTGAAGAAAAAGTCAAAGTGATATGTAACAATTTGAAAAGTAGCTTTCGATCGACAAAAATCTTACGTAGATTTAAAGAGAAAAGATATAGAATTTGAAGTCGACAATAAGGTATTTCTAAAAGTATCGCCTTGGAAGAAAGTTCTCCAATTTGGTCGAAAAGGAAAGCTTAGCCCGCAATTCATCAGACCGTACGAGATCATTGAGAGGATTGGACCAGTAGCTTGCAGGTTGGTTTTGCCATCAGAATTAATAAAGATTCATAATTTGTTCCATGTATCGATGTTATGACGGTATCGATCACATCCTTCACACGTAATATCCCCAGTTGATGTTGAGATGCAGTCTAATATTACGTACAGTGAAGAACAGATCAGAATTCTAGCTCGGGAAGTTAAAGAATTGAGAAGTAAAAGTATGCCTTTAGTTAAATTTCTCTGGCAATGACACAGAATAGAAAAAGTTACCTGGGAACCAGAAGAAGCTATGAAAGTGCAATACCCGAACCTATTTTCTAGTAAGATTTTCGGGGACGAAAATTCCTTTAGGGGGGAGAGTTGTAACAACTCGTTTTCAGTTAAATCAAAACAGTGGTTTCAGGACCACAAACTCAACGAGTAAATTTTTATTTTATTATTATTTTAATGTCTATAGGGTATTAGTAAGGTCGTATTAAAATTTTGTTAAGAAATTTTGATCTTTGCATGATTAATTAAGTGAAAAGGACTAAGTCGTAAAAAGTGTAAAAGTAGAGTTTCATTAGTTAAAAAGGCCAAATGGCTATTAAACTTTAAAATGAAGGGACTTAGATGGTAATTAGACCATTTTAATAGTTAGTGGATATTCATGGCAAGGTTTTATTGAAACTTTCGTTGTTTTTAAAAGGCAAAATGGTAAAATGGTAAATAAAAACAAAAACAAATAGGCTAAAATCATCATCTTCTTCCCATTTGTCTCTTCTCAATCGATTCTTCAATGAAGAAATAGCTAGGGTTCGGCCAAGCATTGTTTAAATTGCATCATTTTTAATGATTTCTATGTTTTTGAGGTCGTTTTAGCTTAATCTAGCTAGTCTAGGGGTCAATTTGTAAAACTGTTAAAGATTGAGGGTTATGCCATGAATGCTTTTCAATGGTTCTTGATGTTTTATGGTAGATTATGAGTCCTTGTTGATAAACTAACAAGTTTTGTAAAGTGATTTTTCATGAAATTTGCAATTTGGGATTGACTTGTAAAAATGATAAAAATTCATGTTAAATTTATGAAATGATGGTTGGGTTGATATAAGTCCCTAATAAATTTGGTTAGCTTGAATGGGGGATTAAAATGTTTAGATTTCAATTTATAAGCTTAAGGACTAAATTGTGAAAAGTTAAAATGTTAGGGGCAAAATAGTAATTTTGCATAAACATGAAATGTGGACTGAATTGAATACCAGAAGTATTAAATGGATTGAAATTGTCTATTTAGATCAAGATAGACCACGTACAGACTTAGATCGAGGCAAAGCTAAAGCTTCAGAGTAGTTCGATTTAACCTTCACGCCCCTAGTTGTTGAGGTAAGTTCGTATGAACGGTTGTTATATTCATGTTATTTAAATGTATATTATTAAGTTTATTATAATGTGACTTGGGCGATGTATTAATAATTCAATGCAATGGCGGTTATTGAGTCCCAGTTGAATCTTAGGAATTTTTAGGATACAAATGACATGTCATTAGGATTTTCATGTTTTGGGTGTTGGTCTTGAATGTCCTACCGATGGCTGAGGTCCTGCATTTGTTGCGGATACTCCACAACTCGTGTGAGCAACATCGTGTAGCTTACATTCTGACCCACAACTCGTGTGAGCAGGATCATTTCACAGCTCGTGTGAGCAATGATGTAAAGGAAAGGTTACGGTTATATGTTTAAGCACACTTCGTGTGAGCTTTCCCGAGTATCCGATGATATTCTAAAAGGTTCAACGGGCAAGAAAATGGATTGAAATGGTAAGTTTCCAAATGGAATTTTGCATATGCTCATGGAAAGGATGAATGAATCAAATGATGTATTTTCATATGGACATGACTTATCATATGGATAATTCAAATGAGTTATGTATAAATACTCTAACATGTGTATTGATGATGTAACATCCGGGATTTAGGGGTTATGCGTTCGTGTATAATTCATGAGCTAGTAGGCTTTGGGTGTGTTTGGATGTGTTTTAAGGGTTTTGAGAACTCTAGGATGTAGGGGAATGCCTTAAGAAATTATTGGATTGTAGGTTCTTAAAGGGGAGCTAAGGGAGTAAGGCCTTAAAGGAATAAGTGGTGGAGTTTAGGACACAAGAAGTCAAGCAGAAAAAGTGGCAAGGGACGCCACCTAGGGTGCTATGGAGTTTGCGTCAAAGGGAGCTTCAGGAGGGAGGAGGTTCGAGCTGCAGAGGTTGCACTTTGGGGTTCCTTTTTCCGTCAAGGAGGAGGAGCAGTTGGACGGCTTGTGGACTTTGAAAAGATGAGGATAAGACTTAGTCAATTCTTTTAAAATTCGACTAGGGAGAAGTGATAAAGGTTGACTCATCCAAATTCTTTTGAATGGGTAGCATGGAGAGAAAATAGGAGAGAAATTTGGGATGTGATAAGAGAAGATGTAGTGGCTGAATGTGGGGCTCTTTGTGATGGTATATTCGGTCATGTAAGGGGGTAAGTGCCGAATTTTAGTTGTGAGAGTGTCCATCTCCTTGCCGAAATTTAGAACCATTTGTGCATTTATTTTCTTTCTTCTTTCACATCTTTTTCTTTAATTTATCCTTGCTTAAATCGAAATCTCTCTTAAACTTGCCATTGCCGAATTCTCCTAAGCCTCTCCTATTCTTCTTTTCTTTAACTCCACACCTATTCTTGAGATAGCCGAATATTCAATCACTATTTGGAAGGCTTAGCCGAACCTGGTAGGTATTCATTCTCCCATCTACTTTTTGAACCATAGCCGAATCTCAAAGGAGCCTTATTCTCTTTTCTTTGCCGCAAGTCTTAAAAGCCAAAACCTTGGATCTATTTCTATTCATGGCCGAATATTCTAATCATTAAACCCTCTCCACTTTTGTGTTTTCTCTCTTCATCATTAAAGTGCCGAAACCCTTCTCTTTGGGATCTAGAAGCCGATTCTCTGAGGGTGCTTTGATAGTGGTAAGTATTTTCTGCCTTAAGCAATTGGTTTGGGTTCTCTTTCTATTGATGTGCCGAAATCATGTAGTTAGGCCTTAGGATTGGCCGAATGTTCTTTAAGCCATGTTATGTGTGTCTGTTGAAGGTAGCCAACGGTAAGGAGCCTTAAAGGATTCTTTCGGGATACGATTCATCAAGGTAAGTGATATGTGGTATTCGGCCAAGGGCCATTTTCTTAGATTATTGTTTCTAGCCGATTCTAACAGTTGACTAGTAGGGGTTTCGACAACTTCAGGACAAGTGGTGGTTCCCGGGATTCAGGTAAGCAAGGTAGGTGGTGGTGATATTCGGCCATAGGCCATATTGGTTTTGGGTGTTAGCCGATTCTAATTATGGTCTTTTAAGGCAGATCGACAGTGGTTAAGAAGAGCTTTCGGGATTTTGATCCATTCGGTAAGGATGTTAAGTGTAGGTTCTATTCGTTAAGATCACGTATATTGATGATTAACCGTTTGATTCTGATTAAGTATTGTTGATGGAGGCGAATACCAGTCAAGAAGGACAAGGGGTAACTCCTATCCCTAAGTTTAAGAAGAGATCAGTCTCTGCAGTGCGGGATTGGCCACCGGGGTGTGGGCCAGCATCAGAGCAGGAGCGTAGGCAGATAGCGGTAGTTTCGCTTAGTCATAGCATCGGGATTGAGAGCGTAGTACTTCAAGTTATCAGCTGTGTGATTAACCCACCGTTTTCCGGGTATATGTTATATATACATGTGTTATGTATGTGCTAATAAGTGCAGTGGCAGTTATGAAATTGATACCCTTAAGGGGTATTATGATAACCAGGTCAGTGTTAATTATTGACGAGACTGTGAATATGCCTATGAAAATGTGATTGAATGCCTGGATAACATGTACATGCATCATTTATCATGGAACTATTGTACGTTGCATGTGCATGGGGTGGGAAATGCATATGAAAGAAGGACAGGGTGTACTTTATGTACGTAGTTTAGTGACGGCTACGAGCCTCACGTGGATTGATGAGTGGCTCTGTGCCTCATCGTGGTTGGTATAGGCTTTGTGCCATATCGTGGTTGGTGATGGCTATGTGCCACATCGTGGTTTTGATGTTAGCTACGAGCTACATCGTGGATTGGCGCTGATTGAGGTCGTGTTGTGGATTATTTGTGATTTAGTTCACGTGGACGGCATAAATTGCCAAATCAGTGTGTAGAGGTTGGAGGGTGATTTAGTAATCCCCTGGTGTGTGGTGGCTGGATACGGGGGTGTGTAGAGGATGGACCCTAGGTTGGGTTGGGTGCATTTTGCATAAACCTGTGTGGTATGTGGACTGGTGTGGTAATAGGCCAAGCCCAATATGTGATGTGGATAAATTGCATTTTTATATGATATGTGGTGTGGTAATGGGCCAAGCCCAATAAGTGAAAGCATGTGGATTAATTGCCTTATTATCTGATATGTGGTTTAGTGTGGTTGTGGGCTAAGCCCATGCAGGTGATACATGATGCTTGGACCGGGTTGGAGCGGGTACAAAGGTGGCCATGCAGAAGATGTTTTATTTAAATCATGCACTTTATATTTTCAGTATTTTTGAATAATCATTTATTGTAATAAGGGCCCCTTATAGTATTTGTTATTATTTTTATTATGGATTGACGATTAAATTACTATTTGGAAATGAGTTTATGATTTAGCAACTTACATCTTAAAAATAAATATACTAAAGTTTTAAATCGGAGAATTTGTAACAACTTAATTTGTAATATCCCGGGTTAGGGGCTATTTTGTTGTTGCATGTTATTGCATGTGTTTAGTGTGCTGTGTTGCTATTTCGGTATTTTAGGGGCTTAGTTGTAGGCTAGGTGTATGTCTGAGTGAATGGGAAAATTTTGGTTTCTGGGTGTTAAGTGAAGGGAGCTGAGGAAGCTGGGGTTTAAGAATTTTAATTGATGTTTTATTGCACAAAAGAGGAGCTAGCTTAGTGGCAAGCATGCGTTACATGGGGAGCTTGGTGTGGCGTCATCTACATGGAGTGGAGGTCCAGTGTTCGAGCTGCAGAGTCCCCATTTTGGCTTCTTTTTGGGACGGCATGGAGGAGAGGTAGAAGGCTAGTGAAATTCTACTTGGACTTGGTCTTCACTTTCAAATGTAAGGTGGAGAGCAAATTGTGGAGGAGGACTTGGTCCACTCAGTTGAAATGAGTGGTGGTGAGTGTGTTTGGGGAGTGTGGCCGAATTTGTGGGGTGTTGGAGTGGGGGAAGTGGACGGCATAGTGGGGTGAGGTGCTAGCCGAAATGCATTTTTGCATTTTTGGCATTTTGGGTGCAATTTCGGTCTTTGGAATATCAAGCAAGAAAGCCTCTTCTTTGGTCTTTGGTTAGCCGAATGTTCTAAGGGTTTTTATTTTGTCTTTTGAATACCGATTTCCTAGTGAACTCCTCTCATTTTGTTCTTCATCTTTTGAAACCGAAAGACCAAATTTTCAAAGGTGTGTCGAAATTCTTTGTTCTCTTGAGTAGGGTGAAGCCGAATGTCCCTTACACTTTTCTCTTCTTTTTCTTTTGTGTAAATCGAAGCTAGCCTCTCTTCTCAACTTTCTTTTCTTGTTTTTGAAACCTTGTAAACCGAAACCCCCATTCTCTCAAATACCATTCATCTTTTCTTTTTCTTCAAATCAGAAGTACCTTTTATCTCTTTGTTCTATTTTGTTACTTGGCCGAATATCAACACTATTCTTTTGCATTTTGTTTACTCTTCTCTTCAACTCTGACCGAAAATCGTGATTGGTATAAATCACCTTGGCCGAATCTTTGATTCTTCTTTTGGCACAAGTCCTGGCCGAATCGCTTGTGGTTCTCTTCTTGTGTTGGGTGGCCGAATATAGAGTGTTGGGTTTCTTGCTTCAACCGTTTGGAGATTGGTAAGCCTTGGCCGAATGGTCATCTAGTTTCTTTCTTTTTCTTAATCGATTTAAGTTGTTTAAGAATCGTATATGACAACTATTGATGAGTGTTATCTCTTATGTTGGAACCGATTGCATTATAGGACAACGGGGACTTTGAAGCAGACAAGTGGAGCTTTCTACCTTGGTTTAACCATTTGATAAGTGGTGGTAAGAAGATTATTTGTTAGTCTATTCTTTTGGATTTCAATAAGATAGGGATTCAAGTGGATTAACTGTTCATCTTTTTATGGTGTAGCCGATTGCTAAAGGAGAATCATTGTTTGATTCGGATTTGGTAGGAAACCAAATCATCTTAAAAGGTAAGGGTTCGATATTAACCCCCTTTGGTTAATTGTTGATGGCCGAATGTTATAGATGCCTAACCCCTATGTGTTGGCCGAGTGTAGGAGCTAGTAATCGAGGGACTTAGATCGTTTTTGTTGGGATTCTAGACTCGTATTTACCAGGTGTGTAACTAACACACTTCTGTTTAGTAATATGATTGATAATCTGTGTGATAATTAATGAAACAGTGATGATTGATATGATACCCTAATGGGTATGACTTTGGACTCGGGTAAGTCAGTATTATTATTATTGTTATGAGTTTACTGATGATCTATATGATACCATGGCTATGGATACATGTGACATGGGATATGAGGTTAGACATATTAGCATGATATGCATGACTTGTATGATATGCATGGTTACATGAGTATGGTATGTTGGTGGGTGATATGAGTGGAGGGAGCAGTGATATTCTGTGCTGACGAGCACCAGTGTTTTGGTAACACACTTTGTGACTTTGGGTCACCAGAGGTTTGGCACCTCCAGAGGTTTGGCACCTCATTGCGACTCGTCCCTGTGGTTTGACACCACCGTGGGTTGGCCCCACTTGAGATATGGGATCGTCTGCTAGTGATTTGGTATCACACGATGGGTTGGCCCCATCACTCGATTATTGTGACTACGGTCACCAGTGGTTTGGTACCACATTTGTGTCTTTGGGACACCAGAGGTTGGGCACCTCATTGCGACTTGTCCCTGTGGTTTGACACCACCGTGGGTTGGCCCCACTTGAGACATGGGATCGTCTGCTAGTGATTGGGTATCACACGATGGGTTGGCCCCATCATTGGATTTGTGACTTCGGTCACCAGTGCTTTGGTAGCACAAATGTGTCTTTGGGACACCAGTGGTTTGGCACCACATTGACGGATATTGTGTCTTTGGGACACCAGTGTTTTGGTAACACATTGTGACTATATGTCACCAGTGGTTTGGCACCACCAGTGGTTTGGTACCACACGGGGTAGAAAAGGAGATACGGATGGTTAGGATCGGGTTGCATTAATTATGTTGCTATGTATGATGTGTGTTAGTATGTTGTTTCCTCGGGAGCGGGATTTATACACTGAGTCATACGACTCACCCTCTCCTTTGACATTTCAGGTGACTCGTAGACGCGGACACGGAACCGGGATGGACTCGGGGTGCACATGCCATGCTTAAATAAAAGTTTTGCTCAGACTATTCAATTTGGGTACTTTAGCTTATTTACTTTTATTTGGGATTTAACTTGGATTTGTAAAAGGCCTTTAATTTATGTTTTATGATGGTTATGTTTTAATTAGATTTTAACATGTTTAACAAAATAATTTGGTAAGAATTTTATTAAAATTTGGGAAGACAATGATTTTAAAATCATATCGCAATGTGTTTTAAACTATACCATCGGGTATCTCACTATGTTTTGTTATAAAGTAAACTCAAATGATTTTCAAATCAAACTCGATTTTCTACTAAGTCAAAAATGTTTTAAGTAGCTCTAAGAAACTATTGGAATTATGAAATGAAATCAACTCGCTTTTAATTACACATAATGGCTAAGTTTTCAAAATTTCTGGGTTTCAAGTACACCATCCGATTTCAAGCAAGTTTACTCAAATTTACTTCAAATACACTATGTTTTCACTCAGCTTTTAAACGAAAAATCTAACCTCTCAAAAACGTTTTTCCCCGTAACATACCAGATTCGGACGTGGTGTCTTGTCCGGGTTTGGGGTGTTACAATTATGGTATCAGAGCCAGGTTCAAAGGCTCGGCTGTGGGCCTGAGGCCCAAAATGTTTTTAAAAGTCTGTTTTAGGTGTTTTGTTTTGAAAGTATGGTTTGAAAGGCATGGCACCGAGTCACCGGCACCGGTTCGCCCAGGTAAGTACCCCGTACTATTGCTTGTGATTTGGTTGGATGTGATATGATTTGATGAATAGCAATAGTATATTACTTTAGGGATTGAAACTGATAGGATTCTGTGAACTCGCGAGAACAAATCCTCTTTAAATATTCATAAGACTTGCTTTTAAACAAGTGGAATAAATACTGATGCATAAAATTCTTTAATCAGATACGTAGAAAGTTTAGTCATGAGCACTCGAGGCGGACGTGGTCGTAATACTCGTGGTAGAGGTAGGGGTAGGATGACAGTTTCTGAGCCCGTAGGATCGGGTCAGGGTTCAGAAAATGAGATACCGGTTCCGCCACCAGCTAGAGGTGGTGAGTTCCAAGATCAGACCGGGGATGACGCAGTGTCATAGGCGATGCTGCGAGTGTTAGAAAGAGTAGCTGGAGTTGGTGGTGGCGCGGAAGTTAGGAAATCTGTTCCTGAGCGACTCCGGGCAAACAGGGCCGAATTCTTCCGAGGTGTTTCTGGTGTTGCTCCCAGCACTGCTGAATATTGGCTGGAGGCAACTGAGCGGATCATGGATGATCTGGACTTAACTGCTGAAGAGAAGCTGAAGGGCATCGTATCGCTTCTTCGGGATGAGTCATATCAGTGGTGGCTTACGATTCGGGACAGTGTGGCAGCAGAGGATCTGACATGGGATTATTTCAGGGCTGCATATCAAAAGAAGTACATCGGAGCTAGTTATATTGACTCCCAGCGGAAGGCATTTCTGAGGCTTGTTCAGGGGAGTAAATCTGTTTCTGAATACGAGGCTGAGTTCCTGAAGCTGAGTAGGTATGCCAGGGGTATTGTGGCCACTGAGCATGAGAGGTGTGTTCGTTTCGAGGATGGTCTGCGAGACGAGTTGAGACTGCTGATTGCTCCGCAGCAGGAGCGCGAGTTTGCTATCTTAGTTGAGAAGGCTAAGGTAGCTGAGGGTATTAAAGAGTCGGTGAGGCAGGGCATGGACAGAAATAGGCATAAGAGGAGTTTCGGATCTTCTGGGTCATCGGGTAATCCGCAGAAGAGGGCTAGACCGAGTGGGCCGAATCAGCCTGCCAGGTTTGTTGCTGCTAGACAGGGACCGCCGCAGTGCAATCAGTGTGGAAAATCTCATTGGGGTGGTTGCTGGACTGGAGGAAAAGGTTGCTTTGAGTGTGGTTCTCTAGAACACCGTGTGAGGGACTGTCCGCGTAGGTTGGCCAGGATTCAGTCCGAGAGTCAGGGCCGTAATCAGTTCAGAGGTAATGGACCGCCACCGCAGAGGGGTCGTGGTAATGGCAGGGGTGGTAATGGTTCTGGTCGGGGCCGTGGAGCACCGGGCAGAGGTGTGGGTAGTTCTGAGGCCAGACAGCCTGGATTAGTGTATGCTGCGAGGCGCCGAGAGGAGGGCGACGCACCGGACGTCATAACCGGTACGTTTTTGATTTTCGGTTCTCCTTATACTGCTTTGATTGATGTGGGTTCAACGCACTCTTATGTTGCCAGTAGTATAGTAGAGACCATGGATCTAGACTCTGAGATATCTTCTAGGCAGATGACTGTGATTAGCCCTCTAGGTCACTCTGTAGTAGTAGATAAACTGTTTAGAGAGGTACCCCTAGAACTCCAAGGGGTAGGGTTTGCTGTTGATCTGATGGAACTGCCGTTTGGGGAGTTTGATCTGATTCTTGGGATGGATTGGTTGGTCAAGTACCAGGCGAGGTTGGATTGCGCGGCCAAGCGCATGGTTCTTAAAACGGTTGAGGGTGATGAGGTGGCTATGATAGGTAATAGGAGAGATTACTTATCCAATGTGGTATCTGCTCTGAAAGCGCAGAAGATGGTCAGGAAGGGCTGTGAAGCGTATGTGGTTCATGTGTATGCCTTGGAGGCTAAGGAGTCTGCTGTAGAGAAGGTTCGTACTATTAAGGAATTTGCTGATGTGTTTCCTGATGAGCTTCCGGGTTTGCCGCCAAATCGAGAGGTAGAGTTTGGGATAGATCTGTTACCCGGGACTGCGCCAGTGTCTATTGCTCCGTATAGGATGGCACCAAAAGAATTGGTGGAGCTTAAGGCTCAGATCCAGGAGTTATTGGATCGAGGTTTCATCAGGCCAAGTGTTTCTCCGTGGGGTGCGCCGGTACTCTTTGTTAAGAAGAAAGATGGCACAATGCGGATGTGTATAGACTACCGCCAGTTGAACAAGCTGACGATTAAAAACAAGTATCCGTTGCCACGGATAGATGACTTGTTTGATCAGCTGAAGGGTGCTGCGGTATTTTCGAAGATTGACTTGAGGTCTGGGTATCACCAGTTAAAGGTTAAGGAGGCTGATATCCATAAAACAGCGTTTCGGACTCGGTATGGGCACTACGAATTTCTGGTAATGCCGTTCGGGTTGACTAACGCACCGGCAGCGTTTATGGATATGATGAATAGGGTGTTTCAGCAGTACCTGGATCAGTTCGTCGTGGTTTTCATAGACGACATCTTAGTGTACTCAAGGACAGAAGTAGAGCACGATGCGCACTTGAGGGTTGTGCTGCAGATTTTGAGGGAAAAGCAACTCTATGCTAAGTTCAGTAAGTGCGAGTTCTGGCTTAGAGAAGTGACGTTCTTGGGTCATGTAGTGTCGGTTGAGGGGATTCGAGTAGATCCTCGTAAGATTGAGGCAGTTTTGGATTGGAAGCCGCCTAGGTCAGTGGCTGAGATTCGGAGTTTTCTGGGTTTGGCCGGATACTACCGAAGGTTTGTTGAGGGTTTCTCGTTGATAGCAGCGCCGATGACCAGGTTGCTGAGGAAAGAAGTTCCGTTTGTATGGACTGAGAAACAGCAGGAAAGCTTCGATAAGTTAAAGAAGATTTTGACTGAGGCTCCGGTTTTGATTCAACCTGAGGCTGGTAAGGAATACACAGTCTACTGCGACGCATCACATACGGGCTTAGGTTGTGTGCTGATGCAAGAAGGTAAGGTTGTGGCTTACGCTTCTCGACAGCTGAGGCCACATGAGGTCAACTATCCGACGCACGATTTGGAGCTAGCAGCTGTAGTCTTCGCTTTAAAGATTTGGAGGCACTACTTGTATGGAGAAAGATCGATAGTCTACACAGATCACAAGAGTCTAAAGTATCTTCTGACTCAGAAGGATTTAAATTTGAGGCAGCGCAGATGGGTTGGGTTGCTGAAAGATTACGACTGTTCGATTGAGTATCATCCGGGCAAGGCTAACGTGGTGGCTGACGCGTTGAGCCGCAAGGTTGTTTCGGACTTAAGAGCTTTGTTTGCCCACTTGAGTTTGTATGACGACGGGAGTATTCTGGCAGAGCTGCAGGTTAAGCCTACTTGGGTTGAGCAGATCAGAGAGAAACAGTTATTGGATGAGGTTTTGAGTGTGCGAAGGTTACAAGTGCAGAATGGTGCTTTGGAGGGTTACAGCTTGTCTAGTGATGAGGTGTTGTGTTTTCAAGGTAAGGCTTGTATGCCTAAAGATGTTGAGGTGAGGCAGAAGATTCTTCAGGACGCACATAGCAGTCCTTATGCTATGCATCCTGGAGGTAGCAAGATGTATAGGGATCTTAGAGAGCAGTTTTGGTGGCCTGGCTTGAAGAAAGAGGTGACAGAGTTCGTGAGTAAGTGTCTGACTTGTCAGCAGGTCAAGGCTGAACATCAGTTGCCGTCAGGTTTGCTTCAACCTGTGAAGATTCCTCAGTGGAAGTGGGAAAGGATAACCATGGATTTCGTCAGTGGGTTACCGCTTACGCCAAGCAAGAAGGATTCAGTTTGGGTAGTGGTGGATCGTCTTACTAAATCAGCTCACTTTATTCCGGTGAGGGTTGACTACTCACTTCAGAAGCTAGCGAAGCTGTATGTGTCAGAGATAGTGAGGTTGCATGGCGTGCCAGTTTCGATAATCTCGGATAGGGATCCTAGATTTACGTCAAGGTTCTGGAAAGCGTTGCATCAGGCACTGGGTACTCGTTTGGATTTCAGCACGGCTTTTCACCCGCAGTCTGACGGTCAATCAGAAAGGGTTATTCAGATCTTGGAAGATATGCTGAGAGGTTGTGTCCTGGATTTCAGAGGTAGTTGGGCGGAGTTTCTACCATTAGCTGAGTTTGCCTACAACAACAGTTACCAAGCGAGCATCAAGATGGCACCGTATGAGGCGTTGTATGGTAGGAAGTGTCGCTCACCTACGTGTTGGACGGAGTTAGGTGAACGTCAGTTGTTGGGACCCGAGTTGGTTGCTGAGACAGAAGACAAGGTTAAGTTGATTCAGGCTCGATTAAAGGAAGCTTCGGACCGGTAGAAGTCTTATGCCGATCTTAAGCGAAGAGATATAGAGTTTGCTGTGGGGGATCGAGTGTTTCTGAAGGTCTCGCCTTGGAAGAAGGTGTTGAGGTTCGGGAAGAAAGGCAAGCTAAGTCCGAGGTTTATTGGGCCGTATAAGGTACTGAGACGAGTGGGACCAGTAGCGTATCAGCTTGAGTTGCCAGCAGAGCTTAGTCAGATTCATGACGTCTTTCACGTTTCGATGCTTCGGCGTTATCGTTCAGATCCGTCACATGTGGTAGCAGTGGAGGAGATCGAGGTAGATCCGGACTTGACCATGGAAGAAGAACCTGTGCAGATTCTTGATCGGGATGTGAAGGTTCTGCGTAGGAAGTCTGTGCCTTTGGTTAAGGTACTTTGGCGGAATCATGGCGTAGAAGAAGCTACGTGGGAACCCGAGGATATGATGAGACAGCAATACCCGCAACTCTTTTGATCAGGTAATTTCGAGGCCGAAATTATTTTAAGGGGGTAGAACTATAATATCCCGGGTTAGGGGCTATTTTGTTGTTGCATGTTATTGCATGTGTTTAGTGTGCTGTATTGCTATTTCGGTATTTTAGGGGCTTAGTTGTAGGCTAGGTGTATGTCTGAGTGAATGGGAAAATTTTGGTTTCTGGGTGTTAAGTGAAGGGAGCTGAGGAAGCTGGGGTTTAAGAATTTTAATTGATGTTTTATTGCACAAAAGAGGAGCTAGCTTAGTGGCAAGCATGCGTTACATGGGGAGCTTGGTGTGGCGTCATCTACATGGAGTGGAGGTCCAGTGTTCGAGCTGCAGAGTCCCCATTTTGGCTTCTTTTTGGGACGGCATGGAGGAGAGGTAGAAGGCTAGTGAAATTCTACTTGGACTTGGTCTTCACTTTCAAATGTAAGGTGGAGAGCAAATTGTGGAGGAGGACTTGGTCCACTCAGTTGAAATGAGTGGTGGTGAGTGTGTTTGGGGAGTGTGGCCGAATTTGTGGGGTGTTGGAGTGGGGGAAGTGGACGGCATAGTGGGGTGAGGTGCTAGCCGAAATGCATTTTTGCATTTTTGGCATTTTGGGTGCAATTTCGGTCTTTGGAATATCAAGCAAGAAAGCCTCTTCTTTGGTCTTTGGTTAGCCGAATGTTCTAAGGGTTTTTATTTTGTCTTTTGAATACCGATTTCCTAGTGAACTCCTCTCATTTTGTTCTTCATCTTTTGAAACCGAAAGACCAAATTTTCAAAGGTGTGCCGAAATTCTTTGTTCTCTTGAGTAGGGTGAAGCCGAATGTCCCTTACACTTTTCTCTTCTTTTTCTTTTGTGTAAATCGAAGCTAGCCTCTCCTCTTCTCAACTTTCTTTTCTTGTTTTTGAAACCTTGTAAACCGAAACCCCCATTCTCTCAAATACCATTCATCTTTTCTTTTTCTTCAAATCAGAAGTACCTTTTATCTCTTTGTTCTATTTTGTTACTTGGCCGAATATCAACACTATTCTTTTGCATTTTGTTTACTCTTCTCTTCAACTCTGACCGAAAATCGTGATTGGTATAAATCACCTTGGCCGAATCTTTGATTCTTCTTTTGGCACAAGTCCTGGCCGAATCGCTTGTGGTTCTCTTCTTGTGTTGGGTGGCCGAATATAGAGTGTTGGGTTTCTTGCTTCAATCGTTTGGAGATTGGTAAGCCTTGGCCGAATGGTCATCTAGTTTCTTTCTTTTTCTTAATCGATTTAAGTTGTTTAAGAATCGTATATGACAACTATTGATGAGTGTTATCTCTTATGTTGGAACCGATTGCATTATAGGACAACGGGGACTTTGAAGCAGACAAGTGGAGCTTTCTACCTTGGTTTAACCATTTGATAAGTGGTGGTAAGAAGATTATTTGTTAGTCTATTCTTTTGGATTTCAATAAGATAGGGATTCAAGTGGATTAACTGTTCATCTTTTTATGGTGTAGCCGATTGCTAAAGGAGAATCATTGTTTGATTCGGATTTGGTAGGAAACCAAATCATCTTAAAAGGTAAGGGTTCGATATTAACCCCCTTTGGTTAATTGTTGATGGCCGAATGTTATAGATGCCTAACCCCTATGTGTTGGCCGAGTGTAGGAGCTAGTAATCGAGGGACTTAGATCGTTTTCGTTAGGATTCTAGACTCGTATTTACCAGGTGTGTAGCTAACACACTTCTGTTTAGTAATATGATTGATAACCTGTGTGATAATTAATGAAACAGTGATGATTGATATGATACCCTAATGGGTATGACTTTGGACTCGGGTAAGTCAGTATTATTATTATTGTTATGAGTTTACTGATGATCTATATGATACCATGGCTATGGATACATGTGACATGGGATATGAGGTTAGACATATTAGCATGATACGCATTACTTGTATGATATGCATGGTTACATGAGTATGGTATGTTGGTGGGTGATATGAGTGGAGGGAGCAGTGATATTCTGTGCTGACGAGCACCAGTGTTTTGGTAACACACTTTGTGACTTTGGGTCACCAGAGGTTTGGCACCTCCAGAGGTTTGGCACCTCATTGCGACTCGTCCCTGTGGTTTGACACCACCGTGGGTTGGCCCCACTTGAGATATGGGATCGTCTGCTAGTGATTTGGTATCACACGATGGGTTGGCCCCATCACTCGATTATTGTGACTACGGTCACCAGTGGTTTGGTACCACATTTGTGTCTTTGGGACACCAGAGGTTGGGCACCTCATTGCGACTTGTCCCTGTGGTTTGACACCACCGTGGGTTGGCCCCACTTGAGACATGGGATCGTCTGCTAGTGATTGGGTATCACACGATGGGTTGGCCCCATCATTGGATTTGTGACTTCGGTCACCAGTGCTTTGGTAGCACAAATGTGTCTTTGGGACACCAGTGGTTTGGCACCACATTGACGGATATTGTGTCTTTGGGACACCAGTGTTTTGGTAACACATTGTGACTATATGTCACCAGTGGTTTGGCACCACCAGTGGTTTGGTACCACACGGGGTAGAAAAGGAGATACGGATGGTTAGGATCGGGTTGCATTAATTATGTTGCTATGTATGATGTGTGTTAGTATGTTGTTTCCTCGGGAGCGGGATTTATACACTGAGTCATACGACTCACCCTCTCCTTTGACATTTCAGGTGACTCGTAGACGCGGACACGGAACCGGGATGGACTCGGGGTGCACATGCCATGCTTAAATAAAAGTTTTGCTCAGACTATTCAATTTGGGTACTTTAGCTTATTTACTTTTATTTGGGATTTAAATTGGATTTGTAAAAGGCCTTTAATTTATGTTTTATGATGGTTATGTTTTAATTAGATTTTAACATGTTTAACAAAATAATTTGGTAAGAATTTTATTAAAATTTGGGAAGACAATGATTTTAAAATCATATCGCAATGTGTTTTAAACTATACCATCGGGTATCTCACTATGTTTTGTTATAAAGTAAACTCAAATGATTTTCAAATCAAACTCGATTTTCTACTAAGTCAAAAATGTTTTAAGTAGCTCTAAGAAACTATTGGAATTATGAAATGAAATCAACTCTCTTTTAATTACACATAATGGCTAAGTTTTCAAAATTTCTGGGTTTCAAGTACACCATCCGATTTCAAGCAAGTTTACTCAAATTTACTTCAAATACACTATGTTTTCACTCAGCTTTTAAACGAAAAATCTAACCTCTCAAAAACGTTTTTCCCCGTAACATACCAGATTCGGACGTGGTGTCTTGTCCGGGTTTGGGGTGTTACATAATTTTTCTTAAAGTTTTAAATACACAATGTTTTATTAAAGACAACAAATTTTTATGTTTTTACTTTTAAGTCAAAATCTTTTCAAACGTTTTCCGCAGTGGCATTCTAAATTCGGCCATGATGTATGGGTCGGGTTTGGGGTGTTGCAGATGATGTAACACCCCTAACCCGTATCCGTCGCTGGAATAGGATTGCGGATCATTACCGTATAAATGGAACATTAAATCATTCATTTCATACATCGTTGCAAACATAATCTAATTACATTCAATCACATACATAACGTCCCTTAATCGACCCCTCGAGGCCCTAGAAATACATTAGAAACAATTTGGGACTAAATTGGAAACAATTGGAATGTTCAAGAAAAAGTTAGAAAAATTGGACTGCAGGGGTCACACGGCCATGTGGCCAGGACATGTAACAATCGAAATAGGGACACATGGTCATGTCTCAACCCGTGTCCTCGCCCGTTTAACTCTCTGAGTTGGGTCACACGGCCAAGCCACATGCCTGTGTGCTAGGCTGTCTAATAGCCTGACTTGCATGCATTAAAACCTACAGGGGACACACAGCCATGTCACTTGGCCGTGGGTTACACACGACTGAGTCACATGCCCGTGTCTCAGGCCGTGTGGACATGAAATTGTCCAAAATCAAGCCATTTCGATCACCAAATTAAACATGTACCTAAAAGCATTTTATGCACATAATCAAAGCATCCAAACCTTACCAAAACATGCATGAAATGACCAATTCAATAGACCAAATCCATTTAGCCAATATGCCAAACAAGGCACCTTAAATGCATTCATTCAAATCTTACCTAAACATGTATACATTACCACATTTCAATCGTGCACATAAAGTCCAATACCTTTTCAAAACATACCCTGTCTTGACCATATTAAAACTAATCCATCACTTACCATATTGGCCATTGAAACATGCATCAAACCATTGCTACATTAACAAATACTAATATGGCATCAAAAGTACCAAGATGACACAAACTAACCAACATCACATGGTGCCAAAACAATTTATACATGCCAAAATCATCAACCAACATTCAACTAACATTAAACACAAGTCCACCTATACATGCCATTATAACCTTGGCCAAAACATCAAAAACTACTGATACAATCGTTGGATAGTGTGATAGATCTTTGACAAGCTTCCAAATCATTCGATCTTCCGATTATTTATAAAACATAGGAAAGAAAACAACATAAGCACATAATGCTTAGTAAGTTCGTTAAACATGAACATAACTTACCATTTCAATACAAAACATTAAGATTAAGTACAACATAATCCAACCACAAGCTTTGCACAAGCCTAAGCATCATCAACAACACATGTTAGTGCATTCAAACATAATTCACTTGAATTAACATAAGGTAAGCAATTATACATTAACATACTTCATTTGAACTCATCATTTTCATGAACATAAGTACACTTCCATTAAAGATTACCATTTCAATCCTTTTCATATGTAACATCCTAAATTAGGGGTTGTTTGTAATTTAATTAATTTCCCATATGTGTGCTTGTAGAATTAAATACTATGATCATTTGGCATGTTTTAGGGTCTAGAAATAACCCTGAGCTAGGCCTGACTTAGAACTAAAATTTCCTTCTAAGTGTTTTAAAAAAGGGAGCTAGGTGAGTTAGGGGTTAAGTAAAATTTCGGGTGAAGCTTAGCACAAAGAACTCATTGGCAAAGTGGCTTCCATGCGCCACTTAGGAGTTGGAGGTGAAGATGGGCGCAGGTTCGAATGGCTGGAGCAGTGTTTTGCGTTTTATTTTTATATATGCGGTGATGGGCTTAAGTAGGAAGGCTTTAAAATTAAATGATGGGGTTTTATGACATGAAAGTCAATTGGGAAGAGTGGCATGGGGCGTTTAAGAGGGCTGCGACAGTTTGCCTCCACCAGGTCCTGTGTTCGAAGCAAATATACAGCAGCAGTTGGTTTTATTTTTTTATGCAAGCTGGCGTTAGGGGAGGGGTAGTAGTGGCGTGATTTTAGACTCTCAAGGTGATAAGGATAAACACTGTTTTTCCCTTTAATTTTCGGCTGGAAGTGTGGTGATGTTGTTATATTATATTTTTGTTATTTTTTTTTTTTTTTGAAGAGGTGATAAAGGTAAGGATAGGAGATAAATGTTATTTTTGAGTGATAATTAAAAGCTGGAAATTATCACAAAAAGAGGGTGAGAGTTGGCCGAATGAAGGACTCATTGGGGCCATCCACATTCGGTTTTATCACCTAGAAAGAGGGGCTGAAATTCATAAAATTCTTCTCTTTTCTCTTCTTGCTGCTGCCGAATTCTCCCTAGCCTCTCTTGCCAAAATTCTTCCAAAAGTTCTCTTCTTCTCCTGCTTCTTTTTAGCCGAACCTACCCCCTCTTTTAGAGAAAATTTCAGCCCTTCCATCTTGTGATTAGCCGAATCTCCCTTAGAGTAAGGTGCTGTTCTTTTCTTTTCATTGAAGGTAGCCGAACCCCCTCACAACACTAAGAGGTGCTGACTTGTGGTATTAAGGGCCTATATAATTATCAAGGTAAGAGGCGATACCCTCTTTTAGGTTCAAAGATTATGGCCGAATGGCCTATGACTCTTATTAATGTGGTTAAACCGATTGTAGGGAAGCCATAGTCGATTAAAGGAAGCTTTCGGGATTTGTTTTCCTAAGGTAAGGTGGTAAGTAACATTTGGCCATAGGCCTTGATTATGTGTTAGTGTGCAAGCCAATTTTAACAAGTGTTTTTGGTAGGGATTTCAACAGGACAAGTGACAATTCGAGATTTCGGTGAGTTTGGTAAGTGGTTAAGCACATTCGGCCAAAGGCCATATTTTTGGTACATCGTATCCTTTGGGATTATTTGGATTGGCTGAATAGGCCAAAATCCCTAACCCTGTTGTTGGCTGATTATAGGGTCAAGGATCTAGCGTCGTAGATCGGATCTTCGGGATCTAGGAATTTCGGTAGAAACAGGTGTGTACATACACACTCTATAACTAATAACTGTGCTAAATGCATTGTGTATGCTAAACTGGTTTGATGTAGATTTGGATTTAATACCATAAGGGTATAAGCAAGGATTCAGGTAAGTCCTTGTTGTTATGAGCTCTCTTATAATGATTTTGGGAAGCATGACATATTTGGTATATGTGCTATATAATATATGGCTAATGATAAATCTGTTGGATGTTGTTAATAAACATATTGGCATGATACCTGTTAAATGCATATCATTGATTGATGTGGGATTAAACGAGTGGAGGGGGAAGTGATATTCGTGTCGACGGACACCAGTGGTTTGGTACCACATTTCGTGACTTCAGTCACCAGAGGTTTGGCACCTCATAGCGTCTCGTCCCCGTGGCTTAGCACCACAGTGGGTTGGCCCCACAGATGACATTATGGGATTGAAGCCAGTGATTTGGTATCACACGTGGGTTGGCCCCACAACACATGATTTGTGACTTCGAGTCACCAGTGGTTTGGCACCACCAGTGGTTTGGCACCACAATATTGATGGATATCGTGACTTTAAGTCACCAGTGGTTTGGCACCACCAGTGGTTTGGTACCACACGGGGTAGAGAAAGGTGTTTGGATGGCTAGGTTGGGTGCATATTGAACCTTGTGCATGTTAAATTTAGTTATGATTTGTGTATGATGTTGCGCTAAACCGGGGGAAGGGCTACACATTGAGTCTTGGTGACTCACCTTCTCCTTTAATATTTTTCAGGTGACTCGTAGATCGCGGATGAGGAGCCGGATGGACTCGAGGTGGCCATGCAGTGAAAATATGGATTAAATGGATTTTGAATTATTTTATTTTATTTTATTTTGGTTTTATTTGTTCAGTTGTAATAAGGCCTCCTAAGATTATTTTTATTACTTTACATGTTTGGATAATTTGTCTAAATCACTTAGTGACTTTAAAATGATTACATAAATTTTCTTAAATTCAAACGTAAGATGTTTTTCTGTGCCATCGGGTACATCTGAAATCGGTAACAATCTGACTTAATATATTTTTAAACGAACTAAGTATTGTTTGCTTCACACACCTCAAGGGTTTTTAACAAGACAATTGAAAATGAAATGTTTTGACAAAACTTAAATCGGCTTAAAGGAATTTTACAAAATGTTTTCCTCTGTAACATACCAAATTCGGTCATAATGTTTGGGTCGGGTTTGGGGTGTTACATCATAAATGCATGATTTAGTTCATTTGAACATTCATGATTTAGTTCATTTGAACACTTACCGTTCCTTTCCTTTTCATGCCCGTTGAACCATTTAAAATATCATCGGATACTCGGGAAAGCTCACACAATGTGTGCTAAACATATAATCGTAACCTTCCCTTTACATCATTACTCACACGAGCTGTGAAATGAGCCTACTCACACGAGCTGTGGTTCAGAATGTAAGCTACACGATGTTGCTCACACGAGTTGTGGAGTATCCGTAACAAATGCAGGACCTCAGCCATCGGTAGGACATTC
Source organism: Gossypium australe (assembly GCA_005393395.2). NCBI lineage: Eukaryota > Viridiplantae > Streptophyta > Magnoliopsida > Malvales > Malvaceae > Gossypium > Gossypium australe. The sequence continues at coordinate 51,658,338 of CM016614.1, forward strand.
AAGACCAACACCCGAAATATGAAAATCCTAATAACATGTCATTTGTATCCTACAAATTCCTAAGATCCAACCGGGACTCGATAACCATCATTGCATTGAATTATTCAGACATCGATCAAGTTACATTATAATAAACTTAATAATATACATTTAAATAACATGAATATAACAACAGTTCATACGACTTACCTCAACAACTAAGGGCGTGAAGGTTAAATCAAACTACTCAGAAGTTTTATCCTTGCCTTGATCTAATTCTGTACGTGGTCTATCTTGATCTAAATAGACAATTTGTATTTTTATAATTCATTTGTTGGGAAATGTGTCCATATTGTAGTAAACATGTAACTATTTTCTATTTATTTGAATGATAAATAAATAAATAAAGTTAATTTCACATTTCACTATTATGTCTTTTATATTTTGCATGCATAGAAAAATTGTGATAAGCAAATATTAGCTCATTGATTTCTAAAGTTCAAACTGAAGATAAGTAGCATTGTAAAGAATGCTTACATTGCGGGAAAGACAACTTACTTCAATAGATAATCTAAATGAGTCCGTAAACCTGTAAAAGAATCAAAGTAAACATTTGATTCAAATACTGAGAAAGATTATTATGTCGTCTACAATTCCAATTTAGGAGATGCCTAGTCTTGGCTATCGAAGTAGTTGACTCCAAGAGTAGAGATATGAATGTATTCATTGGTAGAATGATACATTGGACTAGACCCAAGATGAATTGATTCTGAATCTATTTGTGAATTAATCCACTTGTGATGATCATGGTGTGATTTACCTAAATCCTGAGTTAGTCACTGACCATGCGTATGCAACTCATGTGCTTTGATACAGATAGAGGCTTATACTCTAAAAATGATCGAGCCCATAGCCGATATGTTGGGAACATGAATTGTGTATGGCATGACTTTACAAGTAACAGTGGAATTCATAGCTCAATTAAAGAGTTAATGATATCCTCTCATTGGCATTGTGTGGATTGATAAATATGGAACGTGGCCATAGGTTGCTTGTTCTCGAATGAGCAATTTATCGTAGTTATTTGTTGACAGTGATCATATTAATCATTAAGAAGACATAATGGTGACAATGAGCTAAAATAGAATTGTACTGAGTGAACGGATTTAACTCAAAGGAATCTAGAATATCATATGAGGGTAATGCACACATGACGAGGTCATTAGACAAAGTAGTTTGATGAATTGCTTTCATAAAGAATATACAATAAGGAGTTTTCAATCATGGTACTTCTTGTGGACTGACTCCATGATTAAGTAACTGTGAATTATCGGAACAATGCTTCAAGACATAATTGCAATCACTAGAGCCTAATAGTATATGTCTAATTGGTCCCTTCGCTAGCTCAACAAAAGCTCGATCGGACTGCATTTGAAGCAGAAGAAAGTTCTATGGCTTTGGGAATAATTTAATTGAGTAAATTTATTCGATGTGGAATTAAATTAGATGGTCGTAAGAATTATTCAACTAGAGAATTTGATTAAAGAATTTTCTTGAAGAAATTAATTTGGAAAATCTAAGTGATTTTTAGAAAAATTAATTTTTATCAAGTAAAATTAAATTAATCAAATTAATTAAAATTAATATGATATTTTTAGAAGTTAATTTTCAAGTCAGACAATTAGCCTAATGGGTAATTGAACTTGAAAGTTGAACCTGAAATCGTAAATTGGGCCCGAAAGCCCAAAATCGATACCAAGACCCAACAACTGGTCGAACTGGGCCCGGTATGTGAAATCGGGCTGACAGTCCAACTGGTGGCTAGACTGGATCGGTCAGTTCGTCATTGACTCGGACCAAATTGGCAGTAACCGAACTAGCTCCTGCATCACTGGACACGATAGTGCCGATGGCAGCGACGGCAGCGTCCCTATGGCTAGTCATCGTGGTTAAGCAGTGAAAGGGTTACACTCATACTAGGACTCTACCAGAGAATTTGATTTCAGATTAATTATTCAAAAAATAATATTATTTTAATAGTTTAATATTTAATTTAATACTTATCTTAATAGTATTTTATTAATTTAATATTAAAGTGATTATCATAATATTAAATTTAATTTAATGTTTATCTACAAGATAAACATTCTATTATTTAAATAAGATTTATTATTAAATTTAATAAATTTAATATTAAATTGATTAAATTTAATCATAGTTGAACTCTCTAAACTCTCCCTATATAAAGAGAGTATTGGGTCATTATGTACAGACATTTGAGTTCAAGAGAAAGTTGTAAAGAGAAATTTCTCTGAAGAGATTATTCCAGAAAATTTCTAGAGATATTTTTATTATTTACAACTTGACCCAAAAGTTTAGAGAAATTTCAAAATTAACACACTGGTAATATTTGTGAAAAAATTTCTGATTCGAAGCGATCCCACACTCGACAAACGTGAGCTTGAGGATAACAGTGAAGACTAATCGGTTGAAGCGCTCATCCTAGACGAATCGAAAAGGTACAATTTTGATTAAGTGTTTATTACTTTAGATATCACAACCAATATCTTGTTTTGGAAAAATTTTAAAACTCTGATTTTTCTCTAAATTTATTTTCCACTGCGTTTTCCAAACCTGTTGTACAAACTAAAACACCCTTGGCAGTATTTTGGCCCTTGTCAAACCAGTGTCGTGACACTGGATATGGGTGTCGCGACATTGAACATCAAATGAGACTCCTGACAGCTCGAAGTTGGGTGTCGCGGCACTTGTCTTCCTTAACCTGAAACGATGTCCTGCACACTTAATTAGCTCTTAGTCCTACCCTCAACTCGAATTGGCCTAACAGGTCATCGAAGCACCAAAACTTGCATAAAAACGCTTATTTTACTAAATTTAAACATAAAGTACTAAATTAAGAAACTAATCAAAATAGTACGAAATTACTCTAAAATAAGCTCATTAAGTGCCAGAAAGAACCTAATTTTCCATAACGAATTGTGGCAGATCAGGAATGGAGCATAAGACTATTACATTTTAGGACTATTTTAATTATCATTTTTATTATTTTTATTTGCATAGATATCTCTTCAAGAAATTAATTAAGACTAGAATTATCTTGCAGGGTAAGTAAAAAGCCCACGTTTTTGTTTTAGGATTTATTATTATCTTTTAGGTTATTATTATATAGGTGTGAGAGGGGTAACATTACAACCACCGAAAACTTTGTTATTTTTAATTTTGTAACAGCCCGATTTTGGAACAGTGGTTTCGGGACCACAAATCCAATGTTGAGAAATTTATTTTATTTATATTTTGTATGGTCTACAATTTCACGGAATGATTTTGTGAAAATCTCATTGGAAAATTTTGACGTTTAGGCACTCAATTTAGTCAAAAGGACTAAATTGTAAAAAGTGCAAAAGTTGAGTTCTACATGTTAGAGGTGTCCAATTGTTATGAAATTTTAAATAGGAGGTCCTTAAATGATAATTAGGACATTGGTTAAGTTGGTGGACAAAAATGGACATGGATAGGTATGTTTCAAAAGATTTTTTAAGGGGCATTTTGGTAATTTAGTGAATTAAATTATTTAAAAACAAAATTTAAATGTCAAATTTGTCCATCTTCAAGATTAGGCCGAATTTAACATGTGGGAAGCCATGGATAGGGTTTTCAAGCTTTCCAAGCTTCATGGTAAGTCCATTCTAGCCCCGTTTTTCATGTTCTTTACGTTTTTGGAGTCCCAGTAACTTGATTTAGCTTATTCTAGCAATAATTTAACCTAGGGTTCATATTTGGAAAAATACCCATAGGTGAAATGTATTTACTTTGATGTTTTATGGTAGAATATGAAGCTTATAATTATGTTAAACAACTTTTACTAAGCGATTTTAAGTGAAAATGAGTAAAACGACATAATCGACAAAAATACCTAATGTACATAAGTGCATGTTAGAGCAAGAATTTGATGTTGCCATAGAAGGGAAAATGATTAGCATGTTATAAAACATAAGAATAAGGGATGAAGTTTAATTTTCGAGCCTAGGGGCAAAATCATAATTATGCAAAAGTTTAGGGGCAAAGTTGTAATTTTTTCAAAGTTTGAGTTAGAGACTGTTTTGAGTAGCACATTAATTAAATAAGTGAAATGTGATGTCTTAGACCTCGAAAAATGAGATTTGGACCTAGAACGGGAGGAAAATCGAAAATCGGGAAAGTTGGTAAAATGATCGTTTTGGTATCGAGGTAAGTTCATATGTTTAATAAGCATTTAATTATGCATATTTGAATGATAAATTGATATTTTGGCCATAAATACTATAGTATTGAGGTTCAGATATAATGAATAATGTTCGATAATAATTCGATATTGGAAAGAGAACTTGTATAATTTATATGTTAGACCATATTTTGTATTATGGATTTGTATGATAACAAGAAAGTATTGACTAGCATAGTTTGATGAGAATAAGTTAAGTTGATGATATGATGAGATTTAGAATGTAAGTATGTAAGTTGAGTAGCATTTTATTATTATGCAATTATTGTTATTAGTAATGTTATTATTGAGTTATGCGACTAACCTTGAGAATTTGAGCAAGTATGTTTCAGCTATGACTTGACAAGGCATTGATATCTTAAAGTCCATGGCTATACCATGGCAATTAAGGAAGAATTGACGGAAAAGTCCATGTTCATAACATGGCATTTAAGGCGGAATTGACGGTTAAGGATACCATGTAAGACCATGTCAAGACATGGCATTGGTAAGGCAAGGATCCCGTGTAAGACCATGTCAAGACATGGCATCGGTATTAATTAAGGACTACATGTAAGACCACATCAAGATGTGGCATTAGCACTAAGACAAGGATACCATGTAAGACCATGTTTGGAACATGGCATTTGGTAAGATAAGGATATCATGTAAGACCATGCCAAGGCGTGGCATTGATAAGTTCTATAAGGCAAGGGAATCATGTAAGACCATGTTAAGACATGGCATTGATGAGTTACTATAAGGCAAAGGTCCCATGTAAGACCATGCCAAGGCATGGCATTGGTGAGTTCATAAGGCAAGGATACCATATAAGACCCTATTAAGACATGGCAATGGTAAGTTCAAAAAGGAAAAGGTTCCCGAGTAGTCCAAAGAGTAAGTCAAAGAAATGACAAGGTGAGAACATGAAGAAAGAGTACAGGTATGAGTACAGGTATGCATTTAAGGCTTATTTAATATTGAGATTGTAAGTAATTGAGATTATCAAGTATTAAGTAAGTGATGAGTTTTCAGTTATGCTTGTGACACTTTATGACATGATTGGCAATATGCCTATATTATGAAAGAGTACTCATGTGTTAAGTGAGAATGTTGCAGGTATGTAATGTAACATCCTAAAAATTAGAATATTATCTTATTATTTGTGTTGGTTTGGGTATGAATTTTGTGTGTTTAGCATAGTCTTGTGAAGGCTTGATTTTATTTATGAAGCTAGAATAATTCTTAGTATTGTATATTTAGTGAAGTGGATTAGGTGAACCTGTCACTTAATTTAAGTGTTAAATTCTAGCACATGAGGAGTTAGTGGCAAGGTGGTTAAGATGCATGAAGGGTTGCTTGAGGGAAGAGGTTCGAATAGCATGGGTTGCATTTGGAAGACTTTATTTTTATGTATCCTAGCATTAAGTGTCGGCCAAGTTCTAATTATGGTAGGTTGGACTTTCAATTTTTATGACAAGTTGAATAGAAAATTAGGAAAGCTTGAACTTTGGGAAAGGAATCCTATGGATTAAGGAAGGATAGGGGACATAAGGCTTGGTTTAAGGTAAGGTTTTTGGAAGCTTTTTAATGGCTATTAGTCCATGAATTTGGACGGTTTTGGGGCTTAGGGGGGAGTGGCCGAATTTTGGTTTTGTTGGTAGCTAGTTGGTGCAAAAAAAATTTCTTTTGGATGGTCATATTCGGCTAGTTAGGAATGCTTTCATTTCTTGTTTTGAGCTATATCAAAAATCCCTTTGAACCTTATCAATTCTTCTCTCTAGTGCACCAAAGTGAACCATAGCCAAATGCCCTTAGGCGTTGTTGATTTTTTTTCCTCTTAGGCATTTGGCCGAAACTCATTTGGAACCTCCCTCTCATCTTTTAATTCTTTGTAACCGAAAAGAACCTCTTTTGTTCTCATCTTTCTATTCTTTTCTTCTCGTATTTGTTAACACTTACAAATCTTCTTTTACTTTCTTTTGGCCGAACCTCTTTCTTCCCCAAATTCTCTTTTCTTTTCTTCCATTGTTGCTTAAGTCGAATCCTCCCTCTCTTATTTTTATTTTCTTTGCTACTCATGTACTTCATTTCTTTTTAGCCACAAATCAATTGCATTCTTCTTTTCAAAACCATAGCCGAAACTTCCCATTTCCTTTTTGATTTGTCTTGGCCGAACATCATCAAGGATAGGTCTTCATTTGGTTTTCTTCAATCGATTTTTGAAGATAGGTAAGTGTTCATGGCTGTATTTCCTTTATTTCTTTTCCCTTTTCTATGTCGTTTTCTTGAGGGCAAAGGCTGAAGTTTTGGGCATTTGTTTACAAGGTTCTAACTATTATTAGGAACCGATTATTCTTATAGGCTCTTTGGGACTTTGGAAGCATTTGATCTAAGCATTATTTCTCTAGCAATCAAAGTTGGTAAGTCAAGTGGTAAGGATTCATGTCGATTCATTATTCTTTTTGTGGTTGAAAAGCCAAAGGCTATTAGGATTAAGGTGTGATGTTGGCCGAATGGTTTTGCTTATAGTTTGTGGTTTGGCCGAATGTAGGACAAGGTGATCTAGTACGGCAGATCGAGTCTTCGGATTTTAGTACTTGCGTTAGTGACAGGTGTGTACCTTACACACTTTATAACTCGGTTTATGTATATATTATAAATAACTAATCATGTTATTAAAGTGGAAAACTATGAGATTTTGATATGATACCTTGATGGGTATGAGCAAGGATTCGGGTAAGTCCGTTTCGATATGATGTTGTTATATGATATCATGATCTACGATATATATATATATATATATGTTATATGTTCATATCTAGTATGTTGGCATGATTTATATTCGTAATACATTGGTTTGGGTGATATGAGTGGAGGGGGAAGGATTTGATATCCGTGTCTTTGGGACACCAGAGGTTTGGCACCTCCAGTGGTTTGGTACCACAATTATTTCGTGTCTTTGGGACACCAGAGGTTTGGCACCTCATAGCGACTCGTCCCAGTGGCTTAGTACCACTGTGGGTTGGCCCCACTTTTGATGTATTGGGATCGTCGCCAGTGATTTGGTATCACACGTGGGTTGGCCCCACAACTTGATTATTCGTGACTTTGGGTCACCAGTGATTTGGCATCACATTATTGGATATCGTGACTTTGGGTCACCAGTGGTTTGGCACCACCAGTGGTTTGGTACCACACGGGGTAGAAAAGGAGTTATGGATGGCTAGGTTGGGTGCATTATATATATATATTGCTTGGTTATAAATTGTGTAAGTATGTTGCATCAACCGGGGGAAGGATTTATGCACTGAGTCTTGGTGACTCACCTTCTCCCTTATCTTTTCAGGTGATTCGTAAAATCGCGGATGAGGAGCCAGATGAACTCGAGGAGGCCATGCAAATAAAATTCAGTTTTACATGAACTTCGATTTGGGTATTTTATTTAATTTGGTTTTCGTCTTTATTTGGATTTGTAATAAGGCCTCTTTAATTATGTTTTGGATTATTTATATGCTTGGGATTTGTTTTAAACATGGCTAAATAAATATCATGGATGATTTAATAATTGAGCCCAAAGTTTTCTAAACTATAAAAAAGACGCAACGATTTTCAAAATCTTACCATCCGGTAATATAAATTGTTTGATAGTAAAATTTCAACTTAAGTGTTTTCGACTTCTTAAATGATTTCCAAATTAAAGTTTCTACATTAAAATGCAAACGGTTTTCAAAGTAATAATTCGGATTTTTCTTAAAATGGCATAAATGTTTTCTAACCTATGGTTTGACAACTAAGCCTTAAAGTTTATTTATGGAATATCAAAGTAAATTATCAATTTTTAACTTATTACATCTGATTTCTTCAAACCTAGAGGAATAAGTAGTTTTTCATTAAAATTTATTCGTTAGCTCGTTTTTCTTCAAAACGTTTTCCTCTATGGCATGCCGGATTCGGTCATGGCGCATTGACCGAGTTTGGGGTGTTACATGTAAGCAAGCTATTAAGTAAGGTGCCCTTTGTATTCTGAGCCTTTTGTAAGGTTACCGATGAGTTCACAGGGAAAATCGATTAAGTGAAATTATGTGTGGCTTGTAGTGATAAGTGTAGGTATATGCATGTGTAACGTACGAGCAATATGCTCGATATGTAATCAGAAATTGGAAAGACTGTTATAGGTAAGTAATGAATACAACTAAAGTGAGTGAGAGCAAAAATTTACAAATAAAACTGTTTTGGACAGCAGCAGTTATGTGATTTTGAAATATCATCAAAAATAGTAGAAATTGAATTTTAAGTTGGATGAGATATTGATTTAAATCTTATTGAGTCTATTTTCATATAAAAGAAATAAAGCAAACAAAGGATTTGTGTAATTTGAGATATTTAAATTTTTGTGAGACTGGTTCAAAATGACTACGTAATCCCCTATTCTGTCTTGTAAAAATCATTAAAAATTCTACAAAAATAATTATGTGATATAATTTATATTCCTGAAATTATGAATGAGCCTAGTTTCAAACAAACTAAACAATAAGGTCATCTGAATTATGTACGAGGAGATAATTGATTTGCAGTGAAGAGAGGTCAGAATAGTCGAACAGTGAAACAGGGGAAATTTTAATGAATAAACTGTACTAATTGGCAAGACCAAAAATTCTAGAAATTTTATGGTATGAAGATATGTGAGTTTAGTTTCAGGGAAAATTAGTGGTTTGTAATTTGGAGTTCTTTAGTTCAAGAAATAAATAATTTAGTGACAGCGATTCAAGTAGATAGATTAATGTGAACATGAGTAATAAGGTATAAACATGTGATTTAATGATTGTATCAATTAGAGAACTTGTTGTGAGGATTTGTCTCGTTGAGGCTTTGGTAAGGCTACAAATGAGTAAGTTGAGAAAGTAAGAACTTAGCATTACTTATGCAAGTTATGACTGCTTAGTAGTAAGCTAAATTCATTGCTAATGCTTATTATTTTTACATGTGAACTTACTAAGCTTTATAAGCTTACCCCCTTTTCTTTCCCGTGTTTCAAAGTCCTATTAAATAAGCTCGGGCTGAAGGTCGTCGGAGATCGCTTCACACTATCAAGCTATCTATGGATATCTTTATTTATAAATGATTTAATTTATGGCATGTATAGGGGCTTGACTAAGTCATTTTGTATATGTGTTAATTAATTTGATTAAACGTATTGCTTCATAACGGTAATAAAGATTATTCTGTATTTAGCCACGAGTTGTGCCTCATATTGGCCATGGAGTTATAATGCTTGTGTATGCATGTGTTTGTTAAAGTTTAAATTATGAGTGAAATTTTGTGCCTCGGGATTTGGTAAAATGTATTGTTAAGTTTGGTAATGCCTCGTACCCGGTTCTGGCGTAATATACGGGTAAGGGGTGTTACAAATTTAGGTTGCTTCTTTTTTTATTTTCCAATAAAATTCCCATTAAAGTATTTTCTTTTCTTGATCTTCAATTTAAGAGCACTTAGATTTAAAGTAGCTTTAGGCCAATAATTAATCTTGTGTTTGAATTGTGAGACTTTGAAATTGCACTTATATTTTTCACTTTGATATTCTTTAACTCTCCAATTTAAGAGATAGCTTTAGTCGTCTCACGGCTTCATCTTAGCACCAAATCGAGAAGGGCACCCCTCAATTTAGCGTTGGATAACATACTGTTAAGGTTGTTGATTTGAGTTGATATAACAACCCATTTTTCATTGGTACCAGAAATGATTGTTCCAAAACACAATATACCGATGATTGATTTAGTAAATATTAATTATTAATATTTATGAGTTAACTTTAGATTTATATTGGGTTTTGGTCTGATAATTTTATTAGACATCTAGTAATTAAAGTACAAGGACAAAATCATAAAATCTGTAAAAGTGTACCGAAAATGATGGTTCCGGAACACCGTATAACAATGATCAATTCAGTAAATATTAATTATTAACATTTATTAGACGGTTAGTAATTAAAGTATAAGGACTAAATCATAAAAATTATAAAAGTTAATTGCGATTGAAATTTGTTAGTTAAAAGATTTAAGTAATGATTGCTTAGGGGTCTACATGGAAATTAAGCCATTTTTGTATGGCATGGACTGTAACATCCTCAAGGTACAATAGGTGGTATAGTAGCATGTTGAGTCAACAATATTAGAGAATTTTTGGAAATAAATTTATTAGAAATATCAGTGTGATAGTGTGGAATTTAGTTGGAACTAGTAGAGGGTTCGGGTGTTTTTGAAATGAGAAAAGTTAACTTGGAGTATTGACTAATTGTAAGAAAATGAAAAGTAGTGGGGAAAAAGAGTGAAAATTAAAAGTTAAGTTAGAAACATAGGATTTGATGGAAAATAATGAAGGAAAATGAAGAAACTTTACTGAATAAAATGTGAATCATTCATGAAAATTGTAAAGATGATAAAGGTCAAAATGGTAATTTATAAAACAAGATATTAATGAATAATGATTGGGCCAAAGTGTAAAGATGAGAGGATAAAGGAATAGGTAGAAAACTAACCATTTTTAAGTAAAAATCATGGGATATTTTTAATGAAGTGTGTAGAAGAAAGAAGAAAAGGTTATGAGAAGTTATCATCTTTTGAAGGAAGCTTCACGTCACTTCCTATCATCTTCTACTGCACTTTTGTTTTTATTCTATTCAAGTATTTTTTTGAATCCTCCAAGCTTATTTCTTCAATTTTTTTTCATATTTTCTTAACCAAATTGATAGGAGAGCTTAGTAGTGACCTTAGTTTCATAAAAAGAGAGTCAAGATTTGCTTAAGATGAGAGAAAAATTTAGGGCTAAATTATTACATCAAGAAATCAAGGTAAAAGATGGAAAATTTCATGGTATGCATGTTAATTTTATTAGTTGTGCATAAATATATTATATATTTATGGTATTAACAAGTAAATATTATATGTTTATCATGGAAATGGAGAAAGAGAGAAGAAAGGCGAGGACCAAATTGAAGACAAAGGAAAAGGTGTAGCCAAAGAGTGTAGAAAGAATAAAACTCTTCAATCAAGCCTTGGATGTAAGTACTACAAGGATTTAATTCCATTTTTTTAGATATCTATTATAGAAACTATTAATTAAATGTTTAAATCTTAGATTTATGTGTAGTAGTAATTTAAAGGACTAAATTATAAAGATGATAAACTATGGTATAAAAACGTGAATGAGAATAAAGTGATAAATCAAATTATGTGTACTGAGATTATTGTGTGTGTGTGTGTGGTAAAGATGTTAAATTAAATGGAAGTTATATGTGAAATTACAAGATCAAAGACTAAATTGAAATTTTGCTTAATTGGTATCGAGCCCAAGTCGATGGGTGTTAATTATTAGGATACTGATGAGATGCCATTAAGGAATATATTGTGCGCTTATTATTTATTCGCTTTGGTGGTGTTCAGTTATTCGCTATGACACTGTTCAATTCTTTTTCGTATATCCTAATTATTCTAATCATTCTACTTTGGACATTATAAATGAAAAGTGAATTGGTAAGTATAATTTAATTGAGTGTGATTAACATTATAGAGATTTACTTATATTAATTACAATATAATATGTAGGCTTATGATTAAATTCTTGAAGTACTTACTAAGTTATTTTTAGCTTAACGCGTAGGTTGAAGTTGGAAAGATAATTTAGAAGTGGTCTAAGAACTACTTGTCCCATCACATCCCTAAATTGAAGAGGGTATGGTTTATATTTTGTTTATAGAATGGCATGAACTGAGGTAAAACAAGTTTGTTTCAAGTAATAGGGACTAAAATCTAAGTATGTAAACTTTACTTATTTTGGTATTATATGAAGAACTATAGTGATAATTACAATAAATCATTAAGAATCTAAATGTATGCATGCATAACTAGAACTGTGGTTGATTGGGACTATTTTGAATTGGTCTTAAATGTTAAAATGATTTGGAAACAGTGTAGGGGGTTTTTAGAAAATTTTCCAAGTTTTTTGCCCAAAAACTTACCCAAGGTATCGAACCTAAGGGTAAGGTATCGATACCTGGAACTTGATTTTGAAAATTTTCAAAACAGAGTACATTTTTGGTATCGATATTGGGGACAAGGTATCGATACCTTCACCAAAATTTTGAAATTTTGGAGTTCCAGAGGCCAATTTTGGTATCGATACTTATTAGGGTTATAGACACCTTGTATAAAGTATCGATGCCTTTTGTTTTAGTACCGATACCTGCCCCTTAATTTGGCTAAAAATAATTTCTAATTCATTTTTAAACATAAATGCTTAATCATTATTAACCCCAAACATGTTACATGATAATAATTAAGTTATCACTATCAGTATTGTTTAAATTTACCTATTTTATAGCCAAGACTGCTTTGGCACCAAATGTAATATTCCTATTTCGGGTTCCGAGGGTCGAATCAGGTATAGGGGTGTTACATAGACGGTTAGTGCATAATTCTTTAGTAAAATAAAGGTTAATTTTAAGTTAATGGTTACGTTAAATATATTAAAAACAAAAGAAAGGTCATCATCCACTTATTCTTCTTCTTCAACCGTGAACACCAAAGAAGAACTTGAGAAAACATTGTTTTGATTCAAGCTTATTCCACGCTTGCATGTAAGTCACATTTTATTCTATTTTTCATAAATTTTATGTTTTTTACATCGTTTTGATTCAAGCTTATTCCACCCTTGCATGTAAGTAACATTTGATTCTGTTTTTCGTAAATTTTATGTTTTTGAGATTGTTGTAGCTTAATCTAGCTAACCTGAGGGCTAAATTGTAAAACTATCAAAGATTTCAAAAGTTTCCATTGTTGCTATTTAAGCTTTTTGGATGTTAAATGGTAGGATTTGAATTTTAGATATGGAACAAGACTATTTTGTAAAGTGAAATTTGTTAGTTTTGAGTTTAGGGACTAAAATGAAAATATTTTGAAATTGACATGAAATTTCTATAAATATAGGTGCTTAAGAGCTATATAGGGATGAGATTGAAATTAGATTGAAAAGTGAGGCTTAAATGTGAAAGATATGCTTGTTTTAGTGTAACACCCCAAACCCAGCCCATACGTTTCGACCAGATCTGGCATGTTACGGGTTTGATGTTGAAAACTTAGTTCCTTATCGGTTTTGGAAATCGTAAGTTAATTAGACAATATTTGAATAAATAAGTGACATTTTAAAATAAAACCTTTGTATTATTATTATTAAGTATAATAAAACCTTTGACACAAATTCATAAGTTGCAAAACATTAAAAACTACTTAGGTGAATATAAACTATGGGGCCTTATTACATAAATATTCCCAAAATTAAAAACTTGAAGAAAAACCGAAAATAATCTATACAATTAAAATTTGATGGCCCCTCGAGTCCGTCTTGGCTCCCATGTCCACGATCTACTGCTCATCTGCAAAGTTAAGGAAAAATAATAGGGTGAGTCACCAAGACTCAGTGTGTAAATCCTGAAGACACATCAAAGGCTTGGCCCACAAACACATTATGAGCCCTGGCCCATACATAAAGGCATCAATCATAAATACATGAAATAATGAATGATGAATAGCCCAACCCATCCTATAAATCCATCCTCTACACACCAACCCATACCAACCATACACCTTGGGGATTTCTACAATCAACCCGCCAACTGCTACACACCATATCTACAGCTGTGCTGCCTGTCTTAAAGACCAATCACTGTGTGACCTATGTGGCAAAGCCACCGATCGCCATGCGACCTTAATAACACATCGTAGCATTTCAATAGCTGAGCTGCCTGTCATAAAGACCGATCACTATGTTACGTATGTGGCAAAGCCACCGATAGCTATACGACCTTCTTCCCCTTTATCATATCAATCCCATCCCATGCATACATACATGCAAAATCAAACAATGGATTACCTAAGAGGTTTCAGTTTATCGCATACATCGATACACATAGAGATTTCTATGATTACGTACCTGACATCCTTTGCCTACCCTTTCTGGGTAATACGACTGTTCACACAGCCTATTTTCCGGCTCTTAGCCCACAACACATATATACACATACAAATTTAATAGTGTGTTAGAGATCTACACACCTGATTACCGTTAGTACGAGACCCTCTAAGTCGACGCTATCCGTAGCCAACACCATCGCTATCTGCCTAAGATGTTGTTCAGAAGCCGGTAACGAAACATTAGGTTAAGGCACAACTAACGAAAAGAAAACGATTGATCATCTTAAGGAGAATTGAAATCCTTACCTTGAAATCCCGAAAAGTGATCTGAGATTCAAGGACTAGTGTTTCTGGCTTTTAGATCTAAGAGATCTACTTCAATTCCCGATGTCGCCCATCAAGAAAATACATAAAACCATTAAACCATTAGCTTTTCGGCTTTGTCTTCCAAAAACCGAAAGATATCTTAAGGAATAACAAGAGTCAACACTCACCTTACTAGAGAAGATTCAGCTACTCCTAGAGGATTCTGGCTTTTTGCGAAAATCAAGAAGAGAAGATGATTCGAAGAAATTTATGGAGATTCAGCTTTTAATGAAGAAATCGGCAGGAAGAAGAAAAGAGAATTTTGGCAGACTAGGGGTAGGTTCAGCCTTAGCAAGGATCAAAAGAAATATAGAGAAAGGATTATGAGGTTTCGGCTTTTAGAAGAAAAAAGAGAAAAGAACAATGGAGTTTTCGGCTTTTATGGAGAAATTGGCACAAGAGGAAAAGAATGGAAACAGAAAGTCAAGTGAGAGGTTTCGGCTTCTGAAGAAATCAAAAGAAGAGATTGCAGAGGATGGCTAAGGATTTTGGCATAGAGAATGAAGAAAAGAATAGGGTTCCAAGTGCCAGAATTGAAGAGTACCACCCCCTATTTATAGAAGATTTCGGTACCTACTGCTTAAAACCAAAAATGCCCTTCCTGATAACTAACAACTAATCAAATAGTAGGGAAATTTCGGCACCCCTTTGCCATAAAGAAATCGATTTCTTCCTTCCTCTAGGTGATGGAATTTCGGCCAACACCTAGCCTTGCAAATAGCTCCTATCTTTTCTCCTTTTATCTTCCATATTATCAACTATAATATCTACATTATCCCATTCACATAAATCCTCCTATTTTTAAGCCTTGTTGCCGTCCACTCCACCTAACCCTAATGCCGAAAATTAGCTAACTTAAATTAAAAGAATTGGGCTCCATGAAACTTAAGTTTAGGCCCCTTACTCCCTTATGTGGCGTCACCTCCTTGCTCCCTAAGTGGTGCCACTGACCACTGGGCCACAAGCCCATTTTGATATTTTAAACTCAGATACCACCTTTTAAACCCTATAGTGCCCAAACAAAAATTTAACTAAGGCTTCAGCCCAATCCTGAGCCCAATTTGGACCCCTAATGCTCAAATTAACTCATTACACATATTCACCCATTAAATGCATAGGCCCAAAAATTCAGGATGTTACATTTAGTTTTAAGGACTAAATTGAATAATTTGTAAAAATTTAGGGAAATTCTGTAACAGCCCGATTTTGGGCCTAATCGGAACAGTGGTTTCGGGACCACAAATCCGATTACGAAAAAATTTATTTTTATTACATTTTTATGGTCTACGATTTCACAAAATTATTTCGTGAAATTTTCTTTTGAAAATTCAACATTTGGGCACTCAATTTAGTCAAAACGACTAAATTGTAAAAAATGCAATAGTTGAGTTCTACATGTTAGAGGTGTCCAATTTTTATGAAATTTTAAATTTGGGTCCTTAAATGGTAATTAGGCCATTGGATAACGTTTTGGACAAAAATGGATATGAAATAAGCGAAATAGATTACTTTTATGTTAGGGGCATTTTGGTTATTTAGTGATTAAATGACATAATAAACAAAATAAAAGCCAAATTTTTATCCATCTTCAACCCATGGCCAAAACTTGCATGAGAAACCATGGCTAGGCTTTTTCAAGCTTCCAAGCTTGATTGTAAGTCCGTTCTAGCCATGCTTTTAATGATTTTTACGTTTTTGAAATCCTCGTAACAAGATCTATCTATTTCTACCAATATTTTGAGATATGGTTGAAGTCTAGGGTTTTGACCCATGATGAATATGTGTGTATTTTGATGTTTAAAGGTATATTATGCATGTTTATGGTTAGAGAAACGACTTTTACTAAGTGATTTTCGATAAAGATGCTAAAAAGGACTAATTTGGAAAAGCTATAAAATTTGTCACAAAAGTGTGAATTAGTGTAAATTTTGGGCGGTTGTAGTTATGAAAATGGTTCGGCTAGGCTTAAAATACAAAGAAATTGAATGAAAATCGTTTTACGAGCCTAGGGGCAAAAGTGTAAATATGTGAAACATTAGGGGCAAAAACATAATTTTGCCATAATATGATTTTTTGGATCACATTGAATAATGTGACTAATAAATAGACTAAATGTGATATTATAGATCAAAGAAAATGAGGTTCGGACCTAACACGGAGGAAAACAAAGAATATAATGAACAAGTCATTTTCATCAATTGTGCTACCAAGGTAAGTTTGTATGTAAATAATGTATCGTTTTTACTTACGTTTCCATATTTTGATAAATGGTATGAATTGTGGCTAAATATTTGATGTAATTGACAAAATATCGACAAGTGAGAAATTTCCCGGTTGAACCTTAGGAATAAAAATGGATACGAGTGGCATGTTCACTAAAAACCTATATGAAATCTAAGTGAAATAAGTGATCTGGGTGCTGGTTCGTGCGTTCTACCGGTGGCTGAGTTATCCAGCATGTGTTATGGATACTTGACAGCTTGTGTAAGTAGCACCGTGTAGTTTCGTCATAACCGACAGCTTGTGTGAGTAGACCCGAGATTGTGACTATTTGAAACGGGTGATGGTCTTATAAGTTCTACCAGTGGCTGGGTAATTCGGCATGTGTTGCGGATACCTGACAGCTTGTGTGAGCAACACTGAGTAGTTACGTATGACCGACAGCTTGTGTGAGCAAACCGGTGAGCGTGATTAGCTCGAGAACGAGCCTATGTGAAAAGTGTGATATGAAGTATCTTTAGCTACAAGTGTGGCACTTATGTGCAAATTTCCGTGTATCCGTTATTATTACGATGCGTTCGACAGGAAATGTCTAAGTATAAACGAATATGACTAAGTAATGAATAAGTGCAGGTATGTGTGTGTAAATTTATGAGCAATATGCTCGATAGTTGATCGAACTTTGGTAAGTTTGATATGGGGTATTTGTTACTATGAAAGTTAATACAAAGAAATTATGAAAGAGTAAAATTTTCAATAAAATAGTTTTGGGACAGCAGCAGTTATGTATCATTGAAAAATCACCAAAAATGGTGAAATTTAATTAGAAGTTGAATAAGATATGAAATTAAAGCTTATTGAGTCTATTTTCGCATAAAAGAAACGGTGTAAGCGAAAGAATTTCATATTCTGATATATTTAAATTTTTGTGAGACAGGGTCAGAATGATTTTGGAATCCCTTATTTCGACTTTGGAAAAACACTAAAACTTGTATAAAGATAATTATGGGTTATAATTTATATGCTTAAAATCCTTAATGAGTCTATTTTCAAAATAAATAAACAGAATATCATCTGAATCCCGTACGTGGAGATAATTAGTTTTTAGTGAAGAGGGGTCGGAACTGTTGAACAGCGGAACAAGGATGACTTTAATGAATAAACTGTACTTATTGGCTAAACCAAAAATTCTGAAACTTTTATGGTAAGAAGATATGTGAGTCTAGTTTCAGGTAAAATTAGCAAATCTTAATTTGGAGTTCCGTAGCTCAAGATATAAATAATTTAGTGACTGTGACTCAAGTAGAGAGCTTGAGATGGACATGAATAAATAGTGGAACTATGTGCAATTATGATTGTATTCTCTTGAGAACATATTGTGAGGATTGGTAAAAACATATTACTTAATTGCTTATTATTTACATGCTAACTTACTAAGCTATATAGCTTACACCCCTTCCTTTCTTTTTCCTATAGTGTCACAGATGCTAGCTCGAGTTGGAGGCCGTCGGAGATTCTACCACACTAAGAAGCTATGATTGGTATCGATGATTTTTATTCTAGCTAAGTCTATGGCATGTATAGGGACTTGGTCATTTGTGTACATGTTATTATGAGTTGGCCTAGAATATTGGCCTATGCTAATTGAAGGTCATTGTTGTATAAGGCCATTTGGTGTGGCCAATATTTGTTATGTTATAAGTCTATGATGAAGCATTACTGAAACACCCCAAACCCGGCCCACGAGCCTTGACCGGATCTGGTATGTTCCTCGATGTAAACCGGTTCAAAATCCTTTTGTTACTTAGGAAAAACTTGTGTGTTTTGAAAAAAAAGATTGTTTTGGGTTGGGCTTGAGTTGAAAACGAGTTTATTTTATATTGAAAACCCATTTATTTCAGGTGACAAAATATTTAGAGTTTATTTTAAATTAAATTGACTTAATCTTTAATAATTAAAAATTTCGTAACATAGTAAATAAAACAGAAAATAAAATAGTTCACTATGGCCTTATTACATCAAATAATTCCCAAAAATAAATTAAAGTGCTTAAATAGAATAAAAGTCCAAATAATAAAATTTTCCTTGCTGTGCATGGCCACCTTTAAGCTCCTGCCGACCCGGTCCATCACTGTTCATCACCTGAAAAATGTTCCCACAACGGGGTGAGTCAACAGACTCAATGTGTAACCAACACTAAATCCAAACAAATTCAGGCACATCATACATATCACATTCACATAACAAGTAAAGATAATGATGCAAACCCGAACCCAAACCTAGATGCCATCCGCTACACATCACCCGTACCAACCTGCACACCGTGGTGACTAATAAGTCAACCCTCCATCCGCTACACACCATCGAAGGCAGTCGCTGCAGTCGACGTGCTCATCCCCCTTAAATCTGATACAACCTTCTGACTTAAGGCATCTGCTACCATATTCGCCTTGCCCGGGTGGTACTCTATCGAGCAATCATAATCCTTCAATAACTCCACCCACCTTCACTGCCTCAAATTCAACTCCTTCTGAGTCAACAGATACTTAAGGCTCTTGTGGTCTGTGTAGAGTATCGACTTTTCTCCATAAAGGTAGTGCCTCCAAACCTTAAGAGCAAAAACCACTGCCGCCAATTCCAAGTCATGAGTTGGGTAGTTAACCTCATGTGGCCTTAACTGTCGAGATGCATAAGCGACTACTTTCCCATCTTTCATTAGAACACACCCTAATCCCGTATGAGAAGCATCACAATACACCGTGAAATCCTTTCCCGCCTCCGGCTGAATCAAAACCAGAGCTTCAGTTAACACTTTCTTAAGCTTCTCAAAGCTCTCCTGCTGCTTATCCGTCCATACAAAGGTACTTCCTTCCTCAACAACTTCGTCAAAGGCGCGACTATCGATGAGAATCCTTCCACGAACCTTCTGTAGTAGCCTGCCAATCCCAAGAAACTACGAATTTCAGCCACCGACCTAGGTGGTTTCCAATCTAACACCGCTTCAATCTTCCTAGGATCCACCCTTATTCCTTCTGCAGACACCACATGTCCTAAAAACGCAACCTCCTTCAGCCAAAATTCACACTTGCTGAATTTTGCATATAGCTTCTTCTCCCTTAACACTTGCAGCACAACTCGAAGATGCTCATCATGCTCTTCCTCCGACTTAGAGTACACCAAGATGTCGTCGATGAACACCACGACGAACCTATCCAAGTAAGGTTGAAAAACTCGGTTCATCATATCCATGAACGCAGCTGAGGCGTTCGTCAATCCAAACGGCATTACAACAAACTCAAAATGCCCATACCTTGTCCGAAAGGCTGTCTTATGGATATCTGCTTCCTTCACTTTCAACTGATGATATCCTGACCTTAAGTCGATCTTTGAGAACACTGCCGCCCCCTTAAGCTAATCGAACAAGTCATCAATCCTTGGCAAAGGATACTTGTTCTTGATGGTCAGCTTGTTCAACTGACGATAGTCTATGCACATACGCATAGTTCCATCCTTCTTCTTCACAAACAGGACCGGTGCTCCCCATGGAGACACACTGGGTCGGATAAACCCACGATCCAGCAATTCTTGGATTTGGGCCTTGAGCTCAACCAACTCCTTCGGTGCCATTCGATACGGGGCAATTGACACAGGAGCTGTTCCCGGCAGCATGTCAATTCCAAACTCCACCTCCCTATCTGGGGGTATTCCGGGCAATTCCTCTGGAAACACATCTTCAAAGTCCCTTACCGTTCTAACTCCACTAACTCCCCCTTCTTTCGCATCCACAGCACTGACGAAGGCCAGAAATGCCTTGCACCCTTTTCTAACCATTTTTTCAGCCTTCAACGCCGAGACTACATTAGACAGGTAGTTTCTTCTTTCTCCTATCATGATGACCACCTCATCTTCCGGAGTCCTTAACTCCATTAGCTTATCTGCACAGTCCAACACAGCTTGATGCTCTACTAACCAATCCATACCAAGTATAAGTTCAAACTCCCCAAAGGGTAGTTCCATCAAGTCAGCCCGAAAGTTCACTCCCTGAATCTCTAGAGGTACACTCCAAAAGATCTTATCCACCACTACAGTTTGGCCTAATGGGCTTACTACAGTCATTTGCCTATCAGAGAGTTCAGAGTCTAAGCCTAGTGTCTCGACTACACTACATGCAACATAAGAATGGGTCGAGCCCACATCAATTAAGGCATAATAAGGCTTGCCATAAATAAGGAACGTACCAGTTATAACGTCCGGCGCGTCTCCATCCTCCCTTCGGCGAACCGCATAAACCAAACCCGGCTGCCTTGCCTCAGTATTAGCAGTACCTCTGCCTTGTGTTCCGCGTCCTCTGCCAGCACCATTACCTCTGCCATTCGGACCACGACCTCGCTGAGGCTGCTGTCCACCTCTACCAGCCTGATTAGCATTCTGAACTGCTGGCCGACTCCCTTCTGGTTTCATAGGATAGTCCTTAATCATATGGTCCTTGGACCCACACCTAAAGCATCCTCCTGTCTTTTTCCAACATTCCCCTAAGTGCTTCTTCCCACACTGATCACAAGTACGATACTGACCTCATGTACCAGCTTGCTGACCTCGCGGCCCATCAACTCTAGGCCTCTTATTCCCAGATGATCCAGACGATCCAAAACCTCTTTTTGGCCTATTTCAGTCAATGTTCTGCCTGGCAGAATCCTTGATTCCCTCGGCTACCTTAGCCTTTTCCACTAATGCGGCAAACTCCCGCTCTTGATGTGGGGCTATCAACAACCTCAGATCATCCCTTAGTCCGTCCTCAAACCGGACACATCGCTCATGTTCCGTTGCCACCACTCCTCGAGCATAACTGCTCAACCTCAGAAATTCAGCTTCATTGTAACATCCCCAAACCCGGCCCATTCACTACGACCGAATCTGGTTATGTCACTGGGAAAAGACGGTTGAAAATCTTTCTAATTTAAGATAAAACATTGTAGTTTGTTGAATTTTGGAAAACTTATCCATTGAAGCTTTTGAGTAAAACTTTATTATTAAAACTTATGCATTTTTAAAGCTTTAGTATATGAAAACCGGTTTGAATAAATAGGATGCAACCCATAAATCATTTCCACCTAGCAACTTAAATTAAATAACCATAGTTAAAGTAATACCAAAAACATAAAATGGCCTTTATTACAACCCAACAATTCAAATAAAGTACTTATGTCAAAATCAAGCATGAAATAATTAAACATCATCCTCGGCATGGGCCACCTTGTCCTCTCCGATCCCGGTCCAGCTTTATGCACTACCTGAAATGGTTAAAGGAAAAAGGTGAGTCACCAAGACTCAGTGTGCAACCCTTTTTCCCGGATTAGCAAAATATCATATACAAACATAACCATGATCATCATGCATCCAATTAATATGCACCCAACCTAGCCATCCACAACACCTTTCTCTACCCCGTGTGGTACCAAACCACTGGTGACGTATAGTCACAGATGTGATGCCAAATCACTGGAGGTGCCAAACCTCTGGTGTCCGAAGACACGATATCCGTCAATGTGGTGCCAAACCACTGGTGTCCCAAGACACAAAGTGTGTTACCAAAACACTGGTGACCGAAGTCACAAATCAATTGATGGGGCCAACCCATCGTGTGATACCAAATCACTGGCATCAATCCCTCAATACCGCCTTGTGGGGCCAACCCACTGTGGTACGAAACCACGGGGACGAGACGCTGAGGTGCCAAACCTCTGGAGGTGCCAAACCTCTGGTGACCCAAAGTCACAAAGTTGTGTTACCAAAACACTGGTGCTCGTCAGCACAAAATATCACTGCCCCCTCCACTCGTACAACCCACATCAACCACTAATATGCATTTTAACAGAAATATACATCATGCTTATTTAGCAACATACATATTGTTTATCCACAATCAAGTATTATAGCACACATATTGGATATACTATGCTTACCAAAAGCATCAACATGACAACTCATAGCAGATACAGCATGCTTACCAAAAGCATCACAACAGGGACTTACCTGACCCTTTGCCTCATACCACAATGATATTCAATCCACCTTCCATGGATCCAAACACACACATCATATATATAGATACAATAACAGATAAGTCTGTAAATGTGCACACAATATAATAAGCACATAAATTACTAGAAGAGTGTGTGTGTGTACACACCTGGTTACTAATGCGACTATCAACTCCCGTAGATCAAGATCTAACGCACTAGATCCCCCATTCCTTAACACTTTTCGAGCACTAGCCACAACCCGAGATATGCGAGATCAAGCCTTCCCCTACAATCGGCCAGAACTAAACAACATAATCATGCTAATCAACCTCTAAGGGTATAATCGTAATTTTACCTACTAAGGGTATTTTCGTAAATTCACACCTGCAATGGCCTTTCTGAAGGCCTAATGTCGCCACTAGCGACTCAGCTACCATTTCCGGTTGTACCGGACGATTGGGCCTAAAACCCGATTCGGCCCATCCGGGCCCACACGCTCGTGTGGCCCACCTAACACGAATCTAGCCACGTATATAACTTCCACCTAGTCTAGTTCAACATATACTAACCAATCATGCAATTTACTCATATGGGCCCACGGGCCCATTAGGCCCACTTCGGCCCATCGAGGCCCAAGCAGCCCCAACCCACGAGAATACTACTGATGGCTTCAACTATCCCGTCGAAGCCCCACACTTGCGCTCGCACGCTCGTGTGGCTACTAATGCCGTGTGACCGGCATTTCGGCATTTGCCGCTCTACAACTAGAGTAGAGAGAGTTACACACCTGATAGGACTCTGGGGCTAATCCGCGCTCCGATCACTCTTGTGCCCAAACGCCCTCCAAGATGTGTTTACTCTCCTCCTAGGATGCTCCTTATATAGCTAGCTCTTCACCTTCATTCTTTGTGTCTTTCTGATGTGGGATCCCTTCCTCAGTAGAGTTTAAATTCAACTGAAACTCTTGCCGTCCAATCCGCAAAATAAATACTCCCTTGCTTCTCATGAGATTCGAACCCAGGCTCCCTTGCAACATAATCCACGCCGCTAACCACTTGGCAACAAGCTCCTCTTGTGTCATAAACCATGCGCAACTAAATATAAACTATGGGCCAAATTCTAAGGTCCAAGCAAAAAGAAACCAAAATGCAAAAGCCAAGACTTGAACCTTGGACCTCCTTCCTTCCCTTGTGGCGTCACCCCCTTGTCTCTTATGTGGCGTCACTTTGCCACTACACCACACACTCCACTTGTGTTATTTTCCTCCATATTTTATTCTTAAGGCCTATCTGCCAACTTCCAGGGTTTTTTTCACCTAAAACCAAAATTTCCCCAAAGCCAATATTTGATCCCGGGACTTCATAGAAGCCCTCTAACCTTCCAAAATCACTTATCCAATGGGTCTAACTAGCATTTAAGCCGATCTCTTGTTCTCCAAAAATTTAAACGCTACTACCCCTAAGGCCCATTGGGCTCAATTCTCCTAGGCCCAATTTTGGGATGTTACATTCATACTCTGCCACGGACTTGTTCCCTTGAACCAGCCCCAGAAAAGCCTTCCTTTGCTCATCAATGTAACGCGTGCCGACATACTTCTTCTGATATGCCTCCTTAACATATTCCTAGGTCAGATCCTCAGCTGTGGCTCCATTCCGAACTGTGAGCCACCACTGATACGCTTCATCGCGTAGCAGTGCCACCATTCCCTTCAGCTTCTCCTCAGGGGTCAGATCGAGCTCATCCATAATGCGCTCGATTGCTTCCAACCAATATTCAGCCGTACTGGGTGCCACACCAGATACTCCTCGAAACATTTCAGCCCCATTGGCTCGAAGTCGCTCAGGTACAGATTTCCAAGTTCCCATACTTCCACCAGCTCCAGCCACCATTTCCAACACTCGCAGCACAGCCTGCGACACAGCATCATCCCCCGTCTGAGCTTGCTGCTCAACACCAACAGCTGGGGGTGGTGGCGGTGGTATCTCATTATCAGATCCTTGACCCGATCTAACGGGTTCCGACACGGTCATTCTTCCTCGACCACGTCCACGACGACCACGTCCTCTAGAACTCATTTCTAACGACTGCGCTTTAATCTGATTAAGAAATTTTATGAATTAGCCTTTATTCCACTGATTACCCGCGAAGAAGTTTTATGAAAAGAATTTTAGGAGTGGTTCTTTCGTATTCATACATGCACACAGTCTTTCATACATTCAACAATCAATTATGAACTTTCGTTCATTCAGAGAAATGTTGTAGTTTTCATTGTTGTTGTTTTTCCACTACCCAGGGGTATTTTCGTAATTTGCCCTACAGGGGTATTTTCGTAAATTTTTTTTTGAAATCCCGGGGGCATTTCGAAAATTTTGAAATTACAGGGGTATTTCGGTAATTTTGGAACTCGGGGGTATTTTAATAATAAACCAGAGTAAATTTGTAAAGCTTAATAAATCAAGGGTATTTCCAAAATTTGTAAAACTTGAGGGTTCTTTTTGAGAATTTGTTTTCCAAATCGGTGATGTTGCAAAAATTTTGAAATTCAGGGTCATTTTGGTAATTTTGTAAGTTAGGGGCAATTTCGTAAATTTTCCAAGTTGGAGTATTTTAACATTTCGCAGAAGTAGAGTTTTTGAATATTTTATAAAATAAGGAAATTTTAATTAAACCGTGGGTAGTTTGGACATTTTCTAAACCAAGGGCATTTTTGTAATTTTACAACTAGTGGTAATTTAGTAATTTTGTAAGTCATGAATATTTCAGAAAATATATAAAATCGTGTTGGCGATTTAAAAGGATAATTTTTAAAAGTTTTAAAACTAGGGTTTCCATAAAAATGTGGCTAATCCCTTTCGGGTTTTAGTTAGGGGTTTAGCCCATGAATAAGTCCTCTTGGTTAGGGTGAGCCGAAGCTACGCACCAGGTAGGATTCCTGCGAAGAGGAGGTGAGTCACTAGGACTGCTTAAATACCAGGCTCTTCCGGATCCAATCCTAGACATGCGCACAATGGTTGCCACACCCTAACTCGGCGACTTAGACACAGGTTTGTTTTATTAAGCATTTATGTCTTATGTAACTGTTGGGGTAAGCTAGCCTTAGAGTTCAAGTACCTATCATACTAATTCTACGTTCCGTTCCATTTCTACCCTTCTACAGATCACAATATAAAATCACACAAAGGTTAGGGGTACTTACCTGGTGGACTTCGGGTCGGAGACTTAGGTCCCATGCCAGAAAAACCTGCTTAGTTTCATAAAATTTTCACAAATTCATTTTGGGCCTAAATTTCAAAACATAGTGGGCTTTAAACCCCAGGCCGAGAGTTTAAACCTGGGCTCTGATACCAAGCTGAAACACCCCAAACCCGGCCCACGAGCCTTGACCAGATCTGGTATGTTCCTCGATGTAAACCGGTTCAAAATCCTTTTGTTACTTAGGAAAAACTTGTGTGTTTTGAAAAAAAAGATTGTTTTGGGTTGGGCTTGAGTTAAAAACGAGTTTATTTTATATTGAAAACCCATTTATTTCAGGTGACAAAATATTTAGAGTTTATTTTAAATTAAATTGACTTAATCTTTAATAATTAAAAATAAATAAAACATAGTAAATAAAACAGAAAATAAAATAGTTCACTATGGCCTTCTTACATCAAATAATTCCCAAAAATAAATTAAAGTGCTTAAATAGAATAAAAGTCCAAATAATAAAATTTTCCTTGCTGTGCATGGCCACCTTTAAGCTCCTGCCGACCCGGTCCATCACTGTTCATCACCTGAAAAATGTTCCCACAACGGGGTGAGTCAACAGACTCAATGTGTAACCAACACTAAATCCAAACAAATTCAGGCATATCATACATATCACATTCACATAACAAGTAAAGATAATGATGCAAACCCGAACCCAAACCTAGATGCCATCCGCTACACATCACCCGTACCAACCTGCACACCGTGGGGACTAATAAGTCAACCCTCCATCCGCTACACACCATCGAAGGCAGTCGCTGCAGTCGACGTGCTCATCTCCCTTATAAAAATTCGTGGCATAACCAACAGATACATATTTTGTGTCAAGAGACACCACATTCAGATATCGTGGTCTTAGGTCACCACATTCAGATATCGTGGTCTTAGGTCACCACATTCACTTCCCCTTTTCATAATATAACCCGAATGCCCCATATCATTCATATCATGCATATTTCATAATTTCACATTCTTATCACTTTTCACATGTTACATATATAACATAAGTTCATATTCCTAGTAGGAGTAGGAAACGTACCTGAGTACTTTTGTACCATTACATGGTACCTTAGCCATATTCTTACACATTCTTATAGTCACATACATATTAAATATTTCCATAAATATATCAAGAAATAGTGTGAGGTACACACCTGATTCGCTTAAGGTTTCCAATCCAAATCCCGAAAAGCTTGATCTAATGCCTTAGATTTTTGATCTCTACATTTAATCAATCATTTAATACTTAGTAAAGAGCCATTCGGCCATAAATCCAAATCCTAGTGGGATTAGTGCAATTAAAACCTACCTTGTTGCCGATTGACTTAAGAATCAAGTCCCGAAACTTTGTATCCTCCTTCCTTGAAATCGACAATCACTAGATTACTGAGTTAGTTAGTTTCGGTTTTTGAATGAATCTTAATTATGAAATAGACCTTTGGCCGAATGTACATATATGTACTTACCTTGCTTTTAAATCTCGAAACTCACCGAATAACTAGGGAACACGCGGCCTATGGTGTACCTTCGGGAAAAGAACTTCTCCTTCCCTGTAGTCGACACTAGCAGAATCCCGAAATCTCTCCTTAAGATTTCAGTCAAAGAATAATGATAGGAATTAGTCTTTAGATTTCGATTAGCCTTAAAGAAAAGAATGAAAATCAAACTTGATCTTACCTTTAATACTATAGTCGACTATAGCATAATCCCGAAAGAATTCCTTCAAATAGAAATCGGCAATACCCCTTATTTGCACCCACAAAGCTATTCGACTATAGTCTAGATCTTAACAAGCTTTCGGCTTTTGGAGCTTAACAAGAAATCGGCTAATGATGGTATCTTGAGGAGTTTATGGATTCAGTTTTAATGGAGATCACAAAAGCTATGAAGAATTCGGCTAGGCTTACTTTAGTTTTCGGCTTTGGCTAACAAAAAGAAGAAGAAGAGATGCTCTAGGAAATTCGGCAAAGAGAAGAGTTGAAAGAAAAGAAAATACAAAGAATGGCCTTGCTTTTCTTTCTTGGCCGAAAATACTAGGCTAGAGTCCCCTACTTGGCCACCACTCTTCCTATGTGATAATTTTATCTCTTTAATTATCACTTTATTCAAATTAAAAGAAATAATCCTTATTTATCTCTTAAAATAAATCCATTATTTATCCCTTATTTATCCACCCTTTATCTCTTAAAAAGAATAAAAGCTCCTAATTTATAGCCTTGTGCCATCCCTTGCTGCTAATCTCTGCTGCAAAATAAAACTTTTATTTTGCTTCCCCTGCAGCTCGAACCTTGGCCCAATAACACATGTTGCGGCGTCACTTGCTGAGCTTTAAGTGGTGCCTCCTTGCCACTTTTCCAAGCCCGTTCTTGTGTCAAATTTCTTCTATTAATTTTCTTAAGACCACCTTGCTTCATGTCCCTCTCTTAAACTTTAAACTTAACATTTCTTAAGCATTTCCTTACATTTCTAAGACATTTCCTTACATTTCCAAGTTTCCAAAAATGTTCGTTTGCCTCCTTTAAACTTAACATTTCTAAATCATTTCCTTACATTTCCAAGTTTCCAAAAATGTTTACTTTCCTCTTTTGAAACTTAACATTTCTAAATCATTTCCTTACATTTCCAAAAAT
The DNA here is from genome assembly GCA_005393395.2 of Gossypium australe. Taxonomy (NCBI): domain Eukaryota; kingdom Viridiplantae; phylum Streptophyta; class Magnoliopsida; order Malvales; family Malvaceae; genus Gossypium; species Gossypium australe. Next base: position 51,687,034 of record CM016614.1, read on the forward strand.
GTTCATAATACATTCATAACACATAAGACATGCCATTTCGTATACTTAAATAAAAAATGCATAGGCCCATTTTTAGGATGTTACAATTACATGGATGTGCATGCTTGTTTGGGTTGGATGAGTGAATGTGTGATAATTAAGTGTGGAAAATACTAAATGTGAATGGTTAAGTAAGTTATATGCTATGAGTAGTTAAATGTGTGTGTGGTTGTGCATGATGAATGTGATTTATAAATGGTGTGCGAATGCCATGATGTGGTTATTGGGATGCCTAAAAAAATTCGATGTGTGTGTTGACAAACTTGGTATAAGTATGCAAGATTTTTTGGATGGAAAAAGGCTTGGTAAATAGCCTAACTTTCATCCACAAGGATGGCCACACGGCCTAGCACACGGGCGTGTGACTTGGACGTGCGACCCTAAATAGTTTATGATGTCATAAATAGAGAGTTACACGGGTTGAGGACACGGGTGTGTCCCAAGCCACACGGGCGTGTGGCCATGTTTTGTGATAAAACTTTCTAAGTATTTTAAAGTTCTCGATTTAGTCCCGAACCACTTTCAAAGTATGTTTTGGGCCTCGTAAGCCTATAATATGGACAAAATGATTATGAATGAAAAGTTTTAAATTTGAATGGAAATTTGTGACTCGAAAATGACCGGTTATATGTGATTAAGTCCGGTAATGCCTCGTACCTATTCCGGTGATGGATACGGGTAAGGGGTGTTAATTTAGTGGTATCAGAGCTATGGTTTAGTCAATTCTTAGACTAACATAGCGTGTGCAAGATTCTAGCTATACATGCCATGTGTGAACTGTGATAGTGTGATATCTCCCGGCTCTAACGAAATTGTTTTGTTAAGACAGAGATGACTTCCAACCGAGCTATTGTCGATAATGCTAAAAATGATATTGAGATGATTGAAATGTGCTTACGATGTGTTGAAATGTGGAATGGTATGAATAGAAGTTCATGATATGCATGTGTTAATATGCGGAATGAGATAACCATAAGTTGGAAAATATGGAAAAGTGAAATGAAACAAAAGTCTATGTTGTGATAAGCTCATCCATGTATGTTGGTATTCATATGGTGTTATGTGCCTAACATGCTTGATTAAGTGAGTGCTATAATTAAATTTACTCAAAATTCATGGAATGTATGTTCAAGTACACTTGTTTGAATAAGATAATCAAAAAGTTCGTGTAACATGACTAAGTATGAAAATTTGGTTAGAGTGAATTATGTTATTATGATGATATTACGTTGATGATGAATGCTAAGTCATATTTGTGTATTTATGAGAGTCAAGTTAGAGGCTTTACGACCTCACCCCCTTACCAGTGTTGCTTTATGATGAAAGTTCGCGAGAATTATGTTGAATAAGTTCATAAGTGGGAAACTAAAGAGTTCAGTGGTGAAATAATTAGTAATGCAAATAGAGTTGAGTATAGTGAGACAAATGAACTCAGTTTTAGAAGAAATATCAGATCATTTTAAAGATTACACAGATTATGCAATGTCACGGAAAAAGAAGAAGCTAGTCTCGACTATTCGACTCAATTGAGTATGAAATCTAAAGTATATGTTTGCTGAGATTCTTCTCAAATTGGTTTTCGTTACTGTAACACCCCAAACCCGGCCTAGAAGTTAGACTCGAATCTGGCGTGTCACATTGGGATGCTTTTCGAGAAGCCATGGTTCCAATTGAAAACCTTTCTTGACATTAAAAACTAAAGTCCCAGTTTGCATTTGTTTATTATTAATCGACATTAATTAAAAAGTTATTACCTTTAAAACAATAAACTTTGTTTGTTGCGGAAGCTTAATTAAAATGACTGACTTATGAAAACGTGATGTTTACGACCTACTTGCGAAAGCGTAGTATTTTGAAAGCAGATATTGTTTAGCAGATTTAAAACATAATAAACTAAAAATCCAAAACTAAAACCTGAATTTAAGAGAGGCCTTGTTACAAAATATTAACCCAAGTTAAAAATAAGTAAAATAATAGAGTCCAAAACAGCTCGTAGTGTGTCCACCTCCGAGTCCTCCAGCACGTCGAACCGCCTACTGAGGATTTCCTGAGAAAATATTAAAAAGAGGGGGTGAGTTTACGAAAACTCAGTGCACAACCATCATCAGTAAGAACATGAATCACAACAGTTCGGGCAGGAGCCCATTTCAGTAACGGTGGCAATTGGGCCTTAGCCCATAAAAGCCTCAGCTGGGCCTTAACCCATAAATGTTACAAATCATATTTATCTGGGCCTAAGCCCATCTCAATGTTAAAAACAACATATGCAATGCATTAATGCCCATACCAACCCTGCACTCCGTCTCCTGTCCAACCCTGCACTTCTGTGGGGATTTAATCGACCCACCCATCCCTACACTCCTTATGTAGCACCGGTTGCAGCACTAACTTATCGGTGCAGCATGGCTGCTCGGTGGCTAAAAAGCCTTCGGTGGATCCACAGTCGTCAAATGACCATGCGATCCTATTAGCACTTCCTCCGTATTAATAATCTCATCCCCATGCAACATAATAACACATGAATGCAACATAAAATAATAATCATACGATAACAATCATAAATCACATACAAGAATAATCATATAACATGTAGGGGCGTTTTCATCATTTTACCCTTCAGGGGCATATCGATCATTTTACCCATCGAGGGTATTTCAGTAATTTTGCACCTACGATAGCCTTTCCAAAGGCCTAATGTAGCGACTCAACTACCATTTCTGGTCGTACCGGACTATTGGGCCTAAAACCCAATTTCGGCCCAGCGTGTGGGCCCACTTAACACAAATCTAGCCACGTATATGAGATTCACCTAGTCTAGTTCACTATATACTACACCATCATACATTTTATTCAATTGGGCCCACTTTGGCCCATCATGGCCCAAGTAGCCTCAACCCACAAGAATACTACGGATGGCCTCAATTATCGCGTCGAAGCCCCACACGTGCGCTCGCACGCTCGTGTGGCTACTATTGCCGTGACCGGCACTTCGGCATTTGCCGCTCTACAACTAGAGTAGAGAGAGTTGCACACCTGATAGGAATCTGGTGCTAATCCGCGCTCCGACCACTCCTGTGCCCAAACGCCCTCCAAGGTACCCTTCCTCCTATCATAGAATGCTCTATAGATAGCTAGCTTCTCACCTTCCTTCTTTGTATCTTTCCAATGTGGGATCCCTTCGTCAGTAGAGTTTAAATTCAACTCAAACTCTTCCCGTCCAATCCGCAAAATAAATACTCCATTGCTTGTCATGAGATTCGAACCCAGGCTCCCTTGCAACATAATCCATGCCGCTAACCACTTGGCCACAAGCTCCTCTTGTGTCTTAAACCATGCGCAACTAAATTTAAATCTATAGCCAAATTCTAAAGTCCATTTAAAAAGAAAACTAAAATGCAAGAGCCAAGACTTGAACCTTGGACCTCCTTCCTTCCTTGTGGCGTCACCCCCTTGTCTCTTATGTGGCGTCATTTTGCCACTACACCACACACTCCACTTGTGTCATTTTTCTCCATATTTTATTCTTAAAGCCTACCTACTAACTCCCAGGGTTTTTTCCACTTAAAACCAAAATTTCCCTAAAGCCCAAGTTTGATCCCGGGACTTCGTAGAAGCCCTCTAACCTTCCAAAATCACTCACCTAATAAGTCCAACTTACACTAAAGCCATTCTCTTATTCTCCAAAAATTTTAAACGCTACTACTCCCAAGGCCCAATGGGCCCAATCCTACTAGGCCCAATTTCGGGATGTTACAGTTAGTGAATGGAATGATGCGGGGTACATGAGGCCAGAATTAGTCAGAGAAATAATAATTGAGTAGTAAAGATGTCTGTGTGTAATAGTTATAGCTGAGATGAATATGATGATCTTTCTGGATATTCTATATATATTCTTTTATCCTCAGAGATATGTGTGTGATTGTTCAGTTCTAATGGAGTTCTTATGTTATGAGAATGCTAGCTAACTATGATGTTAGACGAAAGCCCTATTGGTCGGGTCTGTTTATGATCGGTATTTCTTTATCTCTTCGGAATTCTATTCTATTATGTTGGAATAAAGTCGATGGTAAAAATTTATGTTGGACTATTCTTCCGTTTTTACTGGATATTATTTTATCTTATATATAAATATTTGGAAATATATTATCTCTGTTATGATGGAAGTCCAGAGTCGGTAAGCAGTGTTTTTCTTCTAGCTTTCTCTGAGGAATCATCAGTATCTTTATTATTTTCTTATGAGTTATGTTTTCAAATTTTCGGTTTGGTATTGTATCTTGAATTTCCTTATCTTGGTTTTCCTATCATTCATACTTCGTAAATTATTAATCATGGCTTATCTTTAAAGTGTGTTCTTTAGCTTGTGATAACTATGTCTATTATGATTATGCATCTAGTTCAATCATAAAAACGTGGTGATTCTGGTATCTGGATTTCTCTAATTTTCATGTAAAGAATTGACATCGGCAAAGGTATAAGTAGTGAAATCACAAGCTTCAATTTGTATGATGGACTTATTTTCTCAGGTAAGTTAATTAAAGTTAATGCATTCAATCGGGATATCTTTGTTTCTTAGAGCTAATGTGATTGTAAAGGCCTTTGATGGCATGAAAAAAGAATTTTGAAAGATTGTGTGTTTGAGTTGTTTTAATAGCATGAAGAAATGAGCATTTTTTTATGTTATTATTTGATAGTTGAAATCGACTCGGTTGTTTTTATTAGAGTGAGCTGGTCAGTTGAAATGTGATTTGAGTTACTAGTTAAAGTATCCTCAGTTATGGTAATTAATTTTGTGCATTCACGAGTATATCGATGGATAGTCTGAATGAAAGATTGATATTCTAGAGAGTATGATACCGAGCTATACCTATTAGATTTGTTCTAATCTGATGATGTTATTATGAGTTAAAACTGTTCTGAATGATATGGTTATCACATTTATGAAAATTTGGATGGTCTGTGCATGTTAGCAAAGTTGAAAACAGTCTAAGATATTATTAACCGAAGCTATAGTTCTGAATTCAGTTTGAATTGAGTAATGAATTTATGATTTTTCAGTGATGCACTATTGAACGGATTGGAATGTGTTTTATTACTAGAATGTAAAGTGATGGTTCATGTTTTCAGATGGTTAATGTCACATTAAAAAGAACTGTTCGACCAGTGATTTAGAGACGGTCACTTTTATGTCCGTATTGAGAATATGGTAATATCATTTATTCGATGAAAGGTGTCTCATGTTCCCTGATTTCAAGAATTAAAGTATCGAATGTCATAGAAAGACCTGAAGTTAAGATAGTGTTAAAGACTTGAGCTATTGAAAGATCGCGAGTGGTTATTAATTAATCTCTGGAAAAGCAGATATAGTTACAGATGCTAAATGAAAAAAAATCCTTGTTTATTTTTTGAGTGGGTTACACGATTGATATTAATTTATGATGATCAGATTTTAGTTAAATTAAAAGCTAAAGCGATGTTTTCATTGCAAGATTGAGAATCTCAGAAATGTGTTAATGAATGGTAAGCTAAACGAGTTCAGTATGAGTCGATTTTTGATTCAGAATTTCAGGCCTGACCTGATGATTGATGTTATTGTTCTGAGATAGAAATTGTGTGTAGATGAATTTAGAGCTTATGTAGGAAATTTTGTACGAAGCTCAGTAGTAGCTCGTTGGTTCATTTTGGGAGTAATCAAAATGTGCAGTTATTTGAAATAGATATTTTGGCGATCGGGTTTCTCATTTGACAGATCGATCGAGTTATACGTTTCTGAGGTTGTTAGCTCTCATAGAGTGCCAGTCCCCATTATTTCGAATTGAGATCCGAGGGCTATATCCCAATTATGAAAAAAGCTACAGGAAAATATGAATATGCAGTTGCATCTTGGCATGGTAATACACCTGTAAATCGGTGGTAAGTCTGAAAGAGTAATTCAAAACTTTGACGATATGCTCCGACACTGTGTGTTAAAGTTCAAGGTGATTAGAAAGAGATATACGAGGTTGATATGATTTGTGATTCTGGGAAATTAGTGAAAGTGATTCATGAGAGTTGAAAGAAACTTCTTTTGGTAAGATTTTCGGGGACGAAAATCCCTAAGGGGGCAGAGTTGTAACAGCCCGATTTTGGGCAGTTATATATATATATGAGTAATATATTGTGTTTGGTTTGTGAATTTATTTTATGTAATTACACTTAGAAATTATATTCAAAATGGTACATAAAGGTGAGTGATGAATTGAATTGTAATGATTGTATCTGATGTAAAAATGGTGCCTAGATGAACGATAGGATAGGATACAATTGGCATGTCAATAGGGTTATTTGCATGATGTATGGGTTATAGATGAAATGTGATTGGCGTAAGGGAATATATTGATTATACCAGAATCCAGCATTTTTTGCGGATTACCAAGTTTGTCTCTACAGAGATCACTGCTACTAATAACCTCTATGGAGATCCAGGTTTGTTTTGGAAGGATGTGTAGCCTATGGGCTCAGCACTTTGGTGTTCAGGTTTGTTTTGGTGGTTTAGCTCACTTGAGAAATCAAGTGTGTTTTGGTGGATACCCACGTATCCGTATCTATTTATTATATTTCATTGAGCTTAATGGTACAAATGAGAACTTATGTGATTTTTTATATGTATATGTTGTGAATGGAAATGGTTACTTGATTGAATTGATATAATGGTGGATTTGATTGATAAAGTGAAGTGAGTGATACTGATATGTGTTATACTGATTCGATTGATATGTTATATGAATTGCAAATGATGTACTCACCATATATTTGGGAATTTTCAAAATAGGAATATTACGTATCTAGCTATTTCATTTTTTTCAATATATATCAAGGTGAGCTAATGTTCTAATCTATGAACTGACCCAAGCATTGAAATGCTTACTTGGTTATGTTTCTGTTTTGTAGTTGTCTTTTGCGGACATTGAGCTATGTCGATTCCATCTCAAAATTCATGTACACAACATCTCATATACATACATCATTATAGATAATCATATGAACAAACTTAATTCAATATCAAATACATTTATTTGTATATAGACTTACCTCGAATTCGATTTAACGGAAACGTACGGCTATTCAATGATTTTCGACTTTCCTCGATCTAAATCCATTTTCTTCGGTTCTTGATCTATACAAATACAGATTTAACCTATTCATTCATCAAATCATTCAATTCAATCCAAAACACATATTTAGGGTAATTTACAAATTAACCCTCATATTTGCACATTTTATCAATTTAGTCCATTTTTCTCAAAACATCAAATACACAAAATCACCATATACCCATGTTTAGCCGAATGCTCATGCATCTCATACAAGTCTATAAATTTCATTTATTTTACAATTTAGTCCCTCAAAATACTATTTTCTCAATTACAACCAAATTACTCAAAATCAACAAAACTCCAAAGACACATATATTCCATATTTCATCATTAGATGTTTCAAAGCTCATATGTTCATCAAAGACACATTTCAAAATCATCATCAATTCTCAAAATTAAGACATGGGTTTCAAAGTATACAAAGCAACGATTGCAAAAACGTAGAAATTATCAAAAGCCGATCAAAAACTTACCTTAAATCAAGGCTTGTAATGGCCGAATATAACAAAGCTAAACCCTTATTCTTTTCTTACAAAAATTCGGTGGATACAAGATGATAACAATGGCCAATTCATGCTTTTGTTTTAGCATTTTAAACATAATTATCAAATTCCCTTTTTACTCTTAATGAATCCTTAATAACTAAACATTCAAACTATGGACATACTTCTCCATCTACCGTCCACTATCTTCATTAATGGCTAATTGCCTCATAAGGCCCTTACAATCAAAAGCCGCATCAATTTGGCCAATAATCAAATAGAAGACCATTTTTACAAATTATGCGCTTTAACCCTTTTCTCAAATTAAGCACACAAGCGGACAAATTAACTTACGGAACTTTAACACGTGCTTAATCACATATCATAGGCATAGAAAATAATAGTAAAATATTATGCTAACTTGGATTTATGATCCCGAAACCACTGTTCCGACCAGGGTTTAAACTGAACTATTACAATTCTCCCCCTTAGGGATTTTCGTCCCCGAAAATATCGTTAAAGAAATTTGGGTATTGTTGTCTCATTGAATCTTCAGGCTCCCACGTAGCCTCTTCCACTCCATGTCGATGCCACAATACTTAAACTAATGAATTCTTTTGTTTCTTAATTCTTTCATTTCACGAGCTAAGATATGGATTGGCTCTTCTTCGTAGGTCATATCAGATCGAATTTCAATCTCAGACGGAGTAACCACATGTGACGGATCAGATCGGTATCTACATAGCATCGAAACATGAAATACATTATGTATTTTTGGTAGCTCAGATGGTAATAATAATCTATACACAACTGGCCCAATACGTTCAATGATCTCATATAGTCCGATGAATCTCGCACTCAACTCGCCTTTACGTCCAAATCGGAGTACCTTCTTCCACGAAGACACTTTTAAGAAAAATTTGTATCTCTTCATAAGGTGCCATTTTAATGCTCGACTGAAAACTATTGTTATACGCAAATTCAATCAATGGTAGGTATTGTTCCCACGTACCATCAAACTCAAGGATGCAACATCTCAACATATCCTCAAGAATCTGAATAATCCGTTCAGACTGACCATCTGACTGTGGATGAAAAGCGGTACTGAAATGCAATTTCGTACCTAAAGCTTCTTGTAGTTTCTTCCAGAACCGTAATGTAAACCTTGGATCTCGGTCAGACACAGTAGACAATGGCACTCCGTGCAATCTTACAATATCAGAAATGTAAAGCTCAGCTAGCTTATCAAGTGAGTAATCAGATCGTACCGGAATAAAATGGGCAGATTTCGTCAATCGATCAACTACAACCCAAATCGCATCTTTTCTGTCACAGATTTAAATCTTTCTGAGTCATCAGATATTTTAGACTTTTATGATCTGAGAACACATGACATTTTTCACCATACAGATAATGTCGCCAAATCTTTAATGCCAATACAATTGCAGCTAACTCAAGGTTGTGTGTAGGATAATTATTTTCATGCGGCTTTAATTGTCTCGAGACATATGCTATAACTTTTCCTTCTTGCATCAGTACGCATCCCAGACCATTCAATGAAGCATCACTGTAAATTACAAACTCTTTACCTGATTCTGGATGTACCAAAACTAGAGTTTCAGTCAACAGATATTTCAATCGATCAGAACTTTTTTGACATTTATCGGACCATTCAAATCTCACATCTTTCTGAAGCAATGTAGTCAACGGAGTTGCAATCATTGAAAAGCCTTTTACGAATCTTCGATAATAACCAGCAAGTCCCAAAAAACTGTGGACTTCAAACACATTTCTCAAAGGTTTCCAATCCAAAATAGCAGTAATCTTGCTCGGATCAACTCGTATTCCTGAGGCTGACACAATATGCCCCAGAAAACTAACTTCACTTAACCAGAATTCACATTTACTGGATTTCGCATACAATTGCTTTTCTCTCAGAGTTTTGCAACACAATTCTTAGATGTTCAGCATGTTCAGTTTCATCCCGCAAATAAATCAAAATGTCGTCAATGAATACTACAACAAATCGATCTAGATAGGGTCTGAAAATTAGATTCATCAGATACATAAAAATAGCAGGTGCATTCGTTAGTCCGAAAGGCATAACTAAACTCATAATACAGATATCACAGCAGGTAACCTAGTCAATCATTAGACTCAATATGAACTATTTCACCTTCGGATATCTCAAATCAATAGTCTTTCTTTTACAGTTCACAACAGCATCATGCAATATCAACCAATCCATACCCAAAATAATATCAAACTCATTAGATGGTAATAGCATCAGATCAATAGGAAAACAGATATCTCGAAACATTAACGGACAGTTCTTGCACACTTTGTCAACCAGGACACTTTTACCTAAGGGGTTCGATACTTTTATAACAAAACCAGTAGAGTCTACAGGCAAAGTCTTACTGGATACCAAGTTCATGCATATATACGAATGAGTAGAACTAGGGTCTATCAATGCAATCACAGAAGTATCATAAAGTGTAAATGTACCAGTTATAACATTTGGAGATGAAGCTTCCTTCCGAGCTCGAATAACATACGCTCTGGCAGGCGCTCTAGCTTCGGATCTCGCAACAGTATCTCTCGTAGTTCTCTGACTACCACTGACATTTCTTACATTTTGGGATGGTCTACCTCTCACTGGAGCAGTATCAGATCTCAGATTCTGAACAGTCTCTGGCACAATAGACTCTGAGCAATCACGGATGAAATGGTCTAATGATCCACATCTGAAACAAGATCGGTCATTTAATCTACAACTTCTCGAATGCCTTTTTCCACAATGCTTACATTCAGGTCACTCGGATCAGACATTTCCAACACTTGCCATTGAAGTTGCCAGAGCTTTAGAGCTCAACTGTGATCTAGCTCGATCTCTACTCGAATATTTGACATTAGCCTTTGAACGGTTATGTTCATCTCTGAATTTCTTTGAAGCAGACTGAAATGATTTACCTGGAAATCTCTTTTTCACATATCTGGCTTCAGACTCAGCTTTTCTTTTATCCTTCTCCAGTGCCTCAGCTTTGTATGCTCGGTCAACAAACACAACGAACTCTTTTATCTCTAAAATCCCAACTAGCAAACGGGTATTTTCGTTGAGACCATCTTCAAATCTCTTACACATTATTGCTTCTGATGATACACATTCTCGGGCATACTGACTTAATCTCACGAACTCTCTTTCGTATTTAGTGACAGACATACAGCCTTGTTTCAATTCCAGAAACTCCTTTCTTTTCTGATCTATAAATCTCTGACTGATATATTTCTTCTGGAATTCAGACTGAAAGAAATCCCAAGTGACCCGCTCTTTTGGAACAACGGAAATCAAAGTTTTCCACCACTAATAAGCTGCATCTCGTAGCAAGGATACGACACATTTTATACTTTCTTCCAGAGTCAAAGACATCTCATCAAATATTCGGATAGTATTCTCTAACCAAAACTCAGCTTTCTCGGCATCGTCATCACTAGTAGCCCTAAACTCTTCAGCCCCATACTTACAGATTTTGTCAACTGGAGGCCTGTTCAATAGATTTATACTCATTACCGGAGGCACAACTGAGGTCTGAGGGGGATTAGTTGAGGGTGGAGGTTGTGGAATAGTTTGGTTATTTCTCACAAATTGAGTGAACCACTCAGTCATCATTTGGAAGAAAGATTGTTTATCTTCTCCCTCTTGACCACTCGTAGCTGGTCTCGAATCAGATGGCGTTGTCCCTTGCGGAGGAGCAGGCGCATTACTTTCTACATCGTCAGCTACGGCTCTTTCAGGATCCATTACTATAGGAAAATCACATTTTTCACGTCAGGATTCATCACACTATCACAGTTCAAATATATGGAATGTATAGCTAGACTCTCACACGCTACGTTAGTCTGAGAATCGGCTAAACCGTAGCTCTGATACCAATCAAATGTATCACCCCTAACCCATATCTGTCGCCAGATTAGGGTTAAAAGAGTTACCGGACAGATCGGAAACTTTTACAGACATTTAGTTTTACCAATTCATCAATCACAATCAAAGTGTCCCTTTTATAAGTCAACAAGACCTTAATCATGCTTTAGAATAGGGTCGGGACTAAACCGAACACATACGAAAGTTCTCAAAAATTTAAAACTTTTCTATACTACAGAGGTCACACGCTAGTGTGGACAGGCCGTGTGCCTCCCACGGCTACTAGACACACCTATATGTCCTGGCCGTGCCAAATCAGAGCATGTATACTGACTTATCCACACGGCCACCAGACACGCTCGTGTGCCATGGCCGTGTAGAATTATGCTAGCTACTGGCTTGATCACACGGCCACCAGGCACGCCCGTGTGCCACGGCCGTGTACGCAAAACAGACCATTTGCAAGGCCAAAAATGCCACCCAAACAAGGATCAATCCTACAAGCAAAATACCAATTCATTTCAAGCACACTTTACATCCTAAACATGGAAAATAAATCAACAAGATCTCACATTCAATCTCATTTCCATTCATGCCAATTTACACAACTAAAACACATATACATATATTCAAGCATGATTCATCCACATTCACTTTTCTTAAAACAATTTCTTTGATCATTTAAACATTCTCATAATGCATTTATATACTTACCATAGCCTTTACCATTTCATTTGCTATCAAGCCATACCAACACATGCACCATATATCATATTTACTCATACATATTACCAACATTTAACTAGGCACATCTCATGGCTATTTATTCATATTTCAACATAATCCAAAATGACTAGCCTATACATGCCATATTTAGCTATATACATATTTCAAAGGTACCAAAATAAGTTTGAGTAGTATGATGACGATCCTTGACGGTCCCCGAGCCTTTAGTAGCTTTGACGATCTATAAAACGTAGCAAACACACACAGAGTAATCTTTCAAAAGTTTAGTAAGTCGTATACAAATAAACTTCACTTAAAATGCACATAACCATATCGATACAATGACAATAATGGTTCTCATAGCATATACATCACATATAGTATTTGGCTCATTTACATAGCCATATCTTACCACATTCTTCAACTCAAAAATCACATAAACATATAGCTCATTTAAGCATATCTTCACATCTCATTCCATCATCTCATTGCACATATTTATCTTAGTAAGTACATAAAAGCTCTTACCTTTTACACACACTTTGTGTACATATCAAACGTACCTGAACCAGATATACAAATCACATAATCATTCGTATCTAGGATTTGCCCGTTGAACCGTTCAAAATTTAATAGGATACGTAGAGTGCTCGGAATAGTCGTACAATGCCAACGTCCCAGACATGGTCTTACATGTAATCAGATATCGATGCCAACGTCCCAGACGTGGTCTTACATGTAATCAGATATCGATGCCACTGTCCCAGACAGGGTCTTACACGAATCAATACGATGCCAATGTCCCAGACATGGTCTTACACTTAAACCTCATCTCAATGCCAACATCCCAGACGTTGTCTTACACGAAATCTCGAATCAATGCCAACGTCCCAGACGTGGTCTTACATGATATCACACAACAGACACCTATGTCATGACATAGTTAATCCTATCTATTCCTAGGTTCAGACGGGACTTCTCAGACATTGAGCTATGTCAATTCCATCTCAGAATTCATGTACACAACATCTCATATACATTCATCATTATAGATAATCATATGAACAAACTTAATTCAATATCAAATACATTTATTTGTATATAGACTTACCTCGAATTCGATTTAACAGAAATGTACGGCTATTCAATGATTTTCGACTTTCCCCGATCTAAATCCATTTTCTTCGGTTCTTGATCTATATAGATACAGATTTAACCGATTCATTCATCAAAAATCGTTCAATTCAATCCAAAACACATATTTAGGGTAATTTACAAATTAACCCTCACATTTGCATATTTTTCTCAAAACATCAAATACATAAAATCACCATATACCCATGTTTAGTCGAATGCTCATGTATCTCATACAAGTCCATACATTTCATTTATTTCACAATTTAGTCCCTCAAAATACTATTTTCTCAATTACAAACAAATTACTCAAAATCAACAAAACTCCAAAGACACATATATTCCATATTTCATCATTAGATGTTCCAAATCTCATATGTTCATCGAAGACACATTTCAAAATCATCATCAATTCTCAAAATTAAGACATGGGTTTCAAGGTATACCAAGCAACGATTGTAAAAACGTAGAAATTATCAAAAATCGATCAATAACTTACCTTAAATCAAGGCTTGTAATGGTCGAATATAACAAAGCTAAACCCTTATTCTTTTCTTACAAAAATTTAGTGGATACAAGATGATAACAATGGCCAATTCACGCTTTTGTTTTATCATTTTAAACATAATTATCAAATTCCCTTTTTACCCTTAATGAATCCTTAATAACTAAACATTCAAACTATGGGGATACTTGTCCATCCACCATCCACTATCTTCATTAATGGCTAATTGCCTCATAAGGCCCTTACAATCAAAAGCCACATCAATTTGGCCAATAATCAAATAGAAGACCATTTTTACAAATTATACGATTTAACCCTTTTCTCAAATTAAGCACACAAACAGACAAATTAACTTACGGAACTTTAGCACATGCTTAAGCACATATGGTAGGCATAGAAAATAATATTAAAATATTATGCTAACTCAGATTTGTGGTTCCGAAACCACTGTTCTGACTAGGGTCTAAACCGAACTGTTACATTACCTTTGTAAAAGTATCAATAAAATTACCCCGAGTATCGATACTCATGATAAGGTATCGATACCAAATTACCATACTGACTTCTTGCACATTTCAAAATCACAAAGACATCATTTTTACAACATGAATATCAATACCTCTGTTCCAAACTAGAAAAATATAACATACTTGAGCATATAAATCTTTCCACCATGTACCAATCCATCATGTTACCATATTGTCATCAAATAAACGTCAAAACGGCCATAGTAATAGTCTCAAATATATAAAGTAAGTCCTAGCAATAATCAATATAATACGAAACGAATCTCATAAACTTAGGAACAAATAATCTTTGGAAGCATCCAAAATATCATGGAAAATATTAGTAAAAGTTACGGAATAATGAAAAAGGACTTTCTTAGATCACCCATCGGAACCACACCACTCACACCGGCACACAACTAATCTGCAATGGTTTAATAAGGGAGTGGGTGTGCTTAACAAGCTTAGTGAATGCCTAGAACAACTACCATGCAAACAATTCATCAAGCATAATGAAACAACCATATAGCACAACCTCAACAGTTCCGACTCTGGTGTCATATTATACTTACTCGTGCATTGTTTACTAGTTCATTTACATGGTAATCATATTAACTTTTAAGCATGTATCACATTACACATATAGTCACATAACAATTAAGCATATATCATAATACTCATATAATCACATAATCACATAACATTTAAGCATATATCACAACACTCATATTATCACATAACATTCAAGCATATATCACAATACTCAAAAACATGTTTATAGACAAATTGGCACTTGAGCTATGAAACATAAAAGTGAGCTCTATCATCAATCATCAGATACATGGATCTCCGACACACCACATAAACTCATAGAGTCAAACATGTCCCAAAAGTGAAGCATAAAGCTAACACTCTCCTTATTTCCCCTCACATGTCCCGTTGAATGGAGCTTTTCTTACATTCCCTTATCCGTCCAACATGTCCCAAGGCCTCAACACCCAAATTGTAACATCCCGAAATTGGGCCTAGTAGGATTGGGCCTTGGGTTTTAGGAAAATTTATGAATATCATTTTGTTACTTGTGTTAGCTCGGGTATAATTTTTATTGTGGGCTTAGTATAGTTTTGTGAAGGTTTGGATTTAGTTATGAAGCTAGAATAATTCTTAGTATTGTATATTTAGTAAACTGGATTAGGTGAACTTGACACTTAAGTTAATTTAAGTGTTAAATTTAGCACATGAGGAGTTAGTGGCAAAGTGGTTATGGTATTTGAATGGGTAGCTTGAGGATAGAGATTCGAGTAGCATGATGAGCATTTTGAAGACTTTATTTTTATACACCTTACATTAAGTGTTGGTCAACTATAATTAAGATAAGTTTTGACTTTATCATTTATGGATAGTAGACCAAAGGAAAAAGGTAAGTTAGTAGTTATGGTAAGGAATCAAGTTGTTAAGGAAGGTTTAGGGGACAAAAGGCTTGAAAAGTGGGTGATGTTTTGGAAGTTTTTCCATGGTCATTTGACCATGAACCTAGACAGCATTAGGGGCTAAAGGGGGTGGTTTAAGTGTGATGAAGATTAAGGGGTTGATAGGGAAGAATTAAGGAGGAAAAAGGGGGATTGTGTTGGCTAATGTGTTGGCCGTGTAACACCCTGGTTCAGGGGCTGTGCGTATTGGGTTTAAATCAAGTGTTAGTGGGCTTTTGGGAGTGCTTGGTTGAGTTTTAGAGGCTCTAAGAATGTTGGGATGAGAAGGGAAGGCTTTGGAAAATTTAGATTTTTAGGGTAAAAAGGAATTGGGCCAAGGGAGGCCTTAAGAGTAATTTTTGGTAATTTTTGGCACAAGTGAGGCTTTGGCAAAGTGGCTGTGTGCGCAGTTTAAGGGGCTGGAGGTAGCGCCTGTGAAGGTCTTCGGTTCGATCCAAGAAGGCAGCAGATAGGTTTTAATTTTTGGAGTATGGCGTTGCAGGGTAGAAGGCCTTAAAATAATTTGGGGCGTGTTTGGTCGCAAGGAGCAGCTGGTCCAGGTGGTGCCTGTGCGGAACTTAGGCGCTGAAGATGCGTGTGGGCGTTGGTTCGAGCA
This sequence comes from Gossypium australe, assembly GCA_005393395.2. Classification (NCBI taxonomy): domain Eukaryota; kingdom Viridiplantae; phylum Streptophyta; class Magnoliopsida; order Malvales; family Malvaceae; genus Gossypium; species Gossypium australe. Next base: position 51,703,566 of record CM016614.1, read on the forward strand.
ACGGAAGCAGCTTTTGCGTGTTTATTTTTCTTATGCGGCTGGGGGGCTTGGGTAGGTAGCCCTTAAAGATTTTATGGTGTGGTTTTTGTCATAAAAATCAAGATGGCCGAGTGGCCTGGGCGTTGGGGGTTAGGCGTGCGGCAGTTGGTCCCAGGTTCGAACCTGGAGAATGGCAATTGGAGTTTTAGTTTTTTTTAGTTATTTATTTATTTATTTTGGGCAGCAAATTGAAGGTGGACGGCATGTAGATTAAATTGGAAGATTAGGATGAGCTTTGTTTTATTCGGTGGGATAATGGTTTGTTGTTTTATTATTTTAGATAATTATAGTTTTTTTTAATTAGTTTAAATTAGAGATAGGATGTGGATAGGATAATGGGGGGATTTGTTTAATTCAAATGGAATTGAATTTGTGGCTTGAATTGGTTCCAGGAGGTGGCCGACTATGGGGATTTTCAATTGGGTGTATGTGGCCGGTTTTGGAGGTTTTTAGGAAGGAGAATGCCGAAATTCCCTTAGGCATTTTGGAGGTTTCGGCCAGTTTTGTTTGTGTACCCAAAAGTCGATTTTCTCAAAGCAACTCTCTCTCATTTTTCACTTTTTGGAACCAAAACCTTGTGTAGCCGAATGTTTCTTTTCACTTATTCTTGCTATTTCATTTGAGTAAGCCGAATATGGTGATCCTTCTTTCTCACATTTCCTTTCTTTTACAACTTTTGTGCCGAATCCACATTGCCTTCTTAGCCGAATGTTGCATTTGTTTCTTACCATTTCTTTAAGCTGAAACTATCTTACTTTGTTCCCCTAATCTTCATCTCCTTTTCTCAATACCATCTTACCGAAACTGTACTCTCTATTAACATATATTTCTTTTACTTCACTTTTAAAATCATAGCCGAATCCCTCCCTGGTATTGCCGAAATTTCCTTCTAGCAGTTGTTCTCATTTTGGTCGAATCTCTTTTCTCTCCTAGTAGTGTTCACCTTGGCCGACTATTAGGTGGAGTGTGGGCTGTTTTTGGCGTTGGTTCAAGCCTTGGAGAAGGTATAGGGGTAAGGCCGAATGTTTTATGGTAAGCCCTCTGTTTTCTATCGATAATCTTTAAGAGTAAGAGTGGGTTTTGGCATTTGTTTGGAAGGATATTAACCTCTTGTGTGATGATTATTTCGTCATAGGGTCTCCAGATTTTGGTGGCGATCAAGTGTAGTCGATTGGTAAGTGGTGGTAAGAGAGGATTCTTTTAGTCCATTCTTTTAGTCTTTGTTAAGCCAAGTCTATTATGGATTAACCATTTTCTTGTTAGGGTGGATCGATTGATTAAGGAACCATTGATTGGTTCGGGTTTGGTAGGAAACCAAACCATCTGCAAAGGTAAGGGTAATCGATAACCCCTTTGGTTTAAAATGGTTATAGCCGATTGGTATGAGTGCTAATGCTTGGTTGGCCGATTGTTTTAGGAGCAAGAGGATCAAGGGCCTTAGTTGGTTCTTCGGTTAAGGCTTGCAGGTGTGTACTTTCACACTCTTCTAGTAATATATATGTGTTGATGATATTGTGTTCATATACACACTTCTTGTTGTTATAAATATATGTATATGAGCTGTGTGTTATGTGGATCCGTGGTAAGGTGGATGTGATACCAGTATGGTATGAGAAAAAGGGGCCAGGTAAGTCCCTGTTTTGATGCTTTTGGTAAGCATGGTATATCCGTTATGTGTACTGTAATACTGGATTGTGATAAACAATATGTATGTTGCTTGGCAAGTATGTTGTATATTTTTGTTAAATGCATATTAGTGGTTGATACGGGTTGTACGAGTGGAGGGGGCAGTGATATTTTGTGCTGACAAGCACCAGTGTTTTGGTAACACACTGTGACTGCGGTCACCAGAGGTTTGGTACCTCCAGAGGTTTGGCACCTCATAGCGACTTATCCCTGTGGTTAACACCACCGTGGGTTGGCCCCACTTTTGAGATACGGGATCGTCTGCCAGTGATTTGGTATCACACGATGGGTTGGCCCCATCAATCGATTTGTGTCTACGGACACCAGTGTTTTGGTAACACATTGTGACTATATGTCACCAGTGGTTTGGCACCACCAGTGTTTTGGTAACACATTGTGACTATATGTCACCAGTGGTTTGGCACCACCAGTGGTTTGGTACCACACGGGGTAGAAAAGGTGTATGGACGGTTAGGATTGGGTGCATATGATTTGGATGCATGATGATCATGATTATGTTTGAACGTGATATTTTGCTAATCCGGGAAAAAGGGTAGCACACTGAGTCTTGGTGACTCACCTTTTTCCTTCAACCTTTTCAGGTAGTGCATAAAGCTGGACCGGGATCGGAGAGGACAAGGTGGCCCATGCCGAAGATGAAGATTTATTATATTATGCTTGTTTTCGATATAAGTATTTTATTTGAATTTGTTGGGTTGTAACAAAGGCCATTTTATGTTTTTGGTATTACTTTAACTACGGTTTATTTAAATTAAATTGCTATGTGAAAATGATTTTAATCCAAGCAACCTATTTATGAAGAATGTGGTTAATAAAGTTTTTCTAATTCAGTCAATTTATAACTTCAAAGTTTTCATAAGGTAATAACTGAATAAAGTTTTAAAAAAAAAATAAATAAATTCTTTCATGCTTTATGCTAAGTAAACAAAGATTTTCAACCGTCTTTTCCACAATAACATAACCAGATTCGGTCGTAGCGAATGGGTCGGGTTTGGGGATGTTACAGTTTGGTATCAGAGCCAGGTTCAAAACTCGGCTTTGAGGGCTTTGGGCCCAAAAACATTTTCAAAATGGGCTTTTCAAAAACATGGGCTTTTATAAAAAGGTTTTCAGGTTATACTGGCATGGCACCTGTACCTCCAACCCGAAGTCCACCAGGTAAGTACTTCGGACTCTTTTGAAGTGATTTGTTTGTATGAATTAATTTGGGCTTAGTTTGGGCTCGTAGAATAGAATAATAGGAACTGTTGGACCCTAGGATTAGACTACTCAAACAATGGCATAAGACTTAAAACTCGTAAACAAACCTGTGAAATAAGTCGCCGAGTTAAGGTGTGGCAACCTGTGTGCGCATGTCTAGGAGTGGTATTCAGTGGGAGCTTGGTATTTAAGCAGTTCGCGTGACTCACCTCCTCTCCACTTGAATCCTACCTGGTGCGTAGCTACGGTTCACCTTAACCAAGAGGACTTGTTCATAGGCTGAACCTAATATTAAAACCCGAAAGGGATTTGACCTGATTGTTTTAAAATCTCCTGTTTAAAGTTTTTCAACTTTACCCCTTTGGTTTGAAAAACTCTAAATCAGATTTTGAAAGATATTTTTTTTCGATTTACAAAATTACCAAAATACCCCTAGTGGCAAAATTACAAAAAAGCCCCTGTGTTATAAAAATTACTGTTCTACCCTCAATTTTGGTAAAATGCTTTTTACTGGGTAAAATATCAAAATCTTTAGTTTTCAAAATATCAAGATACTCCAATTTGGGAAAATTTATGAAAATACCTCTGTGTTAAAAATTACTAAAATGCCCCTGACTATCAAAATTTCTGTGATAACCCCAACTTTAATAAAATTCTCTCACTTTGCAAAGTATCCAAATTTTTGTATTTCAAAATAATGTCCTGACTGTGGAAATTTACAAAATTACCCTGGTTGATAAAATTACCAAAACGCCCTTGGGTCGCTAAATTTTCAGATTTCATTCGACTTTTACTAAATATTCCTGTTTTACTAAATAAATATATATATATATATATATTGTGAAATGTTGTGATATTCCGATTTGGAGAATTTGCGAAAATGTCCGTGATTTCCAAAATTACTGAAATAACCCTGACCTCTGAAAATTTTGCAACACATCCGATTTGAAACGAAATTTCCAGGATAACCCCTGAGACTTTGTAAATTTTGAAATATCTTTAAGTTGGAAAACTATTTTCAAAATTTACCCTGAGTTACGGCCGATATACTCTTTTAGGAAAAATGACGAAATTACCCCTGGGTAGGGTATGAAACTTGATTGCTCGAAAGAACTTCTCTCGGAAATTTCTTTGCATAAAATTTGCCGTGGTTAAACAGTGGAACCCAATTTTTAATGCATAAAATTTCTAATCAGATTAAATCGAGGCGCTAGATATGAGTTCTAGGGGGCGTGGTCGTATTTCTCGTGGACGCGGTAGAGGCAGTATGGCAGCATCGGAACCGGTGTGGTCAGTGGTATCGCTATCTTCGTGGAAGAAGCCCCGATAGCTGAGGAAGTCAAAAGAGCTGAGGGGCGGAGTAGAGATAGAATAAGGAATCGGAGCGAGAGGAGCTCGGGGTCGCCAGAACCATTTGGGAGGTCTCAGAAAAGACCGAGGTTTGAGGCATCTGCTCGTGTTTCTAAGTCAGTTGTAGGAAATCCAGATCGTCCGTGTGCTCAGTGCGGAAGGTATCACGTGGGCGAATGCTGGAATCGTGTTCGGGAATGTTTCAGATGCCAGTCCAAGGCGCATCTGGTTAAGCATTGTCCCCTGGATCCGAAGAGGACTCGGACAGTGGGTCAAGGCTTTGTGCAGCCTGACAGAGATGGTCAGCAAGCGCCGAGAGGTCATGGTCCGAACCATGGAGGAAATGGTTCCGGTCGAGGTCGTGAAGCTCTAGTTCGTCGGAAAGAGGATAGTGATGTGCCGGATGTGTCAGCGGGTAAGCTTCTCTTGATTGGATGATTCCTTGCTGTTTTGTTCGCTTTGGTGGCTGTTTGTTTATGTGTTAGCAGAGTATCTGAGAACTTGAGTATAGACTTAGAAAGTACGCCTAGAGAGTGGGTTAGCTCTTGGAGATCAGAGTGCGCAGCGATAGTGCAAGATTGGAGAGTTAGGACGTGGACCGTTAGTCTAGCCAAGTAATTTCGAGGACGAAATTATTTTAAGGAGGGTAGAATTATAACACCCTGGTTCAGGGGCTGTGCGTATTGGGTTTAAATCAAGTGTTAGTGGGTTTTTGGGAGTGCTTGGTTGAGTTTTAGAGGCTCTAAGAATGTTGGGATGAGAAGGGAAGGCTTTGGAAAATTTAGATTTTTAGGGTAAAAAGGAATTGGGCCAAGGGAGGCCTTAAGATTAATTTTTGGTAATTTTTGGCACAAGTGAGGCTTTGGCAAAGTGGCTGTGTGCGCAGTTTAAGGGGCTGGAGGTAGCGCCTGTAAGGGTCTTAGGTTCGATCCAAGAAGGCAGCAGATGGGTTTTAATTTTTGGAGTATGGCGTTGCAGGGTAGAAGGCCTTAAAATAATTTGGGGCGTGTTTGGTCGCAAGGAGCAGCTGGTCCAGGTGGTGCCTGTGCGGAACTTAGGCGCTGAAGGTGCGTGTGGGCGTTGGTTCGAGCAACAGAAGTAGCTTTTGCGTGTTTATTTTTCTTATGCGGCTGGGGGGCTTGGGTAGGTAGCCCTTAAAGATTTTATGGTGTGGTTTTTGTCATAAAAATCAAGATGGCCGAGTGGCCTGGGCGTTGGGGGTTAGGCGTGCGGCAGTTGGTCCCAGGTTCGAACCTGGAAAATGGCAATTGGAGTTTTAGTTTTTTTTAGTTATTTATTTATTTATTTATTTTGGGCAGCAAATTGAAGGTGGACGGCATGTAGATTAAATTGGAAGATTAGGATGAGCTTTGTTTTATTCGGTGGGATAATGGTTTGTTGTTTTATTATTTTAGATAATTATAGTTTTTTTTAATTAGTTTAAATTAGAGATAGGATGTGGATAGGATAATGGGGGGATTTGTTTAACTCAAATGGAATTGAATTTGTGGCTTGAATTGGTTCCAGGAGGTGGCCGACTATGGGGATTTTCAATTGGGTGTATGTGGCCGGTTTTGGAGGTTTTTAGGAAGGAGAATGCCGAAATTCCCTTAGGCATTTTGGAGGTTTCGGCCAGTTTTGTTTGTGTACCCAAAAGCCGATTTTCTCAAAGCAACTCTCTCTCATTTTTCACTTTTTGGAACCAAAACCTTGTGTAGCCGAATGTTTCTTTTCACTTATTCTTGCTATTTCATTTGAGTAAGCCGAATATGGTGATCCTTCTTTCTCACATTTCCTTTCTTTTACAACTTTTGTGCCGAATCCACATTGCCTTCTTAGCCGAATGTTGCATTTGTTTCTTACCATTTCTTTAAGCTGAAACTATCTTACTTTGTTCCCCTAATCTTCATCTCCTTTTCTCAATACCATCTTACCGAAACTGTACTCTCTATTAACATATATTTCTTTTACTTCACTTTTAAAATCATAGCCGAATCCCTCCCTGGTATTGCCGAAATTTCCTTCTAGCAGTTGTTCTCATTTTGGTCGAATCTCTTTTCTCTCCTAATAGTGTTCACCTTGGCCGACTATTAGGTGGAGTGTGGGCTGTTTTTGGCGTTGGTTCAAGCCTTGGAGAAGGTATAGGGGTAAGGCCGAATGTTTTATGGTAAGCCCTCTGTTTTCTATCGATAATCTTTAAGAGTAAGAGTGGGTTTTGGCATTTGTTTGGAAGGATATTAACCTCTTGTGTGATGATTATTTCGTCACAGGGTCTCCAGATTTTGGTGGCGATCAAGTGTAGTCGATTGGTAAGTGGTGGTAAGAGAGGATTCTTTTAGTCCATTCTTTTAGTCTTTGTTAAGCCAAGTCTATTATGGATTAACCGTTTTCTTGTTAGGGTGGATCGATTGATTAAGGAACCATTGATTGGTTCGGGTTTGGTAGGAAACCAAACCATCTGCAAAGGTAAGGGTAACCGATAACCCCTTTGGTTTAAAATGGTTATAGCCGATTGGTATAAGTGCTAATGCTTGGTTGGCCGATTGTTTTAGGAGCAAGAGGATCAAGGGCCTTAGTTGGTTCTTCGGTTAAGGCTTGCAGGTGTGTACTTTCACACTCTTCTAGTAATATATATGTGTTGATGATATTGTGTTCATATACACACTTCTTGTTGTTATAAATATATGTATATGAGCTGTGTGCTATGTGGATCCGTGGTAAGGTGGATGTGATACCAGTATGGTATGAGAAAAAGGGGCCAGGTAAGTCCCTGTTTTGATGCTTTTGGTAAGCATGGTATATCCGTTATGTGTACTGTAATACTGGATTGTGATAAACAATATGTATGTTGCTTGGCAAGTATGTTGTATATTTTTGTTAAATGCATATTAGTGGTTGATACGGGTTGTACGAGTGGAGGGGGCAGTGATATTTTGTGCTGACGAGCACCAGTGTTTTGGTAACACACTGTGATTGCGGTCACCAGAGGTTTGGTACCTCCAGAGGTTTGGCACCTCATAGCGACTTATCCCTGTGGTTAACACCACCGTGGGTTGGCCCCACTTTTGAGATACGGGATCGTCTGCCAGTGATTTGGTATCACACGATGGGTTGGCCCCATCAATCGATTTGTGTCTACGGACACCAGTGTTTTGGTAACACATTGTGACTATATGTCACCAGTGGTTTGGCACCACCAGTGTTTTGGTAACACATTGTGACTATATGTCACCAGTGGTTTGGCACCACCAGTGGTTTGGTACCACACGGGGTAGAAAAGGTGTATGGACGGTTAGGATTGGGTGCATATGATTTGGATGCATGATGATCATGATTATGTTTGAACGTGATATTTTGCTAATCCGGGAAAAAGGGTAGCACACTGAGTCTTGGTGACTCACCTTTTTCCTTCAACCTTTTCAGATAGTGCATAAAGCTGGACCGGGATCGGAGAGGACAAGGTGGCCCATGCCGAAGATGAAGATTTATTATATTATGCTTGTTTTCGATATAAGTATTTTATTTGAATTTGTTGGGTTGTAACAAAGGCCATTTTATGTTTTTGGTATTACTTTAACTACGATTTATTTAAATTAAATTGCTATGTGAAAATGATTTTAATCCAAGCAACCTATTTATGAAGAATGTGGTTAATAAAGTTTTTCTAATTCAGTCAATTTATAACTTCAAAGTTTTCATAAGGTAATAACTGAATAAAGTTTTAAAAAAAAAAAATAAATTCTTTCATGCTTTATGCTAAGTAAACAAAGATTTTCAACCGTCTTTTCCACAATAACATAACCAGATTCGGTCGTAACGAATGGGCCGGGTTTGGGGATGTTACAGGCCGAATGTGGTAAGGGATTAGGGAGGTTTTAGTTGACCAAAAGTTGTCAATTTGTGCATCTTTTCCTTTGTCCAATATTTTTCTTCTCTTAGCCGATTTGTCAATTGGCATTTGGTAAAAACTTTGATTTGTTTGTCCTTTGCATTTGACCAAATAGGTACTTTTATTTCTTCTTTTCCTCTCAAAGTTTTATCTTCTTTTAGTACCAAAATATTGTCACATTTGAAGACATTTACCATTCCTTTTCTTCCTCTCTTGTGCCGAATTCATCTTGTCACCAAAAGCATTTCTCTTATTTTCTTTTTCTTTTTCATTCTCTTTCTCTCTTCTCTTTCCCTCTCATAGCCGAAACTATCCTATACCTTTTCATCATTTTTCTTTCTTTTCTTTCTTTTGTGAAAGCCGAAATCATCATTCCTTTTCTTTTAAGTTGTTTAGGCCGAATTCCTTTATAGTTCAAGTAGGGGGTTAATCTTCGTGTTACGGGTAAGGATTATCTATCAATCGTTTCTTCTTTATTTTTCTTTGGATTAATCGATTTTAGGAATCTAATTCTCTTACTTTTCCATGGCCAAATCTTTGAAGGAGGATTTTGGGGTTTCTTGTAGTCGACGTTTAGGGGGAGATCGTTCGGGATTTGAATAATCCAAGGTAAGAAGATGTTGATATTCGGCCAAAGGCCATATCTTTTAGTGATAACCGATTTCTCACATAGTGATATGTAGGTTCTGTCGACGTGTAGGCAAGAGTCGGAAATCCTAAAGTTTCTATCGCTCTTTGTGTTTGCAAGGTGTGTAATTTATACTAAACTTCTAATAGATTAATAGTCATTTTTGATAAAAAAATATGTTTATAAAGAAATATAAATGATTATGGCTTTAGGTACCATTCAATGGTACGATGAATTGAGGTACGTTATTCCTTCATACTATGTATGATTTTAATATGAAACATATTCGATATTTGATTATGATTTTGGGATAATGAACAAGACATGATATTTGCATCAATAATAATGCTATATGCATAATATGAAATGTGTCCGATTCCGATATGATTATGAGATATATGGCATGATTATGAAATAATATATTATTGCATGGGCATATGGGAAATATTGAAAGGGGAAGTGTTTCGGTGGTTTTACCACATTATCCGGTGACTTCGGTCACGATATTATGAATCCGGTGACTTCGGTCACGATACTATGAATCCGGTGACTCTGTCACGATTATCTGGTGGCTATGCCATGATTATAAGGGCGATGTGCATGTTGACTGCAGCAACTGCCTTCGATGGTGTGTAGCGGATGGAGGGTCGATTTAGTAATCCCCACGGTGTGATTGGTAGGTACGGGTGGTGTGTAGCGGATGGATATCTAAGTTGGGTTCAGGATTGCATTTCATTTTATATGTACATGTGAATTGATAAATTATTATTTGCTATATTATGGGCTTTATTGCTATGATCGATTGGACTTTTAGTGTATTGTTACACATTGAGTCTGTTGACTCACCCCTCGTGGGATATCTTTTCAGGTGATGCTCGGACCGGGTTGAAGTGGATACGAGGTGGCCCATGCAAAAGAGGATTTTCTTTATACAATTTATGTTTCAGTATTTTAAGTATTTAATTATTGTAATAAGGGCCATTTTAAGTATTTAAGGATTTTTATTATGTTTTAAGTTAAATTGTCGATTACATTATTATTTGAAAATGTTTTATTTTAAACAACTTAATTTTATTTGGAACTTTAATTACACAATGTTTTAGTAAAGACAACAAAATTTTTATGTTTTTAACTCTAAGTCAAAAGTTTTTCAAATGTTTTCCGTAGTGGCATTTCAAATTCGGTCATAGCGAATGGGCCGGGTTTGGGGTGTTACACAAATCATATAACATATAAGTGAGTACTCACAATCCTATGGCATGTCAACTATATCCAACGGTCTCAAGTATCACAAGGCCAAAATATTCGTATTTAAACACACATATATTACTTACCGATTTATCGTTCACTATCACTACATTTTAACATCATAAGCACATAATTATAACTGTCACTTGGCATGTTTGACATGCCTACATATGCACTTTCACAGCAGTAATCATGAACACATGTCACATGTAATTACATCTCATCTCAATCACATCTTTATAATAACACAAGCACATATTTAAAAAGTTAACTATGTGTACGAGAAAGCTTACACTCAAAATTTAGAGCAGGGGTTTAGGCTAAAACTAAATTCCCAAACAACGCATTGAATCATGTCCACAAGCAATTATTCCAAACACTCACCAATACGCTTCCGCCGAAAAGTCAAAAGCTTAAACTACCTTTCTTAACTCGTAGATGGTTCTAACGAATTGAAAGCTTCAACACAACAAACTCACATAACACTACATTCAAAAATCAGCCAAGGACCCACCACAAGTAATCAAAAACATAAGCCTAAATAAGTTCTCATGTAACTGAAACCTTTAACATAGAAAAATTTAAATTCGAATACCTCGGTCTATACTTAGTCTTTTCACCCAAAACCAATTTCGTTCATTTTATAATTCACCTATGACTAATTCCCAACCTTTAAACTACAATAAAATACTTAATTCATGATATCCACTTTTTCGACATGTTTTATGTCTATTTTTCAAAAATTTATTTAAAACTCAAGAATATTTAACAAAACTTCAAAGTAAGTTTACAAACCTTCTAATCATGTTGAAAACACCATTAACGACCCAATTTTTTACTTTTATTTAAAACATGCGATTTAATGGCTAAAAATTTTGTTTAAAAGACCAAATATCATTTAAAACTAACTAGGAATTGAATTGTTACCTTAGATGACGAGAAATCAAGTGTTTGATCGAAAACTCAAAAAACCCTCAAGCTTGACAATAGAGGAATCTATGGTGTTTTTGGGTGTTTTTCTTGGATTTTATGGAGGTTTAATTATTTGGAAAGTGATAAGAATCAAAGGAATTTAGGTTTGGCAAAGAAAAATGAATGGAAGAGTTGGGAGAACAAAGGGATGGCACAAGAATAAGGGAGAAGAAAAACTAACGTGAAAATAAAACTAGGTGGGGGAAGATATATGGTGAATTTTAAATTTTGGTAGAAATGCTTCATAAACACACAGAATTTTACCCTTTTACAAATAGTTCCTTAACTAAAAATTAAAGGTTTCTAAAAAAATTTCAAAATTTGATTTGAATTTCTAAAAACCATATTCGAAAACATCTACGGTGCACCATGTCATAGAATTTCGAACACTCTAAAGCTAAAATCCCTAAAATACCTCTAAAACTCACAGGCCCTATGTTGTGGTGTTATAGAAAAAATATTGGAACTTTGTGAGTTAATGGTATAACTAAACGTGGTTGTAGATGATCAAATATATGAACTTCTTGGTGCCAAAGGAGGCATTTTACTTTGATGTTAAATTTGAATGATATAGGTATGATACATGAAGGTTTTGGTGCATAACTTATGGTATGGAATTAAACCATATTAAATAGATGAATGGTATAAGTGAGTGAATGGTTTGAGTTGACTCATGACATAGTGATTGGTTTGGGTGCCATTTGGGGCATATTGGTATAATATTTGAATATGGTTTAAATGTGGTAGATTGACATGTGTTATATTGAGTTTATGTTGGTTTTGAATATGTCTAAATGTGCATTTGAACATAAATTATGTTTTAGATATAGTTTGGCATGAAGTAGGCATTAAATGACATATTTTTTGCCACAAGGTCTAGCTGCATGGTTGTGTTTCAGACATGGGCTAGTGACACGGTCGTTTGCCACTGAAATTCAAGGAGCATTAGAAGCACACGGTTCTCAATTTTCAAACAGGCTGGTCACACACCCGTATGAGTACTGTGGATTTGGTCATGTAGATTCCACACAGTCTCAGTTTGTCACATGACCCAGCCACACAACTGTGTGACTTTTGATGAACTTTTGCAATTTGATCCCCACGACTTCAGAAAGTTACACAACCTGGACACACAGCTGTGTGACCCCTATTTTGGATAAATGCTTCTATCTTCTGAAAATGATGCAATTTGATCCTTATTCATTCTCGGGTCAATTTTAGAGCTTTTGTAAGCTCGATTTAAACTCTATTTTACATGTTAGGTGTAATAATTACATGTTTATTTGAATTTTTTAATTAAGATTTGCATGTAACTATTTCGTTGACTTTTGTAACATCCTATAACTCAATTCCAATGATCGAACTGGGTGAGGGGTGTTACAGTTGAGTTCTTCTAGTTCACAAGGTTGCAAAAGAATTAAATTAGCTATTTTCAAGGTTATTTACTTGGTAAGGGTTAGTTGTCGGGTTGTTCCCATGGTTAATTTACCACTATGGAAGATTTATGAGGTTTAATATTGTTCCTCAATCTCTAAAATTGACTTATCAATTGGAGAAGAAAATTCATTATTCGAAATTAGTTCAAAGTTGGAATCAAAATCACGCCTTAGGTTGGAGTTTTCATATATTTGGTTTATCCATATTTAAATTTATTTAACTTATTTCTTCTTTGTCTTTATTTTTATTTAATTTTGTGTTATTTATTTTATATTTTGATTTAATCCCCCCTCTTTTTCATACAGATTGACACAAGCCATGGGCATAAAAACTTCTTGTGACACGAAATCCAAATTCAATTAGATTAATCTCTATGGGATTGACCTTACTCCTTATACTCAAATTTAATTTCGGTTTTAGGTGTAGAAATTTATTTTGGAGGATTTTATCATGAAACCAAATTTAAATATGGCCAAAATTATGAACACAATCCTTTAAAAAGACCTTTTACTTTTCCTATGACCCAAATACCAAAACTAAATCCTTCAACTAACAAAAAATATATTTTGGACTATTAAAGAGCTAATTTATGTTTCAAGTGTGGGGAGAAGTTTATTCTTGGACACCAGTGCAAAGAGAAATTGTAACAGCTCAATTTAGGGGCTAGTCAGAACAGTGATCTTGGGATCACTAATCTGAGATTTGAGAAATTTATTTTCATGTGATTTTATGAATTAGTATATGATTTTATAAGTACATGAAAATTTTGGTACTTTAATTTTAGCGGTTTCTTACTTAATCGCGAAAAAGGACTAAATCGCATAAAGTGCGAAAGTTCTAGTTTATAAGATAAAGGTACCAAATAGCCATAGGTTGATAGTTGGAGGTCTTTAAAATGCAATTAGACCCCAAATATATGCTTGGCCGGCCATAGGGGACAAGAATTGACAAAGTTGGTGATGTTTGGTGGATAAAATTGATAGTTTAATATTAAAATAAAGAAAAGATGATGTCCATCTTTCTTTTTCATTTCTTCCACCGAAATTTGCAAGCAAAATATGGGTTGAAAGCTTCAAAATTTTTAGCACACTCATCTCTTCACTAGTAAGTGTTCTAGTGATCTTTTCTTGAAAATAGTTGTACTTTTGAGACCCCTAAAGGTTAAGCTTTCAAATGAGGGGACTATTGTGCAATATGATGAAAAGTTAGAGTTTTTCCATGAGAGCTATCATTGTTATTTCCTGCATTTTCATGGAAGAAATTGAGTCTTAGTTGTTAGATGAACAACTTTTATGAAAGGTCTTGTCTTGAAAACGCCTAATTGAACCTTGATGAAAAGGTTATAAATTTGTAGTACGTATGTGAAATGTTGAGTTTTGATGATAGCTATAAGAGTATTAAATGTTCACCTAGGCTTGTTGAAGGTAGAAATGTGATTAGAATTACTTTTCGAGCATAAGGGCAAAATGGCAATTTTGCCAAAGTCTAGGGGCAAAATCATAATTTTTCCAAAATATGAATTATAAGTCGATTTAGTCAATGTGTGAATTTAACAAGTGAAATCGTTACTATAGATCAAAAAAATGCATATGAGGAAAGGTCTCGTGTAAGACCATGTCTGGGACATGGCATCGACACCATATGAGTAAAGGTCTCATGTAAGACCATGTCTGGGATATGGCATTGACACCATAGGGGAAAAGTCTCGTGTAAGACCATGTCTGGGACATGGCATCGACTTCAAGTTAAGGAATCCTGTGTAAGACCATATCTGGGATATGGCATCGGTATTATAAGACTATTCCATGTAAGACCATATCTGGGATATGGCATTGGCAGCGAGGTACATGTTTGATGAGATTGAGTATCCTCAGTTATTTCGATAAATTCATCGGGCAAAAGATCCAAGTATGAAAGAGGTAACAAGAAAGCTAAGTAAGTAAAGATATTAATAAGCTAAGTTATTCAAAGTTGATAAAGAGTATTATTCGAGTTAAGGAAGATGAAGATTGAGTTTATGTTTGCATTAGCAAAATACACTAATTTATGTGATTAAGTGATACAGGTATCATGAGTACATTACAAGTATGAAATTGTTATATTACATGTGATGAGTAAGGATAAGTATGAGTAAGTAAGCCAAGTACTTGAGAATTATGTTGTCAGTATTTCATTATAGATGAATTATATTTAGCAAATATATTGCTATATGAGTTTCATGCAAACTTACTAAGCTATATGCTTACCTCTCTCCCTTCTTCTTTCATCGCAGTCTTGCCAAGCTAACTCGTGGATCATTGGCATCGGAGCTCGGAGCACACTATCAATCACTATTTTGGTATAGCCAAGTTGTTTTTATTAAGTATGGCATGTATAGGAATTATTTCATCTTGATGTAAGTCCTAAGAGGGGCCAAAGTGTTGGCTATTAAGGTTATCATTCTTTTTGTATATGGCTAAAGAGAATGGCCAATATTTACTAAGTTTATACATCAATTGATGATGAGTTATGCATTGTTATTCAAGTTTTTGATGAAGTGTTTGAGTGGTTGGATTGAGTATATGAATGACCTTGATTTCAGGGTGGCAATTGGCTTGGAAAATAGCCTTTAAGTGTCCACATGGGTAGACACACGGGTGTGTGTCTAGGCCGTGTGTGACACACGGTCAACCCACATGGGTGTGTTAATAGGTCGTGTGTCCCCTGCATATTAGTGTTTTAAGTCAGTGTTGACCACAGGCTAGCTACACGGGCATGTGCCTAGGTTGTGTTCTCCTTAAGGGGTTGATGATGTCACAAATAGTATACCCCTGGTTTTTCACACGGGTGAGGACACGGGAGTGTCTAGGCCGTGTGAAGTACACGGGCCATTGACACGGGTGTGTGTCAAGCTGTGTGAAAACCCCTGTAGGTTGTAATAAAAATAAATTGTACACGGGCTAGGGACATGGGCGTGTAAGACCACACGACCTGCCCACGTGGGCTTGTCCCAGGTCACACGGGCGTGTGACTCCTATTTAGACAAGAATTTTCAAAGAGAGTAAAAGTTTCCAATTGATTTCCGAAACCATCGGGATGTATGTTTATGGCCTCGTAGGCCCATGAGATGAATGTCATGGCCACAAAAAGAAAGTTTTTAAATCGGAATGAAATTTTATAGCCCGTTAATACATGTTTATGTAAGGTGAAGGGTAGTAATGCCTCGTATCCGGTCCCAGCAACGGACATGGGTAAGGGGTGTTACATTTAGTGGTATCAGAGCTACGGTTTAGTCGATTCTATGACTAACGTAGTGTAAGTATGAGTTTAGCTATACATGTCATACATAAGAGTATTTTCATAATGATAGTGTGACAACTCCTGACCACTTAAATTGCATTTTCATATAGTAAATAGATCCCGAAAGAGCTGTGGCGGATGATGTAGAAAGTAACGCGCCGACTCCCGCTTAAGGGATGGTGCCAAATGAGAATGAGGATAAACTTACGACAGTAAGTCAGGGAGGAGGAGAAGAAGCTAGGGAATCCTTTCTCCACATGAAGAATACATGGTACACAGAGTTCGTTCATACGAACCCGAACGCACAACTCCCTCCTCCTCCGCCTATTCCTCAGCCTACCCATGTAGCTCCTCAAGTGGTAGAAGTGGTAAGAAGAGAAAAACCTTCGGTTGATAGAATCCAAAAACAAGGAGCAGAGGAATTCAAGGCTAGCAATGATGATGATCCTGAAAAGGCAGAGTTTTGGCTTGAAAATACCATCAGGTTATTTGATGAATTATCATGCACACCTGAAGAGTGCATGAAGTGCGTGGTTTCCCTTCTAAGAGATTCTGCTTACCAATGGTGGAATACCCTTGTGTCGGTTGTACCAAAGGAAAGGACTACATGGGAATTTTTCCAAGAAGAATTTAAGAAGAAGTACATCAGTTAAAGGTTTATAGATCAGAAGAGAAAAGAATTCCTAAAGTTGAAGCAAGGTAAGATATCAGTGACTGAATATGAGCGTGAGTTTGTAAGGCTCTGCAAATACGCTCGAGAATGTGTATCCACTGAAGCTATCATGTGTAAGAGATTTGAAGACAGACTAAACGAAGACATTAAATTGTTTATTGTTGTTCTAGAATTAAAAGAATTTGTGATACTAGTGGAACAGGCTTGTATAGCCAATGAGTTAGTAAAAGAGAAAAGAAAAGTAGAAATAGAGTCTCATGACTCAAGAAAGAGATAGTGGAGTAAGTCATTCCAGTCCTTGTCCAAGAAATCAAGAGATTTCTCCAATCAATCAGCTACTTCCACCGGGTTTTCAAGCAGAAACAAGGGTAAACAATATTCGGGGAATAAGGCTCAGACTACTTTAGTTGCTAGTGTTGGGAACATTCGATCTAATAGACCGAAATGCCCACAGTGTGGCAGACGTCATCCCAGTGAATGTCGAGCACATGAGAATGCTTGTTTCAAGTGTGGTTCCCAAGACCACTTCATAAAAGAATGTCATGAGATGATAAAAGAAGAGAAAGCTCAGAGTGCGAGATCCAGGAGTATTGTTAAAGGAAGACCACAGAGGAACCCGAAAAGCGAGGCGAGTAGTAAGGGTAACCGCAGAGAGCAGGTTGCGAGACCCGAGAGTAGGGCGCCTGCGAGGACTTATGCTATTCGCGCTTGCGAAGAGGCATCTTCTCCCTATGTAATTACGGGTACATTCTCTCTTCATATACTAAAGTTATTGCTTTAATTGATCCCGGATCTACCCACTCATATATTTGCATGAAATTAGCATCTAGTATGAGTATGCCTATAGAGTCCACAGAGTTTGTGATAAAGGTGTCTAATCCACTGGGCAAAAGTGTTTTAGTTGATAAAGTATGCAAAGATTGTCCATTGATGATTAGGGGTTATTACTGTAAGGCCAACCTTATGTTATTACCATTTGTTGAATTTGACATTATTCTTGGTATGGACTGGTTAACCACTCACGATGTGATAGTAAATTATGGAAAGAAATATATTGAGCTGAGATGTGAAAACGGGGATATCCTTCATGTTCAATCAGATGAACAAGACAAGTTCGGTAGTGATTTCTCACATGACAGCTCAAAGGTATGTAAGAAAAGGGTATGAGGCGTATCTTGCCTTTGTGATGAATGCCAAGGAAACTGAGATAAAGATTGAGTCAGTACCAATAGTATGTGAGTACTTGGATGTTTTTTCTCGAGGAACTGCTAGGACTACCTCCAGTAAGAGAGGTTGAGTTTGGCATCGAGCTAACTCCCGGTGCTATACCGATATCGATCGCTCCTTACAGAATGGCTCCAACGGAGTTGAAGGAATTAAAGGCTCAGTTGCAAGAGTTGACAGACAAAGGTTTTGATAGACCAAGTTGTTCTCCATGGGGTGCTCCGATTTTATTTGTGAAAAAGAAAGATGACACCATGAGATTGTGCATAGATTACCGGCAGCTTAATAAAGTGACAGTGAAGAATAAGTACCCATTGCCAAGGATTGATGATTTGTTCGATCAATTGAAAGGAGCCATTATGTTCTCCAAGATAGACTTGAGGTCGGGATACTATCAGTTGAGAGTAAAAGACTTAGATGTGTCGAAGACTGCTTTTCAAACAAGGTATGGTCATTATGAATTTTTACTCATGCCCTTTGGTTTGACCAATGCTCCTGCGGTGTTCATGGATCTTATGAATCACATCTTTAGGTCATACCTCGATAAGTTTGTGTTCATTTTTATTGACGACATATTGATTTATTCTCGAGATGAGGCGGAGCATGCCGAGCATCTACGGACAGTTTTACAAATTCTACGAGAAAATCAGTTGTATGCCAAGTTCAACAAAAGTGAATTTTGGCTTAAGGAAGTTGGATTTCTGGGACATATTATCTCAGGAGATGGAGTCCAAGTTGACCCAAGTAAGATTTTGGCTATTGTTGACTGAAAACCGCCGAAGAATATATCTGAGGTTAGAAGTTTTCTAGGCCTAGCTTGCTATTATAGATGATTCGTCAAGGGGTTTTCCATGATTGCGACTCCGATGACGAAATTGTTACAGAAAAATGTGAAGTTTGAGTGGACAAAAAAATGCCAACAAAGTTTTGAGAAATTGAAGGTATTATTGACAGAAACTCCAGTTCTAGTACAACCCGAGTCGGGAAAAGAATTTTTGATCTACAGTGATGCATCCTTAAATGGATTAGGCTCTGTACTTATGCAAGAAGGAAAAGTAATAGCATATGTCTTTAGATAGCTAAAGCCACATGAGAAGAACTATCCGACGCATGATGTGGAGTTCGCTGCTATTGTTTTTGCACTGAAGATTTGGAGACACCATTTATATGGTGAAAAATGTCGAATTTTCACTGATCACAAAAGCTTGAAGTATCTGATGACGCAAAAGGAGTTGAATTTAAGGCAACGGAGATGGTTAGAGTTGATAAAAGATTACGAGTTGGTCATCGACTACCGTCCGGGAAAAACGAACGTGGTCACCGATGCTTTGAGTAGAAAGTCCCTATTTACATTGAAGGCATTGAATTCGCGGATGACTTTGTCCGATGATGGTTCTATTCTAGCTGAGTTGAGGGCTAGACCAATGTTCCTCCAAGAGATCTATGAGGCTCAGAAAGATGACAGTGAACTACAAGCCAAAAGAGCTCAGTGCGAGTCGGGTGTTGAGTCTGACTTTCGGACAAATTCAGATGGATGTTTAATGTTCAAAGATAGAGTTTGTGTACCGAGGGATGACGAGCTCATTCGTAAAGTTTTGTATGAGGCGCATAGCGGATGTTTATCTATACATCCGGGTAGTACCATGATGCATAATGATTTGAAGAAATGGTATTGGTGGCTGAGTATGAAGAAAGATATTTCTGAGTTTGCTTCGAGATGCTTGATTTGTCAGCAAGTAAAGGCTGAAAACCAAGTGCCTTCGGGTTTGCTACAACCTATTATGGTACCTGAGTGAAAGTGGGACCGTATTACTATGGACTTTGTAACGGGCTTACCGTTAACATCGAACAAGAAAGATGTTGTATGGGTTGTAGTAGATAGACTCACAAAGTCAGCCCATTTTATACATGTGCGAGTCAATTATTCGCTTGATAAATTAGCGAACTTGTACATGTCAGAGATAGTAAGGCTTCATGGTGTACTGTTGTCGATCATTTCGGATAGAGATCCGAGATTCACGTCACGATTTTGGAAAAAGTTGCAAGAGGCCTTGGGCACGAAATTAAGTTTCAGTACAGCCTTCCATCCACAGACAGACGAGCAGTAGGAAAGAGTAATTCAGATACTCAAAGACATGCTTCAATGTTGTGTTTTAGAGTTCCAAGGTAATTGGGAAAAATACTTACCGTTGGTGGAATTCGCCTACAACAACAGTTTTCAGTCAAGTTTGAAGATGGCGCCTTATGAGGCATTGTATGGGCGTAACTAACGAACGCCCTTGTATTGGTCAAAACTTAGAGAGAAACAGATACACGGGGTCGATTTGGTTAAAGAAACAGAAGAGAAAGTAAAGATGATACGTGACTGTCTGAAAGCCGCCTCAGATAGGCAAAAGTCCTATTCAGATCTGAAAAGGAAAGAGATTGAATTCAAAGTAGGTGATAAGGTGTTTTTGAAAGTATCACCCTGGAGAAAAGTCCTCAGATTTGGCCAGAAGGGAAAATTAAGTCTGCGCTTTATCGGACCTTATGAAGTTACTGTTGGAACGCCGGTACCCCATGGCGCAGTAGAATAAAATTAGATCCGGTGATCCAAATCATGGATCCATGTGTGAGGAACGAATCGGGGTGAAATAAAGGTTTCGAAATTACCAAAACTTCAATCTGAGTAGACAGCGACGCCTTGGCAACAAGAGTTTTGATCTACTGTCGAATCAAGCCTCAACCTTTTCCGATGTCGGCCTCTACGTAATCCACCCGGTTTGACTATGAACAGAAGAAATCTCCAAAACTGTTTTGGAGGCTTATTTGCTTGACGGCTGCTAGACCTAACAAGCAATCACTTAGGGTTTTGATATTTTTTTTGGTTTTGTCTCCTTTTAATACCTTTTATAATGGGTGCCTTTCTCATTGGGCCTTTTATAATAGGTATCCTCTTAATTGGGCCTTTTATAATTGGTATGTCTTGAATGTATTACAAGATTAAATAAATACAATAAAGTTTTTAACCGAAAATTATAATTACATTAATTATATCTGAAAATTATAATTACATTAATTATAATAAGGATTCCGGTAAACTATATTTATTTAAATTTATATATGAATCAAATTCATATATTAATAAAATTATGTTATCATTATGTGTACAACATCCTTGTACATATAATATGTTCAATATTTGATTGCCCAATTAAATTAATTCTTTAATTAATTTAATTTATGTGACAACCAAGCACAATACCAACTATATTTTATTCCGTTCATTTCAACCATAGGGTGTGACCCTGTAGGTTCTTGCAACGTTAGCAGTAATACTAGAACGATTCTATTGTCACAGACAATGAGTGGCATCTAGCAATGCATCATTGCTACCTAAGTTACAAGAAGTCATGATTCGACATAACCTTTCGTGATTAACCTTTCATGCATTAATCCTTAAGTCCTTTATCTCTGGAACGGATACAAGTCATGGGATAGTCACACTTGCATAATCCATCCCATGTTTCTTGATATCTTGAGTAGACTATTATATACAAATTAGTATGACATCTCATATCAACTTATTTGAGCATGGCCATGCATTTCTAGTCTCACTCAATCAAGTGGCCTAAGATATTACTCCTATTATGTAGGAGGGACTTATCCTTTATTGATCAACCATATCCCTCTACATAGATTGTGGTATATCCAACATCAGCCTTTATAGAACAACCTGTTACGGTGTACGTTTGACTGTATCAAAATATACAACTCACGATGCTGGGATAATAATGATCTCAAGTCTGAGGATCATATACATATTAATCACTATGAGTAATGTTGTGACAATTACATAATAATCCAAGAAACATACTCATAGCGGGTCAATCCAATATGTTGTTCTCTAACACACATATTCATGCATTGATTTTGACACTCCATATCAATGACAACTCTTTATCATCAATCAACTACATGTTAGTCTTAATGCATTATTATTGTCCTAGTCAACAATAATACTCGACTAAGGATCTTTTAAGAATAATCATATTATTCTCAGGACATTATTATAAAACAGTTTATCTATACACACAAAAAGAAAAACTGAAATAATAATGACAACGCTTTATATTAATAAACATGGTAAATTAAGTATGTTATTACAACCATCTCATGATTGATCTTTGGGCATACTCTTACAGTTACCGAGAGGATAGGACTGGTAGCTTATCAGTTAGCCTTGCCACTTGAGCTGGAAAAGATTCATGACGTCTTTCACGTATCCATGTTGCGCCGATGCCGCTCAGACCCTACACATGTCATAGTACCGACAGAGGTAGACATACAACCGGACTTGACTTATGGTGAAAAGTCGGTTAGAATTTTAGCGCGAGAGGTCAAACAGTTAAGAAACAAAAGCATAGCCCTAGTGAAGGTTCTATGGCAAAGGCACAGAATAGAAGAGGCTACATGGGAGCCCGAGAAAATGATGAGAAACCAATGCCCCAACTTTTTCACTGGCAAGATTTTTGGGGACAAAAATCCCTAAGGGGGAGAATTGCAACAGCCCGATTTAGGGGCTAGTCGGAATAGTGGTCTCGGGATCACTAATCTGAGATTTGAGAAATTTATTTTCATGTGATTTTATGAATTAGTATATGATTGTATAAGTACATGAAAATTTTGGTACTTTTATTTTAGCGATTTCTTGCTTAATCGCGAAAAAGGACTAAATTGCATCAAGTGTGAAAGTTTCAATTTATAAGCTAAAGGTACCAAATAGCCATAGATTGATAGTTGAAGGTCTTTAAAAGGCAATTAGACCCCCAATATATGTTTGGCCGGCCATAGGGGACAAGAATTGACCAAGTTGGTCAAAGTTGGAAATGTTTGGTGGATTAAATTGATAATTTAATATTAAAATAAAGAAAAGATGATGTCCATCTCTCTTGTTCATTTCTTCCACCAAAATTTGCAAGAAAAACAAGGTTTGAAAGCTTCAAAAATTTCAACACACTCATCTCATCACTAGGAAGTGTTCTAGTGATCTTTTCTTGAAAATAGTTGTACTTTTGAGACCCCTAAAGCTTAAGCTTTCAAATGAGGGGACTATTGTGCAATATGGTGAAAAGTTTAGAGTTTTACCATGAGAGCTATCATTGTTATTTCCTGCATTTTCATGGAAGAAATTGAGTCTTAGTTGTTAGATGAACAACTTTTATGAAAGGTCTTGTCTTGAAAACACCTAATTGAACCTTGATGAAAAGGTTATAAATTTGTAGTAAGTATGTAAAATGTTGAGTTTTGATGATACCTATAAGAGTATTAAATGTTCACCTAGGGGCAAAATGGTAATTTTTCCAAAGTTTAGGGGCAAAATCATAATTTTGCCAAAATATGAATTATAAGTCGATTTAGTCAATGTGTGAATTTAAAAAGTGAAATCGTTACTATAGATCAAGAAACGCGAAGCCCGGATTAAAACCGAGGCAAGAACAAAGTCGAGGACTAACTTACATCTTTACATACATTTTGAATACTGAGGTAAGTTTGTATGAATTTAAGGTTTCACATGTATTTTCAATAAATTACTTATTATGTTGTATAATATACACTATTTTCATGAAGTTATGATTAATGATATATTGATAAGAAAGTGAATGAGAGTATGTAAGAGGAAGTCCCGGTTAAAGACTCGGAATAATGAGGAATACTAATATCACAGCATGAGATAAGGAAAGCCTGGGTAAGACCATGTCTGGGACATGGCATCAGAATCAAATAAGGAAGGTCTCATGTAAGACCATGTCTGGGACATGGCATCGACACCATATGAGGAAAGGTCTCGTGTAAGACCATGTCTGGGATATGGCATTGACACCATAGGAGGAAAGTCCCGTGTAAGACCATGTCTGGGATATGGCATCGACTTCAAGTTAAGGAATCCCGTGTAAGACCATATCTGGGATATGGCATCGGTATTATAAGGCTATTCCATGTAAGACCATATCTGGGATATGGCATTGGCACTGAGGTACATGTTTGATGAGATTGAGTATCCTCAGTTATTCCGGGAAATTCATCGGGCAAAAGAGCCAAGTATGAAAGAGGTAACAAGAAAGCTAAGTAAGTAAAGATATTAATAAGCTAATTTATTCAAAGTTGATAAAAAGTATTATTCGAGTTAATGAAGATGAAGATTGAGTTTATGTTTGCATTAGCAAAATACACTAATTTATGTGATTAAGTGATACAGGTATCATGAGTACATTACAAGTATGAAATTGTTATATTACATGTGATGAGTAAGGATAAGTATGAGTAAGTAAGCCAAGTACTTGAGATTTATGTTGTCAGTATTTCATGATAGATGAATTATATTTAGCAAATATATTGCTATATGAGTTTCATGCAAACTTACTAAGCTATATGCTTACCTCTCTCCCTTCTTCTTTCATCACAGTCTTGCCAAGCTAACTCGTGGATCATTGATGTCGGAGCTCGGAGCACACTATCAATCACTATTTTGGTATAGCCAAGTTGCTTTTATTAAGTATAGCATGTATAGGAATTATTTCATCTTGATGTAAGTCCTAAGAGGGGTCAAAGTGTTGGCTATTAAGCTTATTATTCTTTCTGTATATGGCTAAAGAGATTGGCCAATATTTACTAAGTTTATACATCAATTGATGATGAGTTATGCAGTGTTATTCATGTTTTTGATGAATTATTTGAGTGGCTGGATTGAGTATATGAATGATCTTGATTTCAGGGTGGCAATTGGCTTGGAAAATAGCCTTTAAGTGTTCACACAGGTAGACACACGGGCGTGTGTCTAGGCCGTGTGTCTAGGCCATGTGTGAAACACGGTCAACCCACATGGGTGTGTTAATAGGTCGTGTGTGTAACACCCCTATCCTGTGTCCATCGTCGGATTAAGGTTAGGAGCGTTACCAGACAGATCGAAAACATTCACAGGCAAAATCATACATTCAACCATCATTCTCAGACATAATGTCCCTTAAACGGGTCCTCGAGACCTAAATCATACTTAGAAGTCGAGTCGGGACTAAATAGAAACACATAGAGAATTCTCGGAAAATTTAAAACTTCACTAAACTACAGGGGAGGCACGCCCGTGGGAGGAGACCGTGTGCCCTCCACGGCTTCTAGACACCCCCGTGTATCCATCTGTGTCTATATACTGACTATACCAACATGGTCATTAGGCACGCCCGTGTGCCATGGCCGTGTACTACAAGGTCATTTACTGACTTCCCCACCACGGCCACCAAGCACGCCCGTGTATTTTGCCGTGTACTTTTTAGCTAGCTACTGACTTGCACACCACGGCCAGATGACACGCCCGTGTCGAGGTCGTGTGATACTAAACTACATCCTACAATTTACCCATGGTCGTTAGGCACGCCCGTGTGCCACAACCGTGTGACATTATAGGCCATTTACAAGGACAAAATGCCACCCATAAGGGTCAAATCTACAAGCTATATTTAACAAGATATCTCATGCACATATGACCATAAAAACATACCAAAATGGTCAATCAATTCATGCATATTTTCCAACTAGGGTAATCACACTACAAACCATTCAAACCAATTCCAAACATACCAATTTGCATGACTAAATCTAAATTATACCAAGCTCCTTTCATCATTATATACATACCATCTCATAACCATTTCATATATCAACTAATCATGCCAAAACAACTTCACATATCACATTCATTAAGGGATATTATCAAAACTTAATTAGCCAAATCACATGGCTAAGTTCATTATACAACTCATACCAAAACTAGCCTATACATGCCATATTGAGCTATATACATTTTCAAAGTGTACCAAAATAAGTTTTAGTAGTGTGATGACGATCCGTGATGGTCCCGAGCCTATCAGTAGCTTTGACGACCTACAGAACAAAGAAAACACATCCAGAGAGTAAGCTTTCCAAAAGCTTAGTAAGTCAATACACAAACAAACTTGATATGTAAAGCATGTAAGCATATAACCACATTGGCATATTTCGTCTACAAGGTAAATTTCTCACATTTATACTTTGATTTATATTCTTGGCCAAATTGCCACATTTATCAATTCAAGAATCACAAACACATAGTTTTTCATATATGCTTTCATGTAACATATTTCCAATCCATCATAGTAAAACACTTAGTCACTTACCTTATATACACATTTGGTGTATAATCAACGTACTTGAATCAAACATTCATTTACTTAATCTATCAAAGCTCGGATTTGTCATTTGTATTTCATACTTGCCCGTTGAACCAATAGGGATCTAGTAGGATACTCAGAAACTTGAAATATTTGTATAACACCATCGTCCCAGATGAGGTCTTATGTATACTCAGATATTGATGCCACTGTCCTAGACAGTGTCTTATACGTAATCAGATATCGATGCCGATGTCCCAGACATGGTCTTACACGTAAAGATCATAACGATGCCAACGTCCCAGACGTGGTCTTATACATAAAGCTCATATTGTTGCCAACATCCCAGACGTGGTCTTACACATAATCAGATATCGATGCCGCTGTCCCAGACAGGGTCTTTCACGAATCTCAAATCAACGCCAACATCCCAGACGTGGTCTTACATGATAAAACAGAACAGCTACCTATGTCATGACATAGCTAATCCTATTTATTCCTAGGTTCGTACGGGACTTATCGGACTTAATCACTATATCAGACTTATCTCGGAATTCATTATCATAGCTTCTCATAAACCTTCATAGTCAACATTAATTATATGATCACATATAATATCAAACAAGTATGTTTATTTGCATTGTGACTTACCTCGGATTCGGTTTATCGGAATAGAAACGGCTACTCGTTTACTTTAGCTTTCCCATGATCTAAATCCGTTTTCCTCAGTTCTTGATCTTAATCAAGCTCAAAACCTAGTCGAACCTTGCTATCTTCTTCTTACTCTTTTTCTTTTTGATTTTTGGTGATAAGAATGATGAATGAAAATCCACTAACCAAGTTTTCTTTTATTATAACATATTAATATAACTTATGAATAAAACAATTTAATTATAACATATATTATAACTTATAATCATATAAAATATGCATGTATTACATGTGTTACCGTCCACTATCAATAAGTTGGCTTAATTGCCACATAAGGCCATAACTTTTAAAAGCCACAACACATAGGTGCTTTAGCAAATAACATGCAACTTTCACATTTCAGGCAAATTAATCCTTTGCTCAAATTAAACACACAAACAGAAATTCACTTACGAAAATTTACCACATGCTTATTCACATATTAACGGCACCGAATATAATATTAAAATAATATTCAAACTCGATTTTGTGGTCCCGAAACCACTGTTCCGACTAGGGTATAAACCAGACTGTTACAATTCTCCCCCCTTAAGGATTTTCGTCCGCAAAAATCTTACCGTTAAACAGATTCGAATATTGTTGTTTTACTGAGTCTTCAGGCTCCCAGGTAGCCTCTTCAATCCCATGTTGATTCCACAGTACTTTCACTAACGGAATCTTCTTATTTCTCAACTCTTTCACTTCACGAGCTAAGATACGGATCGGTTCCTCTTCATATGTCATATCAGATCAGATTTCAATTTCATACGGAGTAATCACATGTGACGGATCAGATCGATATCTACGGAGCATTGAGACATGAAATACATTATGGATCCTTTCCAGTTCAGAAGGAAACCTTAATCTATACGCAACTGGCCCGACACGTTCAATGATCTTATACGGTCCGACATTTACGTCCGTACAAAGCTTCATAAGGTGCCATTTTAATACTTGACTGAAAACTATTGTTGTAAGCAAATTCGATCAACGGCAGATACTGTTCCCACCAACCAGTAAACTCAAGTACACAGCATCTCAACATGTCTTCAAGAATCTGAATGACCCGTTCAGACTGACCATCTATTTGCGGATGGAAAGCTGTACTAAAGTGCAGTTTCTTGCCCAAAGCTTCTTGCGATTTCTTCCAGAATCGCGATGTGAATCTCAGATCTCTATCTGACACAATGGATAGTGGCACCCCGTGCAATCTTACAATCTCAGCAATATAAAGCTCGACAAATCTCTCAAGCGAGAAATCAGATCTTACTGGATTAAAATGGGCAGATTTCATTAATCGGTCAACTACGACCCATATCGCATCTTTCTTTCTCGGAGTCAAAGGTAAACCAGAAACAAAGTCCATCGTCACTCTATCCCATTTCCACTCAGGAATCAAAATCGGTTGTAACAACCCAGACGGAACTTGATGTTCTGCTTTCACTTGTTGGCAGACTAAACATTTTGAAACAAAATCAGAAATGTCCCTTTTCATACCAGACCACCAGTAGTGTCGTTTCAAATCATGATACATCTTAGTACTCCCCGGATGAACGGATAGACGACTATTATGTGCTTCCTTCAAAATCAACTGAATCAACTCTGGATTTCTCGAGACACAGATACGATCTCGGAATCTCAGACAATTATCAACAATTTGAAATTCAAATTCAGAATTCACTTCACACTGAGCTCGTTTTGCTAGCAATTCATTATCAAACTTCTGAGCATCACATATTTGTTGTAAAAACAATGGTTTCACTTTTAATTCAGCTATCACAGAACCATCATCAGATAAATCTAACTGAGCATTCAAAGTACATAATGCAAACAATGATTTTCTACTCAAAGCATCAGCAACAACATTCGCTTTACTCGGATGATAATCTATCACGAACTCATAATCTTTCAACAGCTCAAGCCATCTTCTCTGACGTAGGTTCAAATCTTTTTGAGTCATCAAATATTTCAAACTTTTCTGATCTAAAAATATGTGACATTTCTCACCGTATAGATAATGATGCCAAATCTTAAGTGCAAACACAATCGCCGCTAACTCAAGGTCGTGCGTCGGATAATTCTTTTCATGAGGCTTCAACTATCTCGAGGCATAAGCTACCACTTTGCCTTCTTGCATCAAAACACATCCCAGACCATTTAACGAAGCATCACTGTACACAACAAATTCTTTACCCGATTCCGGCTGTATTAACACTGGAGCTTTTGTTAACAGAGTTTTCAACCGATCAAAACTTTTCTGACATTTATCCAACCATTCAAATCTGACATCTTTCTGAAGTAATCTAGTCAACGGAGTAGCTATTGTTGAAAATCCTTTTACAAATCAACGGTAATAACCAGCCAAACCTAGAAAACTACGGACTTCAGACACATTCTTCGGAGGTTTCTAATTCAAAATAGCAGATATCTTACTCGGATCCACTTGGATTCGAGAAGCTGACACAATATGTCCTAGAAAACTAATCTCATGCAACCAGAATTCACATTTGCTAAATTTCGCGTATATTTGCTTTTCTCTCAAAGTTTGCAACACAATTCTCAGATATTCAGCATGCTCATTTTCATCATGTGAATAAATCAGGATGTCATCTATAAACACCATAACAAATTGATCTAAATACGGTCTGAAAATTCAGCTCATCAGATCCATAAAAACAGCAGGAGCATTTGTTAGTCCAAATGGCATAACTAAAAACTCATGATGCCCGTACCTTGTTCTGAAAGTAGTTTTTGGAATGTCTGAATCCTTAACTCTCAACTGATAGTATCCCGATCTCAGATCAATCTTGGAAAGCACAGTAGCTCCTTTTAACTGATCAAATAAATCATCAATCCTGGGCAACGGTATTTATTCTTTATTGTTACTTTATTCAACTGACGATAATCGATACACATCCTCATCGTACCATCTTTCTTTTTCACAAACAGAACAGGAGCACCCCAAGGTGAGAAACTCGGTCTAGCAAACCCTCTATCGGTCAATTCTTACAACTGTGACTTTAACTCTTTCAACTCTGTTGGTGCCATCCTATACGGAGCTATCGAAATAGGTGTAGTACCAGGTAGCAACTCAATACCGAACTCAACTTCACGAATCGGAGGCAAACCCGGCAATTCTTCAAGAAACACGTCAGAAAACTCACAAACAATAGGCACTGATTCAACCTTCTTCTCAGATACTCTTGAATCAATCACATAAGCAAAATATGCCTCGTAACCCTTTTTCACATAATTCTGAGCTTTCAAAATAGATATCACCGCAGGCAACCCATTCAAATCATCAGACTCAATCCGTACAATCTCATCATTTGGACATCTCAAATCTATAGTCTTTCTTTTACAGTTCACAACAATATCATGCATAAATAACCAATCCATACCCAGAATAATATCAAATTCATCAAATGGCAAAAGCATCAGATCAGCAGGGAAACAGATATCTCGAAACAGTAACGGACAGTTCTTGCATACTTTGTCAACAAGGACACTTTTACCTAAAGGGTTCGATACCTTTATAGCAAACTCAGTAGACTCTACAGGCAAAGTCTTGCTGAATACTAAATTCATGCAAATATATGAGTGCGTAGAACCAGGGTCTATCAAAGCAATCACAGAAGTACCATAAAGAGTAAAAGTACCCGTTATAACATCAGGTGACAAAGCTTCCTCACGAGCTTGGATAGCATACGCTCTGACAGGCGCTCTAGCTTCAGATCGGACAACATTGTCTCTCATAGTTCTTTGACTAACACTGATGTTTCTTACGTTCTTTGATGATCTTCCTCTTACAGGTGCATTATCAGATCTCACATTCTGAATAGCTTCTGGTTCAACAATCTCAGGGCAATCACGGATAAAATGATCAAGTGATCCACATCTGAAACAAGCTCTGTCGTTTAATCTACAACTTCCCGGCTGTCTTTTTCCACAATGCTTACATTCAGGTCTCTCGGATCGAACATTACCAATACTGGCCTCTGAAGTTGCTGGAGTTTTAGAACTCATTTTTGGTCTAACTCGATTTCTGTTCGTGTAACACCCCTTACCCGAAACCTTTGCCGGAGTCGAGTATGTGGCATTACTAGACTTGACTACTAATTTGGGGCATAAAAATTTAAAGCTGTCCAACTGCGTCATGCTGACTAAATTGACCATAACTCGAGTTACAAAACTCGAAATTTAGATCCGTAAATTTTCCTTGAAACTAGACTCATATAAATTTCTACCATAATTTTTCCAGAATTTTTCATATGGCCAATTAGTACAGTTTATTCATCAAAGTTACCCCTATATCACTGTTTGATAATTCTGACCTATCTTTACAAAAACTCAGTTATCTCATTGTACAAAATTTCAATAATGTTCTTGTTTATTCCAATCAAAAATATACTCATTAAGGATTCTAAAAATATAAACTATGCTCCATAGTTATTTTTGTACAATTTTTAACAATTTTTCCAAGACAGAACAGGGTATCACGAATTCATTCAGAACAAGTCTCACTAAAATTTAAATATCTCATAATATAAAATTTCTTTGCCTACTCTGTTTCTTTCATATGAAAATAGACACAATAAGCTTTAACTCTATATCTTATTCACTTTCTAATTCAATTTATCCTATTTTTGGTGATTTTTCAAAATCACATCACTGCTGCTAACTAAAAACTATTTCATTGCAAAATATGATTAACTAGTTTATAACCGAACATACCCACATACAACTCATACTGTCCATGCATTTTAATCATTTATGCAAATTAACTTATACCTAAAACATTCGCGTAATATCCTAACATCATCGATTTATTAACCAAACACAACTATGGTTCCATATAATCGAGTGTACCATTGGTTACTTACCACAATACCTAATTCAAAGGTTCATTTCGTAAACATACATTTCCTTATCAAAAACGATTAAACTTCGATTAAAAATGCACAAACATTACCATCATAAACCGACATTTGTATCAAAAGCACAAAAAGCATACTTAACTAAAAATTTAGCCATATTCGCATGGCTATTATTTACATGAACCAAAAGTTTTCATCAAAACAAAGTCAAAGTCTTTCCTATACATGCCTTCATTCGAAAACCAAAATGAAAAAGTACCAAAATAGTTTGATAGTGTGGACGACTTTCTGAACGATCCCGACGAGCTTGTAGCTTGCACCTAATCTATAAAACAGAGGAAACATTTCGCACAAATAAGCTTACTAGCTTAGTAAGTCCTAAGCTCCTAATAATATAGTATTCAAACATTAAACATTTAAATTAAAAATAATTCAACTTGTATGTTTGTAATAACATTTACTCCAAATCGTATAAATAAAGCATTCGTATCAACCGTACTATCGTACTAAAATTTCCTTTACTTTTAACATTTCTATTTGAAGACCGAATCTCCATAATAGTGCATTCAACCTCGAAATCCATCATATCATACCCATCAATATTAGCTTCAAACACATATAACACAATTCTCATAATATTAATTCGACTCAAATAATATTAAGCATAACATACCTTACATGCTTACCTGAGCCATTAACTCAATAAATTAGCTTTAATTTGCCTTGAACAAAAATTCGATTTCTCTTTTGTAAAACACATCACCGGCATCAAGCCTGCTAGGCGTAAAAGCCCGATAAGTGACACCGGCACAAAGCTTGCTAGGCGTGAAAGCCCGAAAAGTAACACCGGCACAAAGCCTGCTAGGCGTGAAAGCCCGAAAAGTAACACCGGCACAAAGCCTGCTAGGCGTAAAAGCCCGAAACATATCTATGTAATTTAAACGTTCCAAACACACTTCATAACTATTATATGTATAAGTCCAATTCAATTGAGCTTGCTCACATTAAACCAATAAAATCATTATATCATTATACAATCCAACAATTCACATCCCATAACCAACTTTAATCATCAACCTAGTATACCTATATACATTCGGCCATGTTATAAATAGGTACTAAAATTCATCAATTCTTACTATTTAATATAATCATAATTAATTCTTTGACATATTTTAGCTAAAGGACTTACCTCGGTTGTCGATAGTCCGTGCGAATCGGCTATTCGAGAACCTTCGTCTTTCCCCGGTCTAATTCCGTTTTTCTTTGCTCTTGATCTAAAACACATTAAAATTTAGCTCATTTAATTGCATTTCATCTCAATTTAGTCCCAAAACACACAAATGGGCAATTTTCCATTTTGCCCCTAATGTTTCCCATTTTTACAAATTGGTCCTATTTACACAAAACTCAAAATATGCAAAATTTCCTAACACCATAGCTAGGCCGAATCTTCCCCATAGCTATGTGTGTCCATGCATTTCATTTATTTGTCATTTTAACTCTTCACAAATTTATTTTTTTCAATTTAGCCCTATTTACTCAAAATCACCAAAAACTTCAATACAAAACTTGTAAATCTTTAACATATATTTAATCTAAATCCATCAAATATCAAAACCATCCAAGCATGTTAATGGCCGAATCCTATATACATAATATTTTCAAAAATTTAGGCATGGGTCAGGTAATATACGAAGCAACGATCTCAAAAACGTAAAAATTTTCAAAAACTAAAAATCGACCATACCTTAATCAAGCTCCCTAAGTTGCCGAAAATAAAGCTTCAACAATGGAGTTTTCTTCCTCCAACATTCGGCCAAGAAGAAGAACAAGGTATGTTCTCTTTCTTCCCACTTGTTTTTATTATTTAATGTTGTATTTAACATATATATATTAACATTATTTATAAATACACTAATATAACTTTATAATAAAACTAAACTAACATATAATTTGTAATTGGAGTGGCCCATTGCCGTTCCTCTTTGTTGTATATGGGCTAATTGCCCTTTTAGAACATCCACTTAAAAAGCCACAATCAATTTAGTACCTTTCACCTTAGTATGCAACTTTTACGCTTTTCACGATTAAATCCTTTTTATCAAATTAAGCACTTAAACGACTAAATTTTTCTACGAAACTTTCACACTCACTAAATCACATATAATAAACACAAAATATAATATTAAAATATTTCTCGGGCTCGGATTCGTGGTCCCGAAACCACCGTTCCGATTAGGGTCAATATTGGTCTGTTACAGTTCGAATGTCCCACACTATCTCTGGAACGACCTTGATCATCTCTGAATCTTTTCGGAGCAGACTGAAATGATTTACTCTGAAATTTCTTTCTCACATCTCGAGCTTCAGACTCAGCTTTTCTCTTATCTTTTCCAAGTGCCTCAGCTTTGCAAGCTCGATCTACAAGTACAACAAACTCTTTTATTTCTAAAATCCCAACTAGCAAACGGATGTCTTCATTAAGGCCATCTTCAAACCTTTTGCACATTATAGCTTCAGATGATACACATTCCTAAGCATACTGATTGAGTCTCACAAATTCTCGTTTATATTCTGAAACAGTTATTCGGCCCTGTTTAAGTTCCAGAAATTCCTTTCGTTTCTGATCAACAAACCTCTCACTGATATATTTCTTTCGGAACTCGATCTGAAAGAAGTCCCACGTTACTCGTTCTCTCGGAACAACAGAAATCAGAGTTGTCCACCATTGATATGCTGCATCTCGGAGTAATGATACAACACATTTTATACATTCTTCTGGAGTCAAAGGCATTTCATCAAATACCCGAATAGTATTTTCAATCCAGAACTCGGCCTTTTCAGCATCATCATCCTTATTAGCCCGAAATTCTTCGGCCCCATACTTTTGGATTTTGTCAACCGGAGGTTTATCCAATAGATTCGGATGCATAACTGGTGGCATAACTGTAGTCTGAGGGGGATTAACCGGGGGCGGGGGTTGCGCAACAGTCGAGTTATTTCTTACGAATTGAGTGAACCACTCACTCATCATCTGGAAGAAAGCCTGTTTAGCTTCTCCCTCTTGGCCGCTCGTAGCCGGTCTTAAATCAAAAGGCGCTGTCCCTTGCACGAGAGCAGGCATATTACTTTCTGCGTCGTCAGCTACGGCTCTTTCGGGATCCATTACTATACGAAAATCACAATTTATACGTCAGGATTCATCACACTTGTTGGAAGGCCGGTACCCAATGGCGCAGCAGAATAAAATTAGATCCGGCGATCCAAATCATGGATCCATGTGTGAGGAACGAATCGGGGTGAAATAAAGGTTTCGAAATTACCAAAACTTCAATCTGAGTAGACAGCGACGCCTTGGCAACAAGAGTTTTGATCTATTGTCGAATCAAGCCTCAACCTTTTCCGATGTCGGCCTCTACGTAATCCACCCGGTTTGACTATGAACGGAAGAAATCTCCAAAACTGTTTTGGAGGCTTATTTGCTTGACGGTTGCTAGACCTAACAAGCAATCACTTAGGGTTTTCATGTTAAGTTTTGTCTCCTTTTAATACCTTTTATAATGGGTGCCTTTCTCATTGGGCCTTTTATAATAGGTATCCTCTTAATTGGGCCTTTTATAATTGGTATCTCTTGAATGTATTACAAGATTAAATAAATACAATAAAGTTTTTAACCGAAAATTATAATTACATTAATTATATCTGAAAATTATAATTACATTAATTATAATAAGGATTCCGGTAAACTATATTTATTTAAATTTATATATGAATCAAATTCATATATTAATAAAATTATGTTATCATTATGTGTACAACATCCTTGTACATATAATATGTTCAATATTTGATTGCCCAATTAAATTAATTCTTTAATTAATTTAATTCATGTGACAACCAAGCACAATACCAACTATATTTTATTCCGTTCATTTTAACCATAGGGTGTGACCCTGTAGGTTCTTGCAACGTTAGCAGTAATACTAGAACGATTCTATTGTCACAGACAATGAGTGGCATCTAGCAATGCATCATTGCTACCTAAGTTACAAGAAGTCATGATTCGACATAACCTTTCGTGATTAACCTTTCATGCATTAATCCTTAAGTCCTTTATCTCTGGAACTAATACAAGTCATGGGATAGTCACACTTGCATAGTCCATCCCATGTTTCTTGATATCTTGAGTAGACTATGATATACAAATCAGTATGACATCTCATATCAACTTATTTGAGCATGGCCATGCATTTCTAGTCTCACTCAATCAAGTGGCCTAAGATACTACTCCTATTATGTAGGAGGGACTTATCCTTTATTGATCAACCATATCCCTCTACATAGATTGTGGTATATCCAACATCAGCCTTTATAGAACAACCTGTTACAGTGTACGTTTGACTGTATCAAAATATACAACTCACGATGCTGGGATAATAATGATCTCAAGTCTGAGGATCATATACATATTAATCACTATGAGTAATGTTGTGACAATTACATAATAATCCAAGAAACATACTCATAGCGGGTCAATCCAATATGTTGTTCTCTAACACACATATTCATGCATTGATTTTGACACTCCATATCAATGACAACTCTTTATCATCAATCAACTACATGTTAGTCTTAATGCATTATTATTGTCCTAGTCAACAATAATACTCGACTAAGGATCTTTTAAGAATAATCATATTATTCTCAGGACATTATTATAAAACAGTTTATCTATACACATAGAAAGAAAAACTGAAATAATAATGACAATGCTTTATATTAATAAACATGGTAAATTAAGTATGTTATTACAACCATCTCATGATTGATCTTTGGGCATACTCTTACAACACTATCACAATTCAGAAATATGGCATGTATAGCTAG
The DNA here is from genome assembly GCA_005393395.2 of Gossypium australe. Classification (NCBI taxonomy): domain Eukaryota; kingdom Viridiplantae; phylum Streptophyta; class Magnoliopsida; order Malvales; family Malvaceae; genus Gossypium; species Gossypium australe. Next base: position 51,739,852 of record CM016614.1, read on the forward strand.
ACTCTGACATGCTACGTTAGTCCGAGAATCGGCTAAACCGTAGCTCTGATACCAACCAAATGTATCACCCCTATCCCGTGTTCATCACCGGATTAAGGTTAGGAGCGTTACCAGACAGATCGGAAACATTCACAGGCAAAATCATACATTCAACAATCATTCTCAGACATAATGTCCCTTAAACGGGTCCTCGAGACCTGAATCATACTTAGAAGTCAAGTCGGGACTAAATCGAAACACATAGAGAATTCTCAGAAAATTTAAAACTTCACTAAACTACAGGGGAGGCACGCCCGTGGGAGGAGACCGTGTGCCCTCCACAGCTTCTAGACACCCCCGTGTATCCATCCGTGTCTATATACTGACTATACCAACACGGTCATTAGGCACGCCCGTGTGCCATGGCCGTGTACTATAAGGTCATATACTGACTTCCCCACCACGGCCACCAAGCACGCCCGTGTATTTGGCCGTGTACTTTTTAGCTAGCTACTGACTTGCCCACTATGGCCAGATGACACGCCCGTGTCGAGGCCGTGTGATACTAAACTACAACCTACAATTTACCCACGGTTGTTAGGCACGCCCGTGTGCCACAACCGTGTGACATTATAGGTCATTTACAAGGCCAAAATGCCACCCATAAGGGTCAAATCTACAAGCTATATTTAACAAGATATCTCATGCACATATAACCATAAAAACATACCAAAATGGTCAACCAATTCATGCATATTTGCCAACTAGGGTAATCACACTTCAAACCATTCAAACCAACTCCAAACATACCAATTTGCATGACTAAATCTAAATTATACTGTAACATCCCGAATTTGGGCCTAGTAGGATTGAGCCCAATGGGCATTGAGCGTAGTAGCGTTTAAAATTTTTGGAGAACAAGAGATCAGCTTTAGTGCAAGTTGGACCTATTGGATAAGTGATTTTGGAATGTTAGAGAGCTTCTATGAAGTCCCGGGATCAAACTTTGGCTTTAAGGAAATTTTGGTTTTCTTTTTAAATGGACTTTAGAATTTGGATATAGATTTAAAATTAGTTGTGCATGGTTTAAGATACAAATGGGATTGTGGCCTAGTGGCAAAGTGGCGCCACTTAAAAGTAGGGAAGTGGCGTCAACTGGGGAGGCCCAAACTCAAGCTGCATGAAGCCTAATTATTTTAATTAAATAGGTTAATTTTCGATATTAGGGTTTATTCTCCCACTCTAGTCTTCAATTTCGACATTAGGGTTTCTCCATTCTCTTATTCTCTGTAAAAGCCGAAATCCCTAAGCCTATTCTCTCATCTTCACTTCTATGCAAAAGCCGAAAGTCTATTATTCTTTTTCTGTTTTCTTCTACAAAGCCGAAACCACCCAATTCTTCTCAACATCTTTCCCTTCAAAAGCCGAAACTCTGAACTTTCTTCTCATCTCCATAGCCGAATACCTCCTGTTCTCTTTTGCCGATCTCTTCACTAAAAGCCGAATCTACATAGATTTCTTCCTATCATCTTCTCTTTTTTATCTTCTCAAAAGCCGAAATCTTCTAGGAGTTGCCGAATTTTCTGTAAAGGTAAGTGCCGATTTCTTCTGATCTATTCTTTTTCTCTTTCGATTTTTAGAAGACAAAGGCGAAAGGCTAATGGATTGTTGGTTTCTTGTGTTTACGTGTTGGGCGACATTCAGGAGTTGAAGTAGATCACTTAGATCAAAAAGCCGGAATCGCTAGTCTCTAAACCTCATATCTCTCTTTTCGGGATTTCACGGTAAGGGGTTCTCTTTAGATTCTCGTTAGACTCGCTATCGTAATTGTGATCTTAACCATATGATATGATGGTAGCAACTGATAAGGACTTTTAATGGAATCAAATGTCGATCAGGCAAAGGAGGGGATTGGATCTGTAAACCCAATCCCTAAGTTTAAGAAATGAGCAGTGTCAGCAGTTTGGGATTGGCCACCGGGTTGTGGACCGGCATCAGAACAAAATCTTAGACAGTTAGCAGTCGTATCGACTTCTGATAGTGTCGACATAGAGGGTCTCGTCTTGACTGTAATCAGGTGTGTAGATCTCTAACACACTAATTAATCTGTACTAAATATATGTTATGGGATAAAAGCCGGAAAAAGGCTGTATAGTAATATGTACTAAATATATGTTATGTGCTAAAACTCGAGAAAAGGCTGTATAGATAGTCGGATTACCCAAAAAGGGTAGGCAAGGGATGCCAAGTACGTAATCGTAGAAACTTTTCTATGTGTATCGATGTATGTGATAGACTGTGAACTTTTAGGTAGAATATTGTTTTGATTCTGCATGTATGTATGCATGGGATGGGGTTAATATGATGAAGGGGAAGAGCATGTTAATAGGTCACTTGGTGATCGGTGGTTAAACCACGAATTGTAAAATTAGGTCACAATAGTGATTGGTGGTTGAGCCACGTTATATTATGAGGTCACATAGTGATCGGTGGCTAAGCCACGTTAAATTTATTCCTGATTGATAGGAATAGGCAGCATGACTGTCGATATGGTGTGTAGCAGTTGGTGGGTTGATTGTAGAAATCCCCAAGGTGTGTTGGCTGGTACGGGCTGGTGTGTAGAGGATGGACTATTAGGTTTGGGTTGGGCCATGTTGCATGAAAATATTTTGTTGCCATTATGTATGGGCTAAGGCCCATAATGTGTTTGAGGGCCTCACGCCTTTTATGTGTTTTCGGGATTTGCACACTGAGTCTTGGTGACTCACCCTTTATTTTCCTAACTTTTCAGATGAACAGTAGATCGTGGACATGGGAGTCGAGGCGGACTCGAGGGGCCATCAAGTTTTTATTTCCATAAATTATTTTTTTCGGTTTTTTCTTTAAGTTTTAATTTTGGGAATGTTTATGTAATAAGGCCCATAGCATAGGTTATCAATTTATATTTGTTAATGTCTTCATTTATTTTTTTTTTAATTTATGTTCAGCAAAAGAGCAAAGGTTTTCTTCCAATATCACTTACTTAACGAATACTTGTATAAAGAAACTGAATTTCCAAAGATCGTCCAAGTGAAGTTTTTAACGTAAACTCCGTAGCATACCAGATCCGGTCATAGCGTTTGGGCCGGGTTTGGGGTGTTACATTTTGGTATCAGAGCCTAGGTTCAAAAACTCTGCTGTGGCTATGAGGTCCAAAAATATTTTCAAAAGTTGGTTTGGAAAATGGTTTAGAAAAATATATATCTGGTTTCTGGAAGTATGGCACCCGAGTCTCCGACACCAATCCACACTGTAAGTTTCCTGATATTTTGCTTTGTTATATGCTGTATTTCTGGTATCTATTCTGTCTGTTTGGTTTGGATGTGATGTTCAGATATAGAGTTGGTTGCATATGAAATATTTGTCTGCTTTAATGGCTAGGTGTTTTTGAGTATGTGTAGGAGTTCTAAATTCTAGTAAAAAATATATAGTGTTTTTAAGATCAGAGTGCGCAGCAAGAGCGTAGTGTGGTAGGTTGGGATGTGTGACTGTTAGTTAGTTGAAAATTTCGAGGACGAAATTTCTTTAAGGAGGGTAGATTTGTAACATCCCGAATTTGGGCCTAGTAGGATTGAGCCCAATGGGCCTTGAGCGTAGTAGCGTTTAAAATTTTTGGAGAACAAGAGATCGGTTTTAGTGCAAGTTGGACCTATTGGATAAGTGATTTTGGAATGTTAGAGGGCTTCTATGAAGTCCCGGGATCAAACTTTGGCTTTAAGGAAATTTTGGTTTTCTTTTTAAATGGACTTTAGAATTTGGATATAGATTTAAAATTAGTTGTACATGGTTTAAGATAAAAATGGGCTTGTGGCCCAGTGGCAAAGTGGCGCCACTTAAAAGTAGGGAAGTGGCGTCAACTGGGGAGGCCCAAACTCAAGCTGCATGAAGCCCAATTATTTTAATTAAATAGGTTAATTTTCGGCATTAGGTTTATTCTCCCACTCTCTTCTTCAATTTCGACATTAGGGTTTCTCCATTCTCCCATTCTCTGTAAAAGCCAAAATCCCTAAGCCTATTCTCTCATCTTCACTTCTATGCAAAAGCCGAAAGTCTATTATTCTTTTTTTATTTTCTTCTACAAAGCCGAAACCACCCAATTCTTCTCAACATCTTTCCCTTCAAAAGCCGAAACTCTGAACTTTCTTCTCATCTCCATAGCCGAATACCTCCTCTTCTCTTTTGCCGATCTCTTCACTAAAAGTCGAATCTACATAGATTTCTTCCTATAATCTTCTCTTTTTAATCTTGTCAAAAGCCGAAATCTTCTAGGAGTTGCCGAATTTTCTGTAAAGGTAAGTGTCGATTTCTTCTGATCTATTCTTTTTCTCTTTCGATTTTTAGAAGACAATGCCGAAAGGCTAATGGATTGTTGGTTTCTTGTGTTTACGTGTTGGGCGACATTCGGAAGTTAAAGTAGATCGCTTAGATCTAAAAGCCAGAACCGCTAGTCTCTAAACCTCATATCTCTCTTTTCGTGATTTCAAGGTAAGGGGTTCTCTTTAGATTCCCGTTAGACTCGCTATCGTAATTGCGATCTTAACCATATGATATGATGGTAGCAACTAATAAGAACCTTTAATGGAATCAAATATCAATCAGGCGAAGGAGGGGATTGGATCTGTAAACCCAATCTCTAAGTTTAAGAAATAGTTGATTTCGATGGAAGAAGCAGTGTCAAGGGAAGATGAAGTTATTTTAGAAGAAAAGGAAGAAGCTGAGGAATAAAACCTTGAAGGCATTGACCAAGGATAAACAACTTAGAAATTTCCATTAATGCCTTGATGAGAAATGCGGGGAGCAATACACTCAAAATTTTAAGCACTATAAATGGCAGGCCTATCAACATCTTGGTGGGCAGTGGGAGTACACATAGTTTCATCCCTTCAAAGAAACCTAAAGAATGAGTAGAATTAGTGGAAACTCGCCCTTTAACTATAACAATATCCAATGGAGAGAATGTGTTCAACTATGCCTTATGCAAACAATTGAATTGGGTGATATAGGGACACTCATTTCACCATGATTTCCGGGTATAACCCCTTAGAGGTACTGATATGGTATTAAGAGTTGACTAGATGAGAAGGTTTACTCCCATCGTCATGGACTTCAATAAGGAAAAGAGATAATTATTATGAAAGGAAGACAAACCGATTGATATTAAGGTAATTTTAGAGGAAAGATAAAAAAGTTAGCTAAGAGGAGCCTGAGTTATTAGGAGAGTTATACATGCTAAATATGGACATCAATGAGACAAATATTCCCCCCAAATTTGAATGAGCTACTAGAATAGTATTTTGACATATTTGCAAAACCTACAAGTTGCCACCAGCTAAAAAGCATATCCATGCTATTATCTTAAAGCCAAGAGATCAACCTTTCAATTTGAGGCCCTACATATTTCCTCATCATAAGAAAATAAAGGTGGGAAAAAATTATAGAGATGTTATCTTCATCAATTATACAAACAAGTCATTCTGCCTAACCATGCCTCTTAGTAAGGAAGAAGGATGAGACATAGAGACTGTGTGGACTACAGAAAATTAAATGCTATGAAAATAAAGAATAAATTCCCTATTCCTGTGGCGGATGACCTTTTAGATAAGTTATCAAAGTTTAATTACTTCTCCAAAATGGACCTAAGGTCAGGGTATTAATAGATTAAAATTAAAGAAGAAGATATACCCAAAATAGCCTTTAGGACTCACCATGAACACTTTAAGTTCAAAGTAATGCCCTTTGGTTTAACCAATGCACCAACAACCTTCAATTATTAATGAATGGAATCTTTGCTCCTTAATTGAGAAAGTTTGTTTTATTTTTCTAATGACATTCTGATCTACAATTAAGATTTGAGAAGTCATGTGGGTCACTTACAAGTTGTTTTGGAGAAATTGAGGGCTCACAGGTTGTTTGCTGAAAGAAGAAAATGCTCTTTTGGGCAATATTAAGTGGAATATTTAGGCCAAGTCATTTCCAAGGAAAGGGTGGCTACTGATCCTGCTAAGGCTAAAGCAGTGAAGAGTTGGCCAAAGCTTAAATCCTTAAAATCTCTAAAAGTATTCCTAGGACTAATTGGATACTACAAGAAGATAATTAGGAATTACAAGGAGATTAGTAAACCACTAACCACCATGCTAAAGAAGGAAGAATTTATATAGACCTTAGAAGCCAGTGAAGCTTTTCATCAATTGAAGAAAGTTATGTGCACAACACCAATATTAGCTATGCCAGATTTTGATTGGCCTTTTTATTTGGAGACAGATGCAAGCTCTAAAAGGACTCAAGCAAGTTATCTCAAGGGGGAAAAATTATGGCTTATATGAGTAAAGCATTGGGTGTAAGGCCCCGAAAATAGGTCTAGTAGTTTCAGGTAAGTTTACCTAGTTCTGAGTGAAAATTGGGAATTAATCGGATTAATTAGCAATTTATATTCTTAATTAGTTAGCTTAATTTCATCTACAAATTAGTAAATAATATTCTGGAAAATAAAAATATTTTTAGAAAAATTAACTTTATGGTTTTAAATAATTTTTGGGTAAAAATAATATTTTGGGTTAAATTGGAATTTAAAAACAATTTAAAATGGGAGTTTAATTGGGTTATTTAAAATATTAATTAAATGGGACTAGTTTGAAAAATAAGGGAAATGGGCAAGAGATTTTATAGCAAATAAGCCATATTTTCGGAATTTTGGAGGGAAATGAGCAAATTGTAAAACAAAGGAAAAGGGGAAATGGCCTGAAGGCAAATTCCCTAAATTTTGAAAATCAAGTGGGGGTTTTCAGTTCTAAAAACTCTGCAACTACCTCACTTTTCACTCATTTTTTCACTCGAATTGGGAGCTTTTTCTCTTCTTCTTTTTTTTTTTGCTTGTTTTCATAAACCAAATATCAGAGAATAGATCTAAACCTTTTCTCTCCCAAAATTCTCTCTAAAATCTCCCGAAATAATTTTCAAAATTGGGCAAAAAGTCATCCGAATTTCTTCAAGCATTTTGATTCAAACTTCCAAATCAATGGTTTGAGTTCAATTGAAGGTAATCCTCATCTCTAAACTTGTATTTAAGTTGATTTCAATCATTATTTGTTAATTAAAGTGATTATAATGGATTTTCAACTTTAATTTCTTCGTTCTTGAATTTGAGGATCAACAATGGTGGATCTTTAATTTTGAGTTGGAATCCAAATATTAATGGATTTCTAAGCTCAAAGTTGGCCTAATAAGAGCTTTTTAATATTAAACCAAAAGATCAAACACTTTTTATGGATCAATTTTGATAAATTCAAATTTGATCAGGAACATGGATGATTTTTTTGGAAAATTATGAAACAGGTTAAATGATGAAATTAACACTTAGAATACATGTTATTGGACTAGGAGTGAAGATTAAAAGTGGTTTGAGGTGTTGAAAAGGGAGTTTAGTTGAGGAATTCCATATTTCGACTTAGTTGTGCAACATCGGTAAGGTAGTTTAGAACAGTGATTTAGATTCGTATACTTTATCAAATTTCATGTTTCTTGTTGCTATTGTTAGTTTTTAGTGCATACTTTGTCTCTATTAAAGCTCTACATCAAGAGGAAGAACGTGCAAATTAGAATTGAAGCTCAAACTTGCTTGTTTGAACACATTTTTACTTAACGAGCTAAGTGTGGAGGTGAGTGATATTAAGGGCAATTTGATAAATTGGTCTGATTATGTGTTAAATTAAAGGTTTAATGGTGTTATTAATGACTTAATTGTATATTGGATGGTTGGATTTGCAAAAATAGGTTTTATTTTATAAAAGAGCAAAATGGCAATTGATTTGGTAAGTTGTGTATTATGCTTTTAGCATGATTAAATTGTATGGAGTAAATTGGTATTTGGAGCATGAATTGTTGATTTATTGAATATTTGATAAAGGTGTTCTAATTGGAATACGAATATTGGGAAAATGATATTTGCTATGCTTAATTTTATTGATGTTAAAATCGCTTAGCAACATGCTTGTACTTGCGTTTTAACATCCTAAATTAAGTGATTAAATAGAAGATTTTATGCCTTCTATATTGGCAACATTTCATGGTGGATCTATTAGATATAGTTGGCATGCCATAGGATTTGTGAGTACTCACCATTATTTGTGATATTGTGAGCATATGGCTCTTGGTGGACTGATTTGTTTGGAGTAGATAATGGAGTGTTGAGCTTGAGTCTCCACTCATTGAGTTATTTGAGGTGCTATAAGGGAGCGTGTGCCTTCAGCCCACTCAATTTAGAGGACTTTATTTGATTTGTAAGAGTTCACAGATTCGTTTATCCAATGTATAATCACACGTTTACTTATTTCCATGGATGTATTATGCCAATATAATTGAATGTTTATGTGTTAAAAGATGATTTCACATGCCATGGAAAAATTGATTCTTAATTCTTGAAATAGCATGTGATGTTATGGTGAAATGTTAACATGTTGTGCCTGAAAATTTAATGCTTAATTGCTTTGATTTATGCATGATTGGGTGCAAATTACTTGATTTTTTACTATCATTCACTGAGCTTTTTAAGCTCACACCCTCACATTTCGTACAGAGAATTTCCAGGCGTAAAGAGTCGAGAAGAGAGTGCAAGGGCGATCCAAGAATAAGGCTCGGTAGTGTAATGCTTTTGGGACTAGTGTTATTTTACTTGTAATGGACATTGGACATTAAATTTTGGACTTCAATTTTGGTGGTTCTATAATTGCTTTAATACATGATTTTATGTCTAATTGATGTTTGATTTATGGTATGTTGATGAGTGTTCATACAGTGATTGATAACATGGTGTATGAAGCATGTATTTTATACTACCAATTTTTAATTGAAGCTTACCATGGAATGGATTGTGTAACACCCCAAATTAGGGGTTGTTTGTAACTTAGCTAATTTCCCATGTGTGTACTTGAAGGGTTAAATTCTAGGATTTATTTGACATATTTAAGGGTCTAAAAATAACCCGAGTTAGGCCTGACCTAGTGTTAAAATATTTTTTTTTTTAGTACCATAAAGGAGGGAGCTAGATGAGATAAGGCTTTAATAAATTTTTGGGCGAATTATGGCACAAGGAATAGGCTTGGTGCAATTGGTTGGGTGCGTCCAAGGGTGTTACAAGGGCCTGGGTTCGAGGCACGATGGCTAAAAGTGGCATTTTTGTTTGGGCGTTGGAGTTGGCTTGGGAAGCCTTAAAAATAATTGGTGAGGAATTCGGACAAGAAAGTCAGGTAGGTGGAGTGGCTTGGAGCGCCACTAGGAGTCTGGAGGTGGATAGGCGCAGGTTCGAGCTGCTAAAGCAGCGTTTTGCATTTTTAATTTTTGGGGTAAACAGCCCAGGGAGGTCTTATAAATAAATAAGGGGGCTTTATGGCATGAAAGGCGGGCTGGAAGAATTGGCAAGGGCGCTGGAAGAAGGGCTGATGCGTGAGGTCTTTGGTTCGAATCTAAGGTGCAGCACTTTGTTTCCTTTTTTTTAAGGCTGGCGTGAATTGGCTGCACATGGCTTTTGTTTCTTTCGGCTGGAGTTTGTCAAGCACATGGACTCTTTGTTTTTATTATTATTATTTGATAAGATAATGGAGATAGATAAGGATATTATTAAGATTAATTGGATTATTATTTGATTAATCAACAAGAGTTGGCAAGAGAAAAAGTAGGATATGTTAATTCAAATTCTTTTGAATTATTTCAAATCAAGAGTTGGCCTGCACATGGGGGTTTGTTCGGCTAGTTGATGACACATGGTCTTTGTTTTGTTTCTTTTATTAATTATTTAGATAATGAGATGATAAGGGATAATAAAGATATTAGTTGATTTTATTTGGATTATTATAGTATTTTTTTTATTTGAATAATGTTGAGTATTCAAAATTATTTGAGTGAGTGGCTAGGAGAATTTCAAGGAAATTGGTAGATTTTGAACTCCTCATGAGAAGGTGGACGGCAAGCTTAAAGGGGGGTGCCGAATGCTTATAAAAGCACCAATTGATCACCTTGCTTTTCTTTTTCCATTTTGCTTAGCTGAAATTTCTAACACCTTTCTTTCTTATTTTTCTTTTCTTTTTCCATCCTCTCAAGACCTTGGCCGAAACCCTCTCTATTTCTCCTTGCCGAATCTGTAACAGTCCAAATTTGACCCAAATCGGAACGGTGGTTTCGGGACCATGAATCCGAGTCTGAGAAATATTTTAATATTATAATTTGAGTCAGTTATATGTGAATTAATGGGTGTGAAAGTTTCGTATAAAAATTTAAATGTTTGTGTGCTCAATTAGTTAAAAAGGGCTAAATCGAGTAACGGGTAAAAGGTGGCCTTTTTAATTTGATTTATGGTTAGATTGATGTGGCTTTATTTTAGTGAAGTACTTAAAGGGTAATATAACCATTTTAAGTCATAGTGGACGGCAATGTGGTCCTATAACATGTTTTTAAGTAATATTTTATATGTTAAAGATTATATTATAATTGTTTTATAATTTAATACTAAATTGTAATAAAATTCCACTTGGGAACAACTCGATTTTAGCCTGATCAGAAATGTGATTTCGGGACCACGAGTTCTAGTCGGAAAAAAAATAAATTAATATTATTTTTCGTGTTAAATATGTATGATTGAGCATGTGTTAAAATTTCGTGAAATTATTTGACTGTTGGTATGTTTAATTCAAGAAAAAGGACCAAATTACATAAGTGGTAAAAAGTAGCATTCATTAAATTAAAGGGGTTAAATTGAAGTGTTGTTTGAAAGAATGAATTTGCATGTCAATTAACCCAAATCTCATGATGTGGACGGCAAGCATGCTAGGAGAAACAATTTTATATGTATAATGGGTGCATTATTTTAGTTTAAGTATATTATAATAAGTGTTTATTTTAGAAAATAAAAGAAATGTGTTTTAAATTCATTCTCTTTTTCCCCATCATCATCTTCATTTTGATACCACCGAAAATAAAAGGAGAAATGAAGGATTCAAGCTCTCCACATTTGGGCATTTTGCATGTTCTAATAAGGTTAGTGATTAAGCTTAATTTTGTAAATATTAACATATTTTAAGTGGTTGACATGTATATTTGCTAGCCCATATTCGAATTTTTATTTTGGTTCTATGTTTAAAGTGTTGCCATGGACGAAATTGGGTTGATGAAATTTTATATTATATGAAATGAAGATGAAAAAAAAAATGAATTAATAGATGAAATTGCACTAAGCCGATTATGACATGAAAAACATTTGTTATATTTGAAAATGAGAAGTATACGATGTGCTAATGAATTATTAGTGGAATTACCGAATGAAGCATGGGAATATTAAAATAGATTGTTTGAATGGAGTCTATTATTTGCATGTAAGTATGTGTATCTATTGACTAGTTGAATTAAGCATATTGAAATTTGTTTCTCTTCAACTGTTGAATTTAATGTGGATTGGGGTTTAACATCCATGTTAGCTGAATGTGTGGATGGCTTATATGTGATAATCGGTGGCATTGGTTTGGATAAACAATTGTGATTTGAGTAGTAGTAATTAAATATGAATATTGGAAATAGGTGATGGAATTGAATAGTTATTTTAATGTATATATATATAGGTGTGGCCGAATGTGATATAAGGTGAAAAAAAAAATAAAAAGATAGAAGTTGTTTTGAACTATAAGGACTTATTTGTAAACATTGTAAAAGTCAGGGGTAAATTCGTAACTTATTAAATTATGTGTTTAAGGATCATTTTAATGAGAAAAAGTGATGAAGGAGTTGATTTGAACATATTTAGATCAAGATCATAAAGAAAAGAGTTTAGATCGGGGGAAGGCGAAATTGAACGAGTAATCGGGAAGCCTTATTCATCGACTTCCGAGGTAAGTTTTTAAGAAATCGGATTAATTTGAATTATCGCTATATTAAATTGTACATGTTTGAGTGACATAACAAATTTTATTGTCAAATTGCCGAATAAGGCATAGGAATTATTATATGTGATAGCCGAATGCGGATTAATAAATACATGTATATATCTATAACCATTGAATAATTAAGTTGGCAAAATATACGCACTTGTGATAAGAGATAAATATATAATTATAAATATGTACGTTAAAGGGTGGCTTAGATGGATCGTTATTTTAAAAGTATAATTTAATATGATTACGCTTAGTTCGATTGAGATATGATGTTCGAAAAATTCGTACAAGAATCATGAAGTATATAAAAGTTTCGATATATGAATTGGTTGCGAAACAACTTTATAAATATGATAGTATTCGGGCTTTAAGCCTAGCAGGCTTTGTGCCGGTGTATAATAACAGGCTTGAAGCCTAGCAGGCTCTGTGCCGGTGTATTACATGATACTTAATGCCTAGCTAATTTTTACGGGAGCAACGGTAAGAAAAATCAAACGTGCTAAATGAGTTAAAGTGAACAGGTATGTAACAATTTATTTTCTTTTTAGAAATAAGGTAAGTTAATTATTTGATATGTGATACAAGTTAAAAATGACGTTAATGGTAGTGAATATGTACATGAAAAGCCATGTATGGATTAATGCACAAATATGTGATATTACTGTTTGATTTTTTGAGCTTATATTCGGCCTAATGTTACATGAGGAATAAATTGAATTGTAAAATTTATATTAATATTAAAAGATTTATGTGCATTCGATTAGTAGGTATTTCAAATGTGAACCTTTAACGTGTTTATAGGGATTAAGCATATATATATATTTGGCGAAATTAAGGTCTATGGGTTATTAAACATATTAATGATCAATGTGTGTTTGGAAATGTTATAATTCAGGCGTGGAAAAATGTTTGGTAGTTAAATTTCATGAGTATGGCTTGTTTGTACCTTAATAAATTATCAATGTCATGGAGGTAATATTTGAATTAAATTAAGCTATGAAGTAAGTGAATGAAACCATATGTTTAAGCATATGATTGGTTATATTCGGTTTAATGTTATAAATATATATATGATATGTAAATGCGAAATTCATATTCATGCCAAAGTTTATATGTGCAATTGTCTATAAGGCAATTGAATGCGAGATTATGACTAAGGAAATGTGAATTGTATAAACGTATTATGATAGTATGTGTTCGGTTAAATGAAATTTCTATTGCTACCGAGTGAAAAGAGATGCTTGTTTGGACAAAACTTATTTCATGTTTAGTTACATATGAATATTTGAATTTACAAGTATGGTTTGGTTATGTTTTATTAGATTATTATTGTTATTGGGTTATTATTTGCATATGACTTACTAAGCTACGATAGCTTAACCCGTGTGTGTTTAATATTGTTCCATTTTATAGATTTGATCTAGCTACGGGCTCGAGAAAACGTCAGCAGAGTCAACCACACTATCGCCTTCCTTTGGTATTTTGAATTTTGGTTGCGATTTAGAAGGCATGTATAGGCTAGATAAAGTTTTAAAAACATACAATGTTTGACCTTGTATATAACAGCCATGCGAATATGGCTAAATATTTAGTTAAGTATGTTTTTTGGGGTTTTTGTCATAAATGTCGGTAATATTGGTACTCTTTTAAATCGATGATGTTATAATATCATGTGAATGTTTTAAGTACAAGCTAACTTTCGTAAATGATTAAAATGCATGGATAGTACGAATTGCATGTGAGTATATTCGGTTATAAGCTAGAAATCATATTTAGTATAGAAACAGTCTTTAATTACAGCAGTGAAGTAATTTCGAAAAATCACCAAAATAGGATAAGTTGAATTAGATGGTGAATGAGGTATAGAATTAAACCTTACTGTGTCTATTTTTACATGAAAGAACAGAGTAGGCAAAAGATTCATAAATTATGAGATAATTAAGTTTTAGTGAGACCTGCTCTGAATGAATTCGTCAGTCACTGTTCTGTTTTGGAAAAATTGCCATAAATTGTACAAAAATAATTAAGAAGTATGGTTTATATGTGTATAACCCTTAATGAGTCTAGTTTTCATTGGTATAAACAAGAACATCATAGGAAATTTGTGCAATCAGATAACTGCAGTTTTATAGGGACAGGTCAGAATTGTCAAGCAGTGTAATAAGGGTAACTTTGAAGAATAAACTGTACTAATTGGCCACATGAAAAATTCTGGAAAAATTATGGTGAATAGTTATATGAGTCTAGTTTCAAGGAAAATTTACGGATCTAAATCTCGAGTTTTGTAACTCGAGTTATGGCCGATTTAGTCAGGGTGACGCAGTTGGACAGCTTTAAAAATTTTACTCCCCGAGTTAATGGTCACGTCTAGTAATGCCACGTACTCGATTCCGGCAAGGGTTTCGGGTAAGGGGTGTTACATTTGATTGGTATCAGAGCTTACGGTTTAGTCGATTCTAGGACTACTGTAGCGCGTGTGAGTCTAGCTATACATGCCTTAAATTATAATGCGATAGTGTGGTGACTCCCAACTCTGATGAAAAAAAAAAAAATTTTTTTAGTTAAACAGATATGCTTTCCAACCGAGCTAAATTCCGATAGTATAGAATGTGTACGCAAATGTTTGAGTGAAAATATATTGGTGATGAGTTGACACTCATAAAGGTATGACTCAAAGTGTATGGCATTTTTGTTATTGATAAAAGTTATAATTATATGAGCGTATGAGTTATGACAATTGAGTTATGATGTTATATGAGAATTTTGATAGTGACTTAGTGATTAGAGTTGGCTTATGAACTATGTGTTAAGAACAAAAGTGATTATAAGCAAATAATTATCGTATATTATTTTCGTAAATTAGCATGTGCTGAAATTTGAAATTATTGTAATTATATGTGAATTAGCCGAATTTAGCTAAGTATAAAAATTGATTCGGTTAAGTTATTTGTGTGATATGTGCTATCGAATGTTCGTATAATGAGTTCGAAATACATAAAAGATTCGATATATGAAATGATTCAGGGGAGAAAATTTTAGGTATTACTACTCAGGCTGTGAGCCTAGCAAGCCTTGGGCTGGTGGATGTATCGGGCTTTATGCCTAGCAGGCTTATTGCCGGTGAATGATTATCAGACCTCGGGTCTAGCAGGCTTAATGCCGGTGTGTGATTCAGGCTCATGCCTAGCAGGCTTATTGCCGGTGAATGATTATCAGACCTCGGGTCTAGCAGGCTTAATGCCGGTGTGTGATTCAGGCTCATGCCTAGCAGGTTTTATACCGGTGTCTTATAATACGAGCTTATGCTTACGAAATGATTGAATTATGGTGGCAACTGAACAAGCTTAAGCTTATTCAAGTGAATTTGATTATTTGGCCATAAGGTATATATTGACTTAAGTACACATTATATGTGATGTCTATTGATTAAGTAAGTTGATAGAGAATGTGTTTGTGTATTCGACATTTTTGGATATGTGGATAATATGATATTGATTTGATGTTGTTTACTTGTAACATCAGAGTATTCAATGGATGTATGAGTATTTATACATAAATAAGTTCGGCCATATGGAGATTTTATGGATATGCAATCGGACATGTGGAATTACTTATATAAATATATGTACTTTCGATTGTATGGAGTTAAGCAGTATATGGTATTTATTAAATTGGTTAATTGTGATAGTATGTGTTATGTACAGTTAGGTGCGAGTTAAATTTGAGGCTTTACTACCCTCACCCCTCTATCAGTAAAATGTTACAATGAAATTTGTAAGATTTTCGGGTTGAATAAGCTCACGAGTGTGGAGTTACAGAGATTCGTGTTTGAAAGATTACTAATGTAGTTAGAAAAGAGAACAAATCAGTAAATGAAGACAGTACTAAAAGAGATAATGTGAAAATTTCGGATGACAGAATCAGACAAGATGAATAATGATTAAATTGTATTAATGATTGAATACAATGGTTATAATTGGGTAGTTACTATGATTCATTTTGGGCATTCTATGTGTACATTTTCCTCAGAAGTATACGTGACTGTTTAATTTCAAAAAAAAAAAAAAAAGCAAGTCTTATAGTATGAGAACGTTAGCTAAACATATTAATAGACGAAAGTATTGTCGATCTATTTGGGTTACGTTCGACATTGTTATGTCTTTCTATAAAAATTTATTTCATTATGTAGATATAAAAGTCGACGGTAAAATCTGTCTGAAGTTAATATTCTGTTCTGTTGAATATACGTGAAGATTATACTGCTTCTGTTACTAGGGATTTCAATATTTATAAATGACATTGTTCTTCCCATACATGTTGTGGGATAGCATCGGAATTGATATCATTCTATACGGCTTGTAATTTTCAGATATCTTGTATAGCTCCACATGTTGAAACTTCACTATTTCAGTTTTCTTATGATTCCATATGACTGTTTACAAGAGATCTCTATATGACAGAGATGACTATGTTTATTATGGTTATAACTTCTGGCTTGAAATGTGAGACTACAGTAGTACCATCATCAGAGTTATAGAAGTTATGTCTCTACAACGGTTGCTACTAAAATCATATTTGATTCTTTATTGTGTTCAAATACTTCCTTAACAGTCAGGATAATATTTATTATAAGGTTGCGACATCGTTCCTAGTAAGACCCAATGAGTTCTCTTGGGTTAAGATGATTTTAATAGAATTCAAAGTTTCGATGATTAATTGTTGCTTCGAGGTAAAGTGTCTATACTGAGAAGCTCTGAGATTGTATAACCATTGCTATAGGTGGCTCACAGTGTCAGTTAATTTGATCGTACGAGAGTAACATGATGTACGACATTCTGAGATGATATACAGCGAAAACCAGATCAGAATTTCAATTGTGGGATTAAGGAGATTTGAAATCTGAAGCCATGTGTGAATTTGAAATGTATTGTGTAGAAGTAAATCCTTAATCTACCTTCTGATAAGATTTTTGAGGACGAAAATCCTTAAGGGGGGAGAGTTGTAACAGTCCAAATTTGACCCAAATCGGAACGGTGGTTTCGAGACCATGAATCCGAGTCCGAGAAATATTTTAATATTATAATTTGAGTCAGTTATATGTGAATTAATGGGTGTGAAAGTTTCGTATAAAAATTTAAATGTTTGTGTGCTCAATTAGTTAAAAAGGGCTAAATCGAGTAACGGGTAAAAGGTGGCCTTTTTAATTTGATTTATGGTTAGATTGATGTGGCTTTATTTTAGTGAAGTACTTAAAGGGTAATATAACCATTTTAAGTCATAGTGGACGGCAATGTGGTCCTATAACATGTTTTTAAGTAATATTTTATATGTTAAAGATTATATTATAATTGTTTTATAATTTAATACTAAATTGTAATAAAATTCCACTTGGGAACAACTCGATTTTAGCCTGATCAGAAATGTGATTTCGGGACCACGAGTTCTAGTCGGAAAAAAAATAAATTAATATTATTTTTCGTGTTAAATATGTATGATTGAGCATGTGTTAAAATTTCGTGAAATTATTTGACTGTTGGTATGTTTAATTCAAGAAAAAGGACCAAATTACATAAGTGGTAAAAAGTAGCATTCATTAAATTAAAGGGGTTAAATTGAAGTGTTGTTTGAAAGAATGAATTTGCATGTCAATTAACCCAAATCTCATGATGTGGACGGCAAGCATGCTAGGAGAAACAATTTTATATGTATAATGGGTGCATTATTTTAGTTTAAGTATATTATAATAAGTGTTTATTTTAGAAAATAAAAGAAATGTGTTTTAAATTCATTCTCTTTTTCCCCATCATCATCTTCATTTTGATACCACCGAAAATAAAAGGAGAAATGAAGGATTCAAGCTCTCCACATTTGGGCATTTTGCATGTTCTAATAAGGTTAGTGATTAAGCTTAATTTTTGTAAATATTAACATATTTTAAGTGGTTGACATGTATATTTGCTAGCCCATATTCGAATTTTTATTTTGGTTCTATGTTTAAAGTGTTGCCATGGACGAAATTGGGTTGATGAAATTTTATATTATATGAAATGAAGATGAAAAAAAAAAATGAATTAATAGATGAAATTGCACTAAGCCGATTATGACATGAAAAACATTTGTTATATTTGAAAATGAGAAGTATACGATGTGCTAATGAATTATTAGTGGAATTACCGAATGAAGCATGGGAATATTAAAATAGATTGTTTGAATGGAGTCTATTATTTGCATGTAAGTATGTGTATCTATTGACTAGTTGAATTAAGCATATTGAAATTTGTTTCTCTTCAACTGTTGAATTTAATGTGGATTGGGGTTTAACATCCATGTTAGCTGAATGTGTGGATGGCTTATATGTGATAATCGGTGGCATTGGTTTGGATAAACAATTGTGATTTGAGTAGTAGTAATTAAATATGAATATTGGAAATAGGTGATGGAATTGAATAGTTATTTTAATGTATATATATAGGTGTGGCCGAATGTGATATAAGGTGAAAAAAAAAAATAAAAAGATAGAAGTTGTTTTGAACTATAAGGACTTATTTGTAAACATTGTAAAAGTCAGGGGTAAATTCGTAACTTATTAAATTATGTGTTTAAGGATCATTTTAATGAGAAAAAGTGATGAAGGAGTTGATTTGAACATATTTAGATCAAGATCATAAAGAAAAGAGTTTAGATCGGGGGAAGGCGAAATTGAACGAGTAATCGGGAAGCCTTATTCATCGACTTCCGAGGTAAGTTTTTAAGAAATCGGATTAATTTGAATTATCGCTATATTAAATTGTACATGTTTGAGTGACATAACAAATTTTATTGTCAAATTGCCGAATAAGGCATAGGAATTATTATATGTGATAGCCGAATGCGGATTAATAAATACATGTATATATCTATAACCATTGAATAATTAAGTTGGCAAAATATACGCACTTGTGATAAGAGATAAATATATATAATTATAAATATGTACGTTAAAGGGTGGCTTAGATGGATCGTTATTTTAAAAGTATAATTTAATATGATTACGCTTAGTTCGATTGAGATATGATGTTCGAAAAATTCGTACAAGAATCATGAAGTATATAAAAGTTTCGATATATGAATTGGTTGCGAAACAACTTTATAAATATGATAGTATTCGGGCTTTAAGCCTAGCAGGCTTTGTGCCGGTGTATAATAACAGGCTTGAAGCCTAGCAGGCTCTGTGCCGGTGTATTACATGATACTTAATGCCTAGCTAATTTTTACGGGAGCAACGGTAAGAAAAATCAAACGTGCTAAATGAGTTAAAGTGAACAGGTATGTAACAATTTATTTTCTTTTTAGAAATAAGGTAAGTTAATTATTTGATATGTGATACAAGTTAAAAATGATGTTAATGGTAGTGAATGTGTACATGAAAAGACATGTATGGATTAATGCACAAATATGTGATATTACTGTTTGATTTTTTGAGCTTATATTCGGCCTAATGTTACATGAGGAATAAATTGAATTGTAAAATTTATATTAATATTAAAAGATTTATGTGCATTCGATTAGTAGGTATTTCAAATGTGAACCTTTAACGTGTTTATAGGGATTAAGCATATATATATATTTGGCGAAATTAAGGTCTATGGGTTATTAAACATATTAATGATCAATGTGTGTTTGGAAATGTTATAATTCAGGCGTGGAAAAATGTTTGGTAGTTAAATTTCATGAGTATGGCTTGTTTGTACCTTAATAAATTATCAATGTCATGGAGGTAATATTTGAATTAAATTAAGCTATGAAGTAAGTGAATGAAACCATATGTTTAAGCATATGATTGGTTATATTCGGTTTAATGTTATAAATATATATGATATGTAAATGCGAAATTCATATTCATGCCAAAGTTTATATGTGCAATTGTCTATAAGGCAATTGAATGCGAGATTATGACTAAGGAAATGTGAATTGTATAAACGTATTATGATAGTATGTGTTCGGTTAAATGAAATTTCTATTGCTACCGAGTGAAAAGAGATGCTTGTTTGGACAAAACTTATTTCATGTTTAGTTACATATGAATATTTGAATTTACAAGTATGGTTTGGTTATGTTTTATTAGATTATTATTGTTATTGGGTTATTATTTGCATATGACTTACTAAGCTACGATAGCTTAACCCGTGTGTGTTTAATATTGTTCCATTTTATAGATTTGATCTAGCTACGGGCTCGAGAAAACGTCAGCAGAGTCAACCACACTATCGCCTTCCTTTGGTATTTTGAATTTTGGTTGCGATTTAGAAGGCATGTATAGGCTAGATAAAGTTTTAAAAACATACAATGTTTGACCTTGTATATAACAGCCATGCGAATATGGCTAAATATTTAGTTAAGTATGTTTTTTGGGGTTTTTGTCATAAATGTCGGTAATATTGGTACTCTTTTAAATCGATGATGTTATAATATCATGTGAATGTTTTAAGTACAAGCTAACTTTCGTAAATGATTAAAATGCATGGATAGTACGAATTGCATGTGAGTATATTCGGTTATAAGCTAGAAATCATATTTAGTATAGAAACAGTCTTTAATTACAGCAGTGAAGTAATTTCGAAAAATCACCAAAAATAGGATAAGTTGAATTAGATGGTGAATGAGGTATAGAATTAAACCTTACTGTGTCTATTTTTACATGAAAGAAACAGAGTAGGCAAAAAATTCATAAATTATGAGATAATTAAGTTTTAGTGAGACCTGCTCTGAATGAATTCGTCAGTCACTGTTCTGTTTTTGAAAAATTGCCATAAATTGTACAAAAATAATTAAGAAGTATGGTTTATATGTGTATAACCCTTAATGAGTCTATTTTTCATTGGTATAAACAAGAACATCATAGGAAATTTGTGCAATCAGATAACTGCAGTTTTATAGGGACAGGTCAGAATTGTCAAGCAGTGTAATAAGGGTAACTTTGAAGAATAAACTGTACTAATTGGCCACATGAAAAATTCTGGAAAAATTATGGTGAATAGTTATATGAGTCTAGTTTCAAGGAAAATTTACGGATCTAAATCTCGAGTTTTGTAACTCGAGTTATGGCCGATTTAGTCAGCGTGACGCAGTTGGACAGCTTTAAAAATTTTACTCCCCGAGTTAATGGTCACGTCTAGTAATGCCACGTACTCGATTCCGGCAAGGGTTTCGGGTAAGGGGTGTTACAGAATCCCCATCCTCAATCCCCCTTTTCTTTTATTTCCTATTAGCCGAACATTCACTCCTATTTGCTGAAATTCTAACACTCTTTTCTCCCATTATTTTTCCTCTAGCCGAATCTCCCTACTACTCCCTTAGTAGTCTTGGCCGAATATTAGGTGGTAAAAATCTCTTCAAATTTCTTTGACAATCGAATTAGCAGAGGTACTCCGGGATCGAGAAGCAGTCGACTCCAGCCCCTAATCTCTAATAAACGGTTTTGGTAAGGGTGGTAAGAAATCAATCTAGTAACTATTCTATGATGATCAAAAGCAAGCCGAAGGCTAGTATTATGATACTAATGACTGCCGATTGTAGGAAAAGGGAAGCAAAATCATAAAGCGTGTGCTACAAGTATACTCGAGGGCGAATAGGTAAGGATTCGGGTTCAAAAGATGACCCCTTTAAATTACTTGGGTTGGCCGAATAGGCCATAGTACTAATCCCATGGTTGGCCGAATTTAGGTGCAGAGAGATCTGGGGTGGCCGACTCCTCTTTTCGGGATTTAGACTATTCAGTGGTGACAGGTGTGTACATACACACTCATAACAATTAATAACCTGTATTAAATACATGTTGTATGTAAATCTGCTTTATGTAGATACGGATTTAGTACCTTAATGGTACAAGCGAGGATCTTGGTAAGTCTCTGTCAATATGTGATTGATAATAATGCTTTTGGGAAGCATGGCTTATGTGACACGTGTGATAAATGTATGTTGATATAAACTTTACTATAATATGATTTGATATGGGTTAATGAGTGGAGGGGGCAGAGATATTGTGTCGAGGGACACCAGTGTTTTGGTAACACACTGTGACTACGGTCACCAGAGGTTTGGTACCTCCAGAGGTTTGGCACCTCATCGCGTCTTGTCCCAGTGGCTTAGCACCACAGTGGGTTGGCCCCACAGATGATAATACGGGATCGACGCCAGTGATTTGGCATCACACGATGGGTTGGCCCCATCAATCGATTCGTGTCTTCGGACACCAGAGGTTTGGCACCTCCAGTGATTTGGCATCACATCTGTGACTTTAAGTCACCAGTGGTTTGGCACCACCAGTGGTTTGGTACCACACGGGGTAGAGAAAGGTGAAACGGATGGTTAGGTCGGGAATATGATTTGATGCATGTTAATTGCTATACATTGTGTATGAAATTGCTTAAACCGTGGGAAGGGTTACATACTGAGTCTTGGTGACTCACCTTCTCCTTTATATTTTCAGGTGACGTGTAGATCGCGGATGTGGACCGGATGGACTCGAGGTGGCCATGCAGTGGGATTTAAATTTAATAGATTTTGAATTTCGGTTTAATTATTCTTTTCGGTTGTGGTTTAAGTTTTAATTGGGTTGTAATAAGGCCTCCAATAACTCCTTTTATTATTTTGTCACCTGCTTGAATATTAGTTCAAACTATTTAGTTACGGTAATAATAAGTTCACACGTTTTTCTAAATCAAATCAAAAATGTTTTTTTGTACCATCGGGTACATTTAAAATATATAATAACTTGATTTAATAAATCTAAGTATGGGTTCTATACACCTCAACTGTTTTAACAAGACACTATCTTTTATCTAGAAGTTAGATCGGTTTTAAAAAGGTTTCAAAAATGTTTTCTTCGTAGCAAACCAAATTCGGTCATATCGTTTGGGCCGGGTTTGGGTTATTACAGATTGCTTGCGCCTAAGGTATGTAGCTTATGTGAATTAATTGGTGTTTGATAAGCGTGTAATTGGGTGTTTAATTTTGACTAATTGTTACATATCTGTTGTAAATAAATTAAATCGGAGATGTGTGGATGTTTAATGGGTAAGTAAAATATGTAAAATCGTGTAATTAAAACGAATTTTTGACAAAATAGGTGCAGTGGTGTAACACCCCTAACCCGTATCCGTCGCCAGATTGGGTTTAAGAGGCATTACTACTCTAAATTAAATTTCGAAATAGACTTCAATTGGATTCAAGCACGAGCAATGCAATCATTTCCATATTATAATACACTACAATCGATTATAATTACAAAAATAATAAATGTATAATGAGTATTATTACCATGCTGAATACACACAATATCTGAACCACATAACTTAAACATTCATGACATATATATATATATATATATATATATATATATTATATATATCGGGTATCCACCAGAATTTATATAACATAAACTAAATTTCATTTATAATACAATAATACATACACATTTTAAAATCAATTGAACCATTTTACCAGTTAATAATCAACTTCGCAAAACAACATATTAGTATACACCTTGGCCGAATATACTATTGCACCTTTCATTTAGATTCGTAACTAACCAACCAAAAATAACATATTAATTTTTTTATCGTTAATAATGACATTTGAATATCTATCACTATTGATCAACTATTCTCATAATATATATATATATATATATATATATATATATATATTTTCTAGACCAGCCAAAACATTTTACAAAATTTAATAGCCAATATCACATACAGTATTGAAAATGGTTATTATTAACAAATAACTTGTTACAATATATAAAGAATAAACATACTTATTTACCACTTATAAAACCATGCGCATGTGACCATAAAAAAAATATAATCATCACATAGTCAACTTACTTAAGCACATCATTATTTAATTCTTACTAAACATATCAAGCATATAATATTTGCCAAGGCCGAAATAAATGTATTACTCAAATATCATTAAATAACATGACAAACAAGTATACATAAATTTACCTTAATCACGATTATATACACATCATAAAAATGGTAAACATAGTTCACGTATCAACTAAAACTAAGACTAAATTTTCTAAACCATCACTTAATGTCTATATACATATATATAAATATACATGTATCAATAGCACATTCCATATATAATATAGGTCACGATCGAATTTAAAACATCCAATAACATTATGAACAAGCTATGAAATTCAAAACATAAAAACGATACTTAACCAAAAGAAATAGCCATTTTCGCAAGGCTATATTTATATACATGATCAAACATCATATGTTTCAAAACTTAGTCTAACCTATACATGCCTTCAAAATCATAACCAAAATTTTAAAATACCAAAAAGGAGGCGATAGTGTGGATGACTTTCTTGACGATCCCTCTCGAGCTCGTAGTTTAACCAAAATCTATAAAACAAAGGAGAACATTTCACACAAATAAGCTTACTAGCTTAGTAAGTCCTAAGTT
The DNA here is from genome assembly GCA_005393395.2 of Gossypium australe. Lineage (NCBI taxonomy): Eukaryota > Viridiplantae > Streptophyta > Magnoliopsida > Malvales > Malvaceae > Gossypium > Gossypium australe. The sequence continues at coordinate 51,764,250 of CM016614.1, forward strand.
CCTGATAATATAACATTTAAATTATTCAGCTTATGACATTGCACATAAACATTTAAATATATATATATTTTTGCACAAGGCCGAATACTATTAGTTCATTAACCGAAGTAATTGTACTTCATTTCCATAAACCTGTATTACTCCGAGACAAGATTAAATATATTACAAAAATCACATACTCCAAATCGTATAATTATAGCATTCATATCAACCATACTATCGTATTAAAATTTCCTTTATTCTTAGCATTTATACATGAAAACCGAATCTCCATAATAGTACATTAAACTCAATTTCAATCATATGATACTCATACACATCCATCTTAACCTCAAATATACATAACATAGTTCTCATAGTATTTACTTGACTCAAGTATATTAAGCATAACATACCTTACATGCTTACCTGAGCCGTTAGCTAAATACATTAATTAAGGTTTGCCTTGAAGAATATTCGATTCTCCTTTATAAAACACATCACCGGCATCAAGCCTGCTAGGCAGTAAAGCCCGATAAGTAACACCGGCACGAGGCCTGCTGGGCTCAGAGCCCGAAAGTAATCACTGGCACTAGGCCTGCTAGGCTTAAAGCCTGAAATAAATCACCGGCACTAGGCCTGCTAGGCTTAAAGCCCGAAACACATCAATACGATAAATCATTGCAAACACCTTTCATGACTATATCACATATCGAATTTAATTTGGCTTATTTACCTTAAACAATTTAAAACCATTCTAATATACTTATATACATTCGGCTATGACATGAATATGTACTAAAATTTACCAAACATTATCATATAATAGATTCATAAATAATTCTTCAATATATTATAGCTTAAGGACTTACCTCGGTTGTCAATAGACCGTGTAAATCGGCTATTCGAGTACCTTTGTCTTTCCCCGGTCCAATTCCGTTTTTCTTTGTTCTTGATCTAAACACATTAAAATTTAACCCATTCAAGCATATTTCATCTCAATTTAATCCAAAAACACTTAAATAAACAATTTACCATTTTACCCCTAATGCTTCCCATTTTTACAAATTGGTCCTATTTGCACAAAACACAAAATATGCAAAATTTTCCAACACCATAGCTAGGCCGAATCTTCCCCATAGCCATATGAATCCATGCATTTCATTTATTTGTCATTTTAACCATTCACAAATTTATTTTCTCAATTTAGCCCTATTTACTCAAAATCACCAAAAACTTCAATACAAAACTTGTAAATCTTTAACATATTTTTAATCTAAAACCATCAAATATCAAAACCATCCAAGCATGTTAATGGCCGAATCCTATATACATAATATTTTCAAAAATTTAGGCATGGGTCGGGTAATATACGAAGCAACGATCTCAAAAACGTAAAAATTATCAAAAACTAAAAACCGACCATACCTTAATCAAGCTCTCTAAGTTGTCGAAACTCAAAGCTCTACAATAGTGTTTTCTTTTCTTACATTCGGCTATGAGAGGAGGAAGGTGATGATGGCTTTATTTTATGTTTTGTTTAATATATACACTAACATTATTTCTTTATAAAATACTAACATAACCTTATATAAAAAAAATAATTAAACTAACATATATATAAGGCTAACTTGGCCCATTGTCGTCCATCACTATGGTCAATGGGCTAATTGCCCTTTTAGGACACCCACTTAAAAAGCCACAAGCAAATTAGTACATTACACCTTAGCATGCAACTTTTACGCTTTTCGCGATTAAATCCTTTTTATCAAATTAAGCACTTAAACGGTAAAATTTTTCTACGAAACTTTCACACATATTAATTCACATATAATAAACACAGAATAAAATATTAAAATATTTCTCGGGCTCGGATTCGTTGTCCCGAAACCACCGTTCCAATTAGGGTCAAAATTGGTCTGTTACAAGTGGCCTGCACACGGGCGTGTGGAAATTCCACACAAGCGTGTGCGATCAGCCTGAAATTTTTTCGTGATTTGAACACGGGTTTTTAAATGACACACGGGCTGGGGACTCGGCCGTGTGGGTTTTGGGGTGTTTGATTTTTGGCTTTTGTAATCTAGTATTCTAATTTGCTTAATTTATAATTTAGTCCTAAAACTTGATTAGATTAATTGAAGCCTTTAATGATAGGGAAACTTGGTAATATTTTAAGATTAGACTTGTAACTGTTAATAGTTGGTAGAAACACTCTTAATTTTTAATTTGGAAAATGTATTAAAAGTTTGTGAAAGTTACGATTTAGTCTTTAATAATAAAACTTGAATTAGACATAGTAAATGGACTTGAATTAAGCTGAAATTTTTAGGGCTTGCATAATTTGAATAAAAGAAGGTCGGTAACTATTTAGAAATAAAATTGGGATAATTTAACCTTAGGTGGTAAAATGACTAAAATACCCTTAGGTTTAAATACTTAAAAAAGTTTAAAAATAATTCACAAATTGCTTCTACATTAATAAATGATAGTTAATCAGTCATAAGTGAGGTGTTATAAGGTTGGGGTGTGCGTCGGGTGGTCGTTAGCTAAAGAGTCGTTTTGATGGCTAATGTAACGCTTCGAATTCAGACCAGTCCGTCCCGGTTGGGTTTGGGGTGTCACATTTGGTGGTATTAGAGGTACAAGTTTAACTTTAGGTTAGCCTAGATTTGTTAAACATTAGAGATCTTGGCAGGTAAAGATGAGAATCAAGTCTTGTTTCTATTACATGACTCTCCTCAAGGAAGTCATTCAGTAATTCAAGCCACTTTGTTCATAATCAAGTCCTATTTCTATTGCTCGGGTCTTAAAAAGTAGGCTAGCGATTATGTGTAATAGTGTGGCATTTTTCAAAGAGCTAAAGATGAGAATATAGCCTAACTAGGACTGTTACAACCAATACCTATTCCTAACCAGGCTTGGCAAGTAATTTCTATGGACTTCATAAAGCGGATCCCAAAATCTATGAAATATGATTACATACGGGTAGTTGATGACAAGTTTACCAAATATGCTCACTTTGTGGCCCTATCTCACCCCTACACAACCCCTGAAATTGCAAAAATCTACCTACACCATATTTACAAACTCCATGGTCATCCTAAATTTGTTATTTTAGACAAAGACAAAGCCTTAACCAATTTATTTTCACAACAACTGATGAAAAACCTAGGCACTACAACCTTATTTAGTACAGCATACTATCCTGAAATAGATGGTCAACCAGAAAGACTTAACCAGTGTCTTGAACAATACCTAAGGTGTATATGCCTATTTAAACCAAGTATTAGGAAAATTTGCTATCTCAAGTGGAATGGAAGTATAATACAAATTACCACATATCTCTCGAGAGGACTCCATTTGAAGCATTGTATGGCTACAAACCTCCTAACCTAGTATAGGACACATATTCTCTAGTGGACAGTGTGCAAGATGTTATGCTAGAGAGAGAGTAGCTCAATGATATTCTTAAGGAACAGTCAAGGAAAAAACAAAATAGAATGAAGGTATATGTAGATAAGAGAAGTAGTGAAAGGAGCTTTAAGGCAGGAGATTAAGTATACCTCAAGTTGCAACCATAAAGGCAAACTTTTTTAGCTCTTCAGAGGAACTTAAAACTAGTTGTCTGTTATTATGGACCCTACACGATTGAAGTAAAAATTGGGTCAATAGCTTACAAATTAGAGTTGTCAAACTCTGCCAAAATCCATTTAATTTTTCACATCAGTCTATTAAAGAAGAAAGTGGAGATGGATTCAATACTTACCTAAATCCCTAAACGTTAAAGCAAATAACCTAAGGTGTAGGCTAAATTTGATAAAAATGCCAAATTTAAAAATATATAAGGAAATGGGTTAGATTTTGTGATATTTAGGGAAACAGATCAATTTTGAAGAGAGAAACAGAAAATGCGTCCACCAAGACGCACTATTCTACCATGTCAGATGAAAATGTGTCCTACTAGAAGTACTTTTAGTTTCTCTCTTTTCGGCTTTTTTTAAAAAGGTTTAAGGTTTTTTAGGGTTTAGAGGTGGAAATTTAGGGAAAAAGACCCAAACGTGTATGTCTTTGTGTTTGAGGTAGACATTGTGATAATTTAATGGTATATTTGAGTTCACGATGATGTGATAGCGCTCAGAGACCCACACATTTCATTTGAGATGTCAGGATGGAACGATTACCTTAGAATCCCATCGCATTGCAACTCAGACTTGGAGTTCACGATGTTTATATGGTCATAGGTTGAAGTAAGTAAAGGTCCTAGTTGACAATGGTTTTGTGGTAATAGGTTGGAGTATAAATTGGGAGCCTAGTTGACAGTGGTTATGTTGTCATAGGCTCAAGCTTTATGATACCACAAGAGGATGCTTTATAAACCCGATTAATAATTTTGAGACCATAATCATAAGGAAAACGAATGGGCTTTCCAGTATAATCAACTTATTCTTTTTCACCATCTCCAGCAAAAGCAATATCCTAAAACCTAATTTTCGAAACCTGTGATAGAGTTGGATGCAAGACGACTATCAGGGGGAGTGTCTATCGTGGTGGAGAAAATGTAAAACTTGAATGGGGTTAGCAACGATTATAGTTATTAAAGATTTCTTTAGTCAAAGTAATCACTTTCGCCCCGGAAGGACCTTCAGCTTTTCTCCACCGAAACAGTCACTGCTCCCCATGAAAGTCCACTTGCCCCCAACTCATCACAAGTTTCAAACAGGGAGGTTAAGGATACTGCTTTGGTGGAGATGGAGAAAAATAATAAGTTGATTATACTGGAAAGCCCCTTAGATTTTCCCTTTGATTATGGTCTCAAACTTTTGTTGTAACAGCCTAATTTTGGGTCTAGTCGAAACAGTGGTTTCGGGACCAAAAATCTGACTAAGAAAAATGCATTTTTATTATCTTTTTATGGTCTACAATTTTATGGAACGATTTCGTGAAAATTTCGTTCGAAAATTTTGACGTTTGGGGACTCAATTTAGTTAAAAGGACTAAATTGAAAAAAGTACAAAACTTGAATTCTATATGTTAAAGGTGTCCAATTGTTATGAAATTTTAAATTAGAGGTCCTTAAATGGTAATTAGACCATTGGTTAAGTTAGTGGACAAAAATGGGCATGGTTTGGTATGTTTTCAAAGTTTTACATTAAGGGCATTTTGGTAATTTGATTATTAAAATGAATTTAAAAGCCAAAATAAAGCCAAATTTGTCCATCTTCTTCTTCCTTGGCCGAATTTTACATGGAGAAGACATAGCTATGGTTTTTCAAGCTTTCAAGCTCGATTATAAGTCTGTTTCTAGCCTCGTTTTTAATGATTTTTATGTTTTTGAAATCCTTGTAACATGATCTTTCTATTTCTACCATCAATTTGAAGAGATGTCAAGGTCTAAAATTTTACCTATGATGGATGTTTGTATTTTTTGATGTCTAATGGTAGAAAATGCATGTTTAGTATATGATAAATGACTTTTGCTATGAGATTTTCGATGAAAATGCCTAAAAGGACTTGTTTGTAAAAGTTGTAAAATGAGTAGTAAAAGTGTGAATAAATGAAAAATGTGGGTTTTTATAAGCACGTATAAGGTTCATCTAGGCATGGGTATTGAAGAAATTGAGTACATTTCATTTTACGAGCCTAGGGACTAAATTGTAAAAATGTCAAACTTTAGGGGCAAAAATGTAATTTTTGACATAATGTGATTTTGGGCTGATTTGAATAGTATAATGATTAAATAAGTTAAATGTGATATTATAGATCAGAAAAACGAGGTTCGGACCTAGAACGGGGGAAAATGAGTATTTGACGATTTAGTCTTTTTTGCCGTTTTTATGCTGAGGTAAGTTCGTATGTTTAATAAGCATTAAATTATATATGTATAATGGTAAATGATATATTATTGAAATGAAATGTGAATGCAATTAAGTACGATATTATGGAAATGACCGACAGAGATTTCGACAAACGAGTAAATCCCGGTTGAACCTTAGGAATAGATAGTGTAACACCCCTAGCCCGTATCCATCGCCGGAATTGGGTTACGAGGCATTACTAAATAAACCTAACCCAAAGTGACTCTGAACATCACATACCAATCTATATTCAATTATACCGGAAACGCTTAACTAATTAAACATACTACATCTCTTGTAGACGAAAGTGAATCATCAATAGGTTTATAGGCACAATATTCTCAAATAAATACATATACATATAAATCACTTCTATTTACCACTTCTCCTCATTTAGTAAACAGGGGGCACTATTGATTAAAAACAACGAATCCGTTTATAACGACTAACTAGATAACTTAAGCAATTTCGCATATATGAATTTACCCAAACAATCAATTCGTCATTAGTTACCTCTTTAATATCCTAAGTCGAATCACACATTGGTATTAGTATCCGTTTATAACCTAAGACATGTACGTATCTTAACCATTTCTTCTAATTTCCTAGTTAATCCTACAATTTGCGTTCCCAAAATTTTATATAACCATTCAACCATTATAAACATTTACGACATATCAATATCAAATAGTAATATACATATAAGTAGTCAAGTTATATCAACTAATAACAGGATTCAACCATAGCATTATTCACGCAAGTCAATGAGCGATTTAGGTTACTTACAAGATTTCTATACATATATATATATATATATATATACATTTCCTACCCAAAAGAAAATATAAAAGGGTCAAGCTTATACATGCCATGATCTTCAAAATTTATAAGCAAATCATATTAGTACCAAAAGTGGCGATAATGTGCTTGACTTCGACAAGGATTCCCGAGCACGAGCTTTCTCCAAAATATATACTCAATCAAACAAAACACAACGGTAAGCTATATAAAGCTTAGTAAGCCCTAGGCAAAGATTATAACTACTGAATAATTTAACTACTATTTAACATAGCATACAAATAACCATGACATACATCCGGCCATCATTTACCCAACTAGTGCCTACTTACCAATCGAAATAAACGTGATAATTACATGCTACTCCTTCGAACTCAATTTAACTTAGTTAATTCAAACATTGGTACCTGTCGTACCAATCCCGTAACGTATCGCTCACTTAGAGCCGTTACTCATTCCTTCGCACACACAGTGCTAACCTTTCATAACGTATCGCTCACTTAGAGTCATTACTTAATCATTCCGCACACACAGTGCCAATCTTTCGTAACGTATCGCTCACTTAGAGCTGTTACTTAATCATTCCGCACACACACAGTGCCAATCTTTCGTAACGTATCGCTCACTTAGAGCCGTTACTTAATCATTCCGCACACACACAGTGCCAATCTGCAATATCACTTAAACATCATTCACAAGTTCACATCTTAAGACATTTAGCATACATAATCATGCATATTCGATTCTTAATTCTTCCATTTCCTACTTACCATTATATTCGGTATTATGCTTTTAAAATCTTGATAGTATATTTATTCAATACTATTCGTTTATACATGCTTTCTAATCACCTACAATTCAACCTAAAGTGTTCATTCATTCCAAATACATACACCTTCCCCATTTATGGCCTCATATCAATTAACCGATCCCAAACATCCAAACCATTCATATATTATTTGTACATACACACATGCGCATGAACATGCATTTATAATTTCATATTGACTTAACTACCATATAATAGTGCCTTATATCACTTTCGGCCAAAAATATAATTTGAAGACTTTTATATTACTAAATTATGTATGCGCATATATATGTACATTGAGAAATTTCACATTGGTTAAATTGCCTAGGGACTTACTTGGAATTCAAATTTCTCGGCTATTCGTTCACTTTGGCCTTTCCCCGATCTAGCTCCTTTTCTTTTTGATCACGGTCTAAGAAATATCAAATAACATTTGTTCAATGCATTTCCAAATAATTCAACTAAATTCAATTCAATTGCAAGGTTTTATAATCCTTACGAGTTCACCCCTATAATTTCACACCTTATTCAATTAAGACTCAACCATATCATTCACAAACAAATATGCTATTTTGTAATTCAATTTCCCCATGGCCGAATACCCTTTATTACTAAATAAATTCATACAATTCAATTTTTTAATATAATTCCATCTTTCATTACTACAAATAAGTCATTCCCATCCATATTTATAAAATTGTTTAATAGCAATTTACCCCTCCTTACTATCGGTTCTCTTGAAATTTAGTCCCTAAACAAAGTCACTAAATTTTCATGAAATTTTGACTAATTCCCTTAAGTGCCGAACCTTATACCTTACTTCCTAAGTTCATAAAACCATTCGTTTAGGCAATTTAGCTTCCAACCAATTGTTTTTTTTAAATATCCAAGCCATAACACATACCTATTTTCCCTATTTAACATGTTAATATACTAACCAAAATCAATATTTCTTCATCGAACATGAATAAGACATAATACTTGCTCATAGCCGAATCTAGGAGGAGCTTTAGGCTCAAAATTTTTACATGCAATTGATAGTACTCAAGATTACTAACCTAACCATGCAAAAATTATCAAAAATGAAGCTTGATACCTCACCTTAGAGACACATGCAAGGTCCGGCCATGGAGGTTTTACAATGGCTTCTTCTTCTTTTCTTTGTTTCATGAGAGAGGTGAGAAAGGTGGGAGAAAATAAAAATGGAATGAAATAAAAATATATTTTATTAAACCTTAATCATTTTCATGATTTAATGTATTCATTTAAATTCGCACTAACCTAAGTTTAATTATTTTATTCATATTTTTCCCATCATTGCCGTCCACTACCCAAACTTTTGGGTTATTTGACATGCAAATCCCTTTCTTTTCATAATACACTTAAATTAGCCCCTTTCAATTAGTTAATGTCACTTTTATACTTTATCGATTAGATCCTTTCTCTTAATTCAATCATATCAACAAACACATTCACACCATTCAGCACACATAACACATCAAATATATAATTATTAAGAGATTTCTGACTCGGATTCGTGGTCCCAAAACCACCGTTCCGGTTAGGGTCGTATTTGGGCTGTTACAGATAGGATACAAATGTCATGGCATTGGGGTTACTGAGATTACGTGTAAGACCATATCTAGGATATGGCATCGATATGAGACTTCGTGTAAGACCATAGCTGAGCTATTGGCATCGATACGATATTACATGTAAGACCATATCTGGGATATGGCATTGGTACAGTATTGCGTATACGAGATCCCCGAGTATCCTTTAGTATTCCAAATGATTCAACGAGAAATTCAACGAGTATGTCAAAGAAGAGAAAAAGTATGTAAGTATTACGAATTGGGACAGGTATGTATGAAAAACTAAAGAAAATGAATTCGGTATATGATGAACCATTGGTAAGAATGTGATTGAGCATGTTATGTTCATGAAATTGTAAGTTCATGATTTCCACGAGAATGATTTTGTGAAAACCTTGTGATTATTAGTCTATACTTGTGATGTATGAAATTCATGATAAATTCGGGTGACGATTATGTGATTGGCTTTCGGGCCAAATTGAGTTATGATATAGTATGTTTTATTCATGCAAATTGTGACTTATCGGATATGAGAAAATGGGAAGATAAGAACTTAGGCAATTGAAATATGTTAAAGTATATGCTTGAAATGTAAATACTCATAATTAATGTGCATGTTTACTATGAGGTTTGAAATGATTTGTTATTTGCTGTAATATGTTACAAATGAGAGATTATGGTCGTTAGGCTAATGCCAAGATATGTTAAATCATGCTTATAAGTTGATAGAGTAAATATTATGATTGAATAAGAATTATAACTGTGAGATTTATAATAATTTCTATTATCTTGTGTTTAAATTGTTGAACTTGATAAAAGATTTGTAAGAGTTGCTTATTATTTTCGTACGGACATACTAAGCTATATAGCTTACCCCCTTCCTTTCCCATGTCTTTTAGGGTTATTAAGCTAGCTCGGGTTGGAGATCGCCAGAGATTCTATCACACTATCAAGCTGTCATTTTGGGTATAAATGAATTCAAGTATTTTAAGTCTATGGCATGTATAGGGACTATGTCAATTTGTTATGTGTGTCATTATTAATTTGGCCATATGTGTTAGCTTGTAATTGTTAATGATTCATCTTATATATAGCCATGAATGATGGTTTATATTGATCATAAGTTTATTCATATGTTAATGCCCTCTTGTGAGTGTGAAATTAGTATGTTTTTATCGGGCTAAGTATGATGTTTTAAGCATGATAAATGATGGTATAAGAATGACATGTTCTTATCTTGTTTGAGGTTGTTTGGTTCTATTTACATGCTTGAATTTGTGCCATGAGATGTTGTGTAGATGTGTGCATTTGAGGGTGGAAAAATGGCTTAATAAATTGCCTTGTTTTTGTCCGGGTAGACACACGGCGTGTGTCTAGGCCTTATATGACACACGGTCTGCCCCACGGGCATGTGTTCAGGTCGTGTGTCCCCTACACCTTAATTTTGGAAAAATAGAATGTCTAGAATTGAGCACACGGACAGGGACATGGGCGTATGTCTCAGCCGTGTGTGCTACACGGGCGTGTGGCACGGTCGTGTGGCACAAGCCAAAGAGCACCCTAATTTCGAACACGGCCTGCAGCACGGGCATGTCTAAGGGTCACACGGGCGTGTACCTTGGACCACACGGGTGTGTGAGCCCTATAACATGAAATATTTTCTAAGTTTTGTAAAATTTTCTAACGTTCTCAGTTTGGTCCCGAACCACTTTCAAAACATGTATTGAGCCTCGTAGGCTCGTTTTAGGGACGATGTGAATGTATGTGAAAAGTTTTAAATTTGGATGGAAATTACGTCTCGGTTTTGTATGTTTGCTTGTGTTTAAGTTCAGTAATGCCTCATACCCTGTTCCGGCGTCGAACACGGGTAAAGGGTGTTACATATGTATTGGGTTTATAAAGCATCCTATTCAGGTAGCATGAAACTTGAACCCATGACTGCAAAACCACCGTCAAATAGGACCCCTACTTATACTTCAACCCATGACCATATAACCACGTGAACTAGAGGCTGAGTTGCAATGCGATGGTTTCTAAGATGATGCTTCAATCCCCACACCGCAGATGAAATGTGGGGGTCTCTGAGCGCCACCGCATCATTGTAAACTCAAACATACCTTAAAACTATCACATTATCTCCCTCAAACGCAAATTAATCTTTTCGCCCAAAAATCTCAACACTCAACAAAAAAAAACAATTTAGGAGAGATTTTTTAAGGTTTAAGGACAGTGGCCGAGAGAGTTGGTGGAGTAGGGGGAGCAAACCCTCATTTATATAAGCAACCGAGGGGAAAGAATGGGGAAAAAAAAACAAACAATGTACCAGCTGAATCTGAAATTTATCCCGGGATTCCTAGGGTGTCTAAAAATTATCGTGGGATTCTCAAGGTGTCTAAAAAATATCTCGGGTTCTGAAAATTTTTCATGGGTTAGGATTAAAAGTGGCAGGGGGAAAACGCGCGTTGCAGGATGCGTTTTCAGCTGAGGTGGCAGAATGTTCATTAAAAGCGCGCCCTATAGAACGTGTTTTCATCCTACATGGCAGCCATGTCAACTAAAAATACGTCCTACATGACACACTTTTAGTGAACATTCTACCACCTCAACTGAAAACGTGTCCTGTAGGATGAATGCCTGGGCGTATTATTATCTTTCAAGGGCACTCGCGGAGTTGTCGAGATAATTGAAATTTTCTTCCAATCATTTCATCTCTATCCAGCTACCAAAAAACTTCTCCCGCACCTTGCCTAGTAGTGCATCGTAAATGCCGCTCCAATCACGAATGTCCACTACCCCCGTAACGATTGGCCTATCCACTAGTAAACCAAGTTGTAATGCTATGTCCTCAAGTGTGATTTCACATGCACTGTATGGAAGATGGAATGTGTGTCTCAAGTCTCAATCTTTCCACCAATGCGCTGATAAGTGTGGCATCCAATTTACACCCTTCAACATGTGAGACACGTGCAAAAATCCTGCCTTTTGCAAGTCTTCTTCAATTTCACAAGGTGCCCTCGCGGATAAATTATGGATGTGTGTCTCTAAAATCCAATCTTCGGCCTGATTATATAAACATAAAAGAATTATAAATTTGATGATGTTAACAACTTAATAATAAACTTAATTAAAATTAAAAATTTTAAAAATATTTTCTTACCATTTGCAATTGGACACTGAAAAGGTGCTTGTCATCGAAATGAATTAGCATAATTTCCATTATAAGAATCAATTAAAAAAATAAATTATGAAATATACAATTAAAACAACAAGATTTTTAGAGAAATTATCTTTTAAAAATTAAGAACTAAAAACTTTAGAGAATTGAGAGAATGGATAAAGTGAGAGAATTGAGAGAATTAGGAGAATGGAATTTGAATGCAAAAGGGAGAAAACAACTTAAGCTTATATAGCAAATAAACTAGTCGTTTATAGCCATTGAAAATAATTTGCCCATCAGGATTTTTGACCGTTTGGAAAACTTACCATTGTCTAAAAGCACGTCCAGCAAGACGCATTTTCATCTGCCATAGTAAAAAAACGTGTCTAGTAAAACGCATTCTCTTTCTCTAAAATCTACTTATTTCCCTAAAAATCTCAGACACGGGCCTATTTGGCCTATTTTTTATAAAATTTACATATTTCTTTAATTTAACCCCAAGGCATATCCTGCTGCAGTCCTTGATAAACGAATAGTCAAACACCAAAACAAGGCTGTCACATAGCTGCTGATCTAGTGGGTAAACACGGAAGCTGGACACCTGGGAAGACTTCACGGTTCTTCAAGCGCAATTCCTAGATTTTGATCCTTGGGGACAATGATGGAGTTGATGAATAATTTATTTGGTACGGAATTCTTGCTATATATACATTCTGCAACGACTGAATGAAAACAGTATTTTTCTCTTCTCAATTTGAAATCTCTAAATTTCCCAAATTTCTTAATTATTCTCCATTTATTCCATTTCACTTCTCTGTCACATGCTAGCTAGATTGTGACAGATTAAACCTTATGGTAGCTTGATCCGATCGATAAAGGAGAAAAAAAAGTGTTGCTCCTTGGACGTTATTCAGATTACAAGTTAGACGTGCAGGGAAAAAAACAAGATTTAACAATGACATTGCTCATTCACCGTATTCAATATATGTTAGCATGCGGAATTTCTTCAATAGATATTTAAACTAAACGTATATTCAAATATAAGTATAATCATCTAAATATATAAAAACAAATCTTTATATCCTGCACCTTGACTTCATCTTTTCAAAAAACAGCCAAAAACAAACATGACCATTTATATCCTTAATTCCATTCAAATAAAAATATGAGAAAATTAAATGTACGTTTTAATTTGCTTTCAAAAAATCCAAAAGCAGTAATCTCGTAAAAAGAAGTTTCTTTACATTTCAATTGTTTGCTTCTCTACTTTTTTTTCTAACTAATATAATATACAATGCCTGCTTATGATATTCACATTTTACCCTCAATATCTAGGTACAAAGTAACAAGTTGAGCCTTCATGAATTAGATGCAAAATGATTGAATATAGTCTCAAGAGTTGATTGGCTGATACTGTATTCAGCTATGCCCGATCCATTTCTGACAGTAAAAATTTCTAAATTCAGTGAAAAAATCCCCCCAAAACAATATTACTGAATTTATAAAAAGAAACCCTTCAACATTATCACTTTCTTTAAATAATTCTTTGTACTTTCCTTGCACCTAAATAAACACTCATCCTTCGATTTATATCTAAGCTCACTCTTATTTCAAGTGAAAAGTTAATTCATGTTAAGGGTTTACTTAAATAAATTAAAGGTAAGGAGCTAATTGGGTATGTGTTTAAAGTTTCAGGTGCACAGGAAGTACAAGGGGCTTATTTAAAAAAAAGTGGTAAAGCGTAGGGGATTTTTAATTAGTTTAGCCAAATGAAAAAGGAAAAGGCAGTTTGAGAGATGCTTACCTGTTTCTCTCCAAGTGCCCAAAAACATCTGCTAACGAGAGACCTTCCCTATATGGTAACTGCATCAAAAAATTTCTGAATCAGTTACTATCACTTGACTAAAAATCATGAATCCGCAATATAATGTACAAAAGAGTGATACATTATTATGTTACTCAAACTTGATGAGTTTTGGGCGTGAGTATGTGTTCAATATGAGTATACTCTTTTTATTTCAAACTAGTTGGAAACTAAGGGAGATTGCTTGCTTAGATGTTACGGATGGCGTAAGTAGCTGAAAGTAACTATGAGTTTTACCTGATATTTAACACTTAATCCATTGCAGCCATGGAAAGTTGAACCAGGAAATGAAGAGAGTATAAATGAATCGATGGCTGAAAACTTCTCTCGAGCTAGCCACCACTCGGAAAATATTGGCAATAGTATACCACCTATGGAAACTCATAATAAGTCAAAAATGCTGTAAGAAAGGAAAAATAAACAATGGAGGATGATAACACAATTAAAAACGTCTGTTTTATGCCGAATTTCTATGCAGCATAAGTTTAAAATAGTGATAAGAAACAGCATCTTCAAAAAAAAAAAAAAGAATCTGCAGTGAATGGATATTAAAGTAACATCAGTCTATCATTTATACCTTCCCGAACCAACTGCTCTGACAACTGTTCACCAAAAAGCCCATCAGAATTTGACCTTGAAGAAATAAGTGTCTTCACTCTTTCTTCATTTCCAAGCCAACGTCCAACAACAATTATCATCTCCTTTGACAAGCTAATTTCTGCAACTGATGCATTTCCAGATGTAATGGAGTCGGTGGCCCCAATACAGACTTCAAGATCGTTTAGTAGGCTTCTTGGATGGGAAGGAATGTCAAAGAGCATTTCTTGAATAATGCGGCAAAGATTTTCCAAATCAGAAGCGCTCACTTCAGTGGGTTTAATCTGATAGAAGGTAAGAAGTTAAGGAATTATGAGTTTTCAAGTGTTTCAACTCATATTTGCACATTATTAAATCAACGAATGACATCATATTTAACCACATACCTCCAGCTCAAGATGATTTCCAAACCTTGTTTTTAAGTGCTGGGGACTTCCGATGCACCTTAGCCTGCCTCCAACCTAAATGGCAGACATTGAACATTAAGTGAATGCCAAAAATAATTTTCACAAGGTTTTAGGATGGAAGGAAGATTGGTACCATTATCCCAATTCTGGTACATAGAGCTTGAGCTTCATTCATGCTATGGGTAGTAAGGATCACCGCTGTCTTTCCTTGTCTGGTCGATAGGCGGGATATAACTTCCCACATGAACCTTTTTGCAATGGGATCCATACCTAAAATAATTAACATTAACTAATTGCCAGGAAACACGGAAAGCTCTAAATATAACATGCTGAACTTTACATAGCATTCCATTCTTAGACAACAGTTAGCTAGACTGTAATCACGCAATACTCTTAAACAATACACAACAGACTAGAAACTGCCATCAAAGGCTATATCCCTATGTTGATTATAACCAAGAAGTATGTAACAGGGGTAGACATCTGTTTGGAGAATGGTAGTTCCAGAACTCAAACATGCAATATGTAAGCAAACTAATTTAAGACTAAAAATATCAAGGAGCCTTAGAATAAACAAAGTGAAAGTTTTGGGACGGAATAACATACAACCACTGTAGGAATTATAGAAATATATTAAATGTTTTCTATAGATAGATAAATCTGATTTAGGTAGATAAATCTTAGAATAAATCATTTGAGATATTCTAGGATTATTTTATCTTATTTTATTTTTAGTAGTTTATTAGAATAAGGGAATTATTTTCCCAATTAGGTTATGACTCTTTTCTCTATTTAAATTCAGTTCTTTAGTTAATAATATACAGAAAAATACAGAGAATTACTCTGTTTTCTACTCTGTTTTCTACATGGTATCAGTTTAGGTTCCGATTCTTTTCCACCCTAGACCATGTCAGGAACTACTTCTCCTACATCTCCTTCTCCTACTCCGGAGATTACCTCAAATCCAGAAAAATTTTCTGGGTCTGATGCTCAATCAGACTCGTTTGGTCTGAATATCTTTCAGGGGTCTAGTGTGGGTAATTTGGTCATGAAAGAACCAGAAGGTAACCCTTCTTCCACAGCATTGTTTTCCTCTCAGTTCACTCCTTATTGGACCCTTGATTCTGGGGCTACGGATCATATGACTGGTAATAAGGCCTTATTTCACAATTTTTTCCAAACCTTTGGCAAAGCTGTCAAAACAGCTGATGGTTCCTTATGCAAAATAGAAGGTCATGGAACTGTTATTCTCAATGATCAGATTGCACTTCATAATGTTCTCTTTGTACCAACTCTGGCTTGCAATCTCATTTCCGTAAGTAAAATTTCCTCGGATTTGAACTGTTTCGCAACCTTTAACGGTCTTGACTGTACTTTGCAGGCACTGAACTCAAAGAAGATGATTGGTAAGGCCAGGTTGCAAAATGGTCTCTACATCCTCCCTTCCTCACCTAAACCCGAGATCTCCAAATCTTTTACAGCTTTAAATACAGTTGATACTGTCATGTTATGGCATTGTCGTTTAGGACATCCTAGTTTCCAATACCTTGCTAAATTGTTTCCTCATCTATTTATTAATAAAAGGCCAAACTCTTTTTCTTGCAAAGTTTGTTCTCTTGCTAAACATACTAGATCTTCGTATTTTCCTTCTCCATACAAGCCTTCTCACCCTTTTGCTTTGATCCATAGTGATATTTGGGGCCCTTCTCGGGTGAAGAATGCTGATCATAGTAAGTGGTTTATCACTTTCATTGATGATCATAGTAGGATAACTTGGACTTATATGCTAAAAGACAAATCTGAAACTGCTAATATTTTTGCCCAATTTTATAACATGGTTCTCACTCAATTTGGGGCTAAAATCCAGCTCTTTAAATCTGATAATGGCAGTGAATTTTTTGCTAGGTCTTTGGGTAATTTTTTCAGGGACAAGGGCATAGTTCAGCTTAGTTCTTGTGTTGGAACCCCACAACAGAACGGCATTGCCGAAAGGAAAAATAGGCATCTCCTAGAAGTTACTCGTTCCCTTCTATTTACTACCAATGTTCCTAAATATCTGTGGGGGGAAGCCTTATTAACAGCTACCTATTTAATCAACCGAATGCCTAGTAAGGTTTTAAAATTTCAAACACCTCAATCTATATTTTTGCAGCACTTTCCTCATTATAAGCCTATCTCTTCAATTTTGCCTCTTAAAATCTTTGGCTGCACAGTTTTTATCCAAGTTAGACCCTAAGTCCTTAAAATGTGTACTGGTTGGATATTCTTCACTTAAGAAGGGATACAAATGCTTTCATCCTCCTTCTAAACGATTTTTTACCACTATGGATATCACTTTTTATGAACAGGATCCCTATTTCAAACAGGCTGAAATTCAAGGGGAGACATGGAGTGATTTTCAGCCAAATCAGGTATCTTCTCCTAATTTTCATTCTCAACCTTCAAAATTGCCACCAATTTTACCTTTACCTACAGATTTGTCACCTATGACTACTCCGATTAATTCTCCTGTTATACCTATCACTACCCCTCCTGAAAATACACCTACTCCCATTGAAAATCTTCAGCAAACATCACCACCCAAACAGCTTCGCGTCTACACAAGAAAAAAGAGAAATATCCCTGAGACTGTTTTGCAATCTGATTCTTGCCGAGAATTAGATTTGGGTCCAGCTGCCGGAATGGAAGAAGAAATCAGTAAGTCCTCTACTCTAGATGACTTTCCTATTGCTATTAGAAAAGGGGTTAGACAGTGCACCAAGCATCCTATTGAAAAATTTGCTGACTATAATTCTTTGATGCCTTCTTTTCAAGCATTTACAGCAACCTTGGATAAAGAACAGATTCCCACAAGCATAGCTGAAGCTCTAAAGGATCCTAAATGGAGAAGGGCTGTTGAAGAGGAAATTGGTGCACTAGAGAAAAATGCTACTTGGACAGTTACAGACCTTCCTCAAGGAAAAAGGGCTGTTGGCTGTAAATGGATCTTTGCTATAAAGTACAACTCCAATGGAAGCATCCAACGATACAAAGCTAGACTGGTGGCTAGAGGCTTTACGCAAACTTATGGGATAGATTTCACAGAAACGTTTGCACCCGTGGCAAAGCTTAACACTGTTCGTGTACTCCTAAGTTTGGCTGTAAATTGCGATTGGAAATTACACCAACTTGATGTAAAAAATGCATTTCTTAATGGCGTGCTAGAGGAAGAAGTTTACATGAAATTGTCACCTGGCTTAAAGTCTGTTGAAGGTAGCAACAAGGTGTGCAAGCTCAACAGGTCTCTATACGGGCTAAAACAATCACCCAGAGCGTGGTTCGAGAGGTTTACTAAAGTCATTCTTAAAAACGACTACAAGCAGTCCCTTGCCGATCATACACTTTTCATCAAGGTAACTTCTACAAATAAGAAAGCTATCCTAATTGTGTATGTTGATGACATAATTCTTACTGGAGATGATGAGGAAGAAATTAGCAATTTGAAGAAGCTGTTGAACAGGGAATTCGAAACCAAGGACTTAGGAAAGCTAAGATATTTCCTAGGAATGGAGGTGGCAAGATCAAAAGAAGGACTTGTGATAAATCAAAGAAAGTATGTACTCGATTTACTCAAAGAAACTGGTTTTCTTGGTTGTAAGCCAGCTGACACACCAATGGAGGCAAACTTGAAATTCAACAAAGAAGATGATTCTTTAGTAGACAGAGAGAAATTTCAAAGATTGGTTGGGAAACTCGTTTACTTATCCTTGACGAGGCCGAATATAGCTTTTCCTGTAAATGTGATAAGTCAACACATGACTAATCCTACTGAAGAGCATATGACAGCAGCAAATAGAATTCTCAAGTACTTGAAGAAAACTCCAGGACATGGTCTCATGTTTAGGAAGACACAAGACAGAACTGTTAAAATTTTTACAGACTCTAGTTGGGCGGGAGATCTCACTGAAAGAAGATCCACTAGTGGCTACTGCACTTTTGTTTGGGGTAACCTTACAACTTGGAGAAGTAAAAAACAATCGGTTGTTTCAAGAAGTAGTGCTGAAGCTGAATTTAGAGCATTAGCTTTGGGAATATGCGAAGGAATTTGGCTACTTAAATTGCTAAAAGAACTTGGCACTAATCAGGAGGATCACTTTGAAGTCTTGTGTGATAATCAATCTGCTATTCAGATTGCCAAGAACCCAGTCCAACATGACAGAACAAAGCATGTGGAGATTGATAAGCATTTCATTGCTGACCACGTCAACAAAAAGACAGTCACTCTTTCATACATTCCTTCAGAAGGACAGATTGCAGACATTCTTACTAAGGCTTTACCAAAGCCCGTGTTCAATAAATTCCTAGTCAAGCTGGGATTATACAATGTATATTCTCCAGCTTGAGGGGGAGTGTAGGAATTATAGAAATATATTAAATGTTTTCTATAGATAGATAAATCTGATTTAGGTAGATAAATCTTAGAATAAATCATTTGAGATATTCTAGGATTATTTTATCTTATTTTATTTTTAGTAGTTTACTAGAATAAGGGAATTATTTTCCCAATTAGGTTATGACTCTTTTCTCTATTTAAATTCAGTTCTTTAGTTAATAATATACAGAAAAATACAGAGAATTACTCTGTTTTCTACTCTGTTTTCTACAACCACTAGAGAAAATGCAAACCAACGTGCATACAATATATCAAGGGAGCCAAGCCAACATCAAAGTTAGATCAGAAGAGCTACAAGCTATTTCATAACATTTTAACGTCTAAAGACGGAAACTATTTGCTAGAAAAGGGGAGATGCATGCAAAGCATTCATCAAGTCCTTACAAGAACTTGAGTTTATGTAAGCAGTTTTTACCTGTGGATGGCTCATCAAGAATGACAATTGGAGGATCTCCAATCATTGCAATTGCAACAGACAATTTACGCTTGTTCCCTCCACTAAGGGTGTATGATGGTTTATCAGCATGCTTTAGTAAGTCAAACTCCACCAGCTTTTCCAGAACAACCTGCCAAAACAGTTACATGCATAAAGTGCATTATGTGGTCATTACTGCATCAATATCAAATTAGTATATTGATGCTAGTGTATTAGCTGGTGTCATGCATTTCAGTTAGAGCTTACAAGACTCAACCAGATAAAGCCTCTCAAATTATTGTACCATGTTGAATGCTTCAAATCAAACTAGAACCCTTCTACCATACTGATGAGGGAGTAAAATGATTAGAATAACTATGATAGATACACATACATCATTCATTCTGTAGTCTGAAACTCCTTTTATCCTTGCATAAAGT
Source organism: Gossypium australe (assembly GCA_005393395.2). Classification (NCBI taxonomy): domain Eukaryota; kingdom Viridiplantae; phylum Streptophyta; class Magnoliopsida; order Malvales; family Malvaceae; genus Gossypium; species Gossypium australe. The sequence goes on from CM016614.1 coordinate 51,784,600, forward strand.
TCAAGGTGCTCTTGCACAGTAAGATATTCCAATAAAGCATCAAATTGAGGGCAGTATCCAATCTGTAGGTGATTCATTAAAGAAATTAGACAAATTCTTTCTGATGAACTATTCAAACTGTTAGATAAAACATGAGTATGATAAACAAAGGAATCTAACTTACATGACGACAGGCAGCCTTTGGATTCGAAGATATATCTTTTCCAAAAATAAAGGCAGTTCCTTCAGTTGGAGATTCTTCTCCTGTATGGTGGAAAAGAAAAAGAAATTGATGTGGTTCAGATGTATTAAGATCTTACAATTGCCATAATCTCTAAACAGTTAAGTTCTCATAAAGATTTATGAACCAGACACTATATAATGTAGCAGAGTTTAAGAGAAAGAAATAGTATAAGTAAATTAATAATAATGATGGAAGCTTAGTCATTGTTCATGAATTCAATTATTCCACAATAGTAAGAAACACATTAACAAAACAGCCAGGCATAAAATAGGCTAATTTTGTAGTGTTCTTCAGATAAAATATTGATGTCTAAGCAGGACAAGTGCAGAATACCAGTTAGCATTGACAAAGTGGTAGTTTTCCCGGCTCCATTTGTTCCCAAAAAGCCAAAACATTCTCCAGCCTGAACAGAGAAAGTTAAGGAGTCTACAGCTACTTTTGCACGGTGATGATTTCCTCCAGGATACACCTGAGATTGATTGATGAACGTTACTACCAAGCAATAATGAGAGTATGAGAACGACATGACTAAAATCAAGGACAGTAGAGTTCATAGAGATACCTTCCGAAGATTACGCAAGAAAAGAATGGTATTGTCAATGGAACCAGAAAGTACCCTATTTCTTTCTGTTCTTACATCGATGTCTTCATCAAGGTGAACAGAGGTCTCAGAGGAAGATTTCAGAAAAGGTTCTAAAACAGAATCATCACCCTGAAATTGTTTTTTCCTCCACCACTCCATTAGTCTTGCAGGAGTCAATTTACAAGTAGGCAAGAGTTCAAGCCCAAGAGTCAGAAAAAAGTAACCAATGGCCTGTCAAAGAGGGAAAATTGAATGAGATCCAAATCAACTTATCTTAAAGGAAAATGGCCTGTCACATCAAGAGACATGTTTGTTTTATTTGAAACTACATCTTAAAGGAAAATCAAGATGAAACAAATGGCTAGTTCTAGAAGTTCTACAAACGACTCCTAGGAGAAATGAATTTAGTTTTCTAGTCAGAACAAAATGGGATACAAAAGGGTAATGATGATTCTCCACGTGCACTACTCAAAACTGTATTCGCCAAGGACCTGCTCAAAAATGATGATAAGCATAATAGAAGAAGACAATCAAGCCAAAAGAATGAGAAGGATAATAACCTCAATTCCAAGATAACAAATGGAAGCACCAGTTACATTCCAATCAAAAATCCCATCACTAGATTTATCTTTCATCCCTTGCCGAAGAAGAGCCAGTGAAGCAAGCCCATCGGCAAAGCAGAACCCAGGAGATAATCTGAAGAAATTCTGGAGAAATACATAACTTCTTAGTCAAGTTCACCAATATAGCAAGCAATCTTGCAGGATATTGAACAAGATATGGGAGACCGTGTGTAATTTAGGTTCTAATCAGTTATTGACCAAACATTTGAAAGATGTTAGTAGCGTTAATTCTCTCCAAATGTCAGCAAATAACGTTTTGCAAGCTAATATAATTGTGAGGTAAATAAAGGTATTGGAGCAGTCTGAATCATTCAGGAGTATATATAGCACCAAGTTCAATTTAAAACACATAAGTGCTTACAAATCAAACTTGCTACTAGACTAACACTTGAAACTACTAAATCATTGTTGACATGAGTGACAAAGAATACCCAAAAAAACAAAAATAAGAATAACAGATAAGAAATCAGTGATCTTGAAAAGCCTGTGAGGCAGTGTGAATTTCCATAAAAAAAGAAGGTTTTAGTTTCAGTTTCATAAATTTATTATTGTTTACACTAAAAAAGTGCCACTATATCTAAACTTGAACGTCAAGATTCAGCTCACTAGCTGAAGGTTAGGTTATAACAACCATGTCGGCTCTGATGATAGAATATTAGTGATATTGAGGAAAAGAAAAAGTTGAAAGAAGTCTACATTTTTTTTTTCCAACAAAATAAGTTTACATTTATTTACTCTGACACATAGACAATCATAGCAACTGACAATCTAACTACTGAGCTTAAAGAAACCAACCTTCAGAAAAGAATTTGCACTTGCAGTTGTTTTTATAAGCCCCATGATAAATGAAATAACCATGAGAATGAGTCCTGTGAAAAAGTGGATCAGGAGAACCACATTCTGCCCATGCACAACAACATTTTTTTGTTATTAACAAACTGTCTTAAATGCTGATGATATAACCATGAGAAAAGAATGTTACCCTACCTGGGCCATAGAGTGGTCAGAGAAGAAGAATGTAAAACAATATGTTGAAGATGCAATTGCCAGACCATACTCCAGAAACATGATGACAGTTGGCAAGAAGCCTCTTCCAATGAATTGATCAAGACCTACAGAACCAAATTAAATTTACATAACAGCTTAAAACGAAATTAAACAAGGTAAATCTGCATGACAAAGTGATGATATAACATGGAGAAAAAGCTGGATAACTCATTGAGTCAAGTTACATATCTCATAAGGCATGCACCAAGTGTCAACTGTCACAAGGTTGGATATAAACAGCCAAGTAGCATCTCATTTTTATCGGTAGAAAACTTAGTATTATCTTTTTCAAAATTATTCATTTGCAACAAATTATCTTATGAATAATAGCCGAACATCTCTGAGAAACTACTGCACATGATGTCCACATTCAATACTTTCCAGGGATGTGGAAGTGTTATGGCACTTCGGAAAATACAAAGCGAAATTAGATTCCATCATTGTTGATGTTTAATATCTCTCGTTAATTAATAGAAAATATACAAAATTCAATACATTTAATTACTATCTTGGATATCTAGCAACTCCCGAAGCATTTTGGAGGCTCAACATGTTCAATGAATGCATGACAGCCAGTAATAATCAATAATATGAGCATTATCAGTATATTTTTGCTTACATGAGAAGAATACAATTAGGAATGTAGCATAGGAACATACCAAACACATAGAAGAGAACCATGGCAAAAGTTGAAGGAAATAAGAAACTGATGAAGTCCCATATGTACGTTGAAACCCAATATGAAATTACAGAAACCTGAGAAAAAATATTTTATAATGATATACATGTACTGCTTAAACAAATTTAGTTGGATTATTGGGTGAAATGAAACAACAAATTTAGTTGGATTATTGGGTGAAATGAAACATACACCACTGATCAGTTGTTGGTGCTTAGCTTTAACTTCCTGTTCCTGCATCAAATAAGACAGCTGAAATCAGGGATGAACCTTTTTTTCCACAAATATGCAAGTTTTCAATGCGGACATAACTGAGGTATGAGCTTCAATAGCAGTTCTCTATGTTACATGCAGAGATAAGTGAATTAATCAGAAAACAAAAATATTTCATCTAGAGACAAACAAATTTTTAGTTGCTATACATTTGACTGAAAGGAATTGGAGGGATGAAATAGTAAATGCAGAAAAAGACTTGCACCCAGTAAACATGAGATTATGAAGAGTAGAATTTAGACAGGGAACAGTACAGAGGAAGCAAAAGCTAAATAGAAGTGTTTGATAGAAAATGTCAGATCCCCATTACTACTCAAGAAAGTTGTACTTGACATTCTCCTAGGAAACAAGAAAACCAAACTGGCACCCTCAAACTAAATTGATGAGCGCAACAGAATGCACAACCTATGGTACTGAATGCTGGAAACACTCCAAATGTTGGTCCACCAAGAAATCTATGAAACATAATTCAGCCAAAAGGAAAATAGACTTTGTACTAACCAAACCTCATTAATGAGCAAGTGAATGTTTTCTATGAATATGAAATAGTATTAAGAAAGTTCCTACTTTATTTCCTTCTCTTTTTTCCTCTTTCTTATTCTTATCTCTAGATCACTAAAGAAAAATGAGCCAATAAAAGGACTAACTGAATTTTCAACAAAGGCAAACAACTTCGTCTTTCCACATCTACAATTTATTGTTTGTTATTGAGAATAACTAAGTATCCTATGATGCCGCAACCTAGGATTATACCTTTACGAGAGGAACAGCAAATGAAGCAGGAATGAATGAGAAGGCTATGTTAACAATAATTGCAGCAGAGAATGCATCCAGATCCTGTAAAATGTAAATGATAAATCGAAGTGAATATCAAGCAGGTGTGGTTAAACAAAATGAAAAAAGAAAATCAATGAGCAGTACATCATTTAGAAACTAAAATATTGGTTTAAAAAGTGCAAAACAGAGACTCAAGAGCAATTCATTTATTTATATTTGGAGATTTAGGCAAACTAGCAAGCACACAAGTAAACCATCAGCTTGGATGCAAGGTCCACTTCAAATGTACTAGTTAGAAGAAAGATGCTCGTCTTAAAGGATCAAGGGTACAGAATGGCTCAGGGCATGCCATCTGCATCCATAAATAAACTTACTGGTACCTTCCATCCAATCTAGCCCCAGTGATAACCTCTCCTCTTCCCTTCCTTTCCTTAATAGAACAATTGTTTGCATTCCTTTGATGATTTATTAGACCTCCCACATTTTTCTACCTTGGTAAATTCCTTGCAGTAGTTCATCAATATTAAAAAAAAAAAATCTTTGATTTGAAAGCGTTTACGTGCATGTTAGAAACATTTTAAATATTTTAATCCCTCATTTTTTCTGACATAAATATTCCTAGTACCAATTTGTCAATATTCAAGATGGCAGAAAACAAATTATTAAGATCTTGTTCATAGGCGAATTTAAGGGGGTCAGGCAGGGGCCTTGGCCCCCCAAAAAATGAAAAATATCCAATTTAGTCCCTTTTTAATAATGGAAATTTAAGTTAATATATGGTAAAATTGCACTTTGGCCCCTCAAAAAATGAATATTTTCTGTTTAATGCCTTTAAAAATGATGAAATCATAAATTAATAAATGATAAAATTATATTTTGACCTTTCAAAAATTATAATTTAATTTCAGCTCCCACTAAAAAAAATTTTGGATTCGCCCCTGATCTTATTAGTTTTTCTTTTCAAAAGCAAGAATGTTAATTTTATAACATAACATCTACCCTAAAACCAAATAGAAACAGGTAGAGAGATTGTTTTATGTGTAAACTTTAAAATCCTAGGGTACCCCAAACTTTAACACCGTGGAACTTATTTTCTCAGAATCTAACGCAAAACATTACAGGGTGTAAATATATGTCGATATTGCAACCACATATTATGTTAATAGGAGAGAAGCTTACATGATGCTGTAAACGCTGGCTTTTTGTCATCGGAAGAGGATGATTACGTGTTCGAATCGTCATATTTTTGTTGCTAGTAGCAAGCCTAAGAATTGCAGAGTTCATCAAGTTGATAAAGGTTGGAGCAGCATGCTGACAAGAACTATTGTGCAATACAGTATACCCCACACTCCCATCATCATACTGCTCATCCATCACAACTGCCCCATACCTATCAATACAAACATAAAAGATAAAATATATATATATATATTTAAAAAAGTAACAAACATGCTTTAAGTAAGCAATTCCAATCCCAGTTGCCTTCCATCATATTGGAATACTCAAACAGAGGAAAGAAACTTCAGGAAACTAAAAGTTTTAGGCACATTATTCAACTCCCGATAGAGTAGGCTGAAACTAGAGAAAAAACCATAAAGCAAAAGAGAAAAGGCATGTGAACCCAAGTTGGAGATAATGCTGATTCCAAAATGGTTTGCCAATAAAACTTAAAATCAGAAAAATAACACAATCAGAAAAATAATGGCAACAGAACCCAACTCAAAAACCTTCATTGAACTATTTTGGCTTGGTTTCATGAGTTCTTTTCTATGTTCTGCATACAAAGCAGCAGCATCCTTATGCCACATGCAACAAAGTCCCTTTTACCTATTTTACTTAATCTCTTAGATCTACCATTTCTGCATAATCTACTTGAAATAAAGTAACTCCTCTAACCTCATACCAAACACGCACACACAAAAAAAGGCAAATGCAGTTTCACTTTGAGATATCGAAAAATATAAGCTCAAAATATGAAAAACATTCCACCAATTAAATCAAAAGGCTTGACATGTCTAACAACAAATATAAAAGGCTGGACTCTGTGCTAGTGAGGTTTGAAAAATACATCTACAGCTGTGAGAATAAACACAATCTTAAAAGAGAACAAGCAATAATAAATTCTCTTATTAAAGAGACAAAACTGAAAAAAGTACAAATAAACAAGTGTTGAAAATATGATAAACAAAAGCTTTTAGAGGGCATAACCATGCAGTGATGGACTTTGCATGCTACAAATAATTTAATGTTTCTCACAAAAATCCAACATGATTACTATCAAATAAGACATCTTCTGCATCAAGACCAGATAAACAGAATATAAGGAAGATCTACCTTGACTGGTATGATTCGTTAAAGCTAGACATTAGAAATTCACTCATTGAAAGCAAAACAGGTCCTAAAGTTGGTCCTGCTGCCTCTACAGCATCGGCTAAAGCCCTTTCTGAATCAGGAAATTTGTATGAAGTCGGTTTAAATTTTTGAATCCACCCTCCTTCAACATTTTTTGCTACCTGCAGTTGACAGCTTTAGAGAGAGGAATCGTATCTCTTATAATGTCACCATCAAAAGAAGCATGAGAAGCATGACAGTATCATGACTTAAGCAGTATACTACTTTGTACCAAAATAATAATAAAGCAGTATACTCAGCTCGTTCTAATGAAATCAGAAAATAGAACTCAACAAAAGTTAAAAAAAAAAAAAAAAAAAAAAGAAGGAAAGAATAACAAACCTCTTTTGCAATAGGCCAGGACAGATCAAATGGAATTGGAGCACCACCACCAGAACCACTTAAAAGAGGATTAAAAAGTGAAGTGGTGAATGTCACAGACTGCTGATCAGGATGTGGCTTAAGCTTGAGAAAAAGAAGACCAAAAAGCAAGAAGATCACAGGAATCAAAAGCTGAAAAACAATTGTTTTGCGGTCTCTTCGTGCAGAAACAGCTCTCTTTATGAGCAACGCCTTAGAATGTTGCCAAAAGATTGACCTAGAAATCATGCAACAGCTGCAGCATTGCATACTTAAGAAGTGCATGAAACTTAGAAATATAGAAACAAATAGGCCACAAAATCTGGTCACTATGGAAGATATGCCCTCAATAATCTTTTTATAACTTCCCGAAAGCTTCACATAGGAAATTCTTTTGGGCACTTGCTCGCCAGAAGGAATAGAATCAATTGAAACAAAATTATTTCCCTCTTGGACAGATTCAGCTTCATCAAAGTCGCACCCAGCAACCCTCAAGAACACTTCCTCCAAGGTTGTAACAGATATGCCATAACTTTCAATGCCAAAATAATTTTTATCCTCGCTAATGCTTGTTTCTGAGTTAGAAACTGATCTTCCTATACAACTCTCAATCTCCCTAAACATACTTTCAAAGACTGATGAAGCTGCCAGAGGAAGCTTGAAGGAAATTTCAGTTCCAACCTGGAAGATAATAAACAATTATATTACACAATATAGAACATATATATTTTCAGACCCACTTTTACCAGAACTACCATCATGGATAAAGAATTCTGAGTTATGGTTCACTTTCACTTTGTCCGTAATTATAGCTAGCTATAGTTTTCTTCTATTTCTTCACCTGTTTGCACATTTTTGCTGGTATAAGATAGAACTAGCATTACAGAAACTTCGGCTCTATTTGGATTTAGAAAACAGAGGCCATTTTCATTTTCATTTTCATTTTCTTGAAAAATGAAGAACACAAGAAAATGTGTTTGGTTGAAAATTTTAAAAACTTTTGGAAAATGAAAATTCATGAAAATTAGAAAACAAAAAAGTTGTTTTCATCATTTCCACTAAAAATGCTTTGCAAATTGGAAAAGTTGAAAACAAGGGTTTTTCTTTAGCTTTAATTGTAATTTATGAATTGCCCCTAGTTCAAATCCATGTATACACAATTTTCCAACATTTTAAATCTCAAATCTCGGACCCTGGTTCAAGTCCTATAATTGTAAGAACTTTTTTATTTTTATTTCTCATTAATCTACTATGAGAAAATAGATAAAAACACTTTAATTATTGGAAAAAAAATTATTTACCAAAAGTATTTTCCAACTTTTATAAGCAAAAATTATATATTCCACCCTGCCTTCTTTACATGTAATAAAACTATCGCATTACATGCCGTCAGTAACAAGCAGATACACTAAACAATAATCAGACATCTTTCTATTAACTCCTAAACAATTCAGACTCATTGAGGAAAGAATACCCAGTAAAAGATTGACAAAAAATTCAAACAAAATAGTTAGCCCGTTAAGCATTAGGTGTAGACAGATACGATGTTATTACAGAAGAGTACTCCTTAGATTTAACATTAAATTAATTTAATACAAACACAAAAGCATAAAAGCATGTACCTCGCTAACACAAGTAGCTGATGGAACATATCGATAAACAATATCAGCAGCTATAGAAGCAGTTGGTGCACTCTGAGAGGAAAATGAATAGTCAAACCACCATGGATGACATGAAAATACATAAAAGTAATAGTTCAACAAAATCATAGGAGAAATAATAATAAGAACAGAAGCTAACCTTCACTAATGTAAGAGTATAACCAACACCATACTGATGCTTCAAGAATAGGGAACTGTTACAAAATAGGCATTAGAAATTATGGAACTGGTGCTAAATATTTCCAACAAAATAACAAAAAAGGTTCTGGCCAAAAAATAAAAAATAACATAAAAGGTAACATCTTGTACAATACTTTTAGCCTATAATCAAGTGTAAAATCCCGCATTATGAAAGATGGGTGTTCATGTATTACGGGTGAGAAAAACAATAGTAAGAAGGTAGAGAGATCAATAAATAATTTTATTTTAATTTTATATTGGTCGGAAGAAATCCCAAATCTTTAGTGCCCTTCATCTAGATGATTCATACAGTGTCAGCAGTCTTGCAGGAGTCCCAAACTACTAGACACTAATAATTTCAAATCTTTTTCAAAAGCAAGAGCACAAATTATATCTCTGTTATTTAGTTTTGGAAAAATGTGATCCATAATGCCTGATTTCTGATTTCTTTCAAGGAAAGCTTTTCAAAAAAATTGGTCTTATGGAGAAAAATTTGGTTAACAATATCAACCTTCCACAGCATTTCAAAGAACCATCAGCCATGATGGCTATCCGATCCCCCAGTTCATCAGCCTCATCCATTGAGTGTGTTGTTAGTAATATTATTCTTCCCTTCTTTATTTTTTTTATTAACTGCCAAGTCAAGCGCATTGAATATGGATCCATGCCACTAGTAGGTTCATCAAGAATAATAACCTGTAATAAGAAAAGAAAAACAAGAATTAACAATGACAACTTCCAGAATCAAGAAATATTAATCATGACCTGGAACAATTTCACACCTTACTATTTCCTATCAATGCAATTCCAAGAGATAATTTCCTCTTCATACCACCAGAAAGTGCCCGCACAACAGTGTTCAGTTTATCTGCTAAACCAACCTGACCATAAAAGTAGCAGTTAAAAAATGCAGCCATCCAAGGGACAGTCATAGAGAGAGAGAGAGTAGACACCATGTGAAAGGTCCTTTGGACTTTAAGATTGAGACAAAAAGGCATATCAGATTCCATTTTCTTTTTCTTATAAGAAATCTAAAACAAATTTCTCAGATGATTGAATTCACAGAGTCTCCCAAAAGAATTAGAGATTTCTGTTATGTGTAACCCCTAGAATTTTTGCAGAACACATTTATAAAAAATATATATCAAATTAATTGATTCAGATCCTATCATATTAAACAGTTCATTTTCAGAAAGCCTCACAGTGGAATACACTGTCCATACAAGGTCCCCAGCTACCCTCAGTTCAATTAAAACCTCTGATGCATATAGAATCCGAGCCCAACAGAATTGCAATAAAAGAACTATTCTGAGGATTAGGTATTCATCAGATAAAAGAAAAGTTAATAAATAAAGGCAAAGGAATCTAATTTGAACATAAGGCTACAACAAACTCAACAAAAATGGGTTAATGCCACATGGAAATCCACAGTTCAAAAACACCCAAACCTTATAAACCTAAAACAACCTGAAATTAAACAATTAACCTTAAACTGTTATGAAAGCTAATTGACCTAAACATTCAGCTGCTCTCGAAAACTTAAATTTGAAAGAAGAGATTTGGATTTTAAATATAAGAATTAAAGAAATAATTCATAAAATGATGATTCTCTTGATATCAAATTTAATGATTTGCTGTATCTCTATTTAGTGATGGACTTTATGGACTTTGAAGTTTATCTATTTAAACGCTATAAAATACACTATTGCAATTTCATGTTCTCAAGCATAGCTTCATAGATTTCAAAATAACAGATCTCATTTGCTGCTCTATAAAAAAGAAATTAAAGATTCAGAATACTAAGTGAAGATATGAACACGAATCCAGCAAGGCAGACAGGAACTCACTTCATCAACCATCTCAGTTACAGCACTCTCTAAACCATCCTCCTTCACACCCTTCAATATAGCAAACATTTCCAAATGCTCTCTGACCTGAAAATAGGAATCAATCAAAATATCAAATTAACCTTTGCTACTTCAAGTCACCATAATTGCCAATCAGAAACTTCAAAGAATGTAGAGATATCAAGGAAATGAAACAAAATTTGGAAATCTAGATTTTTCAAAAGAAAAGGAAGTTGTGTACTACAAGAAGATATTGGAAACAGGAAGTTGTGTGCAACAGGATTAGAGTTAGTTTACAAGAAATTATTCTACAGTGCAAAATTTAAGCATGAAGTTGTGTGCAACAGGATTATAGTTAGTTTACAAGAAATTATTCTACAGTGCAAAATTTAAGCATGCTAACTTCCATAAACAGCACCAGAAGAAGGCTTACAAAAACTGTTGTAAGGGAGGAAAACCATTTCAGTTGAGGGAGACAAAATCTACAAAATAGATTTTTGGGGGGGGGGGGGGAACTTCTAGTATCAATGCCATATATATAGACCTACATGCTCGACTCTACCTTTTTCTTAAGATACCTGTGTTGAACACTTATTCGACACCTCAAAGTGGAAACTAATACAGGCATCAACATTCCACTTAGTAACTACCGGACCCATTCCTGTGTCCAAAACTTAGTCCTAAGTTCAAGAAACATATACATACACCTATATGACTAAGATTAGTGGGCGCATACATATTATTTGCATTTACTTATGGATGCCCATACACACATTGAGATGAATGAGGAAAGATCTTACAAATATAATGATAACCCCGTGACTCAAAATATTTCCAGTACCATCTAATGAGTAATGAGAGAAAAATGAACCAGAACTGAGTAGAGTTTGATATGAACCTGCATCCAAACCTATATAACCACACAGCTTTTTCATAGACATGTGATAAAAAGGATATAACATGCAAAGCAAGACAATGTAAGAAAGAATAATCAAATAGATGTATATCATATTAGCCTCCTTGTGGCAAAAGCTTGTTTCTTCTACCATACAATCCAAAAGTGCCCTTGAAGTAACATTTGTTATGCATGAAGAACCAAATTTTTAACACTTATGGCATGCACTTAGAATGCTCAACGTGAACCAATTTAATTAAACAAAAAAATACCACAAATTTAAACATGTACAAATACAAAATTAGAAAATGCTTCTCTTACGGTCAATTCTGGGAAGAGGATATCATATTGTGGACAGACCCCCAATCCCTTGCGTATCTCTTTCTACAGGACAGACACATAATCATAATAACATTAGGAGAAAAAAATACAGCAAAAGAAACAAAAGTGATTGAAAAAGAAGAATGAAAATAAAATAATAATAATAACAACGTTGCGACAATAAAACTTAATCAGCTTAAAACTTATTTAAAGTAAGTTGAGAACCTGACAAGGCTGAAGCACCATATATCATAAAGATGCAACAAACTCAAAGTTGCTTGAGACAATCTCAATTACCATGCATTCACTAAATAGAAAGGAAGAAAATACATAAAACGGATCCAGGCCATGGTGCATTTTAGAAGAGAGGGATAGACTAAAGAGTTGTTATTATGCATAAAAGAGCCTAAATATCATATTATCTAAAAATCTTATGATCATAAATGGATCTAAAACCAGCTGCACATACTTGAAAGATCATCAGTCCTGTTTGTTATGAAGTCTGACAGGACTACAAATTTGACAATAAAACCCACAAAAGAGAAACAACAGGTGGAATCACTAGATGAAGTTTTCAGTTTCAACAATATTAACCAGGATAATATAAAAGATAATTACAAAAGCACTTTACATGCTTCTGGCCCTTCAAACAAATTGCCCACCTCAAAGTGAGATGCTGTTGAATAAATGTTGACTCCAAATATTGTCTGTTTAACTAATAGACCAGATCAAAACACCATAATGCAGCACTTACAAGCCACTGTGCAACTAAGAAGAACAACCATAAACAGAATGGAAGTTTGCAGTACAAGCCACACAAGAGCTTAGCCAAACTCCTTTACAAATATTAATCAAGGCATACAGCATAATCATGTTGACAGAACAGTGGAAACACCATGAAAAATACAACATACCATGTCTGTTAGAATACTTTTTCCAAGCACCAAGGCATCTCCAGATGTTGGGGGAAGAAGGCCAACAAGCATGGATATTGTGGTACTTTTACCAGCTCCATTGTGCCCTTTAAAATAATAGCACAAAATTAATAGAATTGACATCATCAAATGCAAGATGGAGATTCTATATATGGACAAGATTTCTTATCAATGCTACATGCCAATACATAAGAATCATACAGAAAAAAAAGGGATCTTATGTGGAGAAGAACTAAAGCATCATATCCCCATTAAAATATATACACAACTATATAATGAAGCCAATGGGTTGATCTCTCACGAACTAGTTCTCCTCTCACATAGAAAACTCAGATAAGCTTCTAAATGTTTCAATGAAATACACACCCATCAACTGCAAATCGGGATATAGTAAAAAGGTAAATGATTTAACAGCCTAATTATCAAAGGCTTCTTTAAATGAAATCAAATGGTTGGACCTAACAATAGGAGGCAGATCCTACGACTGCCCCTGAACAAAAACTTCAATGATCAATACACTAGCAAAACCTACAAGACCTTACAAGAAGAAGCAACTTTAGGCTATTGGAATTCCAACAATCAGTTTCAGATAAAATAGATTGCAGTTTAGGAGAAGACAAGGATGTGACAGATATTGAGGTGTGAAAGTTAGTTACTCACCAAGAAGAGCTAGAATTTGATTTTCATACAAGGTTAACTGTAAGGAGTTAACAGCACAGCACTTCCCTTTCTTGGTGGCATATACCTTATGCAGGTCCTTTATTTGGATACACCTGCATATCTAGCATTATATTTAATGAGCAAAACCAATTAAAATGAACAAAATAAGAAAGCATACTAGTTTCAGTACATGCACCTGCCATCGATTTCTTGTTGTTTCATCTCCAAGCTTATTGCTTCCACAGCTGGTCCAGACATATCCTTTCTAGGAAAGATGTTTTTCCTTTTGGAGATTGTATCATTAAATCTTACTTCATAACTGGAAACATGGTGTTTTATGGCACTTCTCTTTTTCCAAAAGCATTTTTGGAACATAAAGTTCCAAGGATAGCGAACTCCATTTTCACTGGGAAGAACCTGATCCAAGGAACATTTCATTGTGCATAAAATATTCTAGAGAAGGTAGACAAGGCATAACAAACCCATAGATCTGGCATACTTCCATGTAAGATTCTAGTCAACCAAATTAACTTGAGAATACTTTTACAAAGCTGCTTAATTAAGCTATTAAATTAATTGCTACAGCATTGAATATTGTAAAAGATACTAGGAACAAAATTCTTGACTTCTAAGGATTATAACTAAAAAAGATACACTAGATCGAGGTATACCTGAGACATATAGTAAATATATATTAGTCCCTTCTAATTATTATAACTTTGGAAGAAAAAATTTTCCAAAAAAAGAACTTTGGAACAAAGAAAATCTCCGTCAGAGACAGAATTGAACAACAAAACTTCACGTGACAACCTGCCGACTTGAAAATACACTGTCTGGACAGATATTTCAACAGAAATAATAATTTTTGGAACCATTGGTTTGATTTTATGATAACAAAACACTTTAAGTGATACTGAGTTACTTTGTGATTTGTGCAGGGTTTAAACTCATTGATTAAATATTTTTATTTGGACAGTGAGGCAAGATCAGCAAAATATAGTTTAATCTTGTTCATTAAAAGGTTTGATTTGATTATCAGTATCAAAGAATTTCTTCAATAGAAGTGCTTCTGAAATGACCATCCTAATTTTAAAACTAAACTACAATGCAGTTGTTAGGGGGATTGTTTAGGAAATCCATAACTTAGACTTGGGAGTGTCAAGATAAAGGACATGGGTTTAGAGGAAGACAAAACATTCATCCTTATTATGTCTTTAATCCCTTAGTTACTTCATATCCAGCTTATCCATGCAGTTTAGTTTGGGAATTTGCAATCTTTTCTTAGATTTTCAGTCATGAAATTCAACCAGCCTTTTATTATGTTGCCACTCTTTGGGAACTAAGAATTACCAGAGGACATTTAAGATGTAACACAAGAAGGTTAGCTTAGAACAATGTTTTAACTCTACTATCAGCAGAACTATAACTAAAAAATTTCCCTTTATAAGGAGTAATTCTCCCTCTTGTTCTCCAATATATGCATCATAACCAGTGTACTAGGATAAAGTTGACAATTAGAACCCTTGAATCAAAAGAGAAAAGAAAAATTGTGTTTTAAGAGGTACCTTATCTAGGTACAGACCAACAACGCAGTACAGCAACGTGTCAAACAACATCATTAGAAGGCAAACCAAAAAGTTCACTCCAGATGATCCCTGCAGCAAAGATAATTTAAGTTAAAAACTAAAAAGAACCAAGATTAGATAACTAGCAGGAAAAAAAAAAAAAAAATCCCCTTATACAGGACATACCCGCCATATGTTGCTCCAACGAAGCCCTACATGTG
Source organism: Gossypium australe (assembly GCA_005393395.2). Lineage (NCBI taxonomy): Eukaryota > Viridiplantae > Streptophyta > Magnoliopsida > Malvales > Malvaceae > Gossypium > Gossypium australe. The sequence continues at coordinate 51,799,841 of CM016614.1, forward strand.
CACGTTCATAGTCAGCAAAATTAATAGATCCAAGAGCAAAGGCCGTAGGGGACAGGAAAGAGGCAATGACCTTTAATACCCTGTAGTAGAAAATGTTAACTGAAATTGCACACAAAAAAGAAAGAAAGAAAAAAGATCAAAAGCATAAGGTATGTCCATTGCACAAGACTTACATCGCAACTGCCTCATCATTGACAGTGTAATAAGGAAAGAAGGCTCCAAGAAAAGAAAGAGTTCCAACTGCAACAGCAGTCTTTGTTCGTGTAAAGAATGTTGAGATCAAAAATGATAGCATGATCGCACTGAGTCCAAATACAAAGAAATACACGAACACTACTGTCTTGTCACTATACTTGAAAAGGTTATCCATGGTACAAACTGTAATGATCACAGATGAAATAGCAAACTGCAAATGGAATCAAATTAAATTAACATGAGAATCCCAGAAGTAATGATTCCCAAGAAAACTCACCACCACAAATGTATTTTTGCGAACATAAATCCTAACTTAGAAACCGAAAGTAACAAGTTCTTAAATCATGAAAATGATAATATTAATCAAATTTTCTATGCATCTTCTGGCTCTCTAGTAAAGTAGGCATGATTTATAAAAGAAAACTGAACATACAATTCCATGGCACGACCAGACTACAAAAACATATTCGATACATGGCTCTTCAAAATTATATAAGGCTCCTAAAGTCAAATAAATTCTTTCCATTTCTCAACCTAAATGTGTTGTACCAGAATATATTACAAGCCTCCTCCCACAAATACCATTGTCATCCTTTTCTAATCAACCACTAAAAATCATTGCTGAAGCAAGAGTAACCACATCAAGAGCAATTACCAAAACAATCTATACGTTTTCTTATTACTGCCACCATTATAGTAAAACTTTTGCAATCCATATCATTTACTGTAGGTAGGAGGATGGCTACTTCAGAAGTAAAGTCACTTTCTAGATGAAAACTATGAAAGTAAAAATAACGTTCTTAGTAGATTATGGCCTCATCATTGAAGCAGCTCTGTTACCTTGAATGGACATTTGAAACTGTGAAAATGCAAAATTAAAATTAACCAACGCTTTTAAGCATCTTTAATTACAGATTAAAAAGAGGATAACATAAAGCTTCATGAATTACACATTAAAATGGAATTCAAATATAGATGTATGTACTTTGCATCTTGCATAATGCACACTGAAGGTAAAGTAAGCAACATACTGTGCATCCACCACAAACAGATGAAAACCAGAAAAGCATAAGAATTCTCTACTAACTCGGACAAGTAAAATTTTCACAATATCACAGTAACCAGAATTAGTTATTTCCCATTAAAAACCATGAACTTTTTTCCCTAGACTCAAATCAGTTTTCTGCCACTTAACATGCTACAATCAAATATCAGTTCTGATGGAATAGTTGAATTATATGTAGGAAAATTAACACTTTATCAAATCTCGAATGAAAGTTTTGCCAGCTTAATGAAAGAGCAATTGATCCCCACAAACAGCATTCCATACATTTATAACCTAAATTATCAAATCAAGAAAAAAAAAATCAAACAGAAATAAATAATAATAACAATAGAAAACAACCTCACACTCCATCAAAAGTACAAAGAATGGGAAAAATACATAATTGGTCACTAGAAGTTCACAGCCAAAAATTAACCTGAAAAGCGTATGTAATGAGCCAAGAGAGATGGAATATCCCATCTTTCAATCCCATCATATAAAGGCCCTCTCTTATCTTCTGCTCCTGAAATGTTGGAAAGGAAAATGATTTAGAGCTTAAAAAAATAAAAATAAAGAATATCTTCTATATCAAAAATGTTAAGAACTGAAAACAAATAGAAGCAGAATTAAAAATATTAGATATATCAAAATTATAACTGTTATAGTCATTAAAAACCTTCTCAAACACAGTATAGCTGATCAGGCGAGATATTGGATAGAGAAATCCCAACAAGTACCTATTCATTCCAAAGGCAGGGCAACAATAAACAATATATCAATATGTAAGCCAATGAGAAAACTTTTGGATGTAAAATTAATAAAGATTAACACGGAGACATTAATTCAAGAGGCACATACAACAGGCCCAAGACGCTCTTAATGATGGATTGGAACTCATCATCTGTGTATTCTCGAGTTGGGAAAGGAGCTATTCTAATATTTGAAGGGCTAAACTGTGTCCAAGGTAACCCGAGGGATGATGTTACACCGGTTGAGCGCAATGCTCTTATTTCTATATCTTGACTAGTAATGCCAGATTCTGTTTGCTGAGCAGCAAATATGATAAATGAATCTAAAACCTGCTGGAGCTGCAGAAAGTATAAAAGTATCAACAACTATAGCAAGGTATACTTCATCAAATTTGGGATGATAACTGAAGTACGACCATATTTTCACAATGTAGAGAATATGGTGGAAGAAAAAGAAAGATGAATAGATGAGAAAAAATCAGAGCACTCATATGATGTATTAAGAGGCGGGGGACTCAATGAAGCCCGTATTCTGATAAAAAGGAAGCAAAGGAAAGGCAACATTTGATGATGTATAATATATAAAAGTGCATGCACATTAAAAATGTATTCTATCATTCGAAATTATGGTGCTGGAAATTGAAAAAAGAACAAAAAAATCCATCACCATTATTTATCAACTCTAAGGATAAGCATAAAATGAGAAAAAGAATATCAACGAAAACCGTGAACCCAAGGAAACAAAATGTGACATTAGAATACTGTTAAGGAGGAACTATTGGTTCATACAGTCAAAAATCCACTGAAGCTGTACTGCATTGTTGGTATGATATTAACACCCAATTCCAAGTCATTGAGGTAAGGGCCGTTAGTGTCCATGATACTTTTAACATCAGGAAATCCAGAGAAAGCCCATGTGTGATTGAGGCGAATACTATAATCAAACAACTGAGGACCTTGATTATGAAATACCACCGCTCCTTTAATTTTCGGATTTGAGCAATTCCTAGACCAAGATAAACTCAAAGTTAATGAAGTTTTCTCACATGAGAAAAAGGTATTTTAGATTATGAACAGCATCCAATGTAGGCAAATGTGAAGAGAGAATATCTGAAAAGATGAACAACAGCAGAACACTAAAGCCACCTCATAACCATACAATATAGAATAACTGTGAAGGTTCTCTGCACAATCTTTTTTTTTTTTTTGGACAAGGTAATTAAAACATGTCTAACCACAAGATTCTAGAAGAATATATTAGAAAAAAGAAACAGGCCAACACTTATGTAAGGGCTTCCTAATGCTCAGGATGTGATGAAAAAAATATCTGTAAACCATTTAACTTATAAGTTTTACCTAAATTCAAGTTTCTGTTAACTGCAATCATAGTTATTAAATTTAAAGTCCTTCAGAGCTATTGGAGAAGTGATCCCCATGGTAGAAGTAACCAAACTGTATGCTCCCCATTTAATTCTCTTAAAACTGTTCATGTCAACAGAGAAGCACATAACAACAATCGGCAAAATGCCCTGCTATCAATGTCATAGTAAAAAGAGTTCAACTTACCTGAAATCACAAGTACCATACAGATCTGACTCTATATATGTATCCAGCTCGAGCTCATCTTTGTATATTTTCGAAACTAGCTGCAACCAGGAAACCAAGTTTCATAAGAGTAAGTGATAAAATGACTGCAACAAAAAAAAAGGGAAATTGCTAATTACAGTAAAAGTAAAAATCCAAAAAACAGGGATTGTAGCTCGCATGCAATAGCTAAACTATAACCAGGCTACAAGGAAGAATAAAAAAATGAAGAATAAATAAATTTATTGCCAACATTCATAACAGCTAGATAAACAAAAACAAACCAATAAAGAGTACCTGCAATAAGGGAAATTTGATGGAAATTAAGTTAACCATCTGCCTTGTTTGTTCAGTATCAGGTGCAAAGGCTATATACTCTCTTTTGGCCAACAATAACTCCAAAACTTGTTGGAAATTAGGGGATATACCTTTGCCTATCTCCACAAACATATCTTTCCTTATATATCTAAATCAATTCAATAGCAATCAGTTCATCATCATCCATTCATAAAAAAAAATTAAGAAGAGAAAACTTGACATACGGTTGAGCTGGATGAATTTGAGTATCAACACGAGTCCTTATACCAATCAACAACAAAATTACGATCGTAGGAAGTAAAATCTGCAACACGACAACAAACAAACAAATAATCAATCAATGAATAGAAGATAAAACTGAAGAATTTAAACAAGAAATTAGCAACAAACAGAAAACGAAGAAGTGAAACCTCGGCAGCAGTGATAAAAGGGTGACGAATCTTAAGAAGCCAGTTTTTCCGAAGCATAGCTTTGAGTTGTCTCTTAGAAATCCCCATTTTTTTTTTTTTACTTTTTCTTTTGTTGAATTAAAGAAACTGAAAAATAAATATTAAAACCCTGGAAGACAGTTAAAGAAGATGAAAGTAAAGAAAAGGGAAGAGAGAGTAAGTGGCGGAGAAGGAGGAGGAGGTGGCGAAACAGCAACGCTTCCCTTTTTTGTTAAAAGTGGTGGCCACTGACGCCATTTTGGAAATTGTAAAAAGCAATGTTAAAAACAAACAGGGAACTGTGAAAGGGAAGAAAGACAACTAAATTAGTAATTTAATTTTTTAAGGTTAAATTTGGTATTAGTCCATGTACTATATATAAGTTGTGATTTAGTCTATCTATTTTAATTTCATCAATTTTAATCCTTGTAATTTTAGTTCTTTAAATTTTAGTCATGATTCATACGATAATAGTCATATCTTTAGGTCATATTCTGCTAGTAGCTCATATTATCCTTAAGCTATGGGTTCAGTTTATGTTTTCTAATTTGATAATTTTTTAAATATGAAATTTTCAATTTTAATTCAAACAATAACTATTAAATATATTAAATAAAATAATGTAGTTTTTTTTGTTAAGTATGATGTCAAAACAGCAAGCTCATGCGGTATTACATGCGTGATAATAAATTTGTCGCATAATATTTTAAAAATTGTATAATTTAATTTAATAATTACCATTTGAGACAAGTATGAAATTTCAAAATTCAAAAAAAGTATAAAAATTTTATTTATTAAATTGATTAAGATTTGTTTGAAGTAGTGATTAAAGTGCTGGTAAGACATTTAGGCGACACGGATTTGAACTCTTTGTAATGATAAAAGAATTGATTAAATTGAAATATGATAACTAAATCTATAACTTATACAAAATATAAGGATTGATAGTAAAATTTAACCATTTGAAAGTTAAAGTTTAAGATAGAGGTGGTATTTTTTTTAACGCATAAGAATTGTGGGTTTGGGGGACCCATGTAATGCCACTTTGGCGTCTATGAATGAGATTCTCGAGATTTTCGTTTCGAATGGATTTCTCGAGCGTGAGATAAGTGGGTTGTTGGATATGACTGTTTTAATACAACAAATAAAAATGATTTTTTCCCCCTTAAACATTGTTTTTTTCATTGAATTTGATTCTTTTCTAATATTAAACGATATTCATTTATGTGATTATACTTTGGCCGGTCCTCGAGTTTTACGAGTCACCTCATACTTTTTTTCCAAAGATATTTTATGGAATTTAATTCTCATTATTTTGGACATAATCACATAATATGATACTTGGTATTGTATTAGTGCTGATTGTATTTATCGATTTATATTATTTTGGTCTTAAATTGATATTAATTAGTTTTTTTCCACTTCGATTAAAAATTTGGTATATTTTAGATATTTTAAATTGTTTCGGCCTATTTTGATCAATATCGATCCGTCTCAATTGATACAAAATTTTGAAATTTTATACTAATTTTTAAAATCTTCAGCTAAACCATTTTAATTTTCTATAATTATATTTGAAATTAAAAGTTATTACATTAAATTATTCAACCTAATTTATCTTTTTAAAATTTATATTTACATGTAAATATATTTATATGGATGTAATTGAGATAAATTTACATGTATATATAATATATAATTTATTTTTAATCAATAGTATATAATTTGTTAATAAACTAAAATTTTAAACTATATATGTATGAGAAAAATATTTAAAAACATCGATAAAACCGAAACGGTACACCAAAATATGTTGATATCGATACTGCCCACTGGTACAGTACTAAGGGCTAGTTTAACAATGTTTTTGAATAGTATTGTGGAAAAGTGCTTTTGGAAAGTGCTTTTGAAAAGTTTGGTTTAAAATTTGAGTGTTTAGCATTGCTGTCAAAAAGTAATTTTGAAAAATAAAATATCCATTTTAGACATGTTATTTATCAAGTAACAATATGCATTTAAATAATATTTAAATTAGCTAATATTATTATATTTTAGTAAGAATATAAAAAATTATTATAACTTGTTATTAATATTTTAATATATGAAATATAAATTTTAAATATTTTTAAGCAATAAATATTAGTTATTTATAAAATTTAATTAGAATATATAAACTATATTTTAAATATTTAAATATAACCATTAAATATTTGTAATTAGTATTTTAAAAAAATTACATTTTAATTAATGATTTTAACACATTTGTAATTAAGCACCAAGAAAAAAAAAGGGAATGTACTATATTATTGGAGAGGTGAAAATTTAATTAAATACCAAAAGTGCTTTTGGGAGAGAAAAAGCTAAAAATTTTAACTTCTCCTTTTCAGAAGTGCTTTTACCAAAAATTTCAGCCAAAAGCAGCTTATTTAGCACAGCTTTTCTTCCAAAAGTGCTTTTGGAGCCAGAAGTATTTCTTTAAGTACTACTAAACAGGCCCTAACTTTGTTGCTATCAAGGTTCAACGCTAATTTTTGGTACCTTTTTCCAATATTAAAAAAATGTTTTTACTACTTGCCAATGAGGCTTTGGCTCGTTGGTAAAAGTGGAAGCCTTGGGTCATAAGTACTTAGGTTTGAAACTTATCGTGTGCAATTATATGTGTAGGTTTCTAAGTCCCATCATGTGTGAGTTTTAGTTCAGCTAGTCTAGTTTGCTAGCTTTAGTCTGGATTGCACCAGCTCTTAATATGTTGTTGCTATAATAGTTTAATTTTACATGGTGATTACTTTTGGATAGCTCGTTTGTAATATTTCAATACTTGTGATTACTCAAACTTGTATTTTTATTTGTATTTTGATTGTAGGTTCAAAAAAATTATTAAATACTCACACTATAAAAATATTAAACTCATACCATTTTTTAATTATCATAATGTTGAACTAAGCTTTATTTGATAAATTATTTTGATATAATAAATAAAATTGTTTTTTAATAAAGATTATTTTTGAACAAAGAATCGATAGGGTTCAAAGTAAAAACTTTTTTAAAGTCTCCAAATACCTTAGAGAATACTTTGAACACTTAGAAATATTTTGGGAAAAGTTTAAAACACTTCAAATATTTTTAACTCAAGTGAAACAATTTTAAATCGATTGAAAACTTTTTAAACAAGAGAAGAATTGTTCAAAACAAAAAGTATCGATATTTTTCAATAAGTATTGATACATAGATATTTTTATCGATACATTTTCTAGTATCGATATGAAAATGACCTTCTGGAATTTTTTATCAAATTCAAAATATCGATACTTATCGTTCGATAACTTGATATTTTTATAGATACTCTTTTCAGTATCGATACAAAATTGGCATTCTAACTTCAAAGAATTTTTTGAACAAATACATTCAATATCGATACCTTTTAAAAATTATCGATACATTTCATCATGTATCGATAATTTTCCTTTTGTATCAATGCAAATAAAGCTAACGGTCACTAAATTGATGCATTAAATGCTAATAGTATAGATACTGATAAAAAAAAGTATTGATACTTGTTATTGCAGGTGAAATAAATGCACTGATATTTTCATCCCCAACAGCTCTATTCAATATCCCAACAACCACATGTTGGGAAATGTGTCCCTATTGTAACAAGCATGTAACTGTTTTTTATGTATTTGAACGATGAATAAATAAATAAAGTTAATTTCACATTTCATTGTTATATCTTTTGTATTTTTGTCTTTCATGTTTTGCATACATAACAAAATTGTGATAAACAATTATTAGCTCATTGATTGTATAAGTTCAAACTGATGATAAGTGGCACTGTAAGAACGTTTACATTGCGAGAAAGACAACTTACTTTAATAAATAATTTATACGAGACCATAATCTCGTAAAAGAATCAAAATGAGCCTTTGATTCAAATACTTGGAAGGATTATTATGTCGTTTACAATTTCAATTGGGGAGATGGCTAGTCTTGGCTATCGGAGTAGTTGATTCCACGGGTAAAGACATAAATGTACTCATTGGAAGAATGATGTATTGGACTGGGTCCAAGTTGAATTAATTCTGAACTCGTTTATGAATTAATTCACTTATGATGTTTATGGTGTGATTTACCTAAATTTTGAGTTAGTCACTAACCATGCGTTTGCAACTCATGTATTTTGATATAAGTGGAAGTTTATACTCTAAAGATGATCAAGCTCATAGCTAGTATGTTGGGTATATAACTTGTGTATGGCATGACTTGTAACAGCCCAATTTTAATAGTGTCGGAACAGTGATTCGAGATCACTAAATTTGACGAAAAGTTAGAAAATTTTGTTAATCGATAATTATAAGTTAAGTGTGATTTTAGAAATATTTTAAAATTAGTGAATTTTGTGAACTGAAAGAATTAATTAGAAAAATTGGGCCAAAAACAAGGTATTGAGACCTCGAATTCATAAAGTGAGCCATAAATATTTCTAAAAATATTTATGGAATGTCATTAAGTTATTATTAAACTTTCGTTAAAAAATTTTAACGTTTGGGTAGGAAATTAAATGAAAAGGACTAAATTGAAATGAAAGTAAAAGTTAAATTATAGATTAAAAGAAATTATGAAGGACCAAAATGGTAATTATACCATTTTGTGAAAAATCTGAGATTTTTAAGGTATTATTATATTATTATATTATATTATATTATTATATTATTATATTATTATATTATTATATATATACAAACAAAAAAACAAAAGGAAAGGGGGAGAGAATAGAAAAGAAACAGAGAGAATAGGCAAACGAAACAGAGAAGGAAAGAAGGAAGGAAAGAAAAGAAAGAAGAAAGGGATAATTAAAAGTTTGAAGCTTGGAAGTTGATAGGTAAGTCAATTTAGCCCTTTTTACTTAATTTTGATGTTTTAGAAGCCTTGGAACAAGGTTTTGATGAAGCTAAGTTGTCATATTGAAAGTTTATGAGTTATCAAGTATAGTTTATGTTGAACAAAAATATGAATTAGGGACTTAATTGAATGAATTTCAAGTTAGAATTGAAAAATGGATTTAATTGAGAAGTAAGATGTAAGTTTTATGCTGTAGGGATTAAATTGAGAAAAATATGCTAAAAATTTAGTAGTTAAATTTGAGTTTTGATGGAATTTGAATAGAAAAGAAGTATGAATTAAGTTAGGAAAGTAAGTAAACTTAATTAGGATTAAATTGTAAAATGAGTTATAAGAAAATAGTTTTGGGACAGCAGCAGTAAGGTAACTTTGAAAAATCACCAAAAATGGTAGAAATTGAATTAGAAGTTGAGTGAGATATTAAATTAAATCTTATTGAGTCTATTTTCATATGAAAGAAACAGAGAAAGAAAAGAAATTTTGTATTTTGAGATATTTAGATTTTGGTAAGACTGGTTCAGAGTGATTTCGAGATCCCCTATTCTGACTTGGAAAAATCATCAAAAATTGTATAAAAATAATTTGGGAACATAATTTATATGGTTAGATTCCTTAATGAGTCTAGTTTTAGAAGAAATAAACTATAACATCATCTGAATTCTATATGAAAAGATAATTAATTTTTAGTGAAGAAGGGTCGGAACTGCCAGACAGCAGAACAGGGGTAACTTTAAAGAATAAACTGTACTAATTGGCTAAATCAAAAATTCTGAAAATTTTATGGCAAGAAGATATGTGAGTCTAGTTTCAGGAAAAATTAACAGTTCTTCATTTGGAGTTCTGTATCTCTGGAAATAAATAATTTAGTGACTATAACTCAAATGGACAGTTTTGAATATACTTATGAGTAATTAATGAAATTATTGATAATGTTATTTATAGCATGTTATATACATTAAGGATGTGGAATGGAGAGGAGGAGGAGGAAAATATGTATGAATATTCAGCTAGCATGGCTAATTTGTAATGTTTTAGACTCAGGGACTAAATTGAATAAAAGTAAAATTTTATGATTAATTTTGTAAAAATGTAGAAATGACCAATTTGCATGAAATAGATTATTTTTTTTATTTAAAATTGCAAAATTTAATGAAATTATTAATTTAGATTAAGATCGATTGAAAAAAATCAATGAAAATAGAAAATTTCCAAAGTGCCCCCGAATCTTGATATTTCTGCAAATTTAACCAGGTAAGTTTGTGTAACTTAATTATGTGATATAAGGAAATATAAGTTGATGGTACGTGAAATATTGATATGATGAATTAACTGTTTTATGTTTATGAAGAAACGGCAAGTGAATGATATTTATCATGACATGTAAATATGTGATTATCTTTAATATGTTAATACAAGGTAATTAAGTATGATGAAACGAGTAATAAATTCAAGTAAGACATGTCGATAAAAATAAATATATTTAAGGGACAATATGTTTGATTTTGATTGATTTCAAATATAAATGCTAGATGAAATAAAATGTCTGATAAATAAATTTGTAATTCCGGTAATGCCTCGTACCCTATTCCGGCGTTGAATACGGGTAAGGGGTGTTACATGACTTTACTAGAAACAATGGAATTCATAACTCGATTAAATAATTAATGATATCCTCTCATTGACATTGTATGGATTGATAAATATGAAACATGGCCACGGATTGCTTATTCTCTAAGAGCAGTTTATAACAATTATTTGTTGACAGTGGTCATATGACAATAAGATAAAATAAGATAGTATTGAGTGAACGAATTTAACTCAAAAGAATCAAGAATATCATATAAGGGTAACACACACATGATGAGGTCATTGGACAAAGCAGTTGGATGAATTGCTTTCGTAAAGAGTATACAATAAGGAGTTTTCAATCATGCTACTTCTTGTGGACTAACTCCGTGATTAAGTAAATTGCGAATTATCAGAACGATGCTTTTAGACATAATTACAATTACTCGAGCCTAATTATATGTGTCTGATTGGTCTCTCTACTAGCTCAACAAAAGCACGATCGAATTGCATTTTAATTAGAAGAAAATTCTACGACTTTGGAAATAATTTAATTAAGTCAATTTATTCGATATGGAATTAAATTAGGAGGTCGTGAGAATTGTTCAGTTAGAGAATTTGATTAAAGAATTTTCTTGAAAAATAATTTTGGAAAATCTCAGTGATTTTTAGAAGATTAATTTTGGTCAAACAAAATTAAATTAATATAAAAATTAATATTCTCAAATTAACTAAAATAAATATGATATTTTTTTGAAATTATTTTTCAAGTCAAACAATTGACCTAATGGGTAATTGAACTTGAAAATTAAGTCTGATATCAAAAATTAGGCCCGAGAACTCAAAACCGAGATCGAGACCCAAAAAATTGGTCAAACCGGGTCTGGCATGTGAAACCCGGCCAACGGTCCAACCGGTGGCTAGATCGGACCAATCGGACTATCACTAGGCCCGGATCGAATCGACTTGGGGTGCCGTGAGGGTGTCGCACCTACGATGGCACCATCGGACATGACAGTGTTAGCGGTGGTGACGGCAACATTCTAGTGGTCGGTGGGTGGTTCTTCGATAGTTAAGTAGTGGAAGAATCACACTCCTACTGAGACTCTACCAGATAATTTGATTTCAAATTAATTATTCCAAAAATAATATTATTTTAATATATTTAATTTAATTTAATTTAATACTTACCTTGATAATATTTTATTAATTTTATGTTAAAGTGGTTATCTTAATATTAAATTTAATCTAATATTTATCTTGATAAGTATTATATTAATTTAATATTAAAGTAATTAAGTTTAATCATAGTTGAATTTTTTAAACTTTCCTATATAAAAAGAGAAAGTTGTAGAGAGAAAATTCTCTTAAAAAATTATTTCAGAAAATTTCTAGAGATATTTTTTTATTTACAACTTGATTCAAAAGTTTAGAGAAATTATGAAATTACCCCACTAGTAATTTTGTGGAATTTTTTATTCGAAATGAGCCCACACTCGACAGACGTGAGCTTTAGGATAGCGGAGAAGACTGTTCAGTCGAAGCGTTCATTCTAGACGAATCAAAAAGGTACAATTTTGATTAAGTGTTTATTACTTTAGATATCACAACCAATTTCTAGTTTTGGAAAAAAAAATTAAAACTCTAATTTTTCTTTAAACTTATTTTCTGCTGTGTTTTCTAAACTCTATTTTCCAACACCACAACGGTTGGAAATCAATTTAGGAGTATAAATACCATCTTCAAAAGATTTTACAACAACAAGAGAGACCAAGGGTGTGTTTGTTTACAGGAAAACATTTTCCGGAAAATGTTTTCCCAGTTTTCCAGTGTTTGTTTGACTGAAAACATTTTCCAAATGGAAAATGTTTTCCATTACACGGGTAAAATGGCTTACATTCTAGGGAAAATGTCTTACGGGTTTCATTTTTGTAAGACATTTTCCCGTTCCTCCTTCATCTAGGTAAGTCTTTCTCCTTCTTCCGTTCTTCATTCCTTTTCCTTCCTTCATTCTTTCTCAGGCAAATCTTTTTCTCTCTTTCTCAGACATTTTCCTGTTCCTCCTTGGTTTCGCTGGGTCTTGGCTAATCTCTTGGAAAAATTCATCTCTGATCTCCTCAAGGTATCTGCATATTTCTCTAATGTCTCATCTCTGATCGATTACTCTCATGTTTTCCTTCCTTTATTCTCTCTAATTCTTGTTTCATATAATACAGATTCTTTTAAAATAATAAAAAAGAAAAATCAAAGCCCTTCGTTTTTCAACTTTGTCTTAACCGATCAATTTGAGCTACTATTTTGTGTTGCTTGATCTTAACTTGGACTCAACTGTTAGTATTTAAGATGAATTTTTTCCTTAATTTTCCTTTCATTTGTTTTCTTGATTGTTGTTAGCCCTTGAAGAAATTATTGCTGAATAAACAAGGTTGGTTTAATTCTAAAGCAAAAAAATAAAATCAATCCTTTTCTTCGCCTTTATTAGCTCTGATTAGAGATTTTGTTTTGGGTTTAATTGTTGATTCATCTTTTTTCTATTATTTCCTGGCAGCTCCTTTGTCAGTGAATCCATTGTTTTTTGCTTACAGGTTTCAAAGCTGGGATTTGGGTGTATAGGTCTTTCAAGTCACAATAATTCAGTGTCAGATGAAGCTGGCATAGCCATCATTAAGCACGCATTCGAAAGAGGAATCACTTATTTCGATCCAACCGACATGTATGGACCCAAAACTAACAAAATTCTGGTTGGAAAGGTAACATCCTTTGTTTGATCAACTCTTCAAGTTGAATTACATTGAACTGTGAGGGATTCTTTCACTTTCACAATGTCCCACACTTTTATGTCAATTACATGTTTGAAGATATGCACGAGAGGTGGCTTTTTTTAGTTTATGAAATCGATATGATTTGAAGGAATCTGGGAAACTTTTTTTGAGGGCATTGAAGCATTTGCCACGAGAGAAGGTACAATTGGCTACAAAATTCAATGTTGAAAGCATGGGTCCAGGTGGTCCGGTTATCAATGGCACTCTTGAATTTGTTAGTTCTCCACTTGAGGCTAGCCTTCAACACCTTGATGTGGATTATATTGATCTTTACTATATAATCAGAGTTGACCACAAGACTCCTATAGAAGATACCGTAAGCATTGCTGCATTAAAAACCCTATTTTGTCTTCCTTTAACACAAATACGATTTTATTTTGTTTATGGGAAAATTAAGCATAATTTATATTTATTTTATGTATGATAGATGGAAGAACTGAAGAAGTTGGTGGAAGAGGGAAAAATAAAGTATATTGGTATATCTAAAGCTAGCCCCGAAACTATAAGAGGGCACACGTTGTTCATCCTCTTATTGCCGTACAATTTGAGTGATCACTCTGGACTCGTGATGTTGAGGAAGAACTAATTCCCCTTTGCAGTTTTATTCTTCTATCTTGAATCATCATAACTTTTTTTTCTTTAAGTTACTTAAATGTTATTTAGATTTGAATGAGTATCAAGTATGGATATATTCTAAATTTTATATATTTTGGGGGTTATAAAAAATACCCTTTTGTTCATATAGATTGAAATTTGATTATTGATAGTCTTCTTCATTTGGGAAGTTAAAATGTTGTTTTGAGTACTTTTGGGATCAATAAACTCATGCTATCAATGGTTTTTACTCTTTCAACTGCTGTGAGATTATACCTACTTCAATCTGTTCAACAATGCAGGGAACCTGGAATCGGGATTGTTCCATATAGTCCCATTGGTCATGGTTTCTTTGCTAGTAGAGTGAATAAGGATACCTCTAATACACCTCTGGTATGGAAACTCACTTTATTTGGCTTTAATCTGCACTTAACCTATGTTATACGGACTCAAGAGTAAGTGTTGGATAACGGATGTGTTCGACATAAGTATATTTAATTTTTATCTAGGTTTAATTTTCATTTATTTGAAGGGTGTTACCCTCGCATTAATATCCAAATACATGTCAGAAACATGTTGGATATGAATATTTAAAGAAAATGAAGAGTTCAGATAACATAGGACCTTAATATTCTACAGTAACATGCTTCTAAGTTGTAAAAAACAGATTGACTGATTACAAACATTTACTTTTGAAGAGAATGTTCCCAAGGTTTAGTGGAGAAAACTTGGAGAAAAATAGGATCCTATATTTGAAAGTAGAGAAGTTGGCTGAAAAGCATGGATGTGCAGCTGCACAACTTGCACTTGCCTGGGTTCTTCATCAAGGGGATGATGTTGCCCCTATTCCTGGTAAGTCACATTCAATCACTTTCAACTTGGATTCAGGGGTGATCCACTATGAGTGTCTTTTTAAAGTTTTTTGATATATTTGGAGGGTTGTATTAAACACTCACGTCAAAATATGCGAGATATTAGACACGGATTGTAACGACCCAAAATCCATGGGCACCGGAAAAAGCGTGTTATCGGGCCTCCGTCTTAGTAAATCGAGTTATTAAATAATCATTAGGAGTAATTATGAGTCTAATAGTGTGTTTAATTAGATTTTTATTTAGTGAATTTAGTTTAATTTAAAGCAATTAGGAAAAAGGATCAAATTGAATAAAGAGTAAAAGTCTAATTATAGATTAAAAGAAAGTAAAAAGGACTAAAATGACAATTAAGCCATTTATATAAAATGAGGCGGCATACATGCATAAAAATTTAAGATTTTATTTAAGTTATATATATTATATATAATATTACACTTGTATAATATTGATTTGTTATTAAATAAGATATTTATAATATAATTATTAAATAAAATAAAGTAAATAGAATAAAAGAAATAAGAAAAGAAACAAAACAAAACAAAAAAACAGAAAAAGAAACAGAGAGCATTTCGACACAGGGGGAAAGAAAAGAAAGAAAGAAAATAAAAGGAGAAATTAGGGATTTGAAGCTTTAAAAAAGGAACTCGAGGCATCAACCCACAAAGGAAAGGAGAAGGTTACCGAGGAATAATCAAGCAAAATCGGGTTTGTATTATTATAATTCAAATTATTTATTTATTCATTAAATGTTAAATTAATTTATGTATATGGTAAGTAAATTATAAGGTAAGTGTTTTTATTGAATTGAATGGAAATTGAGTTGAATGATGAATATGTATTGAAATTGAATTGTATGTGGATTGAAATGGAAAAGTGTAATTGATATTGAAATTGAATTTGTTATGAAAATGAAAATGAAATTGAGAACTGAAATACCCTATTAACTAGTCGGGCTGAGTCGGATATAATTGGCATGCCATAGGATTTGGAAGAGTACGGGATTTATCGGCTTTGCCGATCAGGCACTTTATGTGTCGTAAATCAGGCACTTTATGTGTCGTATTTCAGGCACCTCGTGTGTCGTATCAGGCACCTCGTGTGTCGTTTCAGGCACTTATGTGTCGTATACTGATCAGGTACTATGTACCGTTTTAGGCACAATATGCCGTACTGGTGTGTTTGGGTTGGAATCTGTGTATCCGTTAAAGTCCGAGTCTGTTAATAGGGGTAACTAAAGGAAAGGTTAAATTGAATAAAATGAAGTGGTTGAGTCATTGAAAGAAATGTGAAAATAGAACATGAATTGAAAATGTGATTTGAATATGAGTATGGGAATGGAAAATATGAACCATTGGTTCATGAGATGGATAATGGCTCAACATGAATGTGAATGATTTCAATTGTTGAATAGCTAAGATTGAATTGTTATGAATATATTGAGAATGACAAACTTATGTTTGAATTGGTTTAGTAAAATTAAGGTTATATGATATGAATATTATGTTTATAATTTGAATTATGGTAATACCACTGAGTATATGTATACTCAGCGTACGGTTGTTTCCGTGCGCAGGTTGTAGAAGTCAAGTACTGAACCAGCATCCAAAGTCAGATCCAACTTCAACAAACTTTTGGTGATGTATACTTTCTTTTGGTAATGTGGCATGTACATAGGTTGTCTATAATGGTTATTATGTTTTGAATGTAAATGGTTAAAAATGTTAGTATTACAAGTTTAAGAATTATAATGAAAGAAGTTTATTTATTTTAATCTAACTAATACTTTGATAAATTTAAGTTGATATTATATTGATTGAGTTTGATTAGAAGGTATTTAGAAAAGAAAATGAATATATGAAATGAATTGGTTATGATTGAAATGAATACGGTTTAAATTGCATGGGGTATTATATGATAATAAGCAGAAATGCTGCCGAAATTTATACTAAACAAAATATATTCTGAAATACTTAAACGAGTCCCATTTCACTTTTAATTCAGACTTTAGACTTTGAAAGTTCATTATAGGGATTAGTTATTAAAGTTATACTATGAAGGTTATTTTTTTTTTAGAATTATTTGCAAATTGTCTGATATATCTGGTAACGCCTCGTAACCCTGTTTCAGCGATGGTTCGGGGTTGGGGGTGTTACAATTATTGGTATCAGAGCTATCAGGTTTAGTCGATTCTCGGGCTAAATCGGGCTCGAAAGTGAGTCTAGAAGTACATGACACTATTGAGTCGAAGCTGAGTCGGGTTTTTGGATGCTGATATATATTTATTTGATTTTGTTTTATAGATAAAATGTCAGACGAAAGAATGTATGATGTTGAACAGGAAATGTATACTGGAAGTCGAGAAATTGAAGAAACTGAATCTGCTACACCTACTGTGAATCCGTTAGATAATCAACCTCCTAATGTAGGAAGAGATTGAGATAACTCACAACTGTTAAGAGTTATAGCCAATATATTACAGCATGTAGCGGGAACTCTACCTGCTACTACATCAGTACCTACTGTTAGACGGGCCCCGATTAAAGAGTTAAGAAAATATGGTGCCACGGAGTTTTCGGGACTAAGAGGTCTTGATCCGTCTGCTGCTGAAAATTGGATAGAATCAACAAAAAGAGTTTTGCAACAATTAGATTGCACCCCCGAGAGAATCTGATATGTGCTGTATCATTGTTACAAGGGGAAGCATATCTCTGGTGGGAATCTGTTGTTAGACATTTACCGGATGATCAGGTAACCAGGGATTTGTTCCAAAAAGAATTTCAGAAGAAGTATATTGGGGAAATGTATATCGAAGAGAAAAAGCCAGAGTTTTTAATGTTGAAACAGGGTAATATGTCAGTATTGGATTATGATCGAGAGTTTACTAGATTGAGCAGGTATGCTTCAGAATATATTCCAACAGAGGCTGATAGTTGTAAATGATTTTTACGGGGATTAAGAGATGAAATAAAACTACAATTAGTGTCCCAGCGAATTACTGAATTTGTTGATTTGATCGAGCGGGCGCAAGTCTTGGGACTAGAAAAAAAGTCAGAAACAGTTGGATTGACCAGGAAATGAGTAGGAGCAACTAGTTCAAATCCACTACCAAAAAGATCTAGAGAATCCAGAGGTGGCTGGAGACCTAGTTTTAGATCTGATCGAGGGGATATAAGCCGGGGAAAACAGACGACGGTATCTACTGGTAGTGTAAGAGGTCCACTCAGGGATACAGAAATTCCAGAATATGGATATTGTGGCAAGAAACATTTAGGTGAATGTTGGAAAGTAACCGGAGGCTGCTTCCGTTGCGGGTCGGTAGAGCATTTTGTTAGAGATTGTCTGAAGAATAAAAATATTACACCTACAACATCCTAAAGATCAGTCTCTACTGCTCGAGGCAGAGGTTCGGGCAGAGGTGGTTCTATATCCAGAGGTGGAGGTGTACGAAGGGGCAGTGATATAGTTACACAGCAGTCGAAAGCTGGAACACCAGCCAGGGCCTACGTGGTTCGGACTCGGGAAGAAGGTGATGCACATGATGTAGTGACAAGTATATTTTTATTGTATTCTGAGCCTATTTATGCTTTAATTGACCCGGGTTCATCACATTCATATATTAATTTAAAATTAGTTGAATCGGGGAAGTTAGAATCTGAAATGTTTAGAGTTTTCATAGAGGTGTCTAGCCCTTTGGGACAAACAGTGTTACTAGATAGAGTATGCCGGAGGTGCCCGTTAATAATACATGATAAAATGTTTCCTGTGGATTTGCTGATCATGCCTTTTGGTGATTTCGATATCATTTTGGGTATGGATTGGTTATCTGAACATGGGGTAGTTTTGGATTGCTATAAAAAGAGGTTTAGTATTCAGGCAGAAAAGGGGGACAGAATTGAAGTGAATGGCATTCGTACTAGTGGTTCGACACGTATCATTTCAGCTATAAAAGCTAACAAATTATTACAGTAGGGTTGTTCAGTGCATTTGGCATATGTTATTAATTCTGATTCAGTGGGGAGCCAATGCAGCCAGATTAGGACTGTATGCGAGTTTCCAGATGTATTTCCAGAAGAACTACCAGGTTTACCACCTGATAGAGAGGTTGAATTTTCTATTGAGGTGTATCCAGGTACAACACCAATTTCTATACCTCCGTATCGAATGTCGCCTACTGAGTTGAAAGAGTTGAAAGTGCAGTTACAGGACTTATTAGATCGAGGCTTTATCCGACCGAGTATTTCACCTTGGGGAGCTCCAGTATTGTTTGTTAAAAAGAAAGATAGTTCTATGCGATTATACATTGATTATCGACAGTTGAACAAAGTGACAATCAAAAACAGGTATCCTTTACCTCGTATAGACGACTTGTTTGATCAACTTAAGGGAGCTTCAGTATTTTCTAAAATTGATTTGAGATCCGGGTATTATCAGCTGAAGGTGAAGGAAAGTGGCGTGCCTAAGACTGCCTTCCGTACTCGTTATGGCCATTATGAATTTTTGGTAATGCCGTTTGGATTGACCAACGCTCCAGCTGCTTTTATGGATCTGATGAATCGCATTTTCCAGCCGTAGCTAGATCAGTTTGTGGTAGTTTTTATTGATGATATATTGGTATATTCGAAAACAGAGGCAGAACATGATCAGCATCTTCGAAAAGTTTTACAGATTCTGCGGGAAAAACAGTTGTATGGGAAATTAAGTAAATGTGAATTCTGGTTGTCTGAAGTGGTATTTTTAGGACATGTGGTATCTGCCGATGGGATTAGAGTTGACCCGAAGAAGATCGAAGCAATTGTTCAGTGGAAAGCGCCAAAGAATGTGTCTGAGGTACGTAGTTTTCTCGGTTTGGCTGGATATTATTGAAGATTTGTAAATGGATTCTCGAAGATAGCAATGCCAATGACTAAACTACTGCAGAATAATGTTCCTTTTATCTAGGATGATCAGTGCCAGAATAGTTTTGGGACTTTGAAGCAAATGTTGACAGAGGCACCGGTATTAACATTACCAGAGTCGGGGAAAGATTTTATTGTGTACAGTGATGCTTCTTTGAGTGGTTTCGGTTGTGTATTGATGCAAGATGGAAAGGTTATTGCATATGCATCTAGACAATTGAAGCCGCATGAACGTAATTACCCAACGCACGATTTGGAGCTAGCTGTAGTAATTTTTGCTTTGAAGATTTGGAGGCATTATCTTTATGGCGAGAAATGCTACATTTACACAGATCATAAAAGTCTCAAATATCTTCTGTCACAGAAAGATTTAAATTTAAGGCAAAGACGGTGGATCGAGCTTCTAAAAGATTATGATTGTGTTATAGACTATCATCCAAGAAAAGCAAATGTGGTAGCTGATGCATTGAGCAGGAAAGCTGCGATTGAATTACGAGCAATGTTTGCTCGGCTCAGTGTTAATGATGATGGAAGCTTGTTAGCTGAATTAAGGGTTAAGCCGATGATGTTAGATCAGATTGGAGCAGCTCAGATGGAAGATGACAAATTATTAAAGAAAAGAGAAATGGTTCAGAATGGTACAGTCGAGAGTTTTAGTATTGATGAACATGATTGTTTGAGGTTTCAAAATTAGATTTGTGTTCCAACTACTTCTGAATTAAAGAAGATGATTCTTCAAAAAGCACACGATGGCACTTTTGCATTACATCCGGGTGGAACAAAAATGTATCGTAATTTACGGGAGCTTTATTGGTGGCCAGGGATGAAGAAAGATATAGTTGAATATGTCAGTAAATGTTTGACTTGTCAACGAGTAAAGGCAGAACATTAGGTACCGACAGGATTACTCTAGTCTATTGGTATTCCTGAATGGAAATGGGATAGTATTACTATGGATTTTGTTACGGGATTGCCACCGTCGGCGAGCAAAAAGAATGCCATTTTGGTGATAGTTGATCGGCTTACTAAGTCTGCTCATTTCATAGCAGTTAGGACTGATTGGTCTCTACAGAAGCTTGCTGAAGTTTATATTCAAGAAATTGTGAGACTGCATGGTATTCCAATGTCTGTAATTTCCGACCGGGATCCACGATTTACATCGAGATTTTGGAAGCAGTTACATGATTCTTTGGGTACTCGGCTTAATTTTTGTACTGCATTTCATCCACAAACCGACGGACAATCGGAACGGGTAATTCAAATTTTAGAAGACATGCTTCGGGCTTGCATTATTGACTTTGAATCAGGTTGGGAATGATACTTGCCGTTAGCTGAATTTGTTTATAATAATAGTTACCAATCTAGTATCCAGATGGCTCCATATGAAGCATTATATGGTCGAAGATGTCGATCACCGGTATGTTGGACAGAGTTGAATGAGAAAAAGATAGTTGGACCGAAATTAATTCAGGAGACAGAAGAAGTAGTTAAAAAGATCAGAGACAGGTTGAAAGTAGCTTTTGACAGACAAAAGTCTTATGCAGATCTGAAGCGACGGGATATAGAGTATTCTGTAGGTGATAGAGTGTTTCTAAAGGTATCACCTTGGAAGAAAATTTTGAGATTTGGTCGCAAGGGAAAATTAAGTCCTCGTTACATTGGGCCGTATGAAGCAGTTGAAAGAATCGGACCGGTTGCCTATCGACTAGCTTTACCTCCTGAATTACAGAAAATTCATGATGTTTTTCATGTTTCCATGTTACGAAGGTATCGATCGGATCCATCTCATGTTATTTCTACTGAAGACATTGAGATTAGACCTGATTTGTCATATGAAGAAGAACCAGTTCAAATACTAGCTCGAGAAGTGAAAGAATTAAGAAACAAACGAGTCCCTTTGGTAAAAGTATTGTGGAGAAGCCATAGTATGGAAGAAGCAACTTGGGAACCGGAAGAAACTATGAGAGCACAGCATCCTCAACTATTCTCAGGTAAATTTCGAGGACGAAATTTATTAAGGGGGGAAGAAATGTAACGACCCAAAATCCGTGGGCACCGAAAAAAGCGTGTTATCGGCCTCCGTCTTAGTAAATCGAGTTATTAAATAATCATTAGGAGTAATTATGAGTCTAATAGTGTGTTTAATTAGATTTTTATTTAGTGAATTTAGTTTAATTTAAAGCAATTAGGAAAAAGGATCAAATTGAATAAAGAGTAAAAGTCTAATTATAGATTAAAAGAAAGTAAAAAGGACTAAAATGACAATTAAACCATTTATATAAAATGAGGCGGCATACATGCATAAAAACCTAAGATTTTATTTAAGTTATATATATATTATATATATAATATTACACTTGTATAATATTGATTTGTTATTAAATAAGATATTTATAATATAATTATTAAATAAAATAAAGTAAATAGAATAAAAAAGAAACAGAGAGCATTTCGACACAGGGGGAAAGAAAAGAAAGAAAGAAAATAAAAGGAGAAATTAGGGATTTGAAGCTTTAAGCTTTAAAAGCTAAAAAGGAACTCGAGGCATCAACCCACAAAGGAAAGGAGAAGGTTACCGAGGAATAATCAAGCAAAATCGGGTTTGTATTATTATAATTCAAATTATTTATTTATTCATTAAATGTTAAATTAATTTATGTATATGGTAAGTAAATTATAAGGTAAGTGTTTTTATTGAATTGAATGGAAATTGAGTTGAATGATGAATATGTATTGAAATTGAATTGTATGTGGATTGAAATGGAAAAGTGTAATTGATATTGAAATTGAATTTGTTATGAAAATGAAAATGAAATTGAGAACTGAAATACCCTATTAACTAGTCGGACTGAGTCGGATATAATTGGCATGCCATAGGATTTGAAGAGTACGGGATTTATCGGCTTTGCCGATCAGGCACTTTATGTGTCGTAAATCAAGCACTTTATGTGTCGTATTTCAGGCACCTCGTGTGTCGTTTCAGGCACTTATGTGTCGTATACTGATCAGGTACTATGTACCGTTTTAGGCACAATGTGCCGTACTGGTGTGTTTGGGTTGGAATCCGTGTATCCGTTAAAGTCCGAGTCTGTTAATAGGGGTAATTAAAGGAAAGGTTAAATTGAATAAAATGAAGTGGTTGAGCCATTAAAAGAAATGTGAAAATAGAACATGAATTGAAAATGTGATTTGAATATGAGTATGAGAATGGAAAATATGAACCATTGGTTCATGAGATGGATAATGGCTCAACATGAATGTGAATGATTTCAATTGTTAAATAGCTAAGATTGAATATATTGAGAATGACAAACTTATGTTTGAATTGGTTTAGTAAAATTAAGGTTATATAATATGAATATTATGTTTATAATTTGAATTATGGTAATACCACTGAGTATATGTATACTCAGCGTACGGTTGTTTCCGTGCGCAGGTTGTAGAAGTCAAGTACTGAACCAGCATCCAAAGTCAGATCCGACTTCAGCAAACTTTTGGTGATGTATACTTTCTTTTGGTAATGTGGCATGTACATAGGTTGTATATAAAGGTTATTTTGTTTTGAATGTAAATGGTTAAAAATGTTAGTATTACAAGTTTAAGAATTATAATGAAAGAAGTTTATCTATTTTAATCTAACTAATACTTTGATAAATTTAAGTTGATATTATATTGATTGAGTTTGATTAGAAGGTATTTAGAAAAGAAAATGAATATATGAAATGAATTGGTTATGATTGAAATGAATATGGTTTAAATTGCAGGGGGTATTATATGATAATAAGCAGAAATGCTGCCAAAATTTATATTAAACAAAATATATTCTGAAATACTTAAACAAGTCCCATTTCACTTTTAATTCAGACTTTAGACTTTGAAAGTTCATTAGAGGGATTAGTTATTAAAGTTATACTATGAAGGTTATTTTTTTTTAGAATTATTTGCAAATTGTCTGATATATCTTGTAACGCCTCGTAACCCTGTTCCGGCGATGGTTCGGGGTTGGGGGTGTTACATGGATACTTGAAAAAGAAAAGAAAAGAGTCGGAGTAATATAGTAACCTGCAGAAATAGCAGAAGTCTATGTTGTTTGAACTCTTCATTTTTTCTATAAGTACCTGTGTCCAATACCTATGTCCAGCAAATTTTTGGACATGATATGGGGCATACGACCTTCCAAAAATTCTCCAATTATATGTAAAAACTTAGGAAAATGAACTTATTTGTGTTGGACACTCCGATACAAGTTCGAGTATCATAAGAATGGCCTAAAAATTCTTGTACCAAAATGCCAATTTATATAGAGTTTCCATTAAGATTTAAGACCAAAGCTTTTGACACTTTGTTTTCACTTCTTACCGGAACAACCAGAAATCTAGATAGCAACATTAAATTAGTGAAAGTAAAGTTGACTAAAGAAGATTTGAAAGAAATTATAGATACGATCCCAATCCGTGAGGTTGCAGGGAGTAATTATCCTGATCATTTAAAGCAATTCACTTGGAAATACGGCAACACACCACCAAAGAAGAGCACCTAGGTTTAAAAACAGAGTTTTATGCGTGCTGGTGAATAGATTTACCAAGAAACTGCAACAACTGAAAGACTGGAAATTCGTATCGATGCAGTACAAAAGCTTTGAATTGCCATTAATGGAGGGTTCAGTGAGAGGTGAAGCCTGTATTTCCCAAATAAAACAAACTTCTGCATGTGGTTTGTAGTTAGTAATCTCCCAATTCATGTATTACTGTGGTGTATGTATTTATTCTACTGTTATTGTGTCATGTTTTGTATTGTGTTCGAAATAATCAAGTCCAAGTTTCTACTTAGCTTTACTTGGACGAATAAGGTTTTACCTGTTGTTTGATAAGTATACCTTTCTATTGTTCTTATATTGTTCTCTCATAATAATATAATCTCATTTATATGGGTGAATTCTGTATTAAGTTGAACTGAAGGCACAAATATTTACTCAGGTAATAAAAAATAAATTTGACTTTTATTTTTAACTTTAATTTGATTTATTTATTTATAAATAAATCATTGCAATATATGTAAAAACAATTTAAAATATAAATTTATTAATATATATTTATTAATATATGTAAAAATAGCTTTTCCGAAAAATATTTTTAGGAAATCTGCCAAATAATAGAAAATATTTTACACAGATTCATCCAAACACCAGAAAAGTAAATCATTTTCAAAAAAGTAAATCATTTTCAAAAAAGTAAATCATTTTCCGGAAAACATTTTACTGGCAAACAAACGGAGCTCAAAAAGCTAAAAGTGTTATTCTATCAACCTTGGAGCTCAATTTTTTTCATATGTTTTGTATATGCACTTGTGAGCATTAATTGTTTTCATTTAGCTCAAGTGTTTTTTTTTTTGGGTATTTTGTGCTTAATTAGCGAACACTTTGATATTATAAGGATTATCTTTTTGTTTGCCTATTTGTTTTTCTTTGAGAGGATTTGAGTTTTAAGATATTGGTAGATCTCTTAAGGGAGTTGTAAGGTTAAATATTATCCTCAAAAGCTGATTAAATTAGTGAATTTAGGAAAATTCTTAGTTGTTGAAATCTAAGGTAGTGGAGTAGGCACTTAGGGCTAAATTATTCTAAATCGTTGTGTTCATTATTTCATGTTCTTCCATTGTTTCCATTAAATCTTAAAAGGCCAATTCACCCCTTTCTTAGTTATTTTGATTGAGTTATTGAGCTAACACATAACTGTTAGATTTGTAAAATAAATCTAAAAATAAAACTTAATAAACCAGGATCTATCATGTCAAATTATCAAGAATAAATCAAGAATAAAACTAAATGCGAAAGCGTACCTGAATCCATGAATTTCTTGAAGTTTTGCCGGATCTTAGGGATTTGATCTTCCAAATTAGCACACAAGAAATTCAAAGAATATATGCTCTCTCTTTCCTAATGATGGGATATTAGAAAAGATATCTTGTGTGTAATTTGGGGACCATAACCCTAATATTTATAACCTTAGCATATTAGTTCTAATCAAATTCTAATTAACCCATCATTAATTAGAATTTGATTAGGAGAGTATCTACACATATTTATCCCATACTTTATTTAATAATTAAAAGCCCAATAAAATTCTAACCAAATTAGATCACTTTTAATTTGGGCTAACCTATCATGATAGTAGATAATAACATGTAATTATCCTTATTATATATGTGATTCCAAATTTTCCAACAATCTCCCACTTGGACCACATATATACTAATTACTTTATAATTACATGTCATTATATAACCTTATGAGCTCAAAATTTTACTATCATATCCAAAAGGTATTCCAAACAATCTCGTCCATTAATTATGTTAACAGAACCAAGGTGACTTTTGTTACATATATCGTAACTAAATCCATCCATGATCACATATATTAACACAACCAAATGACATAGATCAAGTATGGATGCGTAGCATGGAAATTACATGCAATATGATCTAAACATGTCTATTTCCAACTGGTCCTCTTTAAACTAAACTGAGGTCAGTTTTAAAACAATAAACTGAGTGAATAACTGAATACTTCATTTCTGATCAGAAAGTAACCGAATACATAAATGTCTGAAAATAAATAAAATATAAACTCCCACTAAATCATGATATCCTCAAACAATGTAACACCCATGTGAGCAGCGTGCTCATGAAAGACCTTGGGTGGTAGACCTTTTGTGAGCGGATCCGCTATCATGGAGTTTGTCCCAATGTGCTCTATGGATATTTGACCATTTTGCACTCTTTCTTTTACAACTAGGAACTTTATGTCAATATGCTTTGACTTAGAAAAACTCTTGTTGCTATTGGAATACAGTACTGCTGACTTATTGTCACAAAATAATTTGAGTGGTCTTTCTACATTCTCCAAAATACGCAGCCCTATGACAAAGTTCCGCAACCATATTCCATGGTTTGATGCCTCATAGCATGCTACAAACTCTGCTGCCATAGTGGATGAAGCTACAAGTGTCTGTTTGACACTTTTCCGAGATATAGCTCCTCCAGCTAACAGGTAAACATAGCCTGATGTAGATTTCCTACTATCTTAGCATCCAGCAAAATCAGAATCAGAATACCCAATGACCTCCAAAAGATCTGATCTCTTATAAGTAAGCATGTAATTTTTTGTTCTCTAAAGATATCTCATAACCCTTTTGGCTACTATCCAATGGTCTATACTAGGGTTGCTTAAATATCTGCCTAACATCCCAACAATGTACGCAATGTTCGGACGCGTACAAACTTGAGCATACATTAAACTCCCAATAGCTGATGTATAGGGAATCTTTTGCATTTCCTGAATTTCAAGGTTACTTTTAGGGCATTGAGTAAGACTAAATTTGTCTCCTTTAGCGACAGGGGTGTCACCTGGTCTACAACTCTGCATGCCAAACCTTTTGAGTACTTTATCGATATAGTTCTTTTGTGATAATCTAAGAATACCTCGAGATCGATCTCAATGTATCTGAATTCCTAAAACGAAAGAGGCATCCCCAAGATCTTTCATCTCAAAATGCTTAGATAAAAACCTCTTGGTTTCGTGCAATAAGCCTATATCATTAGCGGCAAGCAAAATGTCATCAACATATAGAACCAGAAATATGTACTTACTCCCATTGAATTTGTGATACACACAAACATCAACAATATTTATCTCAAAACCAAACGAGATAATTATTTGATGAAACTTATGGTACCATTGACGAGAAGCTTGTTTGAGTTCATAGATGGATTTTGTCAATTTGCAAACCATATTCTTTGAGTCTTTTAACTCAAAATTTTCTGGTTGCACCATATAAATTGTTTCTTCAATGTCGCTATTAAGAAACGCAGTTTTAACATCCATCTGATGTAACTGAAGATCAAAATGAGCAACAAGCGCCATGATTATCCTAAATGAGTCTTTCGATGAAACTGGAGAGAAAGTCTCTTTAAAATCAATACATTCTTTTTTAGTATATCCTTTAGCTACAAGACGCGCTTTATACCTCTCCACATTACCATTTGCATCCCTCTTGGTTTTAAATACACATTTACAACCAATTGGTTTTGCACCTTCAGGTAATGGGACAAGTTCCCAAACTTTATTGTCTTGCATAGATTTATACTCATCTTTCATGGCATCAGTCCACTTTTGAGAATTAGAACTTTTCATGGCCTGATGAAAGTTGATTGGATCATCTTCCATCATTCCATTATCATCCTCATGTTCTTGGAGAAATACAACATAATCATCTGGAATAGCATCTCTCCTTTCTCTTGTGGACCTCCTTAATGGCACTTGTTCTTGAGGTTGTTGAGTTTGTTCTTCTGGAACAATTACCTCATTTTGAATGGGAAGTTGTTCAATATTGTCTTGTAGAGGTTCTGGATTCACTTCTTAATCAATGATAGGCATAAGAACCTGAACATCGTCAAAAGTGATAGTAGAAACTAAGTTAGAATTCAATTCCTCCTCAAAAACAATGTCTCTAACCTTATTTCTCCCCCCAAACTCAACATCCTCAAAAAATGTTGCAGTTCCCATCTCAAAAATATTCCTTATTATGGGATCATAAAATTTATAGCCCCTAGATCGCTCAGAATAGCCAATAAAGTAGCTGCTTACTGTTTTGGAGTCCAATTTCTTTTCATGTAGCCTATAAGGCCTTGCCTCAGTTGGACATTCCCAAATGTGAAAGTGCTTTAGACTAGGCTTTTGACCTGTCCAAAGCTCATAAGGTGTTTTTGCAACTGCTTTATTGGGTACTCTATTTAGAATGTAAGCTGCTGTCTTTAATGCTTCTCCCCAGAGGGTCTCAGGTAAGGTAGAATGAGCAATCATGCTTCTTACCATATCCTTAAGAGTTTTATTTCGTCTTTCAGCTACACCATTCATACTAGGTGATCCTGGCATGGTGTACTGTAGGACAATACTGTTGGAACGCCGGTACCCCATGGCGCAGCAGAATAAAATTAGATCCGGCGATCCAAATCATGAATCCATGTGTGAGGAACGAATCGGGGTGAAATAAAGGTTTCGAAATTACCAAAACTTCAATCTGAGTAGACAGCGACGCCTTGTCAACAAGAGTTTTGATCTACTGTCGAATCAAGCCACAACCTTTTCCGATGTCGGCCTCTACGTAATCCACCCGGTTTGACTATGAACGGAAGAAATCTCCAAAACTGTTTTGGAGGTTTATTTGCTTGACGGCTGCTAGACCTAACAAGCAATCACTTAAGGTTTTTCCATAAGCTTTGTCTCTTTTAAATACCTTCTATATTGGGTATCCTTTTAATTGGGCCTTTTATAATGGGTATCTTTTTCATTGGGCCCATTTAATTGGTATCCTTTTAATACCCTTTTATAATTGGTATCTCTTCAATGTATCATAAGATTAAATAAATAAAGTTTTTAACCGAAAATTATAATTACATTAATTATATCCGAAAATTATAATTACATTAATTATAATAAGGATTTCGGTAAACTATATTTATTTAAATTTATATATGAATCAAATTTATATATTAATAGAATTATGTTGTCATTATGTGTACAACATCCTTGTACATATAATATGTTCAATATTTGATTGCCCAATTAAATTAATTCTTTAATTAATTTAATTCATGTGACAACCAAAAAACAATACCAATTATATTTTATTCCGTTCATTTAAACCATAGGGTGTGACCCTGTAGGTTCTTGCAACGTTAGCAGTAATAATAGAACGATTCTAATGTTACAAACAATGAGTGGCATCTAGCAATGCATCATTGCTACCTAAGTTACAAGAAGTCATGATTCCACATAACTTTTTGTGATTAACCTTTCATGCATTAATCCTTAAGTCCTTTATCTCTGGAATGGACACAAGTCATGGAATAGTCACACTTGTATAGTCCATCCCATGTTTCTTGATATCTTGAGTAGACTATGATATACAAATTAGTATGACATCTCATGTCAACTTATTTGAGCATGACCATGCATTTCTAGTCTCACTCAATCAAGTGGCCTAAGATATTACTCCCATTATGTAGGAGGGACTTATCCTATATTGATCAACCATATCCCTTTACATAGATTGTGGTATATCCAACATCAGCCTTTATAGAACAACCAGTTACGGTGTACATTTGACTGTATCAAAATATACAACTCACGATGTTGAGATAATAATTATCTCAAGTCTGAGGATCATATACATATTAATCACTATGAGTAATGTTATGACAATTACATAATAATCTAATAAACATAGTCATAACGGGTCAATCCAATATGTTGTTCTCTAACACACATATTCATGCATTGATTTTGACAATCCACATCAATGACAACTCTTTATCATCAATCAACTACATGTTAGTCTTAATGCATTATTGTTGTCCTAGTCAACAATAATACTCGACTAAGGATCTTTTAAGAATAATCATATTATTCTCAGGACATTATTATAAAACAGTTTATTTGTATACACAGATAGAAAAACTGAAATAATAATGACAACGCTTTATATTAATAAATATGGTAAATAAAGTATGTTATTACAACCATCTCATGATTGATCTTTGGGCATACTCTTACAAATATCGCATTCCTCTAGGAATCTCGCAAATGGTCTTGGACATTGTTCACCTGAGCCATCATATCTACCGTAGTACTTACCACCAAGATCAGATCTGATGTTTTTAATCTTTTTGTTGAGTTGATTCTCAACTTTAGCTTTATAAGCTTTGAACACGTCCAAAGACTGAGATTTCTCATGAATAAGATATAGGTACCCATACCGTGAGTAATCGCCTATGAATGTTATGAAATATTGTTGACCATTCCAAGATGCCGTAGGGAATGGCCCACAAATATCTGTATGAATTAATTCTAAGACGTCTGAAGATCTGTTGGCTCCCAATCTCTTGGTTTTGGTCTGTTTTCCCTTAATGCAATCGACACAGACATCAAAGTCTGTGAAGTCAAGGGACTCTAAAATACCATCAGACACAAGGCGTTCAATTCTAACTTTTGAGATATGACCTAAGCGCTTATGCCATAATGATACTGAATTTTCCTTATTTAATTTCCGTTTAATACCACGTGATTCCACATGCAAGGTTTCATTATAGGATGCAATTGTTTCTAGCAAATAAAAGTTGTCATAAGTATTTAAATAATCAGTGCCAATAAAATTTGAATTTAAAGACAAATTAAATTGATTGTTTCTAAATGAACAATATAACCAAATTTGTCCAACGAAGAAACAGAAACTAAATTCTGTCTAAATGACGGTACAATATAAGTGTCTTTTAAATCCAAATAAAAACCAGTTCCTAATAACAACCTAAAATTCCCAATCGCTTCCACTTCTACCGATTTTCCATCGCCCACAAAGATGTGTCTTTCACCATCACTTGGCTTTCGGTAACTCAGGCAACCCTGCATAGAAACACTTATGTGAGTAGTAGCACCAGAATCTATCCACCAAGTGTTTCTAGGTACTGAAGCTAAATTAATCTCTGAACAGACCAAATTAAGAATTATACCTTTCTTTGCACGCCAAGCATGATATTTGGTACAATCTTTCTTTACGTGTCCAGACTTGTTACAAAAGAAACAACTCTCTGTAGCTTGTTGTTGTTTCTTTTGAGCTAGACCCTTAGCAGCTTCATTCTGATATTTTCTTTTCTTGCCCTTGTCTTTAGGGGCATTGGCCAAATGAGCACTTTTAGACTTATCACGCTTCAACCTTTCTTCCTCTTGTACACAATGAGAAATGAGCTCATTTAGGGTCCATTTCTCCTTTTGATAGTTATAACTAATTTTAAATTGATTAAACTATGCAGGAAGCGATACCAAAACCATAAGAACAAGCAATTCCTCAGAAAGCTTGATCTTAAGTGCCTTAAGTCTTGAAGCAGTATGGAACATCTCCATAATGTACTCCCTTACGTTTCCTTGACCTTTATACTTCATAGACATCAAAGAAGTCAGAAGTGATGTCATCTCAACCTTACCGTTTTTAGCAAAACGTTTCTCAACTTCATCAAGGAAACCCTTGGCCTGAGTAATCTCTTCAGATTCTATGGCTCTAAAGGCTTCTGGAATGTTGTGTTTCATGATCATAAGATTCATGCGATTTGAACTATCCCACCTCTCAAAATCCCTCTTAAAATCAGGGGTGCTTTCCGTAGTGAGAGGTGCAGGTTGTTCTTCCCTTAGTGCAAGGTCTATGTCCATACAGCCAAGCACTATAAGTAAGTGCCTTTTCCATTCCTTAAAATTAGTCCCATTAAGCATGGGTATAGAATTTATATTAGCAGATATTGTGGCAGCAGAAGATGAATTAGCTGAATATAGAACAAAAAACAAGCTTAAATCAATATCCATAAGTAAACAATAGATTTAGGATAATGGCTAATCCCATCTCAAGATACCAAACACAACATTAATATCAAGTCTTTGGACAGTAATATTAACAGTAAGCGGTACTCTTGTTGTAGCAATCAAACATTGACAATAAATTATGTCAAACAATGAATTAATCTTTGGACTAACTTATTGCTCACATAAAATACCTTATAATTGTCACACGTTTATCACTGCAGATGTTGTTGAAATTCTGCCAAATATTAACTTACCTTTGGGTCAATTAATAAACGCATGAATCACAAAAACATATAATCATCTTAATATTTCAAATAAACTAATCTACACAAAAGAGGTCACTTTGGCAGCATTTTGTTTCAACTAATTTATTTAAAATATTAGACATCCTTAATTAAAAGCCAAAATCTGAATTTATTTGTTTCAAAATATTTACCTTAATTTTCTCTTTCAATCAAATTTGAAAGATAATATATATATATATATATATATATAAATTTCCAAAACACGCATTAAACCAATCAAAGCATGCATATATTATATAACAGAACATATATATGAATCAATTTCTATATATATATTTATATATATTTTTAAATGTCATAAGATTAAAATAATAATCACATGCCTTGCAAATATCAAACTTGATTATATTTATAAAACCTTAAAACTTTATTTAAAGAATCAAAACCCAAAATTATCAAGAATCTCAAAGATTCAACATAATATTAAAATATCAAATTCATAAAGAATAAATTCTTTCTCAATGATTCAACATGACAAAGCTCGGATGCCACTTGTTAGATTTGTAAAATAAATCTAAAAATAAAACTTAATAAACCAGGATCTATCATGTCAAATCATCAAGAATAAATCAAGAATAAAACTAAATGCGAAAGCGTACCTGAATCCATGAATTTCTTGAAGTCTTGCCCGATCTTGGGGATTTGATCTTCCAAATTAGCACACAAGAAATTCAAAGAATATATGCTCTCTCTTTCCTAATGATGGGATATTAGAAAAGATCTCTTGTGTGTAATTTGGGGACCATAACCCTAATATTTATAACCTTAGTATATTAGTTCTAATTAAATTCTAATTAGCCCATCATTAATTAGTATTTGATTAGAAGAGTATCTACACATATTTATCCCATACTTTATTTAATAATTAAAAGCCTAATAGAATTCTTAACCAAATTAGATCACTCTTAATTTGGGCTAACCTATCATGATAGTAGATAATAACATGTAATTATCCTTATTATATATGTGATGTCCAAATTTTCCAACAATGACACCTTACATAAATGTAAGAATTGTTTTTCACATTAATTTATAATTTGTAATATTTTGATTTTTCATATGTTGTTGGTTATCCTCGTTACTATTGTTTTCATTACCATTATAAAGTTTGATTATAAGAAGAAATGAGGTTGATTCAAATGTATAATCCTAAAATCTCAAGAATTCAAATTAACAAGAAAAATTGGAACGAAAATAATTAAATTAATAATTTCTTTAACAGTAATAATTAAATTAATGATTTTTGGAATGATCGAAACTTTATATTGATAAATGGAAATAATTTATCCAAAAATAAATTTTATAACAATTGCGATTTAATAAAATAACAATCTTACATAAAATGTAAAAACTAGATAATGTAAAACCAGACATCCTTTAAATTTAATTAAGAGGTCATGTATAGTAATAAATATAATAATTAAGTATATATAATGAATTTAAAAAAAATGTCCTTTATTAGCAAAATCCTTGGTAGAAAACCCTAAAATAATTGAGGTATGAGAAGAAGAGAAATTGCAAACATTATCGCGAGTTATAAAAGAAGCAGCCCAACTCTCTCTACTTGTACTTTTCTTTTCATTGAGATAGAATAGAATTTTCTTAAGAAATTATTAACACACGGACACAACAGGTCAGTCTCCTTCAACACGTGTCATATTCCTATTGGTATGGAGACTATGGGTCGGGACCCATTTCTTTTCTTTTACGTTGAAAACTATGGGGTCCCCTTCATCCCTCGATAACGTTCAGATTAAGCGGCTACGGAGAAAAATATTTGGTGACCGAAGGCGTCACGGACTCTCGATGAAACCTATACTGGTCGGCGGTTATTTGTAGGGAATGTCGCTGTCAACTTGGTATATTCCAAAGCATTTCCGGATTTATTCTAATCTTTTATTTTAAAATATTAAATAATGTGGTATTTAAAAAAAAGTAAAGTAATTTGATGATAACAACAACCAAGATGGATCCAAGGGCATACATCGAAAGAGAGGTAATTTAAAATTTTTTAACAAATTTTATTATTGATGAGTTTGATCTTAAGAAAAAGCAGAGGGTGTAATTTAGAATGTCTAGTATTGAGAATATGACTAAGATCAAGTTTTTAATTTATTTTCTGAAATTATAATGATATTTATGAAATTTTAGTATAGTTTTAGTTATTCTTTTTTACATATTGGAAAAACATATTTAATTTTATATAATTTGATTTTTTTAATTTTTTACAGTTAAATCGTTCCCATTTTTAAAAAATATTAAATTAATTTATTTGATAAGAAAAAAAAAGTATAAAAGAATTGACACTTTTTAATGTTAAAAAAATCGTTTGGATTTAAAAGTTTCGCCCCAATGGAGTAAAATTCCAGTTCCATCCCTAACAACAACTTTATACATTCTCTATGTGAAAATATTTTTTTCTAAATAGAAATTTTGATTATGTTTTGATGGTTTTAAAAAGGTTAATTTTTTTTTTTCGTATGAAAGAGCAATTTAGTTCTTAAATATTTAATATGATGAAAACTTTTAATATTAAAAAATATTGATTTTTAGTGGTTTAAATTATTGTGACAAAAATTAATTAGAATATGAAAAATATTAAAATGCCCACTTTTTTAGGTCAGTTAATATTTTATAACATTTTCATTTATAATTTTATCAATTTGCTTCAAAACCACATGTACATTAATTAAATTGCCCACTTTTATAATAGATTGGTTAGATTGCTCCTAAACATATAATATAAGGACCTATTAGGTAATTTAATCTTTTAAAATAGTTGGTAGGGTATTTTTAGAAGTAAAATTTGATAGTTGTATTGGGATAATGTTATATCGAATATTAAAATAATTATGTGCATTTGATTTTTCTTATTCTATAATTATATTTGATTATTATTTTGCATTCTTTAATTAATTTAATTAGTGTTATTTAACTCATAAAATTCCATGATGTGGGTAAATAAAAATGATTTGAGAAAAGTACTTTTCATTTTTAATTTAATATCCAAATTTATAAAAATATCAAATTTAAAGTCGTTTAATAATTTATCTTCACACACAAAACACAAGCAACTCACTTGTCAAAGTATTAACATTGAATTAGATTCCTTAGTGTCTAAGTTTGTAGGCACTTCTCCATGTACAAAATGAAAAACAATAAATACACATGACACAAGAATATGATTATGTAGTTCGAGTTCTTTATATCTGCGAAGCCTAACTTGGTGAAAAATATGCACTCTCTTCAACGATTACAAAGTAAACCTACTCAATCACACACACTGTGATTTCTTCTTGGTTTAACCTTCAGTACAGGTTGTGGTCTCAGCCTCTCATCTTCTTCGCCTCCGTCCGTAGTTGATTACGATCTGTTGCTCATTGGTTGCAATCGTGTATCTTTCGGTCTAGAAATAAGTGGTTGTGAAGATGGTCCACCTTGGTAGAACAGTGACCCCGGAGGTGTTTGCGACACCATCAGCATAGGGGTATAACTATATCGTGTCTAATACACCGATGGCATAACGATTGGACTCCCGATCGGTGCCTCAAACATAGACGACCTATACGTCATTGTTGGCATCGTAGTTGTCGAAAATGTCAATGGCGTAGACATGTAATATGCCAGGGACGGAGGTCTATAAGAAAAACCTGACATCGAAGTAGAAGCAAAAAAATGTGGTGCAATGTGTGGTGCTTGTGTAAAAAGAAGGGGTTAGTATAAGCACCAGAATAAGTTGAGTCATACTGACCAGGGGTGGTGCGGCCATCAGTTTCGGTTCTTGCATTGGTAGAGACGATGGACCAGTCTCAGTAGCTCTGTTGTGGCCTCCTCGTATGCGGTGGCATGCCTCTCCCCTCTTCACCTAACAAATATGGCTTACCTTGGACCCTAAATTATGGCATGTACTTCGAATAACAAGCTAACTAGGGAGCGAAAATGGCCTCGCGAGTAGGTAAAAACTTATACCTATTGTTCCAGATGTTGATATATTAGGCGTGGAATATAGTCCAATTCTCATCCGTCCTCCCCTACAAGTCGACACGATGCAAATCTTTGAGGTCTTGAGGTGCCACTGGAATCGATTGCCTGAATCCGAATTGCTGCAACATTCTATCTGACTCATGCATCTCCACGGTAGCCTACACTACCAATGGCACCTTCACGTGCCAGATGTTGGGATTGACCAAGAATTCTGATGGGATACACTCTTAAATTGTCGAATCGGAGTATGGCGTCCATTCAAACTATATTAAAAAAATTAGTTACCTATATACTACTAATTTTTAAATGAACTACATTATATAATTCAAGTTTAAAAAATACACACATCCACTTCTGATTGTTGGTTTAACAGAAGTCACATATCTCGAAGCTCAACAAGTAGTCCCACATAACCTGGCCCATGGTTCCACCTATTGAAATAATATGCTAACACAACAATTTAAAATTTAAATAATTTTATTATGGTAAATATATTAACTAATGAATTTTACCTTATTACGAGTGAGAATGTATAAGGGTAGCCCGCTCGAGGACGTGAAAAGGGTAGCCAGTACCGTACCCATGATTGTAGTAGAAGCATGCAACCATCGATTTTGATTTTTTGTGGTTCAGTCTCCCGACACATCTCCCGGTACAACTTCCCCAACATGATTGACCCTCAGCTGAGTTCGTTTGCTTCTCTAAAGTTGATGAGTTTTAGAAGTCACCTTAAATGGACGAGATTTTGTGACTTATCGGGCATTAAGAAACCCCCGATAATCATAAGGATGTACGCCCAAGCGTGCTGCTCTCTTTGGACTTCAGTTGAATCCTCATTGAGCCTATTTAATTTCTTCTTAGCCAATTCATATCTATTCAAGCTTTAAAATATCTATTGAAACCCGCTCTAAAAGTTGCTCGCATACGTCTCTTTAATCAGCTATGTGAACTGACCCAATCATCAGCCCATCCACCGATAACCTAAGCTGTAACTATACGTCCTCTAAAGTGATAGTGCACTCGCCGCATAGAGGATGGTGTAACACCCCTAACCCGGATCTGTCGCCGAAATAGGGTTTCAGAGAATTACTAGAATTTATAGATCATTTAACAAAAATTTCACTTCATATAATATTCATACCTGAAATCAATCAAATTTAATCATAATGTCCCTTATGTGAGCCATCGAGGCCCAAAATATTTATTGGGACTAAACCGGAAACTCAAAATTTTTTTTGAAAATATTTAAAATTTTTCAACACTGTAGAGATCACACGGTCGTGTCATCTGGCCGTGTGTCACACACGGCTGAGATATACACCAGTGTCTCTGCTTGTGTGGATGAAATAGGCCATTTTTCCTAGCCTCATTTCTTACCCAACTTATCATCAAACTAATCAAACATTTTAAAACATCAATATTATAAAGCAGATTATGCATATACCAAAACACATATAGGCGAATATTTAATCAAAATAACCTATACATGCCATTATAACGAGAATCAGATTATCCAAAATTACCAATAGAACCGATGGATAGTGTAATATAGCTCCGACAAGCTTCCAACCCATTCGAGCTTCCGATAAATTGTAAGGTAAAGGAAAACAATTACGTAAGCAATGAATGCTTAGTAAGCTCGTATAATCTTTGATTATAATACTTCTTTTCATATATAAAATTTATTTAAGAATAATCCATTATTGATTCCACAATACTCATGGAGCTATATTCATCAACTCAAAAGGTGAATAATTTCACAGTATCACTTATACATGTTATCTCAAACTTAGTAGGATTTTATATAACTTTAACTCTTCCAAGTTTCTTTATTTTTATTTGCATTTCTTTACTTTCCACACTTATTTCATATGCATGACACTCAAGTCATAAACATATCATTCAACCATCAGCTTGACACTTGTCTAAGCATCAAACAACTTTGCACATATTTCATATAAATTCAACATTGATATACTTATTTTCTTGGCATGTCACACTTGAGTTTAATACTCGTCTCAACTTACATAATTTCCTTGTATCAACATATCAAAGATAATCTTATATGTACATGTCATGATACATATCATTCTCTTACCGTTTCTTCAATAACATATATCTTTCATTTCATTATATCAATATTTCATGTACCATAATTTCCATGTATTTCATGTATATTTATTCCGGTAATGGTTCATATCGAACTTAACATTAATCAAATTCCATGTACATATACTTTCCACATCATGTGTCCATATAACATGTACAATTCATTATATATATATTTCAGGCATATACGGGTAATAATTTATTTCGTACTCATATTGTTTCATATTATAATTTTTCCCATTAAATCAATTAAAGTATCGATGATTACACGGGTAGTACACTCAAGGTATACAAATCTATAATCATAGATGAACATATTCATCAAACAAATTCCATGTTCATATAGCATTATTTCATTCTTCTATATATTATGTTATTAACATTTTCATATGTTTCAGGCAGATACATGTAAAAACCCATTTGTTTTCATGTCAGGATTTTACCCATTGAATTATTGAAAATATTTATGGATACTCAAGAAGTACACACAAAGTGTACAAATCAATAAATCCATCAATTCATATTTTGAAATACCCATTAGGGCACTTATTTAGAAAGCATACTCTTGAGCCACATATCATACAACAGAATTACCAGTCCAGGCTAAATCATGTCTGTAACATATACTCTAAGAGTTTTGTCAGGATTACCAGTCCAGGCTAAATCCTTTTTGTGAAAAATACTCTATAGAGCTTAAGGATTACCAGTCCAGGCTAAATCCAGACTATAATATATGCTCAAAAGAGCTCAATTAGGATTACCAGTCCATGCTAAATCCTAATTGAAACATTTGCTCGAGAGGCTTATATCAAGATTACCCGTCCGAGCTAAATCCTATCTATAATGAGGTCAATAGGATTACTCGTCCGAGCTAAATCCCATCAGCAACAAATGCAGGACCTCATTCATTTCGGGAAATCACCTTTATCCATCGATTTTTTTCATTTATTGAAACGGAATTTGACATTTATCAGGCAATTGTCGGATATGTGATCAATATCATATAGTTATGCATTTATGCAATTCATATGTTCACATTCAACTCAAGCATAAAAATAACATTTTTATCATTTATCACTTCTCGGTTAGTATCATTTATTTCAGGCACTTTCATTTATCGGGTTTTAACGAATATGTGATCATTTCACATATTTATGGCATTTATACAATTTACATACACAATATTCAATTCAGGCATAAAAATATATACAATTTAGTTATACGAACTTACCTGGCTAAATTGCTGAAATACCAAGATTCAGGGGCATTTCGGTAATTTATTATTTTCCCTATTTTTCACCCGATCTTGATCTAAATTAATAATTTCATTCAATTTATTAGTTTAGACAATAAAAAATTCATTTTCCTCAATTTGGTCATTTTTTGACATTTTTACAAAATTGCCCCTAAAGTTTTACTTTTATTCAATTTAGTCCCTGAGCCTAAAACATACAAGTTAGCCATTTTTAATAAAAAATCATGCTAGATGAACATTCATATATTTTCCTCCTTCTCCTCTCCATTCCACATCCTTAATGTATATAACATGCTTATAAGTAACATTATCTATAATTCCACTATTTACTTAAATGTGCATTCAAAGCTGTCCACTTGAGTCATAGTCACTAAATTATTTATATCTTGAGCTGTAGAATTCCAAATTAAGATCCGCTTGATGTTTTTTAAAATAGGATCAAATATATACCTACCATAAAAATTTCAGAATTTATAATTTAGCCAATAAGTACAGTAAAATCTTCAACTTTATCTCTGTTCTGCTGTTTGACAACTTCGACCTTTATTTACTAAAAATTAATTATCTCTTAGTACATAATTTTGATGATGTTCCCGTTTATTTATCTTGAAAATAGACTCATTAATAATTTAAAAATATGAATTTAAACCCCCAATTATTTTTATACAATTTTTAATTATTTTCCAAATTCAGAACAAGGGACTCGAAATCATTCTGACCTTGTCTTACAAAATCTATTATATCTCATAATTCACATTTCCATTGCTTATACCATTTCTTCTATGAAAAACTAGACTCTTTAATTTCATATTTTATTCAACCTCTAATTCGATTTACACAATTTTTGGTGATTTTTCAAAGTTAAACTACTGCTGCTGTCCAAAACTGTTTTAGTACAAAATGTTAATTACCAAGTTTATAACACCCTTATTCCCTTTCTCTATAATATTTCCCATCGCTTTATCTTATTTCCCTTCACTAACATATCAAGAACATAGAACCTTATATAAGAAAACTCTACTATAACATCATTTTCATGCTTTTTTCAATAATATCAAAATTAAAAATATATTGAAATCTTGATTTTCTTACCTTGTCCTATTGATTTCAACATTTAACTTGATTTTTTTCTCTCCCCCAGCTTCTATTTCTTGAATCTAACTTGATATTCTAGCTCCCCATAGTCTCCTTAATATTTTTCTCTCTTGGTAGCTATGGAAATTCTTTTGATTTATAAGTGAAAATGGTGAATTTTTGGTAAAAGGACCAAATTGTAAAGACAAGAAAGTTTCTTTCTTTCTTTTCTCTCCATACGTTGGAATGCATGGGAAGAAGAAGATGATTCTTCATATTTCTTTCCTTATATATACTAAAAAATAAAAATAAAATATCATTTAAAAATCAAATCAAAATATTTATAAACTAATATTTATTTATTTAATTAATCTAAAATATATCCAACATCATCATTACCTTCTAGATTTCTCTCTCTTTCTAATTGACCATTTTGCCCTTTATGATCTTTTAAAATTCCATCATTGAGTCATCATTTAATTTGGTAAAATTATGATTTAGTCCCTTATAATTCTTCACCTATTCAATTTGGTCCTAATTCATCCATTTTCTTTCTTTTCTAGATCATTCCACCCTTAAAATATTTGCACTATTGGTCCTTCAACTTTTTCATGTTTACACTTTAACCCCTCAAGTTTTGAGTATTTACTCTTAGGCAAAAAAATTTTTCTCACTTTTACAATTTAGTCATTTCTTGAATTAATATATCATAATATACTTCCCAATGTTGTCATAACTCAAAATTTCCCTTTTTGTCACTTTATTTCCTTCTTTTACTATATCAAAGAAAATATCTTACTATAGAAATTTTTAGGGTATTACAGATAGAATGTGTGCATCTCAGGTCTCCACCTTTCCACCAACGCACTTACAATTGTGGGGTCTAATTTACACCCCCGACCAATAAGGGCCACGTGCAAAAATCTGGCATCTCTTAAGTACAGTTCAATTAAGGGTGATGGAGGAGCGAGTAAATTACGAATATAAGTCTCCAAAATTTGATCTTTAGCCTAT
This sequence comes from Gossypium australe, assembly GCA_005393395.2. Lineage (NCBI taxonomy): Eukaryota > Viridiplantae > Streptophyta > Magnoliopsida > Malvales > Malvaceae > Gossypium > Gossypium australe. Next base: position 51,841,958 of record CM016614.1, read on the forward strand.
ATATAAAAAAAATAAAAAATATTAGATTCCAATATAACAATAAAATATTTAAATTAAATTACACTAAATATGATAAAAAAATCTTACCATTTGTAATTGATCGATGGAAATGTGCTTCTTATCCAAACGAATTAAAGATTGTGCCATTGTTAATTTCGAAAAACACGAAATAAATTGTAATATAAAAATATTTTAGGAAAAACTTAAGACAATTTCTTTAAAAAAATAGAGTCGAGAGAGAAAGAAATTTTTAGTGAGAAATTATGAGGGAATTGAGAGAAATTTGAGAGAGATTTGAGAATGTGAGAGAGAGTTGGGATTGAATTGAATAGAAAAATGAAATTGGGGAGGGGGATGACCGTTTTGGGGGGGAGCCGTTGGTCCCAACAACTAATTAAATGGTCGTTGGGTTGAGTGACCGTTGGGGGAAAGCATTTCCAACTGGAAACTTTTTTAGCTTATGTGACAAAAACACTTTGGACTAGAAGCATTTTCCTACATATATGTTGAAAATGCTTCCAGCTGTAAGCGTTTTTTTCCATTTCACTTGAAATCACTTCCAACTGAAAGTGTTTCATAAAATCAACCTATTCTCGTCATTTTTCGAGAAAATGGCTTAATCTCGTAATTATTTTTTAAAAATTGGCATTTTTAGGTAATTCTGTCTTTTAATGTAATGCCAATCATAATCAATTTTCAATCTCATGCTACTATTATTGTTGCGTTTGAATCTAAATACATGTTTTAAAGTTGATTTTAATCTTATCATTATAATACTTAATCACACTGCTACAATAATTAATCTCACCACCATCGATATTTTGAATTTCACTGAAGTCAATCTCACTATCCATTCAAATGGAACTTAACTAACTAACTAACTATAATTAAACCTAGGGAATCCCTTAGCTTTGCCAATACAATCATGGTTCATTGGCCACCTATATATATATATATATATATATATATATGAAATACCTTTATGTATTAAGCATATAATAAAAATGAAATTTTATTATAGATTTCATAGAATTTAATGTGTTTTTATAGATAATTGATATAATAATAAATTTAAACTTTAAAGTTTACACATCTTATCAGATAGATTCTTATTTTTTTTTTTAGTTAAATTTAGTTATTAACCTTTCAAAAAAAGTTAAATTGTTTTTATTTAATAGAAGTGCCGAATAAAACATTATTATTTTTAATGATGTTGGTGTGACAACCCTTATGGTTGTCCATGTGCTCTTCATGTTAACATGACACTAATTTTCTTATATGTTACGTTAACAAATAATTTAAAATTTATAACAATATTTAAAAAAATTTTAAAAATCAAAATTTTAAAAATTAAAAAATAGCATAAAGTACACGTAAAGTGAAAGACCAAATTACCAAAAAAAATCCCTTTTTTTAGAATTACGAAAATAGGCCAATTTCTTTAAAAATGACAGAAATGGGCCGGTTTGCTAAAACGCGTCCAGCTAATGTCGTTTTCAGGGAAAACTCAGAAAAACGCTTCCAGCTAGAAGCATTTTCCCCTCTGACCAATAAAACGCTTCCAGCTCAGTGCACTAAGCAAAAACGCATCCATGTTATGCATTTTCCTGTGTTTTTATTATGGCTTTTAGGGTTTATTAATTAGGGTTTTATTATTAGTGTTTTAGGTTTTTTAGGGTTAGGGTTTTATGGTTTTAATTGATTAAAATTTTAACGTAATAATTGTAATAGTTGAATTCAATATTTAAAATATTTGTATTTACATCAATTGAATATTATTTTTGATTAAAAATCGAAATGGGTTCTGAAAAAATTATTTTGATGAGATAGGTTCTAAAAATATACTTTTGACGAGATGAGTTCTGAAAAAATAATTTTGACGAGATGGGTTCTGAAAAAATAATTTTGACGAGATGGGTTCTAAAAAAATATCTTGGGATTCCCAGGATATTTGAAACATTTCTAAAAAATGCCTCGGATAGTGGGGGTTGAAATTTGTAGGGAAAAAACGCTCCAAACAAACGTACTATCAGCAAAAGTACTAAAAACGCTTCCAACCAGATACCCTTTTCAGCATTATTGCTGATAGTGCGTCCTACTTGGAGCGTTTTTTCTTTACAAATTTTAACCCCCGCTATCCGAGGACATTTTTTTCAAAAACATATAAGATGTTATCCCTTGGGCTATACATAACCCATATTTCAACATTTGGTGGCATAAACCATGGAAATAAAATTTGAAGAAGTTCAGAAGAATAGAGGTTTTTAGGGAAGGTATAAGTTGGAGCAACGATACTCTTTGTATAAAAAGTAAGCATAAGCATTGATTTTTCTTGTTAATATTTATTTGAAGCATTATATTTTTTGCATAATGTTTTTGTTTCGAACTTCTCTCGATAGATAATTTGGTTAAAAATGAGTGGACAGATTATTACTATTATTTATTACGATGGTGAGGTCTGTGACATAGGGTTTTATGGTTTTAATTGATTAAAATTTTAACGTAATAATTGTAATAGTTGAATTCAATATTTAAAATATTCGTATTTACATCAATTGAATATTATTTTTGATTAAAAATCGAAATGGGTTCTGAAAAAATTATTTTGATGAGATAGGTTCTAAAAATATACTTTTGACGAGATGAGTTCTGAAAAAATAATTTTGATGAGATGGGTTCTGAAAAAATAATTTTGACGAGATGGGTTCTAAAAAAATATCTTGGGATTCCTGGGATATTTGAAACATTTCTGAAAAATGCCTCGGATAGTGGGGGTTGAAATTTGTAGGGAAAAAACGCTCCAAACAGACGCACTATCAGCCAAAGTACTAAAAACGCTTCCAACCAGATACCCTTTTCAGCACTATTGCTGATAGTGCGTCCTACTTGGAGCATTTTTTCTTTACAAATTTTAACCCCTGCTATCTGGGGACATTTTTTTTCAAAAACATATAAGATGTTATCCCTTGGGCTATACATAACCCATATTTCAACCTTTGGTGGCATAAACCATGGAAATAAAATTTGAAGAAGTTCAGAAGAATAGAGGTTTTTAGGGAAGGTATAAGTTGGAACAACGATACTCTTTGTATAAAAAGTAAGCATAAGCATTGATTTTTCTTGTTAATATTTATTTGAAACATTATATTTTTTGCATAATGTTTTTGTTTCGAACTTCTCTCGACAGACAATTTGGTTAAAAATGAGTGGGCAGATTATTACTATTATTTATTACGACGGTGAGGTCTGTGACATAGAGAACGGCATGGTTTTTTTTATTGGATAACACAATACGAATGGCTTTTAACCAGAACATAGAATTGCCAGAGCTTAAAAAAAGAATTAGGCGAAAAATCATTGGATCTACGAGAATGAGAGTATCGTCTATTAAGTATCAATTTTGTGCTTCGGTCGATCCCGTAAGATATGACGCATTCGATATCAAAGGTGCTCGGGTCTTGGAGGTGATGGTGCAAATGTAAATCGATAGCGGATCACCGATTCTTGAATTATATGTGGAATTTTCAAGGCCAGATGAAGGCATTCGGTCATCAACATCTCTTCCTGTTCGAGAGGCGAGAATGGTTGAAAATGTCGATAGTCCAACCACTTTGTTAGAAAGTTCCCATTATGATATCCCAGAATCATTAATGGGAAGACACTCATCTGTCTCGGCTTTAGATTTCAATAGTGGGAGGCAGAACACCGAACAATCAGGTTTTGGTGGTAGAACGGAATACACGATCCCTACACGACACTTAGTTAGTGGATGAGACATGAACTTCGGTGGGTCGATGTTCAACATTAGGAATACTTATTGAGGAATGGAAACAACTTCCAACAGTTGATAATTGACATGTGATTTTGGATGTTCAGACACGTACATGAAAAGGGATGATGTACTCCCTACGACGTCCACCAGTGAGGGGACCTCCAACACGATAGATGTTGGTGGGTCCGAGAATTGTAACATCCCAAATTATTGGACCTGTGCATTTTATGTGATGTATGCTTAAAATATTAAATCGAGGGTTAGGGGTCTAGATTGGACTCAAGAATGGGCTGAGGCCTTGACTAAATTTTTGTGTAGACACTCTAGCACTTTAAAGGGTAGTTCTGTGTTTTAAATGACAAAATGGGCTTATGGCCCAAAGGTTGGTGGCGCTACAAAGGAGCAGGGGGTGGCGTCACTAGTGGATGGAGGGGCTCAAGTTTTGGCCACTTGGGGCCCATGTTTTTGGGCTAAATTCAACACTTATAGAGGAGCTAAGGGGGATGGCAACAAGGCTAAATTATAGGAGTTTTATTGTTTTAATATGTGGATAATTAAGCCTCTTTTGGATGGGTGTTTTGATAGGGGTAAGGGATAGGATGAGGATCTATCAGGAAGGCTAGTGTTGGCCAAAAATCAAACACAGGAGAGGGGGGAAAATTGGTTGAGTATAGGCTAAAGGTGTGCCGAAAATTTGAGGGCCATCTCTTTTGTTTTCTTTCTTCATCTTTTCTCTTCCAAAAGCCGAAAATCACCACCTCCCTCACCCTTTCTTCTTTCTTTGAAAATTTCCTTTTAGCCTAATCTTCTGATCTCCATTGTTATTCTTCTCCCATTCGCTAAAAACCAAAACTACACTCTTGTTTGTTCTTGTAGCCGAAATCTCCCTCTTGTTCATCTCTTCCGGGATTTTCTTTAAAGCCGAAATCCCTAGATATCATCTCCTGTGATTGCCGAATTCCTTCTGTGGTGTCTGCTTGGGCCGAATCTTGAAGAAAACTAAAGGTAAGTGTCGATTCGCGAGATTTCAATCTTTTTCCAGCTTTTAGAGATCTTAGCCGAATGGCTATATGGTTAACTAATCGGGTGTTTTCTCTCATTTGCGGCATTCCAGGATTTGAAGGGGATTCAATCGCTTAGATTTCTAAGCCAGAGTTCAGTAGCACTCGGATTGTATTACTTTCGGGATTTCAAGGTAAGGAGATCTGTTAACTTAAACGTATAATTCGGGTAAAACACTAACCCTTGGCTGAATATAGGAGAGGCCTTATCTTCGCGTTCTTCCGGCTTTTAAGCAAAATTGTAGACAAAGGGCAGTAGATTTGATTAGTGAGGGTATCGACATAGAGAGTAGTACTACGTGTTATCAGGTGTGTAACATTCTCACACCATTTGGATTGCCTGTTAGTATATGTTTATAAATCTGTTATATTCTGTTAAATGCCGAAATTCCGGTATGGCTGTTGAAAACTCAAGGAGGGTAAAGGCGAATCACCAGGTTAGTGATCTCTGTCATTCTAAAGTGAATGGTTCTGTTGATTTGATATGATAAACATGTACGCCGGTTTCTGTGATTGCACGGGGTTGGGTGATTGATGAAAGGGGAAGTGTTCTGTTGTAGTGGCTTTTGCCATGATCTGTTGTAGTGGTTTCTTTTGCCATGATATGTTGTAGTGGCTATTGCCATGATCTGACGATGAGCAGCTAACAGCAGCATGACTACCATCGATGGTGTGTAGCGGTGTGGGTTGATTGTAGAAATCCCCAATGATGTGATTGGCAGGTAAGGGTGGTGTGTAGCGGATGGAAACCTAGGATTGGGTTGGGCTTTGCATAATTCCTGATATTAATTCCTGATATATTATATTTTGTTATCTGTTCTGTGGGGCTAAGGCCCAGTCTGATGGTGCGTGAGGGTTGCACACTGAGTCCTGTGACTCACCCTATTATTTAACATTTTTTTCAGGTAGCACTTAGTGCATCGGACCGGGCTGGAGGGGAGCGCAAGGTGGCCATGCAAGAGTTTGATTTGTTATAGGAAGGACACCATTTATTTAAATTTTCCTTCAATATGTTAAATTATTTTGGGTTTTATACTTTATTGTAATAAGGCCATGGGGCCACTAGCCTTATACTCTGGGCTTTCTTTTGAGGTTTTTACTATTATTGGACACTTAATTTCGACGAAAAATATAAACTAGGGCATGTACTAAATTTTGGTTTCTAATTCATAAAGGTAACATATAAAATGTATATCTTTTATAAATTATCAAATCATTAAGTTTTCCGGTATAAATGTTTAAACTCGACAAATGTTTTCCAAAAATGCGACATGTTTTACTAAATCTTCTTAGTGACATGCCAGATCCGGTCGTGGTGTTTGGGCCGGGTTTGGGTTGTTACAAGAATGAAGTTGGCAAGGAATTTGATGTAGATATAGTCTTGGAGTCTGTACTGGTGGTTCAGAAGTTGCATTATTTTCTAAACCAAAGCCTATTCCAACTGAACTAGAAGTCGGTGAAGGGGGTGAAGAAGAAGAAAAAGAAGATCCATGATTTACGGCATACTCGCCTCCAGCCTACATGAATAATGTCGATCTATCGATAGAGGATGAGTTGGAGTTTGCAAAACTACCGCACAGGAGGCTGGGCAATGCAAGTTCTTCGTTGGATTCGGGTGAATTGGAAGTGGGTAGGGAGTTTTCCACTAAAGATGGTTTTCTCGCTGCAGTTAAGCGATACAACATCAAAAACAGGGTTAACTTCTACATGGTTAAATCTAAATCTGAGAAGTTTGATGCCAAGAGTGTAATGCAAGACGGTAGATAAGCATGGAAAATCATGGCTTATGTAAAGAAGAAGACGGGGTTGTGGACGATAAAGAAGTTTACCGGTTCGCATACGTGTGTTTCCACTGGTACAGTATCACAGGCATAATACTACTAATGGATGCATTTTCCCTGTGTTTTTATTAGGGTTTTCTTATTGTTTATGGTTTTTAGGGTTTTATTAATTAGGATATTAGGTACAGTTTCATTAAATTTAACGTACTCGTGGGGTTGCAAGTGTTTCATGGGATCATTCGAAGTTAGATTCAGATATGATCGTGAGTATAATATTGCTGATTGTGAAAGTGGATTTAAGGACTGATGTGTCAATTTTAATTGCAAATATTCGTATCCAATTAAACTATACGCCTTTGTACCGCAAGGCGTGGATAGCAAAGCAGAAGGCCTTGAAGAAGATGCACAGTGGGTGAGGCACGTCATACAACGAGGTATGGCAATGGTGTCAGGTACTGGAGAGGTACATCTTAGGTTGCGTAACTGATCTTGAAACGGGGCCAGCATACCACAATGATCGCTTGCTCTATGGATGCCGAGTGTTCCACTGTCTATTTTGGACCTTCAAGCAACGCTCTCAAGTATTGCAATACTGCAAGCATTGGTATAAATAGAAGGTACATTTTTGTATGGTAGATATACCCACTGGCTGTTGTTGGCTGTGGCACAGGATGGTTGTAACACCCCAAACCCAGCCTAGAAGTTAGGCTCGAGTCCGGAATGTCACATTAAAGGCACACTTCAAAACAATTTTACCATTTAACAATTTAAGGCCCAAAAGCCCAAAACCCTTGTATCTTGTTAAGTTACGTTGAAAAGCCCATATTTTAGAAAACATTCATAGGTTAAGTTATTTCGAAAACCATGTTAACTTTAGAAATTTTATGAAATTTATTTAGCGGATAGTTGAAACAATAATAATAAAACCCAAAATCTAGAGTCAATTAGGAGTTACATGGCCTTATTACAATCCAATGAAGAAAAACAAAGTATTTAAAATAAACTCATTTGAACAAAATAAAACATTTGATCAGCTTGTAGTGTGGCCATCTTCGAGTCCTCTCCCACGTCGAGCCGTCTATTCAGGATCACCTGAAACCTTAAATAAAAGGGTGTGAGTTTTAAAACTCAGTGTGTACAACCCTTGGCAATCAAATCACATACAAATATTCATATTGGGCCAAAGCCCTATCAAAATCGGTAGTCTTAGGCCTTAGCCCACAATGACCTCATATCATATCATATCATACCATACCATATCATATCATATCATATCATATCATATCATATCATATCATATCATATCATATCATATCATATGATATCATATCATATCACATCGTATCATATACAAACAAGATAATGCAAAAACCTCCCCAAAAATTCATCCGCTACACACATCATTTCCCTTCCAACCATAACACACCTGTGGGGATTTCTAAATCAACCCACCCATCCTCTACACTCCAAAGGTAGCTCGATTGCGGTACTACCTAACGATGCAGCAAAGTTGCTGATCATATATGGGCTTAAAGCCTCTGCTGGATTCATGGCCATGCGACTATGCGATCCTCAAATCTTCCTCCGTACCATAATTCCCACCCATATGCATCCTAAGCAGAATATCATATGAATGCATCAAACACACGAGTGACATCCACAAACTCATATTCGTCACTTAGGGGTATTTTTGTCATTGCACTACCTAAGGTTATTTTCGTAATTCTACCTTACAGTGGTATTTCGGTAATTTGGCAAAATAGGGTAATTTTGCAAAATAGGGGTATTTTGATACTTTGGCAAAATAGGGGTATTTTGGTAATTTACAAATCTAAGGGGTATTTTAGTAATTTTATAAACATAAGGGTATTTTAGTAATTTTACAAATACAAGGGTATTTTAGTAATTTTACAAATATAATGGTATTTTAGAAATTTTACAAAGATAAGGGTATTTGGTCCTTTTCGGGTTTTAGTTATGAACTTTGGCCCATCAACAAGTCCTCGCAGCTAAAGTGAACAGACACTACACACCAGGTAGGATTCCAGAGAAGAAGAGGTGGGCCGCTAGGGCCGCTTAAGTACCAAGCTCTCCCTAGATCCAATCCTAGACATGCGTATGTCCGTTGCCACACTCTAACCCAGCGACTTGTTCATGGACATGTTTAATTAGATTAAGTCTTATGAAATTTAAGAGTTGTTCAAACTAGGCATTAAGTCCATAAACCCTAACATACTTGTCTACGTCCCCATAAAGCCCATCAAACCCAAATTACATCTTTACGGCCCATTAGGCCCAAATCACATCCTCATGGCCCGTTAGGCCAAAACAATTCCAGATCAAGTATTATGCTTGACAGACTCAATTCATACACCAAACCAAACAAACTCATCAAACCTAGCCTTAGGGCCCACTGGGCCTATTTAGCCACTTTCGACTTTTCGGCATTGCCGATATCGTGTGTGTAGTGTTTGTACACACCTGGTAACCTCGCATGCTGCAAACCCTTTAGTCACGAACCTACAATCGACATTACTAGCGATTAACCAAAGCTTTAACACATACTTATGAAAAATCGAAATCTCACCATACCCTTACCGTGTGCCTCACGTTCTAGTAGCCCTTCCTTTACTACTATTTGCGATTATCCTCTAGATCTGCACTCAAACACCTATATCGTCAAAACCAAGTAACCGAATCATCCAAAGAAATCTAAAAATATTCGCCAACACCCAGCTTTGAACCTCCAACCTCTTCACTATGATACACGCCCCTTGCCACTGCACCGCCTGCTTTATTTGAGTCATAATTCCTCCCCAATTAATTATAAACCTTTCTGTCGCGTTCCAGGTTTACTTAAAAAAAACCAACATTTAGCTCACACTGCGACTAGAACCCTGCTCCCCCTCCTGCTCCTAACGCCTCTGCCACTGGCCCAGACGTTTCTTTGTGTCGTGAATCAGACCCAACTAATTATAAGGCCTAAACTCTGGCCTTCATACTAACATATGTGCAATAAAATTTTTTTTGCCAAGTCCAGGACTTGAACCCTTGACCACCAGCTTGTTCATAACGCCCCAAGCCACCAGACCACCTACTTCCTTGTGCTATCTTTTAACCCAAAAATATTTTAAAAGCCTTCTGACTAACACCAACCTCACTTAAGGGTAAAAACAAAATTTTTGCTAAAGCCTTAGATTGAGCCCAGGACTTTTCCAACACTACCAACCCTTCCTAAATCACCTAAAAATTAAACTACACATGCAATCATAATTTTTTTTAAACACACTTAATTCATTATTCCCTTTTTTTTCCCGATTGACAAAATCCATTCTCTCGACACACGAAACCCATTTACTCTAGGCCCAATTTTCGAAGTGTTACAATGGTAATCAGAGAATCCTTCCAATTGCGTTTGTAATAATATCGAGGGAGTTAGTAGATGACTGGAATTTCTTTTTGTCTACGTTGAGGAGCCATGTCTACCCCAAACTTTCTATATGGGCCATCTTGGATCGGGGAACTAGAATACTTTCCGCAATTGAGCAATAGGGAAGCCTCTGGGATCGTGTTAGCTCGATAGAACAAACCAAAAACGCTAAGAGGGGGTGAATCGAACTTTTAAGAAATGGTGGAAGTAAAGAGAGAAAATTAAAACTACTGACACAAATATTTAGAGTGGTTCAACCCCAATTGCCTACTCTACTACCTTAGCTTTCCACCACTAGGGATTTTCTCAAATTCACTAATTTGTTCAACCTTTGAGGCCAAGGTTTAACCGTATAACTCCTTAAGATTTCTACCCCAAATCTTAAGTTACAAACCCTCTAAAAGAGATACAAATAAGCAAACAAAGAAACGATCCTTACAAGATTAAATTGTTTGCAAAATGAAGCTCAATTACAATAAAATACACTTGAGCAAAAGAGTAGAAATAAAGCTCACAAGTGTATGTAAGTGTAACACCCCAAACCCGGACAAGACACCACGTCCGAATCTGGTATGTTACGGGGAAAAACATATTTGGGAGGTTAGGTGTTTTGTTTAAAAATTGGATGAAAACACTTCACTTTATAGTGTATCTGAAGAAAATTTGAGTAGGTTTGTTTGAAACTGGGTGGTGTATTTGAAACTCAGAAATTTTGAAAACTTAACCAATATGGGTAGTTAAAAGCGAGTTGATTTCATTTAAAGTTTCAAGCAGTTCCTTAATGTTGCTTAAAACATTTTTGAACTTAATAGAAAATCGAGTTTGATTTGAAAATCATTTGAGTTTACTTGATATCAAAACGTTGTGTGATACCCGATGGTATAGTTGAAAACACATTGCGTTATAGTTTTTAAAACCTTGTCTTTCCAAGTTTTAGTAAAATTCCAACCCAATTATTTTGTTAAGGCATATTAAAAATCAACTTTAAACGTAAACATAGAAAACATAATTTAAAGGCCTTTTTACAATCCAAAGCAAAACCCAAATAATAGAAAGCAAGCTAAAGTACCCAAACTATAAAGTCTGACAAATCTCTATTAAGCATGGCATGAGCACCTCGAGTCCATCCCGGCTCCATGTCCGCATCTAAGTGTCACCTGAAATGTCAAAGGAGAGGGTGAGTCGCATGACTCAGTGCATAAATCCCGCTCCCGATAAAACAACATGCTAACACACATCATACATAGCAACATAATTAATGCAACCCGATCCTAACCATCCGTATCGCCTTTTCTACCCCGTGTGGTACCAAACCACTGGTGGTGCCAAACCACTGGTGACCCAAAGTCACGATATCCATAATTGTGGTGCCAAACCACTGGTGACCCAAAGTCATGAATAATCCAATGATGGGGCCAACCCATCGCGTGATACCAAATCACTAGCGACAATCCCGTATCTCTCAAGTGGGGCCAACCCACGGTGGTGTCAAACCACAGGGACGAGTCGCAATGAGGTGCCAAACCTCTGGTGTCCCAAAGACACAATGTGATACCAAATCACTGGTGACCGCAGTCACAAATCCGATGATGGGGCCAACCCATCGTGTGATACCAAATCACTGGCGTCAATCCCGTATAATCAACCGTGGGGCCAACCCACCGTGGTACTAAGCCACTGGGACGAGACGCTGAGGTGCCAAACCTCTGGTGACCCAAAGTCACAAAATATATCATCTGTGGTACCAAACCACTGGAGGTGCCAAACCTCTGGTGTCCCAAAGACACAGTGTCCCAAAGACACGGATATCATCATTCTCCCTCCACTCATATCACCCATCATCATGCCATACTCATGTGATCATGCATATCATACAAGTCATACATATCATGCTAATATATTTAACATCATTATCCCATATCACACACATCCATAATCATGGTACCATATAGATCATCAGTAAGCTCATAATAATACTGACTTACCCGAGTCCAAGATCATACCCAACAGGGTATCACATCAATCATCACTGTTTCATTAATTACAACACAGGTTATCAATCATATTACTAAACAGAAGTGTGTTAGTTTACACACCTGAAATAACGAAGGCTTTAATCCCAAAGAAACGATCTAAAATCTTTAAACTCCTTGCTCCTAGAATCGGCCAAATAGGAGTTAAACATCTATATCATTCGACCAACACATATAAACCCAAAGGGGTTAATATCAAACCCTTACCTTACTCTTGCGAGTGGTTTGGTTTCCAACTAAACCTCGAACCAAGCAGTGGTTCTTCTGATGATCGGCCACCCCTAAAAAGAGAACCATTAACCCTTTGATACCTTAAACTTAATCGAAACTTAAAAGATTGAACTAACAATACTAATACCGATCACTTACCCCTTACTTACCAATCGATTAACAAAGGGGAAAGGCTCCAACTGACTGCTTTGAAATCTTTGATTGCCCTAAGATGAGATGTTTAAACGAAGGGTTAACCCTCTTCCATAAACCAAAAACAACATAACACTTGAGAGATAAGGAGAATGGCCATTCGGCCAAGAGCTTACCAACACCCAATATTCGGCCAAAAGAGGACTTCTAGGAGAGGAGAGATTCGGCCTAAGATGCAAACCAAAAATACAAGAAGATTCGGCCTAAGTGTTTAACACACACTTATATTCAATTCTTAGTGAAAAAGAAAAGAAAGAGAATGGAAGATGGAAATATAGGTTCGGCACAAAAGAAATGAGGAAAGCAAATGGAGAAAACGGCTAAGGGTTTTGGAAAAAGAAAGAAACAAAAGATGGATAGGAGGTGGGAACTTTCGGTTTTGAGCAAGAAAAAGAATGTTAAAGGTGTTTGGGAAGTGAAAGTTTCGGCTCAACTCAAATGACAGAAAGAAGAAAGAGTGGGGAGGAGCATTCGGCTAGCCAATAGAGTTAGAAGAAAACTAGCAAAGTTTCGGCAACAAACACATGGACTATCGGTTTGACAAAAAAAGAAAACAAGAAAATGTGAAGAAGTTCTATTGACATTCGGCTAACAAAAAAAAACCAAAAAGAACTTTTGCTTACCAAAAAGAAGACCGAAAATGTACCAAAAAGCAAAAGTACATTCGGCCTCCCCCCTCTCCCACACAAAGCCGTCCACTCCCCCACTCCAAACACCCAAAAATTCGGCCAAAAACCCTCCATTCACTCACCACCACTCCTTCAAACTTGCATGACCAAGTCTTCCTCCTAAACTCTCTCTCCACCTCCATTTGAATGGGAAGACCAAGTCCAAAGTGGAATTTGAACTACATCCAACTCTTCCCTCCTATGCCGTCCAAAATGAAGCCAAAATGTGAGGTCTTTGCAGCTCGAACACTAGACCTCCACCCCATGCAGTTGACGCCACACCTAGCTCCCTAAGTAGCGCATGCTTGCCACTTTGCCCGCTCACTTTTTGTGCAATAAAACCCCAAATAATATTCTTAAACCCCAGCTCTTTCAGCTCCTCTCACCTAAGCCCCAAAAACCAAAATTTTCCTACTTACTCAGGCACACTCCTAGCCTGCAATTAAGCCCCGACACTACACAAAACAGCAACACAGCACACTAAACACATGCAATATCATGCAACAATAAAATAGCCCCTAACCCGGGATATTATAGTTCTACCCCCTTAAAAATAATTTCGGCCTCGAAATTACCTGATCAAAAGAGTTGCGGGTATTGCTGTCTCATCATATCCTCGGGTTCCCACGTAGCTTCTTCTACGCCATGATTCCGCCAAAGAACCTTAACCAAAGGCACAGACTTCTTACGCAGAACCTTCACATCCCGATCTAGAATCTGCACAGGTTCTTCTTCCATAGTCAAATCTGGATTTACCTCGATCTCTTCCACTGCTACCACATGCGACGGATCTGCACGATAACGCCGAAGCATCGAAACGTGAAATACATCGTGAATTTGACTTAGCTCTGCTGGCAACTCAAGCTGATACGCTACTGGTCCCACTCGTCTCAATACCTTATACGGCCCAATAAACCTCGGACTTAGCTTGCCTTTCTTCCCGAACCTCAACACCTTCTTCCACGGCGAGACCTTCAGAAAAACTTGATCCCCCACAGCAAACTTTATATCTCTTCGCTTAAGATCGGCATAAGACTTCTGCCGGTCCGAAGCTTCCTTCAATCGAGCCTGAATCAACTTAACCTTATCTTCGGTCTCAGCAACCAACTCTGGTCCCAACAACTGACGTTCACCCAACTCCGTCCAACACGTAGGTGAGCGACACTTCCTACCATACAACGCCTCATACGGTGCCATCTTGATGCTCGCTTGGTAACTGTTGTTGTAGGCAAACTCAGCTAATGGCAGAAACTCCTCCCAACTACCTCTGAAATCCAGAATACAACCTCTCAGCATGTCCTCTAAGATCTGAATAACCCTTTCCGATTGCCCGTCAGACTGCGGGTGAAAAGCCGTGCTGAAATCCAATCGAGTACCCAGTGCCTGATGCAACGCTTTCCAGAACCTTGACGTAAATCTAGGATCCCTATCCGAGATTATCGAAACTGGCACCCCGTGCAACCTTACTATCTCTGAAACATACAGCTTCGCCAACTTCTGAAGTGAATAGTCAACCCTCACCGGAATGAAGTGAGCTGATTTGGTCAGACGATCCACCACTACCCAAACTGAATCCTTCTTGCTTGGCGTAAGCGGTAACCCACTGACAAAATCCATGGTTATCCTTTCCTACTTCCACTGAGGAATCTTCACAGGCTGAAGCAAACCCGACGGCAACTGATGTTCAGCCTTGACCTGCTGACAAGTCAGACACTTCCCAACAAACTCTGTCACCTCTTTCTTCAAGCCAGGCCACCAAAACTGCTCTCTAAGATCCCTATACATCTTGCTACCTCCAGGATGCATAGCATAAGGACTGCTATGTGCGTCCTGAAGAATCTTTTGCCTTAGCTCAACATCTTTAGGCATACAAGCCTTACCTTGGAAACATAGAACCTCATCACTAGACAAGCTGTAACCCTTCAAACCACCATCCTGCACTTGTAGCCTTCGCGTACTCAGAACCTCATCCTCTAACTGTTTCTCTCTGATCTGCTCCACCCAAGTAGGCTTAACTTGCAGCTCTGCCAGAATACTCCCGTCGTCGTACAAGCTCAAATGGGCAAACAAAGCTCTTAAGTCCGAAACAACCTTACGGCTCAACGCGTCTGCCACCACGTTAGCCTTGCCCGGGTGATACTCAATCGAACAGTCGTAATCCTTCAGCAACTCAACCCATTTGCGCTGCCTCAAATTCAAATCCTTCTGAGTCAGGAGATACTTCAGACTCTTGTGATCTGTGTAGACTATCGATCTCTCTCCGTACAAGTAGTGCCTCCAAATCTTTAAGGCAAAGACAACAGCCGCTAGCTCCAAATCGTGCGTCGGATAGTTGACCTCATGTGGCCTCAGCTGTTGAGAAGCGTAAGCCACAACCTTACCTTCCTGCATCAGCACACAACCCAAACCCGTATGTGATGCGTCACAATACACTGTGAATTCCTTACCAGCCTCAGGTTGAATTAAAACCGGAGCCTCAGTCAAAATCTTCTTTAACTTATCGAAGCTTTCCTGCTGTTTCTCAGTCCATACAAACGGAACTTCTTTCCTCAGCAACTTGGTCATCGGCGCTGCTATCAACGAGAAACCCTCAACAAACCTTCGGTAGTATCCGGCCAAACCCAGAAAACTCCGAATCTCAGCCACTGACCTAGGCGGTTTCCAATCCAAAACTGCCTCAATCTTACGAGGATCTACCCTAATCCCTCAGCTGACACTACATGACCCAAGAAAGTCACTTCTCCCAGCCAGAACTCGCATTTACTGAACTTAGCATAAAGCTGCTTTTTCCTCAAAATCTGTAGCACCACTCGCAAATGCTCATCATGCTTTTCTTCTGTTCTTGAATACACCAAGATGTCGTCTATGAAAACCACAACGAACTGATCCAGATACTGCTGAAACACCCTATTCATCATGTCCATGAACGCTGCCGGTGCGTTAGTCAACCCGAACGGCATTACCAGAAATTCGTAGTGCCCATACTGAGTCAGAAACGCTGTTTTATGGATATCAGCCTCCTTAACCTTTAACTGATGATACCCAGACCTCAAGTCGATCTTCGAAAATACCGCAGCACCCTTCAGCTGATCAAACAAATCATCTATCCGTGGCAACGGATACTTGTTTTTAATCGTCAGCTTGTTCAACTGGCGGTAGTCTATGCACATCCGCATCGTACCATCTTTCTTCTTGACAAAGAGTACCGGCGCACCCCACGGCGAAACACTTGGCCTGATAAAACCTCGATCCAATAACTCCTGGATCTGAGCCTTAAGCTCCACCAACTCCTTTGGCGCCATCCTATACGGAGCAATAGACACTGGCGCAGTTCCGGGTAATAGATCTATCCCGAACTCTACCTCATGATCTGGCGGCAAACCCGGAAGCTCCTCAGGAAACACATCAGCAAATTCCTTAACGGTACGAATCTTTTCTACAGCAGACTCTTTAGCCTCCAAGGCATACACATGAACCATATATGCTTCACAGCCCTTTCTGACCATCTTCTCCGCTTTTAAAGCAGATACCACATTAGATAAGTAATCTCTCCTATTACCTATCATAGCCACTTCACCACCCTCAATCGACTTAAGAACCATGCGCTTAGCCGCGCAATCTAACCTCGCCTGGTACTTGACCAACCAGTCCATCCCAAGAATCAAATCGAACTCCCCAAACGGCAGTTCCATCAGATCAGCAGCAAACACTACCCCTTGGAGTTCTAGGGGTACCTCTCTAAACAGTTTATCTACTACTACAGAGTGACCTAGAGGGCTAATCACAGTCATCTGCCTAGAAGATATCTCAGAGTCTAAATCCATGGTCTTTACTATACTACTGGCAACATAAGAGTGCGTTGAACCCACATCAATCAAAGCAGTAAATGGAGAACCAAAGATTAAAAACGTACTGGTTATGACGTCCGGTGCGTCGCCCTCCTCTCGGCGCCTCGCAGCATACACTAATCCAGGCTGCCTAGCCTCAGAACTACCCGCACCTCTGCCCGGTGCTCCACGGCCCCGACCAGAACCATTACCACCTCTGCCATTACCACGGCCCCTCTGCGGTGGCGGTCCATTACTCCTGAACTGATTACGGCCCTGACTCTCAGACTGAATCCTAGCCAACCTACGCGGACAGTCCCTCACGCGATGATCCAGGGAACCACACTCGAAGCAACTTTTTCCTCCAGTCTAGCAGCCACCCCAATGAGATTTCCCACACTGATTACACTGCGGCGGTCCCTGCCTAGCAGCAACAAACCTCCCAGACTGATTATGCCCACTCGGTCTAGCTCTTTTCTGCGGATTACCCGATGACCCAGAAGACCCAAAGCTCCTCTTATGCCTATTTCTGTCCATGCCCTGCCTCACTGACTCCTTAACACCCTCGGCTACCTTAGCCTTCTCAACTAAGACAGCAAACTCGCGCTCCTGCTGAGGAGCAATCAGCAGTCTCAACTCGTCTCGCAGGCCATCCTCGAAACGAACACACCTCTCATGTTCAGTGGCTACAATACCCCTGGCATACCTACTCAGCTTCAAGAACTCAGCCTCGTACTCAGAAACAGACTTACTCCCCTGAACAAGCCTCAGAAATGCCTTTCGCTGGGAGTCAATATAACTAGCTCCGATGTACTTCTTTTGATATGCAGTCCTGAAATAATCCCATGTCAAATCCTCTGCTGCCACACTGTCCCGAACCGTGAGCCACCACTGATATGACTCATCCCGGAGAAGCGATACGATGCCCTTCAGCTTCTCTTCAGCAGTTAAGTCCAGATCATCCATGATCCGCTCAGTTGCCTCCAGCCAATATTCAGCAGTGCTGGGAGCAACACCAGATACACCTCGAAAGAATTCAGCCCCGTTTGCCCGGAGTCGCTCAGGAACAGATTTCCTAACTCCTGCACCACCACCTACACCAGCTACCCTTTCCAACACTCGCAGCATCGCCTGTGACACTGCGTCATCTCCCGTCTGCTCTTGAAACTCACCACCTCCAGCTGGTGGCGGAACCGGTATCTCATTTTCTGACCCCTGACCAGATCCTACGGGCTCAGAAACTGTCATCCTACCCCTACCTCTACCACGAGTATTACGACCACGTCCGCCTCGAGTGCTCATGACTAATCTTTCTACGTATCTGCTTTAAGAGTTTTATGCATCAGTATTTATTCCACTGTTTTAAGGCAAGTCTTATGAATATTAAAGAGGATTTGTTCTCGCGAGTTCACAGAATCCTATCAGTTTCAATTTCTAAAGTAATCCTACTATTGCTAATCATCAAATCACATCACATCCAACCAAATCACAAGCAATAGTACGGGGTACTTACCTGGGCGAACTGGTGCCGGAGACTCGGTGCCATGCCTTTCAAACCATAAAAACACTTAAAATAAACTTTTGAAAACGTTTTGGGCCTCAGGCCCACGGCCGAGCCTTTGAAATTGGCTCTGATACCAAAATTGTAACACCCCAAACCTGGACAAGACACCACGTCCGAATCTGGTATGTTACGGGGAAAAACGTATTTGGGAGGTTAGGTGTTTTGTTAAAAATTGGATGAAAACACTTCACTTTATAGTGTATCTGAAGAAAATTTGAGTAGGTTTGTTTGAAACTGGGTGGTGTATTTGAAACTCAGAAATTTTGAAAACTTAACCAATATGGGTAGTTAAAAGTGAGTTGATTTCATTTAAAGTTTCAAGCAGTTCCTTAATGTTGCTTAAAACATTTTTGAACTTAATAGAAAATCAAGTTTGATTTGAAAATCATTTGAGTTTACTTGATATCAAAACGTTGTGTGATACCCGATGGTATAGTTGAAAACACATTGCGTTATAGTTTTTAAAACCTTGTCTTTCCAAGTTTTAGTAAAATTCCAACCCAATTATTTTGTTAAGGCATATTAAAAATCAACTTTAAACGTAAACATAGAAAACATAATTTAAAGGCCTTTTTACAATCCAAAGCAAAACCCAAATAATAGAAAGCAAGCTAAAGTACCCAAACTATAAAGTCTGACAAATCTCTATTAAGCATGGCATGAGCACCTCGAGTCCATCCCGGCTCCATGTCCGCATCTAAGTGTCACCTGAAATGTCAAAGGAGAGGGTGAGTCGCATGACTCAGTGCATAAATCCCGCTCCCGATAAAACAACATGCTAACACACATCATACATAGCAACATAATTAATGCAACCCGATCCTAACCATCCGTATCGCCTTTTCTACCCCGTGTGGTACCAAACCACTGGTGGTGCCAAACCACTGGTGACCCAAAGTCACGATATCCATAATTGTGGTGCCAAACCACTGGTGACCCAAAGTCATGAATAATCCAATGATGGGGCCAACCCATCGCGTGATACCAAATCACTAGCGACAATCCCGTATCTCTCAAGTGGGGCCAACCCACGGTGGTGTCAAACCACAGGGACGAGTCGCAATGAGGTGCCAAACCTCTGGTGTCCCAAAGACACAATGTGATACCAAATCACTGGTGACCGCAGTCACAAATACGATGATGGGGCCAACCCATCGTGTGATACCAAATCACTGGCGTCAATCCCGTATAATCAACCGTGGGGCCAACCCACCGTGGTACTAAGCCACTGGGACGAGACGCTGAGGTGCCAAACCTCTGGTGACCCAAAGTCACAAAATATATCATCTGTGGTACCAAACCACTGGAGGTGCCAAACCTCTGGTGTCCCAAAGACACAGTGTCCCAAAGACACGGATATCATCATTCTCCCTCCACTCATATCACCCATCATCATGCCATACTCATGTGATCATGCATATCATACAAGTCATACATATCATGCTAATATATTTAACATCATTATCCCATATCACACACATCCATAATCATGGTACCATATAGATCATCAGTAAGCTCATAATAATACTGACTTACCCGAGTCCAAGATCATACCCAACAGGGTATCACATCAATCATCACTGTTTCATTAATTACAACACAGGTTATCAATCATATTACTAAACAGAAGTGTGTTAGTTTACACACCTGAAATAACGAAGGCTTTAATCCCAAAGAAACGATCTAAAATCTTTAAACTCCTTGCTCCTAGAATCGGCCAAATAGGAGTTAAACATCTATATCATTCGACCAACACATATAAACCCAAAGGGGTTAATATCAAACCCTTACCTTACTCTTGCGAGTGGTTTGGTTTCCAACCAAACCTCGAACCAAGCAGTGGTTCTTCTGATGATCGGCCACCCTAAAAAGAGAACCATTAACCCTTTGATACCTTAAACTTAATCGAAACTTAAAAGATTGAACTAACAATACTAATACCGATCACTTACCCCTTACTTACCAATCGATTAACAAAGGGGAAAGGCTCCAACTGACTGCTTTGAAATCTTTGATTGCCCTAAGATGAGATGTTTAAACGAAGGGTTAACCCTCTTCCATAAACCAAAAACAACATAACACTTGAGAGATAAGGAGAATGGCCATTCGGCCAAGAGCTTACCAACACCCAATATTCGGCCAAAAGAGGACTTCTAGGAGAGGAGAGATTCGGCCTAAGATGCAAACCAAAAATACAAGAAGATTCGGCCTAAGTGTTTAACACACACTTATATTCAATTCTTAGTGAAAAAGAAAAGAAAGAGAATGGAAGATGGAAATATAGGTTCGGCACAAAAGAAATGAGGAAAGCAAGTGGAGAAAACGGCTAAGGGTTTTGGAAAAAGAAAGAAACAAAAGATGGATAGGAGGTGGGAACTTTCGGTTTTGAGCAAGAAAAAGAATGTTAAAGGTGTTTGGGAAGTGAAAGTTTCGGCTCAACTCAAATGAAAGAAAGAAGAAAGAGTGGGGAGGAGCATTCGGCTAGCCAATAGAGTTAGAAGAAAACTAGCAAAGTTTCGGCAACAAACACATGGACTATCGGTTTGACAAAAAAAGAAAACAAGAAAATGTGAAGAAGTTCTATTGACATTCGGCTAACAAAAAAAAACCAAAAAGAACTTTTGCTTACCAAAAAGAAGACCGAAAATGTACCAAAAAGCAAAAGTACATTCGGCCTCCCCCCTCTCCCACACAAAGCCGTCCACTCCCCCACTCCAAACACCCAAAAATTCGGCCAAAAACCCTCCATTCACTCACCACCACTCCTTCAAACTTGCATGACCAAGTCTTCCTCCTAAACTCTCTCTCCACCCTCCATTTGAATGGGAAGACCAAGTCCAAAGTGGAATTTGAACTACATCCAACTCTTCCCTCCTATGCCGTCCAAAATGAAGCCAAAATGTGAGGTCTTTGCAGCTCGAACACTAGACCTCCACCCCATGCAGTTGACGCCACACCTAGCTCCCTAAGTAGCGCATGCTTGCCACTTTGCCCGCTCATTTTTTGTGCAATAAAACCCCAAATAATATTCTTAAACCCCAGCTCTTTCAGCTCCTCTCACCTAAGCCCCAAAAACCAAAATTTTCCTACTTACTCAGGCACACTCCTAGCCTGCAATTAAGCCCCGACACTACACAAAACAGCAACACAGCACACTAAACACATGCAATATCATGCAACAATAAAATAGCCCCTAACCCGGGATATTACAGTAAGAAAAATATTAAAGTATTAAGCTCTAAGGTTGTTGGTGTAATGAATATGGTCGTTGGGGATGTAAAACCAGAGTATTTATTTCACCTGCAATTGCGAGTATCGATACCTAATAAAAGGGTATCGATATTTTTTTTGTAATAAATGCTAATTCAGTGACCATTGAGATTTATTAATTGATACCAAAAATTTTTTATCGCTACTTTTGGAAAAGGGTATTGATATCGGATCAATGCTTTGTAGGGTTTGTAAAAAAAACAAAATGCTATTTTGGTATTGTTTTTAATGAATGTATCGATTATTTTCAGAAAATATCGATACCTCAAAAATGGTATCGATAATTTTTTTAGATTTCTAAAAACTAAATGCAAGTCTGGTCTCAATTTTTCTAAGAGTATTGATAGTTTTAAAATTATCGATAATTGGCCAAATGATATTGATACTTTTTGGCTTGGAGCAATTCTTCTTGTTTGAAAATTTTTGATGTGTTAAAATGATTTTAACTTGGTTGAAATCATTTTGACTCGGTTAAAATCATTTTAAATTGATTTTAAAATTGTTTCAAAATTTTCTCAGAGTTTAACGTAAGTATTCAAAATTTTATCTCTTAGACTTCAAATTTAAATATCATTTTGTCAATTTTAACTTATATCCAAAAACACTTCAATTTTTTATATCAAAATCTTTTATCAAATAAAGCTTGAATTATCAATCTCCCCCTTTTTTTATATAACAAAACATTGGGTAAATTTGTTTTTGAATAATTGCTCCCCCTTAATAAAAGACATTTTAAGTTTGAGGCCAAAATAAAATTTGCCATTCAAGTTGGCATTCATTTTTACTTTAAGGAAAATTGATCACAAAATTTGCATTTAGTTAGCATCAAAGAATAATCAAAGAATAATCAATCAATTTACCTTAATTTACCTTCTCTTCTCCCCCTTTTGTTATATCAAACATCAATAAAAGCTCAAGGAGAAAAGAAGTTAGTTCATCACAATAGATAGATAAAATTGAATGAACAATGAACTAAAAAAAATCACTGTATCTCAAAATACAAATAAAGCAAGAAAGTGCAATAAAAACAAAGACATAGGCATAAACATAGAAATGAAGGTGCAAATGTTATGAAAATGAAAGTATGTCCTACAACTACTCTAATCTTCATGAGGAGGGGAGAAAGGAGGCGTCGAAGGAAAACGTGCAAGGAGAGACGCTATTTGAGAATTTAACATAAATAGCTGAGAATTAATGTCTTCCCTATGAGATTGAACCTCTTCTCGGATACTCCGAACTTTATCACTATTAGTTCTAACTTCTTCTCGAAGTCGTCGGACATCGTTGCTCAAGGAATGTCTGGCATCAAGCATGGCACTATTGACTTCCGATGGAGGTTGAGCGGCCTGTGATGAGGAAGTCGGTGGAGGAGTGTGCTTGGGTGCTGAAAAATCTTCAAACGCGGCGTCGATGTCATCATTTTCATGTTCTGTCAGATGGTCACTTTTAAGCCACGTATCGATTTTGGCTTCAAAATGATACCCCGCATGATGAAGGGCCCCATAAGTAATTGGTTGGTTTGAAGTAAAGGAGGTGTCTCCATGGGTACGAATACCTAATTGCTTAAAAAGGCATGATAAATACATGCCATGAAGAAGGGTGACATTTGCATTCAACCCCCTCCCTATAGCTTTAGTAATGACATTAAACATTATTAGGGCAAGGTCGGGACGCCTATCAAATTTAAAGCAATCGAGCCAACAATAATCAATGTTTCAACGCTTGGCATGCTTTTTGATAGGTCTACGGTTCCAAGTAAAAATTAAATGTAGGACACGATCACGGAGATTTAGTTCAGATGTCGATCTGGACAGAATAAAAAGAGAGGGTTCAAATTTTCATTTTTCATCGAAGTAACCTCTGAAAGGTAAATGAAGATAATCGTCAAACTCTTCGATAGTGAGGCGAATATGGGTTGTAACGACCCAAAATTTACAGGTAATCGGAAAGTGTATTTTCGGGCCTCCGTTTTCGTAAAACGGACTTGTAAATATTTTTAAAAAATATTTACAAGGTTAGTTGTGTGGTTAATTAGGTTTTGGTTAGGTAAATTAGCTTGAATTAAGATTAATTAGGTATAAGGACTAGATTGAATAAAAGATGAAAGTTTAATTATAGATTAAAGAAAAGTTAAGGGGTTAAATGAGAAAATAAATCATAAGTAACACTTGTATAGTAAAAAGTAAATACAAGTGTATGGTAGTAATAAAATACATTTGTACAAATAATGTACATAAGTATAAAATAATTATAAATGTAAGTACTTAATATTTAAGTATATATATAATAAATAAATAAATAAATCAAATGAGACAATTGTATGGTAAAAATAATATACATGTGTAATAAATACATACATACATTGTAATATACATATATACTTACTTATTATTTAAGAAAATATTATTATATTATATTATAAACTAATTATTATTATATTATATTAAGTAATAAATAGAAAAGATAGAAAAGAAATAGAATATTGAAACGAAATAGAGAAGAACAGGGGAGAAAGAAAAAGAAAGGGAAAAATTAGGGTTTCAAGGTTTGAAGCTTAAGTGGTAAGTCAATTTAGTCCATTTTCTTGTAATTTTAATGTTTTTGGAATCCTAGAACAAAATACTACTTGATTTAAGTTGAAAATTTGAAAGTTAGTGAATTTTTAGATGTAGTTTATGTTGAATTAATTGAAGAATTAGGGGTTAAATTTATAGAATTTCAAGTTAGAATTGAATAAAGGATTGAATTGTAAAATAAATCATAAGTTTTAAGTAATAGGGACTAAATTGAAAGAATTTCAAAATTAGGGTTTTACAGTGAACATAGAGAGTTGAAATTAGTTTAAAGTGGAACATTGAATGAGATATGAAATTAGTTTTGTAAAAATAAAGTTAGTTTAGTTAAGGATTAAATTGGAATTTAGGCAAAAGTTGTGTATAAATTGAAATATTCAATGTGAAATTGTGTTTATTGATGATTTTAAATTATTTTAATTTCCGTAGCTAACGTTGTGCCGGAGACAACAGCTAATGTAACACCCCTTACCTGTATCCGATGCCGGTATAGGGTACGAGGCATTACCTTTCTTAAAAACATGCATACAAACAATTTCGGGTTATGAGATTTCATTCAAATTTAAAACCTTTCAAACTTTGTCTTAAAATCCCTAATATGAGCCTACGGGACCCAAAACACGCTTTAGAAATGGTTCGGGACCAAACCGATTTCTTTAGAAAACTTTAGAAAATGTCACTAAAAATAGGGGCACACGCCTGTGTGGCAAGGGACACACTCGTGTGGGCAGACCGTGTGGTCACACAAGCCCGTGTCCCTAGCCATGTGGATTTATTTCTCAATTCAAACCTACAGGGGTTTCCACACGGCCTAGCACACATTCGTGTCCATGGCCCGTGTCCCTCACATGGCCTTGACAGGCCCATGTCTTGGCCCGTGTGCAAAAACCTTGACATTCTGTTTCTGACGTCATCAACCTAATAAGGTCACACGGCCAAGGCACACGCCCATGCCCTTAGGCCGTGTGGCGAATTAAATTCCTAAATTCAAGTGCAGACTTCACACGACCTGGGCACATGCCCAAGTCTTATGGCCATGTCTTCCACACGGTCGTGTCTCAGCCCATGTGGTTACTACTGGGCATTCTGTTTAGCCAGCTTAAGGTGCAGGGGGACACACGGCTGAACTTCACGTCCATGGGTCAGACCGTGTGTCACACACGGCCTAGACACACGCTCGTGTGTCTACTCGTGTGAACAAAAAATAAGGCTATTTACCAAGCCTTTTCTGCCATCCTTTCTTGCACCAACATAAGTCAGATCAAATAACCTACTCATTCATGCATTAATATACCAATTACTCGACCATGCAGTTCGTATATCCATGAAAAACATCATCATTTGCATATATCAATAATAAGTAATAGCCATCATCCATGGCCTTATACAAAATGAGTCAATCTTTAAGACAAGCCAACACATTTGGCCAAAACAATATGACACTTGACAAAAACCAAGTCCCTATACATGCCATACTCAAAATGATAAATCTAACTATACCAAATGTTCAGATTGATAGTGTGATCGACCCTCCAACGTTCTTCTGATACCCGAGCTAGCTTGGTGATGCTATAAGAAAATTGAAAAGAGAGGGAGTAAACATAAATCTTAGTAAGTCGCATGTAATAATTAACAATAATTACCATGCATTATCATACTCATATCATCTTATAAACTTGCACAAAATTCTCGAATGATTAAAAGCATAACTTACTCATTTTCACCCTTACTAATCATACAACATAATTCGAGCTCATTTCTCAGGAATTTTCATGTAGGTACCTGTATCACTTATAACATAGTAGTAACTTTTCTCACTTTTGACACAAGCTCTAAATTTGACGTTACGACCAAATTTGACGTGTCACATCGAAGTGTTGTTTGAAAACTGAGTTTGTCGATAAAAGCTCGTTACTAAATTTAAAATCTCTTTTAACAATTATTTTGAAAATGTGAGTGTTGTAAAACCTTATTGTCCAATTATAGGCCGTCTCAATTGTTATAAGCTTATCAATCTGAGATAAAACCGCGGAAGCCCTTTTTAGTTGTAAACTTTAAGATTTGAAAACGTGATTTTCAAAAACGGTTATTGTTTCAAAAACCCGTGTTTCCTAGACTAGCAGGTTGAAATAAAAAGAACCACTAAATAAAAGTTAAAACCCCAAATGGCCTTATTACATAATTATTAACCCAATATATTAAAAATAAAATAAGTAAGTCTAAGATCAAATCATATCGAGCGTGTGGCCACCTCCGAGTCCCTCGCAACTCCAAATCATCTAAGGCTGGGATTACCTGCACAGTTAAAGAAAAGGGTGAGTTATGAGAACTCAGTGTGTAATCCCGAATCATGCAATAATAGTCTAGGCCTGAGCCCTATTCAGTATCAGTTCAGTCCGGGCTTTAGCCCTATACAGTAGCAGTGTGGGCCTAAGCCCAAATGAGCACAGAACAGAGCAGTAATGCAACCCAACCCAATCCAGCCAGCAAACTACCCATACCAACCAACACACCATGTGGGGACCAAGTGGACCCACCCAGCCAGCACACTAGTATCGCAGCATTGCTGCTAGTAGTAACGCAGCAAAGCTGCTAATGACAGTGAACGTGGGCCAAGCCACTAATACCAGAATACGTGGCGAAGCCACTAAATCAGTAAAACGTGGCAGAGCCACTAGTACAGTACTTCTTCCAAATACAAATCCCCATCCCAATGCAGAATGTCATGTCATAAATAATTCATGCATGCAGTATGTCACAAACATAATCATTCATATAAATATCACACAAACATTATTTACGCTACCACTAGGGGTATAACGTCATTTTGTCGCTTAGGGGTAAAACGATAATTTCACCCCTCGGGGGTATTTCGGTAATTTTATCCTTCGAAGGTATTTTGGTAATTTTACCCAATGAGGGTATTTCGATAATTTTACCCTTTGAGGGTATTTCGATAATTTTACCCTTCAAGGGTATTTCGGTAATTTCACCCTTCGAGGGTATTTCGATAATTTTACCCTATAACGGCCTCTCCGAAGGCCTACAGTCGCCTCGAGCAACACAGACACCCTTTTAGGTTGAAACGGTGCAATTGGGCCCAAAGCTCAATTTTTGGCCCAAGTGGGCCCACACGCTCGTGTGGCCTATTTAGCCCGATTTTGGTCGCGGCTATGCGAGCTTCGCAGCCCAATCCATTATCTGACACTATCGTGAATTTTACCCACGTGGGGCCCTTGGGCCCAATGGCCCATCTAGGCCCAATGAGGCCCATTACGACCTAAGCCCACGAGAATGTTTGTGGCAGCCTCAACGGTCTATCGCCAATGATTGTGGCTCAGTTTATCTCTACGAGCGCTCGCACGCTCAAGAGCCCTCAAATGAAGTTTCGGCTTATCGATTTTTCGGCTTTAGCCGATTCACAATTCATGAGGGGTGTGAATACACACCTTCATTCGTCATATTGACAGAACCAAAATTGGGTGTACGATTACACACCTGTTACGAGTTGTAGTTTGAAGCGCTTCCAAGACACCTATGATAACAACCGTCCATTAATTAGTTACAAACCCTTGTTAAACCATAGTATTGAATGGCTTTAATCAAACTAACTTTACTTACCACGAAACGAAAGATCCCTTGTAGTGAAACAATAATCGGCTTACCCCTTGGTTAAGGAAATCGAGTCCTTAGCAACATTCGATGAGAAAGAAAGTGTTAGCAATATATATTTCCATGGCAACTAGGGAAAAACCTTTCGGCCTAAGAGAAACAGAACCGAATAAGGAGAATAAAGCCAACCTAGATTCGGCTATAGTCCCCACTTACCAACCAATCGCAGAGATTCAGAAACGGTTAGAACAAAGAGAAGAAGATACTTTGGCCCTAATAGATTCGGTTGACACAAGATGAAAGAAAGAAAGTGCTTGGCTATCTTGCAAAGAAAAGAAAAGAATCACAAGAGGCAAATAAGAGTTGTGTTTGGCCAAAGAAGAAACCGAAAGAAGAAAGAATGATTCGGCAGAAGGTAGGCAGCAACAAAGAAATAACGATGAACAGAAAAAAGAAAAATAAAACTCGAAATGGTAAAAGGTTGCACTAGATGCCAAAAAAAGAACCAAACCCGAAATGCAACAAAAGAAAGCTTAAAATGCCAAAGAGAAGATTCGACTTCTTCACTCACTCCACTTGCTGAATTTGCACAATTGACAACCCCCTAGCTGAAAATCCCCTACTCATCCTTTCGCAAATTTGGCCAAGACTCCTACACACCCCAACTCCCTCAACCTCTCCACAGAATCCTCCTTGAATTACACCCAGCCTTCCATTTGAATTTGTTGACCAATTCTTCAACCTCCTTTGCAGAGTTTGATCCAAACTCTACCTCTTGCACTACCAAGACATAAAATAAAAGCCTCCCATTTGCATGCCATGGGATTTGAACCCCACTCCCCTTGCCATCTCAGTGACGCCACAGCCACCAAGTCACAAGCTCTTTTTGTGACACAAAAACACACATTTATACATAAGTCTTACTGCTACAGCCCATTCCTCTTTAGAGCAAAAACTAAAAATTTTCCAAGGCCCAGACTCGAACCCAAGCCTCTTAAGAACCCCCAAATACACTCAAATACCCAGTCATTCAAGCACACCATGGAATTTAAGCCATTTCAACAAAATTACAAGCCCTACATTTTTGGGGCGTTACAAAATTACTATTTTACCCTTAGACTTTCACATAATTATATTTTGCCCCTAGGCTCGTAAAACGATTTTCATCAAATTTCCTCATTAACCAAGCCTAGCTGAATCTATTTTAAGCTTGTAGCTACTCGCAAATCCAATTATTTCACACATTTATCACCTATTTTACAACCTTTACAAAAATGTCCATTTTAGGTGTTTTCATGGAAACCCCTTTAACAAAAGTTATTTATTTAACAATCAAGATTCATTTTATTCCATAAAAATTCAGCAAAAAACACTAATTCTCTCATGAAAAAACCCTAGACTTTCAACCATAGTGCAAAATAGTCACCTCATTAGCTAGATTAAGCTACAAGGGTTCCAAAAACACAAAAATCATCAAAACTGACCATCAAAATGATTTACTTGCAAGGATTAAAGGTTGCTGAAATTTTCAAGCTTCCATGGCCCTTTCCTTGAGTGAAAAATCGGTGGAGAGAAGAAAAATGAAAGATGATATCTTTTCTTCTCTTTATTTTATTTTATTTCATCAATTAAGTCACCTAATTCCACCAACTTTGACCAATTTGCATTTTCTTGTCCCCTATGGCCGACCAACACTCTCTTAAGGGCCTAATTGCACATTAAGGACCTCCAATTTAAGGTTCTATAGCTATTTGACACCTTTAGCTTGTAGAACAAAACTTTCGCACTTTATGCGATTTAGTCCTTTTTCAAATTAAACATGCAATCACTAAAATTAATTCACTAAAATTTTCATGCACTCATATAATCAGGATATAACACATAAAATAATATTAAAAATAATTTCTCCGGC
Organism: Gossypium australe; assembly: GCA_005393395.2. Taxonomy (NCBI): domain Eukaryota; kingdom Viridiplantae; phylum Streptophyta; class Magnoliopsida; order Malvales; family Malvaceae; genus Gossypium; species Gossypium australe. The sequence goes on from CM016614.1 coordinate 51,871,884, forward strand.
CTTGGATTAGTGGTTCCGAAACCACTGTTCCGACTAGCCCCAAAATCGGGCTGTTACAGCTAAGAAAGGAAAGGAGAAAGTTGACGAGGAGTAACTCGAGAATTATGGTTTGTATTTCTATAATCCAAATTTAGTAATTTTTATTTGATATATTTTTAAATTAATGTGTATGGTAAGTAATTAAGGTGAGTGCTGTTTATTATTAGCTTGATATTGAATTGAGATTGTATGAATTTGTGATGGATGAAATTATTGATTGATGTTGAAATGTGAATATTGTGACAATTGAATATTGAATATTGGTTGTGTTGAAAAGTGAACTGAAAATCCCTATTAACTGTATCGGGCTAAGCCGGTCGATGAGACACTGGGTGTCATATTATTACTTCAGATAAATTCGATGAGGTACTGGGTACCAACTTACTTCGACAAGGCCGATGAGATACTGGGTATCAACTTATTACTTTGAATTATCCAATGAGGCACCGGGTGCCAAACTGGTGTGTTTTGGTTGGATCCGTGTATCCGCCAAAGTTCGAGTCGTGTTAATAGGGGTAAATAAATGAATTGACAATAAAATTGATATTGAATGATATTGAATGTGAATTTGAAATTAGACATTGAATTGAATTGTATAAATGAAATGCATGAACCAAAGGTTCATGAAAAGAGTATTGTTATTGCCAAATGATATGTAAATTCAAAGTGAGAAAAGCTATTTAAAATAGCTATTTATGAGAATTAAATGTGTGATAAATGATTTATATGTGAATTGATTAATTGAATGGATTTGGAAATTGTATGAATTAAATGTGCATGTTTAATTATTTTATTTTAAAGTATTCGGATTATAGAAATACCACTGAGTTTATACTCAGCGTACGGTTATTTTCCGTGCGCGGTTTAGGTTAAAGTCAGATCGTTGAATCAGCATCCAAAGTCGATCCCGAACTCAAAGTGGTGAAGTATATTTCTTTTGGTAATGGCATGTACCTAGAATGTTTATGTAAGTCATTTTGGGAAAATGTTTGTAAATAATGTTATAAAATTATATTAGTTACTTTTATATATATATATATATATATATGAATATATGTTTGACATGTTAAGTTATAAAAAAATGTATGTTTAAGTTTAGGTAAAATGAGTATGAATGTAACATCCTGAAATTGGGCCTAGCAGAATTGAGCCCAACGGGCCTTGAGCGTAGTAGCGCTTAAATTTTTGGAGAACAAGAGATTGGCTTAAATGCAAGTTGGACCTATTAGATAAGTGATTTTGGAAGGTTAGAGGGCTTCTATGAAGTCCCGAGATCAAACTTGGGCTTAGGAAAAATTTTGGTTTTAGGTGAAAAAAACCCTGAGAGTTAGTAGGTAGGCTTTAAGAATAAAATGTGGAGAAAAATGACACAAGTGGAGTGGGTGGTGTAGTGGCAAAGTGACGCCACATAAGAGACAAGGGGGTGACGCCACAAGGAAGGAAGGAGGTCCAAGGTTCAAGTCTTGGTGTTTGCATTTTGATTTTATTTTTAATTGGACTTTAGAATTTGGCCATAGATTTATATTTAGTTGCGCATGGTTTTAGACACAAAAAGAGCTTGTGGTGTAGTGGCAAAGTGGCGTGAATTGGCTGATGGGAGAGCCTGGGTTCGAATCTCATGAGAAGCAAGGGAGTATTTATTTTACAGATTGGACGGTAAGAGTTTCAGTTGAATTTAAACTCTACTAACGAAGGGATCCCACATCGGAAAGATACAAAGAAGGAAGGTGAAGAGCTAGCTATATAAAAAGCATTCTAGGAGGAGAGATAACATACCTTGGTAGGCATTTGGGCACAGGAGTGGTCGCAGCGCGGTTTAGCACCAGATTCCTATCAGGTGTGTACTTCTCTACTCTAGTTGTAGAGCGGCAAATTGCCGAAATGCCGGTCACACGGCGTTAGTAGCCACACGAGCGTGCGAGCGCACGTGTGGGGGCTTCGATGCGATATTTGAGGCCATCAGTAGTGTTCTTGTGGGTTGAGGCTGCTTGGGCCACGATGGGCCTCACGAGCGTGTGGGCCCGAATGGGCCGAAATCAGGTTTTAGGCCCAATAGTTCGGTACGACCGAAAATGGTAGCTGAGTCGCTCGGGGCGACATTAGGCCTTCGAAAAGGCCATTACAGGTGCGAAATTACTGATATACCCTTGGAAGGGTGAATTACCAAAATACCCTGAAAGGTAAATTATGAAAATGCCTTGGTGGGTAAATTACGAGAATACCCTTGGTGGGTAAAATTACTGTTATACCCTTAGAGGTTGATTAGCTTGATTATGTTGTATACGTAGCTAGATTTGTGCTAGGTGGGCCTCACGAGCGTGTGGGCCCGAATGGGCCGAAATCGGGTTTTAGGCCCAATAGTCCGGTACGACCGAAAATGGTAGCTGAGTCACTTGGGGCGACATTAGGCCTTCGGAAAGGCCATTACAGGTGCGAAATTACTGATATACCCTTGGAAGGGTGAATTACCAAAATACCCCTGAAAGGTAAATTACAAAAATGCCTTGGTGGGTAAATTATGAGAATACCCTTGGTGGGTAAAATTACTGTTATACCCTTAGAGGTTGATTAGCTTGATTATGTTGTATTTTATTATTCTGATTATGATGGTAAATTGTTTCATACTTATATTTGACATATGTTTTGCATACATAACATACTGCATACACGAACTATTATGCCATCTTGCATGGGCTTGGGATATGATGATAAAGGGGAAGTGATAACGTAGTGATCGGTGGCTCTGCCACATTTGATTATAAGGTCACGTAGTGATCGGTGGCTCTGTCACATTTGATTATAAGGTCACATAGTGATCGGTGGCTCTGCCACATTTGGTTATAAGGTCACATAGTGATCGGTGGCTCTGCCACAAATGATTTATGAGGTCACATGGTGATCGGTGGCTAAGCCACAGTGGATTTCAAGGTCACATAGTGATCGGTATTATAACTGGCAGCATGACTGTCGAGATGGCGTGTAGCGGATGGAGGGTCGATTGTAGAAATCCCCACGGTGTGATAGGCTGGTACGGGTTGGCGTGTAGAGGATGGAAAACTAGGTTTGGGCTGGGACATGATGCATTCATTTATTTTTGTATCATTTTGAGTGGGCTAAGGCCGATATGTGATTGTGGGCCTCGAGCCGTTTATATGTTACGAGGAATTTACACACTGAGTCTCGATGACTCACCCCTTTGTTTAATTTTGCAGGTAATCATTAGATCGCGGATTTAGGGAGCTGAGGCAGACTTGTGGTGGCCATGCAATGTTTTCTCATAAACTCGTTTCTTTTATTTGGATTTATTTTTTTTGGGTAATAAGGCCACTATAACTTTAAATTTTGGTATTTTATTTGGTTTAGCTTTTAATTTGATTACTGCCTATTATTATTAAATGTTCAATACGGGAATTTCCTAAACCCTTAATAACCGTTTCCCAAAATGTTAACAAAAGGATAACAAGCGAATAAATATTTAAACTCGAAAATTTTAACAAACGCGCAGTTTTTAAACAACCCTTTTATGTGACATGCCAGATCCGGTCTTAATGTTTAGGTCGGGTTTGGGGTGTTACAATGAATTAGGTCCAAATTTGGGTTAATTTGATAAGTTATTAGATTTAGCTAGAATGAAATAGTGTTGTTTAAATTTTGATAAAAATATGTAAAGTACCTATGTTGGTATGTTGGTTAGATCATTAGATAAATTACTTGACATGTTTTAAATGTATTTGAACGTGTTTTGAGCCTCGAAGATTCATAAAAGGACTATATGATTTAATTATGATGTTGATATGTGAATATTTATGAATTGTTCGTATTTGATCTGTAATGTCCGATAATGCTCCGTAACCCTGTTTCGGCGATGGATAAAGGTTAGGGGGTGTTACAAGGGTTCCCATTAAAAATGAGGTAATGACAATAACGACATTATTGGACTCATCATGTCCGAGTTTGGCATTGGAAAAGAAAGCTCGAACAAGATTCAAATAAGTTGGCGAAGAAATATTTAAAAAAGTCATCCACCCCCAAATTTTGTAAAACAGGGAGATAAGCAAAGCTAATAACCTCTAACATGGCTACATCAACCTTCCTAGACTCCCATACACGTTTTGAAGAAAAATGAGAGTTAAAATGAGATATTCAGTTAGAGTTTTGAAAACAGTCATTAAAAGATGATTCTAACTCACTAGAAGGATTAGAAGATGATGCACTAGTCCTAGAACATTTCTTTGTGGTCATTCTAACTATTAACCACTTAGAAAAACACTAAAACAAAAAAAAAAAATCTCTTTGAGGAATTTTATCAAACACTTGGCGAGTTGGGGTTTTGCATAAAAAAGTTAAGAAAATATTTAAGAATAGGTGACCTCCTGTAATAAAACATGATATATGAAGTTTAAAACAACCCAATAAACCATCAAGAAGCACTATTTCAACCTACATTTTATAAAAGTAACAAGTTGAAAGTTTTAGGGTTCTACCTCAAAAGTGTTGAAATGGGCAAAATCTTTAAGCAACATTGAACAAATCTTGAGGAAATGGTGTTTAAAGATGTTAAAAAGGCCAAGATTTGTTGAAAAAAATGAAGAAATTTGAAAACTTTTTAGATAAATTGAGAGGTTTTTCGATGGAGAGAAGAAATTTTAGGGTTCTTTCTTTTAAACACCCCGTGGTATCAATATTTCTTAATGATTATCAATAATTTTAAATTGGTATCAATACCAAATTGCCATTCTGTTTTCCAAGTGTAGTAAAATAGCAAAAATGAGATTTTTAGGTACTATAGTGGTTTAAGGGTCCTAAAATGACTCCAAAACTATTCCTAAACGTTTCACATGCATAAAAATGTATAGTGTGAGTAAGATGCATGTAATGCATGAAGCAAAAATATGTTCTTAAAAATAAAATAACTAAGTTGATAAGATTTAGTCTATTCTAACATGTTCAATACCATCAAAAGATAAGTCATGTTAGATAAATGAAGTCAAAATAGATAAAATTTTCACATAAAACTTCCCCTACCTTTTTTCATATAAGAGCCATGAACATCATACTTACCAAGCTTTTTGCACACAAAAAAATCAAATAAAGTACATGGAAAATTTTAACACAAAGTCAAGGCAATGTGGTCAACCCTAGTTCTCTCCTAAGTGTCCAAAATCTTTCATTGTCTAAAGGTTTTGCAAAAATATCAGCTAATTGATTTAAGGTGTCTACATATTCTAGAACTATTTTACCTTTTTGGACATGATCTCTAATGAAATGATGTCTAATTTCAATGTGTTTAGTCCTAGAATGTTGGATGAGATTTTTAGTGAAGCAAATAACACTAGTATTGTCACACTTGATAGGAATGACATCTATATCAATTCCATATTCCTTGATTTGTTGTCTCATCCATAAAACTTAAGCATAACAACTACCGACAAAAATATATTTCGCTTCGGTGGTGGACAATGCAACTTTATTTTATTTCTTTCAAACCATGAAATTAACATGTTGCCTAGGAATTGACAAGTACCGGAAGTGCTTTTCCTATCTAATTTGCAACCTCCAAAATCCGCTTCCGAGAAAGTATGCAAGCTAAAAGATGAGTCTTTAGAATACCAAAGGCCTAAATTTAAAGTGTCTCTAAGGTATCTAAAGATTCTCTTAAGGGCTTGTAAATGTAATTCCTTAGGACAAAATTGATATCTAGCACACAAGCATACACTAAACATAATGTCGGATCTACTTGCGGTAAGATAAAACAAAGAACCAATAATTGACCTATATAATTTTAAATCAACACATTTACCTTCCTCATCTTTATCAAGCTTTGTAGAAGAGCTCATAGGAGTAGCTTGTGGTTTGAGAGTGTCCATTCCAAACTTCTTGAGCATTTCCTTTGTGTATATCGCTTGATTTATGAAAATTTCATTCTTTCTTTGCTTGATTTAGAGTCCCAAAAAGAAATTTAGTTCTCCAATCATGCTCATCTCAAACTCACCTTGCATTAGCTTAGAAAATTCTTGACAAAGAAGATTATTGGTAGAACCAAAAATAATATCATCAACATAAATTTGAACTTCTAATAAATTTTTGTCTTTTATTTTAATAAAAAGTGTTGTGTCAACCTTCCCTTTACAAAAACCTTTTTTAATAAAAATATTTGATAATCTTTCATACTAAAGCTTTTGAAAGTTTGAAAACATGGTTTGGAAATTTTGGATCTTCAAAAGTAGATGGTTGTTCAACATACACTTCTTCATTTATAAAACCATTTAGAAAAGCACTTTTTACATCTATTTGATATAATTTGAAATTATTAAAGCATGCAAAAGCTAAAAACATTCTAATGGCTTCCATCCTAGCTACGGGAGCATAAGTTACATCATAATCTATTCCTTCCTCTTGAGTGTAACCTTTAGCAATAAGTCTAGCCTTATTCCTCACTATGTTACCACTCTCATCTAACTTGTTCCTAAAAATCCATTTAGTACCTATAGTAGATTTATCACTAGGTCTATCAACTAGGGTCCATACTTTACTTCTCTCAAATTGATTTAACCCTTCTTACATGGACAATATCACATATTCATCATTTAATGCTTCTTTGATATTTTTAGGCTTAATACATGAGATAAATGCAACATACTTACAAGCATTTCTAAAAGAAGATCTATCCTATGTCCTACAAACACAATCTTATTAGAGGCAATATCAATAACTTTACAACTTTTAGACTCAAATATGACATTGAAACCTTTATCACATAATTGACTAATACTTAGAAGATTATGCTGAAGACCGTTGACATATAAGACATTCTCAATAATAATTAAAGAGTTTTTACCAGTAGAGTTTATTCCTTCAATTTGTTTTTTAGAGTTGTCACCAAATGTAACCTCTCTTCTACCTTTTGGCTTTAAATTGATAAAGTGAATCTTGTCATCGGTCATGTGTCTTGAGCATCCACTATCGAGGTACAATAAGTTTAAATAATACACCTCAAAGCAATGCCCATTTCCCTACAAATATAGAATTAAAGTTTTATTTTTGGTACCCAAATTCTTTTGGGTCCATAAGCATTAGTTCTTATAATTTTAATCCCTTTAGGTATCCATTTTGAAATCAATTTCTTATTTTGAGAAGTTATGAGTCCTTTAGTGACCCATATACTTTTAATGATTTTTCTCTTGTAAAAGTTTTGGGGACCTCTATGTTTATAAAAATAAGACTGTTTTTAACTAAGTTTTGTTTTGAATTTTCTCCTTTTTCAAAACCTTTGTTAGAGTGAGTATTTTCACTCTTAAGCAACTTAAGTCGCTTTTCATTGTCATCATGAACTTTAGAAATTAATTTATGCAAATCTAAATTCTTCTTCTCAAGCTCATTAATAATTTCTTGCATTTTGTTTACTTTCTCTTCAAGTTCATGATTGGCTTTGGAAAGCAAGTCATTTTCATTTTTCAAGTTTGAAATATTTTTCTTATATTTTGAATTCATGACTTCAAATTCCAAACCCAATTCATCATAGGCATCTTGCAACTCATCAAAAGAATAAGAATTTGAAATAGATGAGTTAGAAGTTACCTTAGAATCATCTATGATGCGGTCATTGGAAGCACCAAAAATATCTTATTCCTATAAAATAATGAAAAGAATAGTATAAGGGAAGTAAGGTCAAATCCTCAGGGACTGGATTTGCACGAGTTCCTGTTTCTCGAGATCTCGGACAGAGTCGTGCCCAAGAAAACCTGCGTAAATGAAAAAAATAAAAAAATAGAATTAAAAGTTTGATTGAATTGAAATTGCGTAAATTGAAATTAAAATTGTAAAGATAAACAGTGTTGGGAAAATAGAGTTTTTTGATGGAAAGATTCCAGCCTCCGGTTATATCGATCCTCTTTGGGTTCAATCCTCGACTTTTAGGTGATCCTTCTCGAACACAAAAAGCCAGTTATAGTGAAAGAGGACACCTACGACCACCAGCTTCACTTGGATTTTTAGACTTACGATTTAGAGGAACCTGACACTAGCCAACCGTCCCTTTTCTGGGACCGTCTTACACTAGATCATCACTCCTCAATGGAGAATGCCATGCCATTTTGTCTCTTGGGCTCGGCAACCACTGACGCAATAAGCTAATGAACTGACTGTGCAATCTTCCCAAAACATACAAAGTGGCCGTCTTTGTACAAGTTGAAAAGATCACTTTTGAAGGGACATGGAAGGGAGCATAAATCCCGTAGTGCGGAGAAACGATGAATACTCGTTGAGAAGACTAAGCGCGGATTCTAAGCCTCATAAACCCGTTTTGGGGAATCTAGACAACCTTTGGCTTGATAAATTTAGTGGCTCATGCTTTTTGGGGAAAAAGAAATAAACTTAATAAAAATAGAATTTTATTGAATAAATGAAAGGAACAAAGGCTAAGCTTTTTGGGAGAGGGAGTGATACAGAAAAAGATGAGTGAAATTTGTGTCACTCCATCCCCTATTTATAGTACTTAGAAAACCTAGTCTATTCCTAATTAAATTCTAAAAGATAAATAAAAAATAAAAGCTAAAATTAAATCTAAATAATAATCTCTAACAATTATCCTAATATAATTAAAATTTAAATAGAGTCTTGTGTTTATAAAATCTCTTCTTTGCACTTTTGCCCCCAAATCTTCCACACTTTGCATTTTCGGCACCACTTCTGTAACAACCCTCACCTGTATTCAACTCCAAAATAGGGTTACGGAGCATTACCGGACTATTTAAACAAATACACATATAATTCTCATACACCTTTCCATTTCACATAAAAACCATTCAAAATAATTCACATTGTCCCTAATACAAGACTACGAGGCCCAAAACATGTATTGGGAGTGGTTTGGGACTAAACCGATAACTTAAGAAACTTTTAGAAAACTTAGAATTTTTTTTGAAAATACAGGGGACACACGCCTGTGTAGCCAGGCCATGTGTCTCACACGGCCAAAGACATGCCTGTGTCACAGACCGTGTGGACATTCGAAATGGGATCACATAGTCGTGTCTTAGCTCGTGTCTTACCCCGTGTAACTCTTTGACTTGGGTCACACGGCCAACCACACGCCCGTGTGCCAGGCCGTGTGCTAGGCCGTGCCAAACCTGTAGGGTATACTAACTTATGCCACACGGCCAAGTCACATGCCCGTGTACTAGGTCGTGTGGAACATACTGACTTGATTTCTAATTGAACACTAGGGGACACACGGCCCTGTCACCGAACTGTGTGTCACACAAGAATGGGACACACGCCCGTGTCTCTGCCCGTGTGGTAAAAAATAGGCTATTTACCAAGCCATTTTGCCACCCAAATTTGCATACACCTACACCAAACCAAATGACACATAATCACATCTGCAAGTGGCATCCAAACTCTTCTAAACTAAGTCTATTTCATGCTATTTCAATACCAACCTATACAAGGCACACAAATGCCACAATATGCCATTTAACTTCATACCAAACCTCATTTTCTTAAATCATCAATGTGGACACTTTCAATTATAAATCATTTTACCTAAACTCACAAGCATATAAATTCTCAAATATTAACCATTCACCACAAGCATTCGCATAGCAATTATCAATACAAAACAAAGTTCATTTACATATATATACACAACCACATCAACCAAAGTAAGCCGATGCACATGGCTATATACAAAACCAAAAACTACACATTTACAAGCTAATCCAAATAGCTAAATTCATTACCAAAATATATACCAAAATGACCAAAACTCCTATACATGCCATATAACCATAAACATAAGTTCAAAAGTACCCAAGTGATAGCTTGATAGTGTGATGAGATCTCCGACAATTCCCAAATACGAGCTAGCTTTAATTTCACTATAAAACATGGAAAAATTAACAAAGTAAGCTATAAAACTTAGTAAGCTCATATAAAATGATAAGCAAAGCTCACCATTCAATTATTATTTAATAATATGCACATAACACGCTACAAAACATTTAACCACATTGTTAACATGTATTCAATCACATAATTAACCATGAACTCACAATTTCCATAGATTCGATGCTTATATAGTTTTTGTACATACCTGTACTGATACGTATCTATTTCTCACCATTTCATAAGTTCGATATACCCGTTGAACCATTTGGAATACTATCGGATACCCGGGAAACTCGTACCCTAAGTGCCACATATATAGCCAAAGCTATCTCAATCTCATATCACATATACTGCTCACTCTCGAGCTATCAACGGGTCTGCTTACACAAGCTGACGGTCATGACGGAACTACACAGTGCTGCTCACACAAGCTGACGAGTATCCGCAACACATGCCGGATAACTTAGCCACAGGTAGGACGTACGGACCAGCACCCAAATCACATAATCCCTAATGACATGTTATTCGTATCCTAATCCATTCCTAAGGTTCAACCGGGATTTCACATTTGTCGAATCATCGTCGAATATATCCGCTAATTACAATGCTTATTACATACGAACTTACCTAGATCGCTAAAACAACGGAACAGATTGACTAGTCCAAAACCTTGTTTTTCCCCCGATCTAAATTCGGATTTCGCTTTTCTTGATCTATATGTAATCAAATTTAAATAATTCAATCATAATTCTATTCAATTTAGTCCAAAATACACGCTAAGGAAACTTTACACTTTTGCCCCTAATATTTCCACATTTTTACAATTTAGTCCTTATATCATAAAAACACAATTTCATGAAATTCAACTTATACCCATGCTAGCCGAATTTCAATAAAGTCCGTAGAAGCCCATATTTTTCATTTATTTCACATTTTAACTATAAAATTTCAACATTTCTCAATTTAATCCCTAAATGACAATTTTGTCAAAAAGTCACTTAACAAATGTTGTTTATCTAACAACAAGCATACATTTTCTATCATCAAACATCAAAATACTAGTATATTCATCAATGGAAAAATCCTAAACCTTTTACAATTTTGCAAATTAGTCCCCGAGCTAGCTAGATTAAGCTGCAACGATCTCAAAAACATAGAAATCAATAAAAATCGAGCAAGAATGCACTTAATGCAAGGAGTCTATAGCCGAACCTCCAAAAGCTCAACAATGGCTTTCTTTGTTTCTAATTTCGATGGAATATAGCATGGAGAAGATGGTACATATTTTATTACTTTTAAATTTTTAAGTTGATTTTATTATTTTACCATTTTAACTTTAATATTAACCTTTGAAAAACACATATAACTTGTCCATACTTGTCCACTCATGCTATATATTGTCTAATTACCACATAAGGACCTCCACTATTTAATACCTTTAGCTATTAGAACATCACTTTTGCCTTTACGCGATTTAGTCCTTTTTTTCAAATTAAGTACTCAAACAATAAAATTTCTTAACGAAATTTCCACACAATCATTCTATCATGCTGTAAAAGTTTAAATAATAATAGAATAAATATTTCAACCTCAGATTTGTGGTCCCGAAACCACTGTTCCGATTTGACTAAAAACGAGTTGTTACAACTTCTTTCTTATTTCGCAAGCTGGCCCATCTTATCGTTAAATTCACGCTTTTTGCCCCTAAATTTTCTTTTGCCTTTAATTTAGTCTACAAGGTAAAAAACCATAAATAGTCCAAATTAGTAGGATCATACCCAAAATAAATATGTAATTAATACATAAAAATATGTCATTCTAAAGTATTATCAAATTCCCCCTACTTAGTTCATGCTTGCCCTCAAGTATGGTTCCTATCCACTGTGAAATTTAGATTTTGCCATGAAAGAAATATCACTCCAAAGGTTTATAAAAATTAGGCTTAATGCATATGAAAATAAAGAGAACCATTAGCTTGCTTTAAGTAAAACTGAAAAAATATTCGTATTTAATCACACAAAAATCAAAATTGACTTGGATTATTTCATGAAAATTAGGTAACTTACTAAACTTACCAAGATACCTTATTTGTTCCCACATTTAGTCCCCAAATGCAATTTTATTAATACATCTATTTTTTTCTTTTTTTTTTAAGAATATATTGAACCTTTTGACGCGAAGAGAGATGACAGCCAAGCACCCCACCCCGGCTACTCAGCCCAACATACTCCTAATTTATTATATTTATACATGTTTTTTTTGTAAGAATATATTGAACCTTTTGACGCGAAGAGAGATGACAGCCAAGCACCCCACCCCAATTACTCAGCCCAACACATTCTTAATTTTTTTTGTTTAATTATGGTTAGCGAAGTTTTACCTAACACGTCACACAACCTTTTGACGAAGAAGTAGGATGACAACCCAAGCACCCTACCCGGTTACTCAGTCAGTCACGTTTTAAGCTGTACTTATAACCATGAAAGAATCAAAATTTATTATTATCATGACATAGAATTTTAATTTTGGAGGACTAGAAAAAACAATCAAGTGTCAAAAATAAGTTTCGGCAACTACTAACAGTCATGAACATAATTTTAGCATGCAATTGTATTATGTATTCTCTCCCCATTTAGGCTTAATCGATTTTACTATAAGCAAGATAGGGTTAACTATACTAATCATAATTATTTTAGCCTAATAGAAATAAAACAGTGGAGACAAAATAAAATTAGCAAAATCATAATTAACTCAGTAGACAAGAATCATACTTGCATGTCAAACAGTGAGCAATTCCTGGTTAAAATATTGGGCATGAAAAGAGGCAGAATATTCTTAAAAAATAAATGTTGGTAGAAACGAGCACAAGGCAGCAGCAACAGTAACACAATAGTAAAAGCTGTAGATAAAATGACAGAAATAAAGAGGAATGCCTCCCCCTACTTAATACACATTGTCCTCGATGTGAAAGAAAAAGGAAAACAAATATGTGAAAGAAAAAGGTTTTAGGAAAACTCCCTATGTAGTCACTGTCGTTCATGCATAGCTGCAAAGAGAAGAAGGTTCGACGTCGTGTGGAGGAGAGGAAGAAGGGGAAGGCGTTTGTCAGCTAAGTTGGTGTGTTGGGGCACCGAGAATCGACGCTAGTTGTTGATGGCGAATGAGGGTTTGGCAGCGGCACAGCTTCTAGTCCTAACCATAGCGGTGGGAAAAATCGGTGGTGGGGGTGAGGGAGAAGGGGAACGGCGCCTAGAGGGCTATTTGGGTGAAAAATGGAGAAAAGTTTAGGGTTTGAAGGTGTAAAAGAAATGGTGTTTGGCTATAGGGTAGGTGTTTGGATGCAGGTTTTGGGTAAGTATAAAGCAGGGATGCACTATTCCTACTTAGAATAGGGATAGAATAAGGGGTGTTTGTGAAAGCATGCCAATTCCTGAGTTTTTTCCTCACCGGTTTACCTAGACAGAAGAAGAGAAATTTATTAATATCTAAACAAAAATAAAGTAATAAATAATAATAAAATATAATAATAAAATAAAATAAAAATAAAGAAAAATAAAAAGTTGGGTTGCCTACCAACAAGCGCTTGTTTAACGTCATTAGCTTGGCACCCCAACTAGTATTGGGGCTGTTCCAGCTGAATTCTTTCGTTCGTATGGGCTTGAAAATTCTCCTTTTTTACTACTTCCACCATATTTGGGTTCAATCGACCTTGCGCCTCTTGCTTTGGTTTCGTATTTTCCTTCAAGAAAATCTTATGTGTGCATGTCAAGGGGTTGATCCCTTTTAAGTCGACAATGGTCTCATCATTCTCCAAAAATGCATGCTTGAGATACTCAAGAAGTGGTTTTAATTTCAGATCTGGTGCCAGCACAACAGAAGGTATCCACAGGAGCCAATAATTCATTAACAGATTCAAAACTAGATCCTGAATCGAAATTATCATCAAACAATTTTTCAAGTTTATCTTTATAAAGTGACTCAAAAGTTTCTTCTACTAATGAGTCAATTATGTCAATATTATTTACGTTCAAGATTTCACTTGGGTGACTAATAGCGTCATAAACGTTAAGCTTCACGATCTCCTCGTCAAACTCCATCATGAGAGTTTCGCTACGCATGTCAATCTTAGTGCTAGCAATATTTTTTCGGCCCAGCAAGATGTCTGAAGACCTAGGAGCGTTATTCTCTTCCATTTTTATCACATAAAAGTCCGCAGGAAAGTTAAGTTAGTTTACTTTCACCAATACATCCTCGAGGACTCCTTCGGGATGCACAATAGACTTGTCGGCTAACTGAATGATAACACCTGTTTTCGTCAAAAAACCCATGTTAAGTGATTCATAAATAGGAAAAGGCATGACATTTATGGAGGCCCCTAAAGCACACATAGCCTTTTTTATTCCTAAGTGGCCTATTTTTCATGGTATAGCAAACATGCCCCTATCTTTACATTTTATTGGCATCCTCCGTTGCAACACTGTAGATACATTTTCACCAACACTTACTCTTTTATTTCCAATCAATTTTCACTTGTTGGTGCAAAGCTCTTTAAGGAACTTGGCATATCGCAGAATTTGTTTAATGGCATCCAACAATGGTATATTGATCTCGACGTTTATAAATGTTTCAAGGATCTCTTTTTCCTCCTTACCTCTCCGATGTTGGTTCAATCATCTTAGAAACAGAGGTTGAATTATGGGCAGTAGAAGTTTTGTTCAGACCTGTTCATCATTCTTCTGTATTTTCTGGGCAGAATTTTGATCAAGATTCCTGCCAGGATTTGGTTCCATTATTTTTCCACTTCGCAACGTCACTACATTTGCGTGTTGCCTTGGATTAGGTTCCATTTGTGATGGCAGCTTCCCTTGTGAGTTCATTTTCTCAATTGATATGGTCAATTCTCTTATAGACGCCTCGATTTTCTGTTGAAAATCATTTGTTTCCTTTTGGAAATCAAGAGTTTTCCGTTGTATTTGCTGTTGGAAATCAAGCATATTACCTGCTAATTTATTGACCATGGTTTCTAGAGAGGTACCTGAATCTTGCGGCTATTGTGGAAACCAGTTTTGGTATGGCTGGCTATTCTGCAGGTTTGCCCCATAACTCAAGTTAGGATGGTCTTTCCATCCTGGGTTATATGTATTTGCATAGGGGTCATATCGCCTTTAGGACGGTCCAGAAAAGTTCTCCACAGCATCTAAATGGGCCATAGTATCATCGCACAAACTAGGGCATGCATCAGTTGTATGTTTAGGTGTTGCAAAAATTTTGAACAAACGGGTTGGTCCTGTTTTTACTGCAAAAAGTGAATTCATGGTATTAATAAATCGATCAACTTTATCTTCTAAGGTTGAATTACTTAGCTGGTGAACCCTTCTAGTGGGTTCAGGATTGGCTCAAAATTATTGAGTATTTGCAGCCATTGTGGATATCAAGTCCCTTGCTTGTTGGGGAGTCATATTGATCAACGCTCCTCCACTTGCAGCGTCTACCATATTCATCTCTATGGGTTTCAAGCCTTCATAAAAGTATTGAAGTAGAGATTGTTCTGTTATACCATGTTATGGGAAACTTGCACACAATTTCTTAAATCGTTCCCAATAGTCGTAAAGAGACTCTACTTCTTTTTGCCTTATCCCAACGATCTCCCTTCTTAACTCAGTTGCACGCTATGCTAGAAAAAACCTGTTGAGAAACAAACGAGAAAGATCAGTCCAAGTTGTAATAGATCCAACGGGTAGATAAAATAACCATTCCCTAGTAGAATCTGCTAGGGAAAAAGGGAAAGCACGCAATTTGATTTGATCCTTAGTTACACCTTGAGGTTTCATGTTAAGACAAACCATATGAAACTCTTTCAGATGTTTGTGGGGATTTTTTTTTTGCAACCCATGAAAAGTCAGCTGTAACTGGATTAATCCTGACTTCAAATAAAAATCAATATCCATAGTATGATACACAATGCATAACAGTTACTGTTCTGCTGGAGGTTCGGCCATTTGCCGGATTGTTTGAGCCATAGGTTGATGTGCTAGATTCGGGTTTTCATTAACCCTTGCATTAAGCACTTCTTCTGGTGGATCGACTCTTATTCTTTCACTTTCTAGTGTTTGAGTAGGGTTTTCGTTAACCCTAGACTCAACCTCGTCGTCTACTTGTATTTCCAACGATAGGTTACTCTGAGTTTCTACCACCCCTGATTGCTTTTTACATAGCTTTGTCTCTTTATGATTAGCTCTTGCAGTCTTCTCTATTTCTGAATTAAACGCAAGAATACCTAGAGTAGATCTGGTCGTAAGAAACAAAAGAAACAAGATTAGTACGTTACCAGTCCCCGGCAACGGCGCCAAAATTTGATGCGGTCGTTGGAAGCACCAAAAATATCCTATCCCTATAAAATAATGAAAAGAATAGTATAAGGTAAGTAGGGTCAAATCCTCAGGGACTGAATTTGCACGAGTTCCTATTCCTCGAGATCCCAGACAAAGTTGTGCCCAAGAAAACCTGCGTACTTAAAAAAATAGTTTAATTTGATTGAATTGAAATTGCGTAAATTGAAATTAAAATTGTAAAGATAAATAGTGTTAGGAAAATAGAGTTTTTTAATGGAGAGATTCCAGCCTCCGATTGTATCAATCCTCATTGGGTTCAATCTTAGACTTTGAGGTGATCCTTCTCGAACAGAATAAGCCAGTTATAGTGGAAGAGGATGCCTACGACCACCAGCTCCACTTAGATTTTTAGACTTATGATTTAGAGGAACCTGACTCTAGCCAACCATTGCTTTTGTGGGACTGTCTTACACTAGATCATCACTCCTCAATGGCGAATGCCACGCCATTTTGTCTCTTGGGCTCGGCAACCACTGGCGCAGTAAGCTAACGAACCGACTGTGCAACCTTCCTAAAACATACAAAGCAGCTGTCTCTGCACAAGTTGAAAAGATCACTTTTGAAGGGATATGGAGGGAAGCGTCAATCTCGTAGTACGGAGAAACGATGAATACTTGTTGAGAAGGCTAAGCGCAGATTCTAAGTCTCATGAACCCTTTTTGGGGAATCTCGACAACCTTTGGCTAAATGAATTTAGTGGCTCATGCTTTTTGGGGAAAAAGAAATAAACTTAATAAAAATAGAATTTTATTGAATAAATGAAAGGAACAAAGGCTAAGATTTTTGAGAGAGGGAGTGTTATAGAAAAAGATGAGTGAAATTTGTGTCACTCCATCCCCTATTTATAGTATTTAGAAAACCTAGTCTATTCCTAATTAAATTCTAAAAGATAAATAAAGATAAAAGTTAAACTTAAATCTAAATAATAATCTTTAACAATTATCCTAATATAATTAAAATTTAAATACAGTCTTGTGTTTATAAAATCTCTTCTTTGCACTTTTGCCCCCAAGTCTTCAACACTTTACATTTTCGTCACCACTTTTTTCCTATTTTGCATGCTGGCCCATTTTATCTTTAAATTCATGCTTTTTACCTCTAAATTTTTTTTTGCCTTCAATTTAGTCCCTATAAGATAAAAAATCATAAATAGTCCAAATTAGTAGGATCATACCCAAAATAAATATGTAATTAATACATAAAAATATGTCATTCCAGAGTATTATCAATCTATGGCCATGAGATACAAGTTGGATACTTCTTGAGTTTCTTTATCGGATGTGTCCTCATCACTCCAAGTAGCAACATTGGCTTTGTGTTTTTGTTTGCTAGGCCCCTTCTTTTTCCATTGAGGACAATCAAACTTGATATGTCCCGGTTTCTCGCACTCATAATAAAAAATATGATCTTTCTCCTTGGTTGATTCAATTTTGAGTCATTCCTTCTTTCGGAATTTTTTTCCTTTATGGGACCTCATAAACCTTTTGAATCTTCTAGCAAACATAGCCATCTCTTCATCCTCATCCATATATTCATTTGTATTACCTTCTTTTATTATGGAGTTGAGGGCAATACCAACCTTTTTCTTCTCCATCTTTTCTTCTTCAACCCCTTCATTGATTTTCATCTCATTAGTAAGTAATGAACTAATAAGCTCGTCTAAAAAGAGAGTTTCCAAGTTCTTTTCTTCTTCTATGGTAATCACTTTAGCTTCACATGGCTTTGACAAACTTCAAAGCATTTTTTCTCACAACTTCTTCATTGGGATAAATCTTCCTATATATTTTGAGCCCATTAGTGATAATTATAAATTGATCCGACATAGCCTTGATGCCTTTCTCGGGTTTCATATTGAATGTTTCATAGTTGAGTGTGAGAATTCCTACCTCAGACTTTTTAACTTGACTTGTACCCTCATGAGTGACTTCTAACTTGTCTTAAATTTCCTTGGCATTGGAACATGAAGAAACTCTACTATATTCATTCGGACCAAGTGCACAAAAGAGAATGTGCATGGCCTTGGCATTGAGTTGCATGCTCTTCTTATCATCCTCATTCCTTCCTTCTTGCTTTTTGGAACTAGATTTTCTCCTTCTTGCTTTATAGGTATGGATGGACCATTCGTGATGACGTCCCACACGACATAATCATTGGCTTGTATAAATAAGGTCATTCTAGTCTTCCAACAAGAATAATTTGCACCATTGAAATAAAGAGGTTCAGAGATAAATTGAGACTCACCAACCATAATGGACCCGGAAGAAGATGTCATCTTTTGTAGTTTGAATAGGATGAAGTTGAGCTACCTCGAGGATCTTCTCTTTGTTGTTAGACTTGTTGGGAAAAAAATAGGTTTGGAAAACGCAATGGAAAATAAATTTAGGGAAAACCCAGAGTTTTAAAATTTTTCCAAAATAAGATCTTGGTTGTGATATCTAAAGTACTAAAATTTAATCAAAATTGTACCTTTTCGATTTGTCTAAGATGAGCACTTCGACCGAGTAGTCTTCTTCACTATCCTCAAGCTCACGTCTGCCGAGTGTGGACTTGCTTCGAATTAGAAATTTTTTTACAAAAATTACCAGTGGGGTAATTTTTTAATTTCTCTAAACTTTTAGGTCAAGTTGTAAATCAGAAAAATCTCTCGAATTTTCTGGAATAATCTCTACAGAGAATTTTCTCTCTATAACTTTCTCTTAAATTCAAGTGTGTGTCAATTCAAACTATATTAACGTGATAAAAATATTAGTTATATAGATACTACTAAATATGAAATCGACTATGTTATTTGTATATAGTTCAAAGTTAAATAAATACATACTTCTGCTTCTGATCGTTAGTCTAATAGAAGCCATATATCTTGAAGCTCAGTAGGTAATCTCACGTGACTCGGCGCATGGTTCCACCTATTTAAAATAACTTATTAACATAATAATTTAAATTTAAATAAATTTAATCATGGTAATATATACTGAATTTTACTTTGTTACGAGTAATAATGTATACTGGTAGTTCGCTCGAAAATGTAAAAATGAAAAATGGAATCGATCCCATGATTGTAGTAGTAAAAGGCAACTACCAATTTTGATTTTACATGGTTGCGTCGCCCGACACATCTCTCAGTACAATGTTGCCAACACGATAGACCCCCAACAGAGTTCGCCCGCTACTCTAAAATCGACGAGTTTCAGCAACCACCTTAGATGGACAAGATTTTGTTATTTATTCGGCATCAGGATACCCCTGATGATCTAAAGGATGTACGTCCGAGTGTATCGTTCTCTTTCAACTTCAGTCGAATCCTCAACCAGCTCCACGAAATTATTTCATACCCAAGCCATTTCGATCCGAATTCCGTAAATCGTTTCCAAAACTGCACCCAAAAGATCTAAACATACGACTCCCCAATCAACAGACTAAATAGAACCAATGACTACTGACACGTCCACCGGTAACCCCAACTGTAAACGCATGTCCTTTAGAGTGATAATACACTCACCGCATGAAAGATGAAATGCATGCGTCTCCGGTCTCCACCTCTCCACCAACGCGCTTATGAGTTTCGAGTCCAACTTACACCTCCGGCCTACAAAGGCCACGTGCCAAAAATCGGCTTCCCTCAAGTATAGTTCGATCAATGATGATGGATGACTGAGTAGATTACGAATATGGCATTGTAAAATTCGATCTGTAACACCCCTAACCCTTATCCGTCGCCAGAACAGGGAGCATTACTAAACTTTACAGACTAATTACGAATATTTCATTACCTTTATTATACAAATTAAGAATCAATCATATAACACTCATATTGTCCTTTAGATGGGCCCTCGAGTCCCTAAATACACTTTAGAAATGAATCGGGACTAAACCGGACACTCAAAAAAATTTTCCCAAAATCTTAAAATTTTTCTTAGGAGCAAGGGACACGCTCTTGCGGCTCACACGGCCAAGAGACATGCCCGTGTCTCAGGCCGTGTGGGCATTCGATGTGAGGCACACGGTCGTGTCTCAGCCCGTGTCTTTACCCGTGCAACTCTCTGATTTGGGTCACACAGCCAACCACACGCCGGTGTGCTAGGCCGTGTGTAAAGTGTCGGGATCACATGGCCAAGCCATACGCCTTTGTGCTAGGCCATGTGCTAAAACCTGAGTATTCTGTTTCAAAATTTTAAAGTGTAGGGGACACACGACCAGACTACACGCCCATGTACATGGACGTGTGTCACACATGGCTGAGACACACCCCCGTGTCTCTGCCCGTGTGGACGAAAATAGGCATTTTAAGGCCACTTTTCTCACCATTGTTTACTTCAACCTACACACAACGTTTAAATACACTAATATATCCCAACCAAGTAATCAAAACCAACCAATACATGTTCTAAACATAATATAACATTACATATACATCAAATACTTATACTTACCCGTTTAACTCATTTCATTGATTTATCAAATTCTACTACTAATTACACACATACAAACATTTAAGATTCACAACCACAATTCAAACTATTTCATTGCCAAACCAACCCTATACATGTCATATAAACGAAAATTTACATTTCAAGAACTACCGGATTAAAGTGGATAGTGTGGCTTGATGTGTTGATCCGATCTCCCAATTACACGTTAATCTACAAAAACATAAAACAACACAAGTAAGCTTAATAAAGCTTAGTAAGTTCAATAGATTAAACATTGATCTTACCGAACTTAATATAATAAACCAAATTGTAAATAAATCATACATTCTCCCTGTCAAATACAACATAAGTCAATGAACACACTTTCTTCAGATCAATATCATTAATAATCAGTATATCTTTCAATTCATTCACATAGGTCTTTGACCAATTCTTACTAAATTGATGAACGACTTACGGATATGAGTACATCGTTTTCTTTGTGACATAGTCCAACTATGGTCTTACACAAGCATTGCCATGGTCCAACCATGGTCTTACATTCGTAGTGCCATAACCCAGTTATGATCTTATCATCAGAGTGCCATAGCCCAACTATGGTCTTACATATAAACACTGCCATGGTCCAACCATGGTCTTATATTCATAGTGTCATAATCCAGTTATGGTTTTATCCCTCAATTCATCCTTTACATTAATACCATAGCCCAACTATGGTCTTACATATAAATATTGACATGGTCTAACCATGGTCTTATCTGTCAATTCATCCTTTGCTATAAAACAATTGTACTCTATCCTGCGTTCTGCTTGTTTTAACTATTCATTTCAATTTCATATTTTAACAATAAATTGTAATTTCAATAATAAAAATATGAATAATTACATTATACCATTCATAAATTAATAAATAATCATGAAAGTTTAACCATACGAACTTACTTGGGCTTAATTGTAAATTTGTAATAGTTAGGGACTATTATGCTAATTTCCTTTTTTTTTTTTGTTGATCTCTGGGCTCTTGATTTGTAGCAAAAATATGAAAAACCAGCTTTGAGGGACTCTTTTATGGCCTTTTTGGCTGAAAATTCATGAAGAATTATCTAGATTTCTTTTAATTGTTGTTTTATTTATTTAATTTTACAAAATTTCTGATTTTACCCTTATTTCACCTAATTTACTGATTTTTTTTCTTGCTAATGCAGCCTCAGCCATCCTCTTTGGGCTAATTTGCCCTTTTAGTCCTTCCTTATTTATCACTTGAGCTGTTTAATCATTATTTCTTTAATTAACAAGTTTTACACCTTTTTCAATTTAGTCATTTTTAATTAATTAACCATTAAAACGTTAAAATTTTCTAACGAAACTTTAATACTAGCTCAATGACACTCTGTAAATATTTATAAAAATATTTACGGCTCGGTTTATGAAATCAAGGTCTCGATACCTCGTTTTCGAAATCACTTAACCTAATAATTCCTTCTAAAACACAAATCATTAATTCAAAAGTCTTCCTAAAATCACATTTAACTCATAAATAATAAATAATAAGATTTTCGAACTCACTCGTCGGATTTAGTGGTCCAAACCACTATTTTTGACACCACTAAAAATTGGATTGTTACACGATCTTTCGCCTATTCGTAAAAATTATTAAAAATGTTAAGTTAAAATATGTCAATGAAATAAAAAAATTAAAATTTATTCTTACCATTTGCAATTGATTGACTGAGATGTGTTTGTTATTAAGACAGATTAGTGACCCGACCATTGCTAAATTATATAGAACACGAAAAAAATTTTAATAAAAAAATATTTCTAAAATAAAAAATATAATTGATATAGAAATTTAATTTTAGTAAAATATTTAAGAGAGAATTTGAGAGATTTTGGGGAGTTGATTGAGAAATTTGAAAGATTTAAGAGAGAAATGTGAGAAATTTGTAGGTTGGGGGTTTATAGTTTTTTTTTTTTTGTTGGGGGGCAACACCAATTTAAAATAGCCGTTGGAAGTGACCGTTGGGGGGGGAACGTGCTGACTTGGACACATTTTTGCTTAGCGCGCTGAGCTGAAAGCGCTTTACTGGTCATAGGGGAAATACTTCCAGCTGGAAGCGTTTTTTTGAGTTTCTCTTGAAAACGACACCAGCTGGATGCGTTTTAGCAAAAACAGTCCATTTTCGTCATTTTAAAAGAAACTGGCCCATTTTCGTAATTTTAAAAAATAAATATCTTTATTTGGTAATTTGGTCAAAGTAAAATGTATGTTGCTATGTTTAAAAATTTAACATTTTAATTAGTATTTCCATTAAGAGAAATCAATCCAACTATTTTTTAGGAGGTTGATGGTTGAATTTGATTTTTTTTTTAAAAAAAAAAGTTGATGACTAAATTTAGCTAAAAAAATAATAAGAGTCAAATTGACAAAAAATATAAATATTAAAAATTAAAATTGACATTATACCTAAATATTTTAATATTGTACAAAGGAGTAATCAAATTATGCTTTATTGCAAAATTTGCTCTTAATGTTTAACTATTTTTTCAATTTTGCTCTTATTTTTTTTTAGATCAATTGCATCCTATCATTTTATTTTTATTCAAATCAATCATTGGATGGAAATATTGACATCATCATTAATTGAATAATGGTCAATGTCAATAGCTGATGTGACATGATACATGTAATTAATTATTGATAAACAAATTATTTAAAATTTATAAAATATTAAAAATATATAAATTAAAAAAAATAATTAAAAATTAAAAATAAAACAATTCTAAAAAAATAAATTTTTTCAAACTTTTAAAATTAATAAAAAAATCTCTAAAACAAATCATTTAAAATTTATAAAAATATTAAAATATATATAATTAAAAATAAATATTTAAAAATTAAAATAAAACAAATTCTAAAAAATAAATTTTTTCAAACTTTTAAAATTAATTAAAAATCTCTAAAACAAATCATTTAAAATTTATAAAAATATTAAAATATATATAATTATTAAAAATAAATAATTAAAAATTAAAAATAAACAAATTCTAAAAAAATAAATTTTTTCAAACTTTTAAAATTAATAAACAAATCTCTAAAAAATTAAAATCATAAAATAATAGAAAACTTACAATATATATATATATATATATATATATATAAATTATTAAAAATTTATTTCACGTTTTTATCTTCTTCCCTTACCCCTTTCTTTTTCTTGTTTCTCCATTTATCCTGGCCACGGGCAACATGCATCCTCGCCGCCAGAGCTCCGATCAACCCCCTTCTAACACCGAAACGAATCTCTCTTCATCCTCTCTTTCGTCCAACGGTTTAGATTTCCCCAGAAAATGTCCAAAACAATCGAAAACTTGAACAAAAGTTTGAAGCAAAAAACTTCGATTTGTCGCCGTTCACCATTAGATCACCCTAAGATTGGAATATGTTACTCTCCTCAACCTCCTATGCACTCTCATCGTTCGGATCTTGCAGCGGATGCTCCAAGCCCGTAAAACTAGATAACCCGAAATGAATCTTTGCTTCTTTTTTTTTTTTTTTTTTAGTTTATGCTTTGTGTGAGTTTATTGTTATTTTTGTATGGTTTCAGTTTGGGTATGGTTTAGAGAGAGTTTGATGTTTATGGAGGTTGTTAAAATAGTGATGAGTTGAGTGGGTAGTGGGCAGTGGGTGGAGGTTTGACGATGGTGAAGATCAAATGGAGGGAGCATAGAGGGATGAATATGATGGTGGGGACGACGGTGTAATGGCGGGTAAAAATTGATTTAAACGTTGAGTATTCACAAAATTGGAGAGAATCATTCGAAAATTAAAAGTGATAGCATACAAGTAAAACTAAAAAATGAATTTCAAGAGTAAATAAAAAAATTGTAAAAGTGAAATTTATTAAATAAAAAAAAACTTAAAATAATATAGACTTGTGAAATTATTTATTATTTTGAAATATTTTTAAAACAAAAATAGATTAAGAAGCTATGATTGGTGGAGTTTCAACAACGATAATTATAAAGAGAAGGCACATAGAGGTGGGTGTAACATCCTGAATTTTTAGGCCTATGCGTTTAATGGGTGAATATGTGTAATGAGTTAATTTGAGTATTAGGGGTCCAAATTGGGCTTAGGATTGGGCTGAAGCCTTAGTTAAATTTTCTGTTTGGGCACTCTAGTGGAGAGCCTGTTAGAATGAGGTTTAAAAGATATTAATTGTAAATAAAGACGCAGATGGGCTTGTGGCCCAGTGGTCAGTAGCGCCACTTAAAGAGTAAGGAGGTGGCGTCAACTGAGGAGGCCCAAATTTAAGTTTCATGGAGCCCAATTCTTTTAATTTAAGTTAGCTAATTTCGGCATTAGGGTTAGGTGGAGTGGACGGCAACAAGGCTCAAAAATAGGAGGATTTATGTGAATGGGATAATGTAGATATTATAGTTGATAATATGGAAGATAAAGGAGAAAAGATAGGAATTATCTGCAAGGCTAAGTGGTGGCCGAATCTCAAACTCTGAGGGGGAGGAGAAATCGGTTTCTGATATGGCTAAGGAGTGCTGAAACTTTAAATAACCAGGTGAGGGTTCTCTTCTTTATTTTTCGGCATTTAGTGTTTCCATCTTTTCTTTCTCTTCTTCTCTGAGTAAAAGCCGAAATTCTTAACTCTATTCCCTCATCTTCACTTTGATTCTAAAAGCCGAAAACTCCATTGTTCTTTTCTCTTCTTTCTTCTAAAAGCCAAAAACGCCTAAGCCACTTCTTGTTCATCTCTTTTTCGGACTTTTCTTAAAAGCTGAAACCTCTCACTTCACTCTCTTTTCCATTCTTTTCCTCTTGTGCCGATTTCTCCATAAAAGCCGAAATATTTTCGAAGTTGCCGAAACTCTCTGTGTGGGGTAAGTAACGATTCTCATCTACTCTTCTCTTTTTCTCGGGTTTGGAAGGAAAAGCCGAAAGACTAATGAGTGGTTGATTCTTGTGTTTACTTGTGAAGAAGATCTCTTAGATCTGAAAGCCAAAAACCGCTAGTCTCTAAGGTTTATCACTTTTCGGGATTTCAAGGTAAGGATTTCAATTCTCCTTAAGATGATCAACCGTTTTCTTTTCGTTAGTTGTGCCTTAACCTAATGTTTCGTTACCGGCTTCTGAACAACACCTTAGGCAAATAGCGGTGGTGTTGGCTACGGATAGCGTCGACTTAGAAAGCCTCGTTCTAACGGTAATCAGGTGTGTAGATCTCTAACACACTAATTAAACTGTATTATGTATGTTATGGGCTAAAAGCCAGAAAAAGGCTGAATAGTAATCTGAACTAAATATATGTTATGGGCTAAAAGCAGGAAAAAGGCTGTATAGACACTAGGATTACCCAAAAAGGGTAGGCAAGGGATGCCAGGTACGTAATCATAGAAACTTCTCTATGTGTATCGATGTATGCGATAAACTGAAATCTCTTAGGTAATACATTGATTGATTTTGCATGTATGTATGCATGGGATGGGATGAATATGATGAAGGGGAAGAAGGTCGCATAGCAATTGGTGGCTTTGCCACATAGGTCACATAGTGATCGGTCTTTATGACAGGCAGCTCAGCTGTCGAAATGCTACGATGTATTATTAAGGTCGCATGGCGATCGGTGGCTTTGCCACATAGGTCACACAGTGATCGGTCTTTAAGACAGGCAGCACAGTTGTCGATATGGTGTGTAACGGTTGGCGGGTTGATTGTAGAAATCCCCAAGGTGTGATGGTTGGTACGGGTTGGTGTGTAGAGGATGGATTTCTAGGTTTGGGTTGGACCATTCATCATTTATTATTTATCATGTAATTATGATTGTTGCCATTGTGTATGGGCTAAAGCCCATAATGTGTTTATGGGCCTAAGCCTTTTATGTGTTTTCGGGATTTGCACACTAAGTCTTGGTGACTCACCCTATTATTTTTTTCTACTCTTTCAGATGAGCAGTAGATCGTGGACATGAGAGCCGAGACGGACTCGAGGGACCATCAAGTTTTATTGCTACAGATTATTTTCGGTTTTCTTCAAGTTTCTTTGATTTATTATTTTGGGAATAATTATGTAATAAGGCCCCATAGTTTATATTCATCTAAGTAGTTTTTATTATTTGCAACTCCTGAAATTATGTCAAAGGTTTAATTATACGGAATAATAATAATACAAGGTTTTCTTTTCAAATGTCACTTATTTATTCAAATATTGTCTAATTAACTTATGATTTTAAAAAACCAACAAAGCAAAAGTTTTCAATATACAACCCGTAGCATACCAGATCTGGTTGAAACTTATGGGCCGGGTTTGGGGTGTTAAAGTGGGAGAGAAAAAAAAAGTAAACGGTAGCTAGCCTGGAAATTGATACTACAATTAGGCAAAACAAAAGAGAAAAAGAAAATGACTTGGAGAGAAAAGAGAAAATTGTTTAACTATTATTTAAATCCTAATCGAGGTGATCTCATGAGTCAATCAAACATCAACTCGATTAAAAAATTATTAAATTGTCCTTACATATTTGTAATAAGTTATATTCTTTCAATAATTTTTTTATCTTTTAAAACCTATGTTAAGATTCAAACTCATGTCACTAGAGTCTATAAATTTTTTTTATCGTTTTAGCTGAAGATTTATTTTGATATATTTATACATTTCAATGTTATTACACAAATTATTTCACCCGCATTGTTTGAATTTAATATTTTTATAATATTATTGATTGAATTGATGTCACCATATTCTTAATTTAATGTATTTATCTATTTAAATTTTTTTATAATTACAATTTAAATTAATTTTTATTTTAATTTCGTACGGGTGTTGTATTATTAATTTCAAACTTTTGGTTTGATTATTTATTTATGTTATTTTTAAAAATGTGATTCATGGGTGTAAAATTTCTAATCAGGCATACTAAAATAATCTAATATTAAATTAAATCGAATTTGGAAAACGGAAAAACAAAATTGAGTTTGAGTTGAAGTACAAAATGATAGTGACGTTTGAGGTATTGGATTTGGATTGAAGATGAAGCGTGACAACTTAAAATATTCATTTATTATATAGATTTTTAAGTTTAAATAAAAAGACAAAGAAGCACAAATAGTGCAATTGGATAATATTAAAAATTTTAGAATAATAAAAGTAGGTATAAGGTTCCATTATCTCTTTCATTTATTATATAATCATGTCTTTTTCTTTTTAAGGTTGTTTTATAGGAATAAAATGATTTATATAATGACTGGAAAAGGTTAACCACCTACATTTATTTTCTTGGGAAGGTAATGAATTAGGTAAAAATTAAATAGATAGATTTAGAATTTTGTTGAATGAATTGTACGTTTATTTATGGTTAATATAAAAATATTAATGACAATAAAATTAAATATAATAAAATTATAATATGAGATAAAAAGAAAATTAAACCTACTGAAAATAAACCCCAATCTAAAACAACCTTAATCAGGAAACTAATTTTATTGTTTGAAATATATTATAATATTTAAAATGCCAATGACTTTTTCTTAATAATTAATGTAAAACAGGCAGTTCGGAAGAGCGAAGAGGCAGCCAACACAAGTTGGTGGTGGAGAAAACATCCATTCAAGATGGCTGGCTACCCTATCCTAGTCCAATCAACATCTCCATTCGCCTCTCTCTATATAATATATATTAGTTTTATATAAACGTTTTAAAACATATCACGTTAAAATTAACATTTTAAATGTCTTTAATATGTTACTTATTTTTTCATTTAATATTTAGATAGTGTTTTACTAAGTTTTTATTTTTAAAAATATTTTTATTTTACAAAATTTTAAACAATTTCTTTCAAGAATAACGAAATTCTTTTACCATTTAAACAATATATTATAGTTATTTCATTTTTTTTTGTAAAACTTAAATTTGGTATTACTTTAAAATCATATATATATATATATATATATAATCACTTCCTTTATTGTTTATATTTGACGGGCCTAATAATGGTTATAGCCCCTTCACTATACCTAAATTCGAAGCTTAATTATTCTAATATAATTAGATATAATTTAGTATCTCTATTTTTAGGGTAAATTTTCTAGTTAATCTCTTACCTTTTAGAGTACTTTTATTTTGGTCACCTAGAATAAAATAATTGCAATTTCGTCACCCAACTTTTTAGGACGCTTTTATTTTAGTCAAAATCTCTAAAGGCAATTAGATTATATAATGTTTTCGCTTTCATTTTGGTCACCCAACTTTCAAGTCACTTTTATTTTGGTCACTCAATTTTTTTCCAATGTTTAAATTTCAAAGCATCAAAATCAATAAAATAAATTGTTAAAAAAATTGTATCCCTTGATAATGTCAACCAATTTATTTCTGTAATATTGAAATTAATTAATTTAATCTCCTTCTAAATTTAAAAATTTTATTTTATCTTTCCAAATTATTCTTAATGAAATCAACTCTAATAACTCATATTTAATAATTGTCTATGTAAAATGGTTTTGCCAAGATCGTCTTATCCGGCAAGCTATACTTGCATCTGTAGAAAACGTTGTTGCTTGCACTGCTGCCTCTACTAATACTTCGAAACAAACATGGACTCTTTTACATACTTTTTATGCTAATAAAAGCCACACACGAATTTATATTCTTAGAGATCGATTGATTCGTGTTACAAAAGATCAAAAGGAGTTGTTCAATATTTACTTGAGATAAAAACGGTCTTTGATGAACTTGCTATTGTAGGTGCTCCCATTTCATCTGAAGAGTTAATGGTTAAAATTCTTAGTGGTCATACTTTGGATTTCAAAGAAGTCTCAGCTCCTATTTGCACTCGCGATACTCGATTGAGTATGATGAGTTATTTTGGGAACTCTTAGATCATGAAGCCTTTCTCTAACATGAAGACAAATGTAATACCCCTCTCTTGACCCAGTCGTCAGGTCCGAGATACAATATGTTCCATTTAGTTGTAACAACTCAATCTTCAATGGTGCCAAAAAAGGTGGTTCAGAACCCCATTTTCGTAATTCAGGCCCGTAAATATTAAATATAAATATTTACGAAGTTGGTATAATGGAATATTAAAGTTTGGTACTTCAATTTTTTCTATTGATTATTTAATTAAGGTTTAGGGACAAAATTGTAAAAATCTTATCGCTATGGAATTTTAATTAGCTAAATGTCCAAAATGGTAATTAACCCACTCTGTTCCATCTTTTAGTGGAAAACGATGTAACGTTCCACTAACTTTGGCTATTTATGATTATGGTTTGATTAGTTAAGGTTTAATTAAATAAATTTTGATTAATTAAGTTTTATTCAAAGTATAAAAAGGAAAATAAAAAGCTATCATCTTTATTTTTATTTCCTCTCCATCGAAACTCCTAAAATTAAACCTAAGAAGCCATTTTAAATAACTAACGTGTGAGCTTTAAAAGCTCAGTAAGTACCCCGAGATAGACCTACTTATCCTTGTTAATGTTGAGATATATAAGATTCACTTAAGCCGCGTTTTAGTGTCACTAATCAATTCCTTTAAATTAATCGCATTGTGAGGCTCCACTTGCATTTTAACAATTCATTAGGCAATAGCTTAAGAAAAGTTCGTGTGGGGATCACTCTCCCTCGTAATTCTTTAAACTTGTGTTTCTTAGCTTTTCAAAACATAAATATAAATTTATTTCTCATTTATGGTGTTTATTTTTTATTGGAGTCCTCCATTTCATTTTCATCTCTTTAACTAGGACGTAAACTTTTAGAGTAACTTACTAATTTAAATTCTCATTTGCTTATTTGTTCATTTACCTTATTTTTATTTTCTTTTACTTTAGTTATAAAACATTTAGTTCATGAACCTTCGTTTTTCTTTTAACCATTTATAGTCACATCCAAAGTTGATTATCAACATTGAATCCATTTTCGCCCATAGTAATGTTGGAAAAAACCTAGCTCGAAAATAGTTTTCTTGCACAGCAAAAAATAAAAATTTTGGAAACACCCAGTTTGTGATATTTATAGCAATAAACCCTAGACCAAATTCGCACCTGTGTTGTAACAACCTATTTTTCAGTGAAATCGGAACAGTGGTTTCGGGACCACAGATCTGACCCGAAATATAATTTATTTTTATTTTATTATATGGTCCATAATATGATAGATGTGACATGTAAAAATTTTGACTTGAAAGTTTTATCAATTTAGTGCCTAATTACGAGAGTGACCAAATCGCATAAAATGTGAAAGTTGAATTCTAGTAGCTATAAGGATCAAATAGCTATGGAATTCAAAACTAGAGGTCCTTATATGGTAATTAGACCATTAAGAAAAGTATGTAGATTTTTCATGGTGACTCGTCCATGGAATTATAGAAAAAGGTCAAGGACTAAATTGGAAATAGTAAAAATTTAATTAATTAAAAGATGATAAAAGAAAATATCATCTTATTATTGTCATCTTTAACCTAATTTTTTATGGAAACCCTAGGAGAGAGAGGAGAAACTTTCAAGGCCTAATTAGGTAAGTTTCCTTGTCCCATTTTTAGTAATTTTGATATTTTTGAAACCGGGATATCTTAATCTCTCTATTTGAGGGAATAATTTGAAAAGTTATCAATGTATGAAAATGGGTCATGGATGTATTATTCTGGAAATTAGAAATTTATGGTAGAAAATGAAAGATTATTGATAGATAAATAACTTTTATAAAGTGATTTTTGATAAAAACATGATTTAGGGACTAAAATGAAAAGTTGTAAAATTTGATAAAAATTCTGAAATTTTATGAATACATGTTCTGGAAAATTTGTAATGGGGCTTTGGTTAGGCTTGGAATAAGGAGTAATTTGCACAAGTTTCATTTTCCGGGCC
The DNA here is from genome assembly GCA_005393395.2 of Gossypium australe. Classification (NCBI taxonomy): domain Eukaryota; kingdom Viridiplantae; phylum Streptophyta; class Magnoliopsida; order Malvales; family Malvaceae; genus Gossypium; species Gossypium australe. Next base: position 51,903,505 of record CM016614.1, read on the forward strand.
TAGGGACAAAATCAGAATTTATGGAAAAGTTAGGGGCAAAATGGTAATTTTACCTAGGACGTAAATTGAGTCCATTTAAATGTGAAATGTATGAAATTGATAGTTAAATTCATTTATATAGATCCGAAAAACACAAATTTGAGGCTAGATCGAGGAAAAGAAAAGATTTCGGATTAGTAGATATTTAAGCGAACAAGTGTTGAGGTAAGTTCGTGTAACTTAATCGGACATGAAACTATGTTAGTTTAATGTTGTGTTTGTATATAATGTGATTTATGTTAATATGCTTTACTTGTATGCTATGATGGAAAATTTGTTACATGCTTGAAATGGTGATAAAGGGTTAGTCCCGATTGGATGTTGAATTTCGATGATTATATGCGCTTTCCCGAAATTAATAAGGTCCTGCATTTGTTGCGGATGAGATTTAGCTCGGACGAGTTGTAACACCCCAAACTCGGCCCACGAGCCTTGACCGGATCTGGTATGTCACTGCGGAAAACGTTTGAAAAATATTTTGACTTAAAGTAAAAACATAAAAAAAAAATTTTGCTTGTTTGTAAAATCTTGGTATTTTAAAATTCCAAATAAAATGAAGTTATTACAAAATATCCGGGTTGAAACTTTAATACATATTTTTAAAATTTAAGTTGCTAAAGATAAACATTTCCAGATGATAATATAATTGACAATCCAACTTAAAACATAATAATAATCCGTAAATACTTTAAAAGGCCATTATTACAATAAATAACCTTTCATAAATAAAATGTGTAAAACAAATAAATTTATCATCTGCATGGGCCACCTCGTATCCACTCCAACCCGGTCCAAGCACTATGCGTCACCTGCGATGTTGGTAAAAATTGGGTGAGTCATACAGACTCAGTGTGTAATTAGACCACTGAATTCCATCCACATGTCAAACCATATAATAACCCATATAACAGATATTAAGATAATTTAATCACATGCTTTCACTTATTGGGCTTGGCCCACAACCACATCACATTCTTATAATAGTGTAATCAACCACATGTTTCCACATACTGGGCTTGGCCCATTTCCACATTAATTCACATAGTAGATAGATTTATGCAAAATGCACCCAACCCAGCCTAGGGTCCATCCTTTACACCTACCTTGGCAGACCCCCTGCCCAATGCCGTGGCTAATCCACCGATCACATAGTGATCCACATATCTTACCTTGGCAGACTTGCTGCTCAAGGCCGTGGCTAGGCCACCGATCACATAAGTGATCCCACATATCAATCAATCTACGGTGATGCACACAGCTATCAACCGCCGAGATGTAGCACCTAGCCAACACCTCCCTTGATGAAGCACATAGTTAACATCAAGCGCTAATGTAGCACAAGGCTAACATTAGACCACGTACATAATGTACACCCTTTCTTCTTTCACATTCAGATCCCATCCCATGCACATGCAACATATGATAATGTCATAACATAATAAAATGATGCATGCACATGCTATTCGGCATACAAACATATTCTCATTGGCATATTCACATTCTTAATATTTAACACTGACCTGATTTTCGATATACCCCTTAAGGGTATCCATTCATAATTGTCACTGGACACATTAGCATTTACACCACACATACAATATAACATAAACCCGGAAAACAGTGGGTTAATCACACACCTTACTATTTAGCGAAATCCTTAGCTACTTGAATTTAACATGATCCCGGAACTTCCTTATGCCTGTCGATTTACCCTTAAAAACCAAAATACACAATCGGTCACCACTTATACCAAATATGGCCTATGTAGCAAATATAACATTTGGCCCATATAGCAATTATAACATTTTGGCCCATAAAGGGTATTTTCGTAGTTTGGCCCATAGGGACATTTCGTAATTCGGCCCATTAGGGCATTTTCATAATTCAGTAATCGTACCCACTAAGGGTAATTCGATAATTTACTCTCTAAGGGTAATTCGGTAATTTACCCTACAAGGGTAATTCGGTAATTTCATATTTAACGGTGTTTTCGAAGATTCACTATTGCCTCAAGTGATACAGAACTCTATTTGGGTCTCTACGGAACTATTGGGTCAAAAATCCATTTTAAGCCCAAACGGGGTAATTTCGCAACTAAAACTTAACTAGTAATTTGGGGCATACAAATTTAAACTGTCCATTTGCGTCATACTGACTAAATTGCATATAACTCGAGTTAGAAAGCTCGAAATCTAGATCCGTAAAATTTCCATGAAACTAGACTCATGTATCTTCTTACTGAAATATTTCCAGAATTTTTGGCCTAGCCATTTAGTACAGTTTATTCCTTAAAGTTTCCCTTGTTTCACTGTCTAATGATTCTGACCTCTCTTGACTTAATTTCAAATATCTCACTGTACGGTTTTTATATACTATTCCAACTTGTTTCGCTTAAAAATAGACTCACTAAGGAATCCATACATGTAAATTATAACCCATAATTCATTTTGTACAATTTTATATGATTTTTCCAAAACAGATCAGTGAACCCCAAAGTTAATCAGAACCAGTCTCACTAAAATCAAGATTTATCAGAATATAAAATTCCTTTTCCTTCTCCGTTTCTTCCATATTAAAATAGACACAGTAAGATTTAATTTGATATCTTATTCACTTTCTAATTCCTTTTCTCCTATTTTTAGTGAGTTTTCAAAAACACATCACTGCTTCTAACTGAAACTGTTTTATTACAAAACATGATTATTACTACCATCAAACGCACGTCCGACTGATCACGGATACCGGTTATCAATTTTCTTCGATATTTCTACCGAATCACAGAATATTTCATGTAAACTTTCAGAGAGATGTGAGATTTTCTCACCATTTCAAACATATATTCGGAAGAGTATGAGATTACACACCTTATTCGGAATCCGTAACGGGATGCTCTCCGTGGCACCAAAAATCCGAGTCACTTATAACGAGGGATAGGTTTTCGATTGAACCTTTGATAAAGTACTTCGAGACCTTGCAACCAGCATAAACTCTCTCATGGCAAGTCCCTAGACTCTCAACCACATTACAAATTAGTCCCCTCATTAGCTAGCTTAAGCTTTGGGGCTCCAAAAATACAAAAATTATCAACTAAAGTCATCAAAATCACTTACTTGCTAAAGGATTTGTTTGCTGAAATTTTTGAGCTCTCCAACCCTTGTTTGCTACCAATTTTAGGTGGTGATGAAGAGAAGAAAAGATGATACTTCTCTTTTCTTTATTTTTATAACCCTTTTTTTTATCTCTCTTTTTTTTTATCCACCTACTCCACTCCACAAATTCTTTTATTCCTTTTTCATCCACCTACTCCACTCCTCAAATTCTTTTATTTCTTTTTCATCCACCTACTCCACTCCTCAAATTCTTTTATTTCTTTTTCATCAACCTACTCCACTCTCCAAATTCTTTTATTTCCTTTTTTTTTCTTTTTCCTTATTTTCCTCCTTACCACATACTTTTCCACAATTTAATAAGTCCACCTTACCATAATTTAAAAATCCAATTTTGCCATATTTACAAGCTTGGCCGAAATTTAGGGAAATAGTACAAAAATAATAGTCAAAATTTGCACACAATGAGATTTGAACCTCTTCCCTCAAGGTACTTCACTTGATGCCATAACCTCCTTGCCATATGCTCATTTATGCTAGCAATTTACTCTTTTATTTCCATAAGCCTTGATGCCACTTACTATCTTTCCTTAATAGGCTTAAACACAAAACTTTACTAAGGCCCAACTTGAACTCGAAACTTCATAGAATCCGGTAACTTTCTAAAATCATCTTCTTAATAAGTCCAACTTGAAATAATGTCATTCTCTTGTTCTCAAAAATTTTAAACACTCCTATGCCCAAGGCCCATTGGGCCCATTCCTACTAGGCCCAATTTCGGGATGTTACACGAGTAATCCCATTGACCTTGCTATATAAAGGATTTAGCCCGGACGGGTAATACTAATATAATACCTCTCGAGTATGCATTAAGAATAGGGTTTAGCCTGGACTAGTAATCCTAATCGAGCTCCTCCGAGCTTATGTTATATAAAGGATTTAGCCCGGACTGGTAATCTTGTTACACAATTTGTGGCTCGAGAGTGTGTTCATTGGTTATGTGCCCTAAGGGGTACCCTTGAATAAGAAATTGACGGATTATGGAGCCGTACACTTCGAGTGTACTAATTGAGCATCCATCGAAATTTAATGATTCAACGGACATGTATCCCTTGACTTGGCATGAAAATCTTGAGATGTAATAATAATGACTTGAAAGAACATTGCATAATGAGCTCATCTATTTTTACTTGACATGTTTGTAAGCGTTGTGACTAACATGTTTGATTGGAGGCACGTGCTTAGGAAATTTTGCTAATGGATGGAAAACATGATGTTGTGTGCTTAAATTTAATAATAGGATTGGTAAGTTTAGTTTTCGTTATACGAACTTACTAAGCATGTAATGCTTACTCCGCTTATTTTCCCCTATTTTATAGTGCTTGGAAGCTCGCGAGGGTTGGAAATCATTGGAGCATCATCACACTATCAATTGGCATTTTGGGTATACTTAGTAGAAATCATTTTGGTATAATGGCATGTATAAGACAACTTGGTCAATAGCGGCTTGAAATGTTATTTTGTAATCTAGCCATTGGAATGGCTAGTAATGATTCATTTTGGGTATGACTAAGTAGATTATTATGATATATTCATATACATGTGTTATGTTAAGAATGAGTGATCAATGTTGTGAATGCATAGGATGTTCCAAGGTAAGTCTATAAACACTTATGCATGTAGTGATATGCTATGTTGAGTGATAGAAATTGCCCAAATTGAATGCTTGAATTGGTTGGTATTGGATGTGTGTTTCAAGTTCAGGTCTTGGGTGAAATTTTGGGTGAGAAATAAAGCTAGAAATGGCTTCATTTTGTCCACACGGGCAGACACACGGGCATGTGTCTAGATCGTGTGTGACACACGACCTGGTAACACGGGCATATAGTTAGGCCATGTGTCCCCTGCACCTTAATTTTGAGAATCAGAATGCTCAGAATTGGGCACATGGGAAGAGACATGGGCGTGTGTCTCAGCCGTGTGTGCCACACAGCCTAGAGCACGGCGTGTTTCTAGGTCGTGTGAAACCTACACCTAATTCGAATTAAATTAATTAACCACATGGCCTAGCACACGGGCGTGTGCCATGGCCGTGTGGCGCAAGTCAGAGAGCACCCTAAATCGAACACGGCTTGTAGCACAGGCGTGTTCCAAGGTCACACGGGCATGTGAGTCCTGCACCTTAGAAAAATTTTGTAATTTTGCGAAAAATTCTTAGAGGTTCCAATTAAGTCTCGATTCAATTCTAATGCTCGTATTGAGCCTCGAGGGCTCGATCAAGGGACATTATGGATGATCTCGGTAAATAAATAGTAAATTTTCATAGTTTAATAGAAAAATGTTCTGAATGTTCTGGTAATGCTCCGAAACCCTGTTCCGGCGACGGGTATGGGTTAGGGGTGTTACATGTGTTTTTGAATAGATGGATACGTGTTGCTCTCGATTTTCAACCGAACGATCTTCTCTACTATTCTTGTACCACAAACTGCTTTGAGTGTGGGCTTGAGCGATTCGAATCAAAACACAAAACTAGAAATAAATTTCTTTTATTATGTGTGAAAACAAAAAATCTCTTCTCAAATAGAAACTGATTTGTTATTTCGAAAAATAGATTCAATAGTTGAGAATAATTCGTCTCTATTTTCGGGTAGATTAACAATATCTTAAAGTTGTTGTAAGTAGCCCTACCGGTGCTATATATTTATAAGGAGAGAAGGTAGAACTCTTGTTGAATTGTAGAACTTTATTTCAACTAGAAAAACAAACTCATAGTCTAACTAGAAGTATATGTGGCAACAACCCTAGTTAATAGTACTAGGGTTTTCCGTCCACCCTTTTTAACATGAGGGGCTTTTGGGCCTCTCCCATATCGGGTCCATTTATAAGTACTTCCCTTCGGTTTTATAAGTACAACCCTAGTTAATAGTACTAGAGATCCTGTGTTCAAATCCCTTCCCTTAGGTTTTATTTGTTTTATCTTTATATCTGGCTAGTTGTATCTATCTTATCTTTAATTTTTGTTAGATTGTTAGCAAGAATGAGCTTGCTGGTTCAGTGATAAGGCTTCAACTTACCTTGCGATCTCGTGTTCAAATCTTATGGTGTGCAATAAATGAGTTAATTTTTACTTCTCTTTGCTGGGCTGTCCAAGCTGTTAGAATTTTAGTTAAAGTCAACTTGGAGAAAAATCTGATAAGTGGTTAGAGAATGAGATTTAGTGGGATTTAATTTTCGAAATTATCCCCAAAAAAATCCCAAAAATTTGTCGTCCAGTTTCTCCACTAATTCACATTTTTTCTCTTCTTTTCTATTTCTTTATTCTATTTTCTATTCCTATTCTTTCTCCTTTCTAATTTTTTTTTCTGAAAATACTATTGGTTACGAAAATTTATTCTCGTATTTTACATTGTTTTCTTTTCTTTCGTTTCACATTTCCCTATTTCCATTTACCTTCTTTTGAGTTTCGCCAAAATTACTGCTAAAGAAAAACTCTTTGTTCCTTGCTCTATTAATTTCCTTTTTGAAGCTTTAATTGGTTGTAAGGCTGTTACCTTTTTGCTATTAGTGTTGGTTTGGGGTTTGACAATTGATTTGTCGTTGGGTAAGTTTTCTTGTATGCCTTTGTAAACTTCGTTTTGGGTGTATTCTTTATGGGATAATGAGTGATTTTGGAATAAGGTTTCTTTTGAGTGTTTAATTGTTTTGTGTACTGTTAGGAGGAATTGGTGAGATGCACGACGTCCTTTCGAAGATTGAGGAAGATTATTTGGTATTGCCGTTATGGTTTTGGGTAAGTAACTGAGTTCTGTAAGGTTGGTTTTCTATTTTGCTAACTCTTAACGGTTGGTGGTTGAGGTGATTTAGTGACTTTAACTTTTCAAATCGTTGCTAAAAGGTTGGTTTTAATTAACGTTTTAGGTTCTGGAATACTTGTTAGTGAATCGACATTGAAAACTAATCAAGTGTGTGACTCGAACTTGTAAAAATAGCGAACGATAGAAAGCCAAAAAACTCACTATCGACGTCACACAGCTCTGTGCCATGGTCTAAGTTAATTGGGTCGTGTGGGCCACGTGGGGGGGTGTGAGGTTGTGTGGGCCACACGGTTGGCTAGTTGGGTTGTGTAGGCCACAAGGGCGTGTAAGCCATTTTTTTGAAATTTTACCCTAGGCCTGTTTATGATGTACGATTCGTAATAAGACCTTTCTTAGGGTCCATATTGCTTAAATATGACTTGAAAACAAGGTATCTATTAATGTCATTCTGTATTGGATGTGTTCAAGTTACATGAAATATATATATGTGTGATCCATGTTTTGTCAAATTTGATGGCATGTATCTGTGTTGTAATGTTGTGTATGAGTGTATGATGTCTGAAAATGTTAAGTTGAAAATATCTGAATTTGTTATTTGACCATGCATGTGACATTGTGGTTGTTCTGGTTAAAATGATTCATAATCTGATATATCTATCTGCAAAGCATGAAAACCCATGCTTATTGGTTCTGTTAAGAATATGAATACATGTTCAACATTCTTATCATTTTGATTCTGTATTTGCATGCCATGTCACATTGCATGAGGTTGGGATAATATGGTAAAGAGGAAGTTCTAGCAATTTAATGATCTACCTTATCTGGTGGTTTATCCACATATATCTGTTCTGGCAACTTGGATACAATGCAGTGGCTCGACCACATATACTCTGATCTGGCAGTTGTAACTGCAACTCTGGTGGTATAGTCCACAAATATCTATTGGTGTAGTCCACAAATATCTATTGGTGTGATTTTGGATGAACGAGTTCTGGGGAACTCTGAATTGGTGTGTAGCAGTATTGGATAGAAAGTTTTTCTAAAAAATCTGCATTATGATTTTCTAAAAAATACTGCATTGACATTAACATGCATTTTTCCCGTTTTGCTTAATTGTTTGTTATAAAGTTATTTGTGATACTTTAATCTGATTATTTTGTGATATTGGTGTTTTTTATTTGAGTTTAGTTACACACTGAGCTTGTTTGTAACACCCCTAACCCGTATCCATCCCCGAAACAAGGTTACTGTGTAACACCCCTTACCCGTATCCTATGCCGGAACAAGGTACGAGGCATTACCTAACTTAATAACATAGGCTTCAAATATATTTGTGGCGAAAAGATGACACAAAAGGAGCTTGTAGCTCAGTGGTAGGTGACGTGTTGCTTCTACAGGGGAACCTGAGTTCGAGTCACTCCTTGATCTAGGAGAATTTATTTTATCTCCTTGCTGCTTGAGAGGTGGAGTTTAACTGAAACTCTGCTGGGAGAGAGAGTTGAATTGGTCCTGGGAGAGAATCAGGGGATATGGATAAAGGTTGGTATGGATATAGAGAGAATTATGTGGAGGAAATCGTGGAATTTGAAAGTTTGAGTGTTGTAGCCGAATTGGTAAGCTAACTACTTAGAAATTCAGTTTAGGCTAGTAGTGACGGGCTGCTGAATTCTCTTGCTACCATTTTGTGGTTTTTTTCTCTTTATCTTTCTCTGTGCTGCGAACTCATTGTGGGAGGCTGACCATTTGTGTCATTTCTTTTGTTGGTGCCCGAATTCTCTACGGCTGTCGACTACTTCTTTCTCTCCATCTTTACTGTTTTCTTTCTCTCTTTGGCTGAATCTTGCACCTACTCTCCCTTACCATTTCTTATTCAATCGGCTTCTCTCATAGTCGAACCTTCTCATTTTGCTTCTTTATTTTCTGTTCATTCTCTCTCGATTCTCCTATTCTTATTTGGTCGAATACTCTCTACCCTTTTTGTTGGTTATTTTCACATTACCTTGTAATTTGGTCTTTGGCCAAAACATAGTACTGTTCCCCCTCTATTTCGGTTCTACAAAGATTCTGACAATTGGTAGGTACTTATATGTTCTTTATTCTTTCTTTTGTCAATAACTCTACTTTTGTTTGACTTCTTCCTTAACAACCGAATGTTTTCTCATTACGCCTTTTGATTGCAAAATACATTTCTTCTTTATGATATGGCCATCGTTGGGCTTAGGGATTTTGGTGGTGTGAAGGGGTGCAAGTGGCTTGAAGCAGTCGAACTTTTATTTTTTATTCATCATTCTATCAAGGTAAGAACGATTATCATAATATTGGGTTTTGGCTGAATAGGCTTTTGTGCCAGTAAGCACGATATGTGTGGATTTAAGCCACACTTATGACTGTTTTTGTCTAATGAGATCTGTTATACTACAGTTTTTGATAAAGGCGTGTACTTGATTGTGATCATCGATCTTGGGAGGTTTAAGGACGTTTGTTCAGATAGGGTAAGGAAGGTGTATTTTTGGGCTTAGTATTAAAAGTGATTACCCCTAGTGGACTGAACTGAAACTCTTAGGTTAGAGTAAAATGGAAGCTGTAGGAAACTACAAACTGTAGTGAAAACTTCGATCTACGAGAACAAACTCTAATTACTGCTTTTCATAAAACATCTGCTAATAATTACTGGAACTGAAAATTGATGCATAAAATTTCTAAAACAGATAATACACAAATCGGTGAGCACTAGAGGTACTCGTGGAAGGGGTACACGGGGCCGCGGTAGAGGCCGAGAAAATGCTCGGGTTGTCTCTTCGGCATCGGGCCACATACCTGCTAGGGAGGCACCAGCTTCACTGGTGACCGAGACGGGGTCTTACGATCGAGCGGCTGGGGATGATGCCCTATCCCAAGCTATGCTCTGCATTTTAGAGAGGGTTGCTGGATTTAATACTAGTGCAGTGGGCCGAGGGTCCATTTTAGAACGAATCCGGTCGAACGGAGCGGAAATTTTCAGGGGTATTTCTGGAGTAGCCCCAAATGTGGCAGAATACTGGCTGGAGGCCACTAAAAGAATGATGGACGACCTCGACTGTACTGCGGAACAAAAGTTAAAAAGAACAGTGTCCTTACTGCGAGACGAGGCTTACCGGTGGTGGCTTACCGTGAGAGAGGGTACTCAGGCTGAGCGGTTAACATGGGAATTCTTTAAAGCTGCATTTCAAGGGAAATATGCGGGCGCAAGTTATGTGGACACCCGAAGAAGCGAGTTTTTGAACTTGATTCAGGGGGATAAGTTTGTGGTGGAATACGAGGCAGAATTTCTAAGACTTAGCCGTTATACTCGAGGGATGGTGGCAACTGAATATGAGCGCTATGTTCGTTTCAAGGACGGCCTCAGGGATTTAATAGCTCCACAGAGGGAGTGAGATTTTGCCGCGTTAGTGGAAAAGGCGAAGATCGCCAAAAAGGTAAAACGCGCCGAGCGCTAGAACCGTGAAAAGGAAAATGGCAGAAATAAGAGGGATGTTGAGCCCTCAAGTTCGTTTGTGGGGCATAATAAAAAGGCCAGAGTTGATGGGCTAGTCAGAGTTGGGGCCCCTATTGCTGTTGCTAGATCTCAGCCTTTGCGGATTGTGGAAAGAGCCATCATGGTGAGTGCTGGAAAAGGACTAGAGCCTGTTTGAGATGCGGATCGATGGAGCACCGTTTCAGAGAGTGCCCACGGAAACCCGATCAAGTGCAAGCTACTGGTATGGGCAATGTACAGCCATTGAGAGGTGGTCAGTAACCACCTAGAGGCCGTAGAAATGGTATGGGCCATGGTCGTGGAGCACCTCATGCGGAGGCGAGGCAGCCAACTCTAGTGTATGCTGCATGTTGCCGAGAGGACGAAGACGCTCCAGATGTGAATACCTATATGTTCTTTATCCATAATGTACTATATACCTAATTTGGAACTAGAGTGCGCAATGGAAGCATAGCAGTGTAGTCTATCTATGTGACCATTCTGATAGTTAGAAATTTCGAGGACGAAATTTCTTTAAGGAGGGGTGAATTGTAACGCCCAAAATTTGGGCCTAGAAGGAATGGGCCTTGATTAGGAGAGCGGTGAAGGCTGCACATAAGTATTTGGATGTGCAAGGGAAAGACACAAATAAAAAACTACTTGAATGGTTTTGTATCCTAAGAAGTGTTGGAGAAGTCCTGGGTTCAAACCTGGGCTTTGGTAAAAATCCATATTTTCCTTTTAAATGAACCTTGATGTTGGTACATAGCCTTTAAATATATTTGTGGCGGAAAGATGACACAAAGGAGCTTGTAGCTCAGTGGTAGGTGACGTGTTGCTTCTGCTAGGGAACCTGAGTTCGAGTCACTCCTTGCTCTAGGATAATTTATTTTATCTCCTTGCAGCATGAGAGGTGGAGTTTAACTGAAACTTTACTGGGAGAGAGAGTTGAATTGGTCTTGGGAGAGAATCAGGGGATATGGATAAAGGTTGGTATGGATATGGAGAGAATAATATGGAGGAAATCGTGGAATTTGAAAGTTTGAGTGTTGTAGCCGAATTGGTAAGCTAGCTACTTAGAGATTCGGTTTAGGCTAGTAGTGATGGGCTGCCGAATTCTCTTGTTGCCATTTTGGGGTTTTTTTTCCTTTATGCATTTTTGGTTTCTCTTTATCTTTCTCTGTGCTGCGAACTCATTGTGGGAGGCTGACCATTCGTGTCATTTCTTCTGTTGGTGCCTGAATTCTTAGATGTCGACTGCTTCTTTTTCTCCAATTTTACTGTTTTCTTTCTCTCCTTGGTCGAATCTAGCACCTACTCCCCCTTACCATTTCTTCTTGAATCGACTTCTCTCATAGCTTAACCTTCTCATTTTGCTTCCTTATTTTCTGTTCCCCCTCTATTTCGGTTCTGCAAAGATTCTGACAATCGGTAGGTACTTATGTGTTCTTTATTCTTTCTTTTGTCGATAACTTTGCTTTCGTTTGACTTCTTCCTTAATAACCGAATGTTTTCTCCTTACGCCTTATGACTGCAAAATACATTTCTTCTCTGTGATATGGCCATCGTTGGGCTTAGGGATTTTGGTGGTGTGAAGGGGTGCAAGTGGCTTGAAGCAATCAAACTTTTATTTTCTGTTCATCGTTCTATCAAGGTAAGAACGATTATCATAATATTGGGTTTTGGCCGAATGGGCTTTTGTGTCAGTAAACACGATATATGTGGATTTAAGCCACACTTATGACTGTTTTTGTCTAATGAGATCTGTTATACTACAGATTTTTGATAAAGGCATGTACTCTATTGTAATCATCGATCTTGGGAGGTTTAAGGATGTTTGTTCAGATAGGGTAAGGAAGGTGTATTTTTGGGCTAAGTATTAAAAGTGATTACCCCTAGTGGACAACTAGCTAAGGAAATATTTTGATGGACTATAGGTTTGATACGAGTGGGTTAATCGTGCTACGTAAGCTGGTGTGTAACCATACCCTACAAACAGCAATAGGCGTAAAAGTCGGTAAAGTGTGTACACACACACTGATTAGACTGTAGAATGGCAAAAGGCAAAAAGCCGAAAGGTTGGACGTTGAGTGTGCGAATGCTCGTATGGTAAACCGAGCCCATGAAAATGGGCGTACGATGGAAAAGGCCATCATGAACGATTTCATGGGCTTAGGCCATAATGGGCTTTGGGCCCAGTTACACTGTCTGTTCTGTTATGGTCGCTCGAGTCGCTCAAGACGATTGTGGGATTACTGATGGGCCTAAGTGTACTTAGGACCAAATTGATAAATTGACTGTAATACCTCTGTTAGGTGAATTGACCGATATACCCTTAAAGGGTAAAATGACTATTTTGCCCTCGAGGGTAAATGACTGATTTGTCTGTGATTTGTATGACTGATTTTGTGCATGACATTCTGCATACACGACATATTGCATGGGGTTAGGACACTGTTATGGAGGAAGAATACCAAAGTGGTGGCTGTGCCACATATACTGATATTGGCAGCTTTGCTGTGAATTTTGGTTAGTGCTGCAACCGGTGCTAACATTGTAAGTGTAAGGTTGGGTGGGTGATTTGTTCCCCACAGTAAGTGCAGGGTTGGATGGGATAACTTGCATCAATTATATGGGATTTGGTACTGATATAGGCTAGGTCCAATTGTTGCTGTAATGGGCTCAGGCCCCGGCTGTTGCTACATTTTGCATACCTGACTGACTGCATATTAAGGGATTACACACCGAGTTTTTGTAAACTCACCTCGTTTTTAATTGTACAGGTAATCCCCAGCGTTAGTTGGATCGGTGCTGCGAGGGACTCGGAGATGGCCACACTACTGCTCCTGTTTTCTTTTATTTGGCTTAAATTTACTATTAAATTTCATTCTGGGCTTTTGAATTATGTAATAAGGCCTCTCTATAATTTTCTAGCTTTTAATTTGGGATTTGATTCAATGTGATTTACATCTGATAGAAGTAGAACGCGGTTTTCCATAATGAAAACTATTTTCAAACCATCACGTTCCGCAATAATGTTGAAATGCTTCCGCAACAAACTGCGTTTTAAAAGTAATGACCTTTTAAAATGGATAAGAATTGGCTAGACTGAGTTGAGTTTTAAAAAAGAGGCTTTAACCTTCTTACGGGTTTTATCAACAAGGGAACTTTTCAAAAAGCACTCCAATGTGACACCGCCAGATTCGGCCATAAGGTCAAGGACGGGTTTGGGGTGTTACATTATGAAATTTCGTTCAAATTTAAAACTTTTCAAACTTCATGATAAAGTCCCTACTATGAGCCTACGAGGCCCAAAACATACATTAAAAGAGGTTTAGGACTAAACCAGGATCCTTAGAAAACTTTAGAAAATTTCATTGAAAAATAGGGGCACACGCCCGTATGGACTTGAGGCACGGCTGTGTGGCTGGCATGGCCATGTCCTTAGCCTGTGAGTGAGTGATAAACCATAATATATACATATTTTAATCCCATATTTAGCATACTTTTGGATGATTTATCCACTGAATTGTGGCATTTGATGCTCCTAATCCTTTAATTTCATGTTTTATATTTAGAAGAGCATCGGAGGATGAAAAGAACAAGAAACGGGCCAAAAATAGAGAAAATGGGCCAAAGTATGAAATTCACACGGCCTGGAGAAATCCACACGGTCGTGCCTCTTTAAGTAGATCCCAACATGACCTGGACTCGATTTACACGGGCGTGCCACACGAGCGTGTCCCTGCCGTGACCTGTTTTAACTCTAATCGGATTAGGATAGTTAGGGGCAAAGAAAGACATTCCGAAAGCCTATATAAGCACCCTAAGTGTGACCTAAAAGGGGGGCATGCAGGTAGGCCGATGAGGCAAGCCAGAGAGGCAGAATTGTGGGATTTACTCGAAGATAGCTAGTTGATTCATCTCAAGAAGCCGGAATCATACTCAAGGCGGAAGATCTTCCTTTCAATTTCTTTCAGGGGGTTTTAGGGTTTTTCTTATGTTCTGTTTTATATTTTCTTCTGAGATGTATTCTTTTATGAACATGAACTGAACCCCTCAAATACCTGAGGGGGATGAAATCTAAGACGGATCTTATTATTATTTTCTGAACTATATGGTAAATACTTGATTGGTTCTTAATTATGTGTTCTTAATTCTTATTTTAATATTTCAAGATATTGATTCAAGTATTGATGTGCTTAGGCAGTGGAGCAAAAGTCCCTGTTTAAGAAAAGATCTAGCATAGTTAAGCGGAGTTGATTGCAACCCTAGAAATAGGATAACGAAAATCTACCGGATTAGGGTCAAACCTAATATGGGAGTCCATAGATCGAGTTAATGCAATTCTAGGTGTTTTAATTAGAAAGAGATTTCAATTAATCAACCTAGGGTTAGACGTTAGTAGCCTCGAAAGAGGTATTAATATAAATTAGGGAATCCTATGGATCAAGTCAAGTGAATAAATCGTCTGGTTTAGAGTTAAATAACAAGTGAAGTCTAGGTGGATTCTTCCTCGGGTATTGTCTTAATCAATTGGTTTTTCCCAAAAGTATTTTCCCAATTCATTCTTTGTGTCTTAGCATATTTAGCTTAGTAATTAGTTAGTTTTAGATTAAACAACAATTCCCTTAACTCTTAGGCTAAATAATAAAAAGATAGTAATTACTAGTACTCTTGGTCCTTGAGGATACGATACTTCCGGTCTTGCCATAACTATACTACCAAACGATAGGTGCGCTTGCCTCAATCGTTGTCATAAGTTAGTTTCTAGGCTCGATCATTCATTATATAAATTTTAAGACTTTCTGACACGATCAAGTTTTTGGCGTCGTTGCTGGGGACTAAGATATTAGGAACACTTGATTTTTATTACTTTAGCCATTATTTATTTATTTGCAATTTTTTAAATTTTTTTATTTTTCTTTCCTTTTCTTTACTTCTGATAGGTTTTTCTAGTTTATGACTAGAAGGAACCCGTCAAGACCTTGATTTTTGACAGCGATATAGAAGGTACCGTTCACAGAAACAGAAGAGAAATAAGGCGAAGCTTACAATACATAGAAGAAGAGTAAGAGGATGATACCAATACTACTGCAGAGATGGCTGATAACAATCTGCTACCTCCTGTGGTTGCCGTAAACCTGGTGAATCAAAATCCTGCTCCTCGTACTATGTATGATTATGCTAAACCTAATTTAGCAGGAACTGAGTCAAGTACTGTTAGACCTACTATTGCTGCAAATAATTTTGAACTGAAACCTAATACAATTCAGATGATACAGCAATTTGTTCAGTTTGATGGTTTGTAGGATGAAGATCCAAATAATCACTTGGCGAATTTCCTAGAATTTTGTGATACCTTCAAAATAAATGGCGTTTCTGACAATGCCATTCGTCTTCAGTTGTTTCCCTTTTCGTTGAGGAACAAAGCTAAACAGTGGTTGAACTCGTTACCACGAGGATCAATCACTACATGGGAACAAATGACTGAAAAATTTTTGTTCAAATATTTTCCGCCGGCTAAAACGGCTAAGTTGAGGAATGATATCTCTTCTTTTGTGCAGATGGATATAGAGACACTTTACGATGCATGAGAGAGATACAAGGATCTATTGAGAAGGTGTCCACACCATGGATTACCCTTGTGGCTATAGGTCCAAACCTTTTATAATGGTGTGAACCCCTCAACCAAACAGTTGATTGATTCAGCCGCCGGTGGAACCCTGAATAATAAAACACTTAAGGCTGCCTACGAATTCATTAAAGAGATGTCACTGAATAACTATCAGTGGCAAGTTACAAGGACGAGGCCAACAAAAGCCGCCAGTGTTTTCAACCTCGACGCAATAACCATGTTATCAAATCAGGTAGAACTTTTAAGCAAGAAAATTGATGGTTTATGTGGTTCTTCGCAGTTACATTCAGTGATGCAGTGCAACACGAATGAATGAGGGATGAACAACACAGAATATCCGCCTTACAACCCGAACGCTGAAAACGAGCAAGCTCACTATATGGGTAACAATTTTAGACCTCAAAATAACCCTTATAGTAACACTTACAATCTAGGTTGGAGGAACCACCCCAATTTTTCATGGGGTGGTCAAGGAAACCAAAGACAACAACCCCTCCCAAATTTTCAACAATAGCCCTACCCACAGGAAAAGAAGCCGAACCTTGAAGAGATGCTGAAAAAATTCATTGCAGTGTTGGAAACCTATTTCTAAAACACCGAGACAGCACTCAAAAATCAACAAGCATCGATTCAAGAGATCGAGAACCAATCAGGGCAACTTGCTAAGCAGTTCTCTGAACGATCATAAGGAAGCCTGCCAAGCAACACTGAAACCAACCCGAAGGAGCAACTTCAAGTAATAACAGCTCATGATAGTGAAGGGTTAGATGAACCCAAAATAAGCCAAGAGAATGTGGTAGAGGAAGGTAAGGTTGAGGTAAGTCATGACAAACCAAAACCGGTAATTAAAGAGTACCAACCTCGTGTACCATACCCCAATGCGATGAAGAAAGACAACACAGATGAACAATTCAGAAAATTTCTTAAACTTTTAAAGAAATTACATATTAACTTACCGTTTCTTGAAGCTCTTTCACAGATGCCAGATTCAAGGAAATTTTTAAAAGAGCTTTTAACAAACAAACGAAAGTTAGACAAAGAATCGCATGTGGAACTAAACGCAGCGTGCTCAATAATGTTGCAAAATAAACTACCACAAAAATTAAAAGATCTAGGGAGTTTTACAATTCCATGCTTAATTGGTAGTTTATCTGTTGACAATGCTTTAGCTGATTTAGGGGCAAGCATCAATGTTATGCCTTATAAAATGCTTAAACATCTAGGTCTAGGGAAACCTAGACAAACTAGGATGAGCATACAATTAGCTGATAAAACTATTAGAATTCCTAGTAGTATAATCAAAGATGTACTAGTCAAAATTGACAAATTCATATTCCAGTAGACTTTGTCATTTTAGACATCGATGAGGACAATAATATCCCTTTAATTTTAAGGAGACCCTTTTTAGTAACTGCTAGAACTAAAATTGATGTTGGTGCAGGAGAACTCATACTTCGTGTAAGTGACGAGACAATCACTCTTCAGGCTCTTGATTCAGCTAGGACATCGAGTAATCAGGTGAGAAAATAAATTCTATTAATGACCATTTGTTTATACCTTCTTTTCACGAAGCACCACGGAACTACACAACTGAGCCAGATCCTAGACCTCATGCCAACAAGGAAATAACTCACGAGGAATTACGGCTTCAGATTGATGAACTAAACGAGTGGAAAACACATTTTAAAGAGAAATTAGGAATACACGAAGCAGAACCAACGCCATTCCGTGGTACAAATAAAATTAAAATCGGAGATCAGGTATTGTTGGATAAGAAAGACCTTTGAATCTTCCCTTCTCACCTTAATACAAACGAAGAAATCCCTTTTAAGGTACTTAATATCTTCCCATACGAAACAGTCGAGGTAAGTAATCCTATATTCGACACTTTTAAAGTAAACACTACTCGACTCGAACTATATACTGATAATAGAACTGAATGCATGAGAAAGGATTTTCAACTCCTCAAACCACCATGATTATGCGAATGAGAGGTAAGTCTAGCTTAAGACTTTAAACGAGTGCTTCTCGGGAGGCAACCTGAGCACTAACCCCATTAATTGTTACATTTCTATTTTTACTTTTATTTTTCCTTTTTAGCACCTAACTATAAACTAACCAAAGTGTAGGTTTCTCTACCCACATGGCATTACACACGGGCGTAGCCGTGGCCATGTGGACACCATGGATTCCTGTACTGGCGTGGCAGAGATAGTACGAAATAGGACGAAAAATATCTTCAAGCCACGGGCTCTGACTAAACACCACGGCCGTGCGATACAGCCGTGGTCGACACTGTTTTATCAACACGAGCGTGGCGACCTGCACACGTGCGTGGGAGAAACAAACTAAGCACAACACGGCCGTGCGATACAAATCACCAGTCCCCCAACTTCTATATAACCTCCTTTTTCTTTTCACTTTCTCCACCAAACCCCCTCCCTCTCAACCCTAGCCACCATAATTTTTCTTCATATTTCACCATCCTTACCATTATCACTCAATACCCAAAGGCAAGGCCAACATTACCATTACCATGTCGAAGAAGCGAAAGGACCCTAGCACAGTCTCCCTATGTGAGACCGATTTACATGAGTTCATGTCGGCCGCTTCATTGACCCGACAAGCCAAGGGCATTTGAGTCCATTTAATTTGTATTTTTCTTTTCCCTTCTCCTTTATTTTCCTTCTTTTTATTTCTCTTATGCTTAATTTAGTATATTTTATTTTAGGATCTTGATTTTAGGTTCTAAAGGCTACTTGGGAATCACCACACCACGTCCTTAGAAATCACACCCACCTCGCGAACCATCTAACAATAAGGATTTTCAGTCCATTAATCTTTTCTTTTAGTTTCATTTCACTTTTTACACTCTTTCTTTTTATCTTTCTTTTCTTTAAATATATAATTAGTTTATTTTGAATTATTCTTATTTTTCCTGGCTAATTCTTCACGAGCTTCCCAATTTCTTCATCTAACGCAGAGATTGTTGGCGGCCACCAGACCACCACCAAAGACGCCTCCTCCAAACTTATCTTTCACCTCCGAATCAAATTTCTACACTTCCAACTCAAGGAATCCATCCAAAATTCAGGAAGTTTCACCTCTCCCTATCTCTTATGATTTCATATATATGTTTGTACATTGAGGGCAATGTACATTTTAAGTGTGGGGGGTGAATTTTATTTTGAAAAGTTCCTAACTTTTTGCATTATTCTCAAATCCCTAAATTATGTCTTGTTCTTAAGAAATTTTCTCATATTACTATTAGAATGAAATTTCCTTTGATTCATGATTTTTATTGATATGTTTTGGATTAATTCATTGATAATTGTACAGTGATGATTTAAACTTTAGGAGGCTAGAGAATCAAGTATGATGAGTCTATTTTCAAAAATTAAAAATTTTAAGGTTGTCTACCTGAATCTAATTATTACCTTGAAGTTTGAAATTTACAAGGTTGATATCAAAAACCCATAATTTTTGTGAGATTTTGAGCCTTTTAGAGCATACATTCTTTTCTTGCTAACTTTATTGATTATAAGTGTGTCAACATTGATTTGTTATTCTAGAACTTGTTTCGATTATACATGTCAAGATCACATCATTGATTTGATATAAAGAGATGATAAAGGCACTTAGGATTTAGCCCACTTACTCCACTAAAAGCCTACCCTCACAATTAACCCCTAGTGAACCCCTTTGATCTTAACAAACCTTTTATTGACTCACCCACTAATTTTAACCCAAAACCCATCTTGTATTTGTTATCACCATTTCTCTTAACTACCCTTATATCGAGATTTGATTTGATCAGTTGCCTAACTACATTCTTTATTTCAATTGTTAAAATCTATCTATTTGATTTGTTCTAAAAAAATGAAGAATATTTATTAGTTCTATGATTTTCCACATCTTGAGAAGAAGCTCGTATTATTAGTAATGAAGTTTTTAATTAAATGTAATTATTCGAATCTTAGTTCATCTTTCTAAGTTAGGTAATTTGTTAATTCAATCTCGATTCTAACCCTTTAATTCGGCCTTTATCCACACCTTTAACCAAAGCCCCGTTACAACCCTTAAAAGACCTTTTGATTTGTGTATCATCTCATTTCATAGTGGTGGAGATTTGATTTTCATGCAAGCCTATGGGATTAACTTTTCATGTTCGACTTTTGAGTGCTTAAATTTTGAACCTTAAACACTTTTAGTGATTTGAGTGAATCCTTAGTGAGGATGTCAACTCTTGTCAATTTTAAATTAAGGGTAATTATTTAGGTAAGGGGAAACACCTATGTTTTCGTGCTAAAAAAACTATGACTTTGACTGTTTGAATATTTAGGACTCTTCTACTTAAAATTATCAATGTATAAATTATCTATGAATTATGATGAAACACTATTGATGAATATTATGAATTGAGGAAGTTCATTTTAATTGTAAGTTGAGAATTTTGCTTGAGGACAAGCAAATGCTTAAGTGTGGGGGTATTTGATAAACCGTAATATATACATATTTTAATTCCACATTTAGCATGCTTTTGGATGATTTATCCCCTGAATTGTGGAATTTGATGCTCCTAATCCTTTAATTTCATGTTTTATACTTAGAAAAGCACCGGAGGATGAAAAGAACGAGAAACGGGCCAAAAATGGAGAAAATGGGCCAAAGTACAAAATTCACATGGCTTGGAGAAATCCACACAGCCGTGCCTCTTTAAGCAGATCCGAACACGGCCTGACTCGATTTATACGGGCGTGTCCCTGCCGTGACCTATTTTAACTCTAATCGGATTAGGATAGTTAGGGACAAAGAAAGACATTCCGAAAGCCTATATAAGCACCTTAAGTGTGACCTAAAAGGGTGGCGTGCAGGTAGGCCGATGAGCCAAGCCAGAGAGGCTGAATTGTGGGATTTACTCGAAGATAGCCAGTTGATTCATCTCAAGAAGCCGGAATCATACTCAAGACGAAAGATCTTTCCTTCAATTTCCTTTAGGGGGTTTTAGGGTTTTTCTTACATTTTGTTTTATATTTTCTTCTGAGATGTATTCTTTTATGAACATGAATTAAACCCCTCAAATACGTGAGGGGGATGAAACCTAAGACGGATCTTGTTATTGTTTTCTGAACTATATGATAAATACTTGATTTGTTCTTAATTATGTGTTCTTAATTCTTGTTTTAATATTTCAGGATATTGATTCAAGTATTGATGTGCTTAGGTAGTGGAGCAAAAGTCCCTGTTTAAGAGAAGATCTAGCATAATTAAGCGGAGTTGATCGTAACCCTAGAAATAGGATGACAAAAATCTACCGGATTAGGGTCAAACCTAATATGGGAGTGCATAGACCGAGTTAATGCAATTCTAGGGGTTTTAATTAGAAAGAGATTTCAATTAATCAACCTAGGGTTAGACGTTAGTATCCTCGAAAGAGGTATTAATATAAATTAGGGAATCCTACGGATCAAGTCAAGTGAATAAATCGTCTGGTTCAGAGTTAAATAACAAGTGAAGTCTAGGTGGATTCTTCCTTGGGTATTGTCTTAATCAATTGGTTTTTCCCAACAGTATTTTCCCAATTCATTCTCTGTGTCTTAGCATATTTAGCTTAGTAATTAGTTAGTTTTAGATTAAACAATAATTCCCTTAACTCTTAGGCGAAATAATAAAAAGATAGTAATTATTAGTACTCTTGGTCCTTGAGGATACGATACTTCCAGTTTTGCCATAGCTATACTACCAAACGATAGGTGCGCTTGCCTCAGTCGTTGTCATAAGTTAGTTTCTAGCTCGATCATTCATTATATAAATTTTAAGACTTTCTGACACGATCAGCGAGCCTGACTTGTGCTTCACGAGAATTCAGGATGTCACAAGGCATGGCACACGCCCGTGTCCCTCACACGGCCATGACACGCCCATATCTTAGCCCATGTGTTAAAACCTTGACATTCTATTTCTAACGTTAGCAACATTTTAGGGTCACACGGCGAAGGCATACGCCCGTGTACTAGGCCGTGTGGTGAATTTAATTTTGCATTTAAGGTGCAGACTTCACACGACCTGGGTACATGCCCATGTCCTATGGTCGTGTCTTCCACACGGTTGAGACACACTCGTGTCTCAACCCATGTGGTTACTACTGGGCATTCTGTTTTGCCAATTTAGGGTGTAGGGGGACACACGATCGAACTACACATACATGGGGCAGACCGTGTGTCACACATGGCCTAGGCTCACGCCCGTGTGACTACTTGTGTGGATAAAAACAAGACTATTTACCAAGCCTTTTTGCCACATCAAGACTTACACACACCGTAACATCCCATACCCGAGTCTGAGGCTAAGACCGGATACGAGACATTACTATGCTTGAACTTGCTTAAACTTGTATTTACGGGCTATAAAATTTCGTTCCGAATTAAAAACTTCTCTTTCTTAAACAACTCATACATCTCATAGGCCTACGAGGCCTTAAACACAGTACTGGAAACTTTCAGAATTCAATCGAAAACTTTTTCTTAAAACAGGGGTCACAAGCCCATGTGGTTTGGGACATGCACGTGTACCCCTAAAACATGCTCGTGTCTTCCACCCGTGGTCCACACTGCCTAATTACACACAGCCTATACAAACGGCCATGGGATTAGCCCGTGGTCTATACTAACTTAAGACACTAACATGCAGGGAACACACGGCCTAGACACACGCCCGTGTGTCCATCTGTGTGGGCACTTGAAGGCTATTTACCAAGCCAATTGCCACCCTGAAATTTAAGATCAATCTCAAGCTACATTCATCAACTCAAATACTTCATCTAACATGAACAATGATGTATTTTGCATTGACATTGATAAGCATACATACTTAGTTATACTTGGCCAATTACTCTAGCCATATACAAAAAGAATAAAGAACTTGATAGCCTATACTTTGGCTCTTCTTAAAACATATACTCAAAATGAAGTATTTTCTATACATGCCATACTTAATATAAACAACTTGGCTATACCAAAATAGTGATTGATAGTGTGCTCCGAGCTCCAACTTTAATGATCCACAAGTTAGCTTGGCGGGACTACATGGAAAGAAGAATAAAAGACGTAAGCATTTACCTTAGTAAGTTTGCATATAATGCATTAGCAATATTTTCGCTTAACTTAAACCATTCATCATAAACAGTGACATCATAAATCTCAAATACTGAAGCTTACTTGCTCTTACTGATTCTTACTTATCTCATGATACTTACTAGTCTCATGTTTGTGAGGTAAATAAGGTACCTATATCACTTGATCACATAGATCAGCATACTTTACTATGATAATCATAATCTCTAATTCATCATTCATAACATGAATAATACTCATAATCAACTTGATAATAACTTTGCTTACTCATCTTTCTTGTTATCACATGTAAACTTTACTCGTTTGCCCGATGAATTACTGTGAATAACTGAGGATACTGAATCTCATCTCACATATAAGTTGATGCCAAAGCCACATCCTAGATATGGTCTTACAGGGGATCTCTCATCTTAATATTGATGCCATATCTTGACATGGACTTACACATAGTCTTCCTTGTGGGTTCCTTTGGGAACTTACCATTGCCATGTCTTGACATGGTCTTATTTGGTATCATTACTCATGAACTGATCAATGCCGAGCCTTGGCTTGGACTTACATGAAATCTTTCTTGTTACTCACCAATGCCATGCCTTGGCTTGGACTTACATGGGATCTCTATCTAATGATAACTTGTCAATGCCAAGACTTGTCATGGACTTACATGACATCTTTACTTGGAGACTCACCAATGCCACGCCTTGGCTTGGGCTTATATGAGTCTTCATCTCATAGTAACTCTTCAATGCCAAGACTTGTCTTGGACTTACATGATATCTTGCTTGATTGACGATGCCATGCCTTGGCTTGGTCTTATACGGACTTTCTCATTTCATGTGATAGATTGAGTATCCTAAGTAATTCAACTTCAATCGAGACTTTCTCATGCTTAATCTCATTGATTTCTTTATTTAACATAGAATTAAGCATTTCCAAGGTAATAATGTACATTATTCTAAGCAATTCAATGATAGTAATCATAAAGCTTAGAAATCATACAAACTTACCTCAATATACAAAATGTATGTAGATGTGCAATTTAGTCCTCAACTTTGTTCTTGCCTCGGTTTCGATCCGAGCTTGGTTTTTCTTAATCTATAATAATAATTTAGATCATTTAATACTCACATTGACTAAATTGACTCTTAACTCATACTTTGGCAAAATTACTATTTTGCCCTTAAACTTTATCATAATTACATTTTGCCCATAGGCTCGTGAAATGATTTTCATTCAACTTTCTTAAACATCATGCTTAGCTGATTCATTTTCTCTACTACAAAAATCATAAATTCTCACTATTTCTAGTATGTATGACCAATTTCATAACTATTATAAATTAGTCCATGCTATCATTTTTCATGAAATTCACTAAGGAAAAGATGTTTATCTAACATCAAACTCTCATAATCTTCCATAAAATATCATTTTACAAACATGTCATACATCGGTAGATTTTTGAACATGCATCTTAGCTCATTTTATAGCTAAAAATAGCTAATTCATAATACGAGGACTCCAAAAATATGAAGAATATTAAAAAATGGGCTAAGATGAACTTACTAGCAAGCTTGAAAAATTGAAGAACCTTAGCTATGGCTTCCTTCAATTTTCGGCACTTGAGGAAGAAGATGATAATGATTTTTGTCATCTTTTTCCTATTTTAATCATTTAATAGATAAATGACCAAAATGCCATTCTCATTAAACTTTTACAAATTTCTAACTCATGTCCAATTTTGTCCGAAAATTATAATTTGGGCAAATTGCTATTTAAGCACTTCTAATTAATATTCTAAAGCTATTTAATACAAAAAACTTCTAGAAACTCATATTTTGCAACTTTTGCAATTTAGTCCTAATGGACCCTTTAATGGAAATTTCCATAAAATTTCTACATGAAACTTTCATGTCATCATGCAAACATCTCAATTACCTTAAAAAACACATTTTACTAACTCGGATTTGTGGTCTCGCACCACTATTTCGGCTAGGCCCTAAATCGGGCTATTACAATTCTCCCCCCTTAAGGATTTTCGTCCTCGAAAATCTTACCAGCAAATAGGTTTAGGTACTGGTTTCTCATGCTCTCTTCTGGTTCCCATGTAGCTTCTTCTATTCCATGTCTTTACCATAATACTTTCACTAGGGCAATACTTTTATTCCTTAGTTGCTTGACTTCTCGAGCTAAAATCTTGACTAGTTCTTCACCATAAGTCATATCAGGATGAATCTCTATCTCTGACGGGGTAATTACATGTGAGGGATCTAATCGGTAGCGTCTCAACATAGACACGTGAAACACATCATGTATCTTTTCTAACTCAGATGGCAAAGCCAATCGGTAAGCTACCGGCCCAACTCTCTCAGTAATGTCATATGGTCCAATGAAATGTGGGCTCAACTTGCCTTTCCGGCCAAATCTTAGAACTTTTCTCCATGGTGACACTTTCAAGAAAACTTTGTCCATGGTGACACACATATCAAGTAGCACACAACTTTTGCATTTTCTGCAATTTAGTCCTTTTATCAAATTGAGGACACAAACAATCAAATTTTCATACGAAACTTTCACACATGCTTAATCACATACTGTAAATAATGAAAATAACATTAAAATATTTTTTTGACTCAGATTTGTGGTTCTGAAATCATTGTTTCGACTAGGGTCTAAACCAGACTGTTACAACTCTTCCCCTTAAGGATTTTCGTCCCCGAAAATCTTACCGGCGAATAGATTGGGGTATTTCTCTGTCATAACATCCTCGGGCTCCTACGTTGCTTCTTCAATCCCGTGTCGATGCCATAAGACTTTCACTAAAGACATTTTCTTATTTCTCAACTCTTTAATCTCACGAGCTAAGATGCGGATTGGTTCTTCATAAGTCATATTAGACTGGATTTCTATTTCAAATGGAGAAATTACATGCGAGGGATCAGATCTGTATCGTCGAAGCATTGATACATGAAACACATTGTGAATCTTTTCTAGCTCAAGTGGTAGTGTCTATATGCAACCAACTCGATACGCTTAATGATCTCATACAGCCCGATAAATCTCGGACTTAATTTGCCTCTTTTGCCAAATCGGATTATTTTCTTCCATGGAGACACTTTCAAAAATACCTTATCCCCGATCTGAAATTCAATATATTTCCGTTTCAAGTCTGCATACGATTTCTGACGATCTGGCGCTACTTTTAGACTTTCACGAATCACTTTTACTTTCTGTTTAGTCTCTTTGATCAAATCGACCCCGTGTATCTTATTCTCACTGAGCTCAGCCCAATACAAAGGTGTTTGGCATTTGCGAACGTACAAAGCTTTGTAGGGTGCCATTTTTATACTCGATTGAAAACTATTATTATACGCAAATTCAATCAACGGCTGATACTTTTCCCATGTACCTTCAAACTCAAGAATACAACATCTCAACATATCCTCGAGAATCTGAATGATCCGCTCGGATTGACCATCCTTCTGCGGGTGAAAAGTAGCACTGAAGTGCAATTTCGTATCTAAAGCCTCTTGCAGTTTCTTCCAAAACAACAAAGTAAACCTCGGATCTCTGTCAGACACAATAGATAGTGGTACCCCGTGTAATCTCACAATATCAGAAATGTATAACTCAGCTAACTTATCAAGCGAATAATCCGTTCTCACCAAAATAAAATGAGCTGATTTTGTCAATCTATCAACTATAACCCAGATTACATCTTTCTTCCTTAGAGTTAAAGGCAAACCAGAAACAAAATCCATCGTCACTTTATCCCATTTCCATTCGGGAATCATAATCGGTTGTAACAAATCGGATGGAACCTGATGTTCTGCTTTAACTTGCTGACAAATCAAACATTTCGAAACAAAATCAGAGATATCTCTTTTCATTCCAAGCCACCAGTAAAGTTGTTTCAAATCATTATACATCTTTGTACTTTTCGGATGAACAGATAAGCGACTGCTATGTGCTTCTTTCAAAATCACTCTGGATTTCTCGGAACACAAATCCAATCTCGAAATCTCAGACAATCATTAACATCAACTCGAAATTCAGAATCAGAGTTTAAATCACACTGAGCTCATTTCGTTAACATTTCATTATCAAATTTCTGAGCATCACAAATCTACCATAAGAACAACGGTCTTGCTTTCAAGTTGGCTAAAACCGAACCATCATCAGACATAACTAAATGAGCGTTCATCGCACATAGCATAAACAATGATTTTTGACTTAAAGCATCAGCAACAACATTTGCCTTTCCCAGATGATAATCTATAATTAGCTCGTAGTCTTTTAACAGTTCTAACCATCTTCTCTGACGCAGATTCAAATCTTTCTAAGTCATAAGATATTTCAAACTTTTATTATCTGAAAACACATGACATTTCTCACCGAAAAGATAATGGTGCCAAATTTTTGGAGCAAACACGATCGCAACTAATTCAAGGTCGTGCGTCGGATAATTCCTTTCATGCAGTTTCAATTGTGTCGAGGCATAAGCTATAGCTTTTCCTTACTGCATCAAAACACATCCCAGACCGTTCAACGAAGCATAACTATATATCACAAATTCTTTATTGGATTCTGGCTGTACTAGCACTGGAGCTTCAGTCAATAGGGCTTTCAACTGATCAAAGCTTTTCTGACACTTTTTAGACCATTCAAATTTCACATCTTTCTGAAGCAATCTCGTCAACGAAATTGCAATCATCGAAAAGCCTTTTACGAACCGTAAATAAAAACCAGTAAGTCCCAGAAAATTGTGGACTTCTGACACATTTTTTAGAGGTTTCCACTCTAAAATAGCTGAGATCTTGCTCGGATCAACTCGTATACCGGATGTTGACACAATATGTCCCAAAAAGCCAACTTCGCCCAAGCAAAACTCACATTTACTAAACTTTGCATACAATTGCTTATCACGCAGAGTTTGTAGCACAATTCTCAAATGTTTGGCAAGCTCAATTTCATCACACGAATAAATCAAAATGTCGTCAACGAATACAACAAACAATCGATCTAAATATGGTGTAGGAGGCCCATTTTGCCCGGGTTTGGAAATAAACCAAAATAATAAAAATAAATGTCCAGTGTCCTTTTACAGAGCCCAAATTTAATGGCCCAAATACTAAAACTAAACCCAACACCTAAACTGCCTACCCAGACCCAATCAGACCCAAAACAGAGACGGCCCAAAAGGGCCCAACACTCAAAACCAAAATCAGAAGACTTAGGGTTTCTGAAACCCTAGGCGCCGTAAGAGCCAGCGCCCCAACAAACAGCCCTTCCTCGCGCCCACCTTCAGTCGCGCTGCAATTAGCTCGCGAATCACTCCGACGCCAAACTTTTTGCTCCCGACCTGCAAAAAGGGGAAAGAATAGCAGAAAACATGGCAAACGCAAAATTTGTATTCCTTTTTTATTTTTATTTTTGAGGCTATAAAAGCCCTACCAGAAACCTGTAAAAGACACGAAGATATACACAAAAAGAATAGAAAAATATTCTCAGAAGAAAACAGAGAATACAATATACGATTTTACAGAAGTGATTTTTTATTTTTTATTCTTTCTTTTATATTCGATTCACACATAATTTATATACAAAATAATACAAAAATAAAAAGAAAAAAACTACTTTCCAAACGAACTGGCTGGCCTCCGGCCGCCATACACGGTGGCGCGTACGGAGGTGCGTACAGTGGCGAACGATAGCCGATCGGGCTAGGGTCCTAGCCTAAGGCCAAAGGACAGAGAGCATTTCAAAGTTTTTTTTTTTAAAAACAGTGTTTAAATGATTTTTTTTCTGAAAACTGCTTTATATAAGCCAAGGAAACAGCGCCGCTTTGGTGTGGTCAGTTAATGACCAAAACGACGTCGTTTAAAGGCCTGTGACCCGCGCATTGACCCGACCCGGGGAGGATCCGCGTGTTTTTGTTTAAGGGTCTAATTGCCCTACAAGTCCTTCCGCATTATTTTAATTTTACAATTAAGTTTCTTTTATTTTACAATCGGGCCCAGAATTATTTCTTTCGTTTCAATTTAGTCTTTTGGACTACTTAATGGCCAATGACAGAACGACGCCGTTTAGGAGACAGGGCATAATTGCCCATTAGGTCCCTACAATTTATAGTGCACTTCAATGTTATCCTTTTACATTTTATTTTTTACATTTTTTTATTTTGTTTATTTTTAAAACCTTTTATTTTATGTTTTTTATTTAATATTATATTAAATTATTCTTATTAAAAAATTCTATATTATTTTCTATTTATTTGTATATTAATTTATTAATAGTATAAAATTCGTATATATATTTTGTATGTATTATTCTTACATATTTAAAACTATTATTATTTATTATCTTATTTGGTTTAATTATTTTTATTACGTATTATAATAGGATTTATATATTAGTTATTATATTATATATTTGAAAATTTTGTACATTATATATTATTATATTATATCAAATATATTATTTTTAAAATTTTATTTTATCTAAAATTTATTTATATTGTATAACATATTATTTATTCTTAAATATATAGTTTTTTTTATTAGGTTATTATAAATATGTTTTTATTTAAAGTTATAAATCATTTATTTATTTCAAAATGTATTTTATTTAATATCTCAAAAATATATATATTGTGTTTTTTATTTTTCAATATTTATTTATTATTTGGCATATGTTATTGCATGAAAAGCTTAATCTTGCATGAGCAGTTTTCATATTTATTTTGTAGTTTTTATTTTATTTTATTATTTATTCATTCATTCTATTTGTCCATACTCTTTCATTTATTTACAATTGCTTTAGTGTAGGTATTTTTATTAGTCGTATTTTATATTATTATTTCCTTTATTGCCTATATTAATATGAAATACTAGTATATCATGATTGCTTTTGGTATTTATGTTTAATGATGTATTAATGTGATATTTTCACATGGATCATCGTTTAGAATAAAATAGATTTTGCAAAATTACTATATTTTTATCTAAAGATTTTTTAAAATAAGGCAATGTTTTGTATTTAGAAATTCGGGAAATAGTGCCCTAACATGCTGGGTTTCAATTTTCCGTTTGACTAAATAACTAAATATCCTTTTAATAAAATTTTATAAATCATGAGATGATTTTAGTTACGAGGGTTTAAAAATATCATGTCCTAACGTGATGGATCTGATGTTTGTATTCTTTCGGAACAAAGAAATCTCAAATTAGGTTTTTTTTAAGAAATCATATATATTTTTTTAAAATTTTCAACATTAGGACATGATTTTATCGATTAGGTACCAATTTTTGGGCTTATGAGGGTGCTAACCCTTTCTCATACGTAACCGACTCCTGAACTCGTTTTCTTGTATTTCGTGGACCAAAATCAAATGTTTTGAAATAAAATATTTTACAAGGTGATCCAATCACACCTAAGTAAAAAGGGATTGGTGGCGACTCCATTTCCATTTTTAAAAATCGATCCCCGTTTTCTAAAACCTTAACAATGGTTTCGATTTCTTGGCGATTCCACTGGGGAATTCAAAGAGAGTTAAGCCGTAAAATCGATAATTTCATGTCCTTCTGTCCGAATTTAAAATTCTGATTTTTTAAAAAACTATGATCCTTTTATTGCATGTGGTTTTAATTTTTAATCTCTGCATTGCACTACATGACCGTTGTGGTCGCGCCTTTAAGTGGGAGCGAGAAACTATGCCTTCGTGAGGTTTTCACCTCCGCATGAGCTAGTGGACTGCTTTCGGGATACATCTGTGCCTATGTCTTCGTGAAGTTTTCACTTCTGCATGGCCATAGGGAAATGTATTCCCCTAAACTGAACTCGGTCTGTAGGAGCCTATAATGGGTGAGGATCGAGGAATCTGCTGGTTCAGGTACCTTAACTTTAGAACTAAACCGCATATAGTAAACCCTAAGAACCCACCTTAGGTAGAGTTATGTCAAACCTTAGTAGTTACCCAGATAAGTGTTCGTTTTACTTGCTTTATATTTTATTCTGTGCTACTAACTTGTTGTGTTCTATTTTTGTGCATGACATTTCATTTTTTTAGAGGTATCGATTCACGGTCAGTTTCTAAGTTAGAAAGTTGGTTATGGAGAACGGATTCCTTGATAAAGTGGAAGACAATACAGCTATTCGCACATGGTCAGAGCAAACGCAATTGGAGAAGGGGAATAGCTTAGCTGACGGGTATGTGTCTGAACTATGGGATTTTACTCGTATTAATATTACGCAGAATGAATTCCAAGAGTTGAAAGAAATATAGACCCAGTGGAACGATGAGGCAAAGCAGCTGTTCTATCGTAATTATGGTGATCTACCTTACTTGCTCTACATCAAGGTAGATAAGCATCTATTCGGGGCTATGACTCAGTTCTGGAACTCTGCTTATAGCTGTTTCACTTTCAGGGAAGTAGATTTAGTGCCCACACTGGAGGAATATACAACCTTGCTTCGCTGTTCGAGGGTCCAAGTCGACAAAGCTTATTTTAGGGCTGCTAATGTCCCAACTTTTGTGAAGAAGTTAATGAGTATCACGGGGATGAGTGAACAGTGGGTTGCAGCTAGAATCCAAGAGAAATGTGAGGGTAAATGCATACCTTGGGTGAGTTTGAGGGGCCTGCTCCTAGCACATCCAGATGTAAAGAAGAAGATTGACGTCTTTGCCTTATGTATTTATGGTTTGGTAGTTTTCCCTAAAGCTCTAAGATATATAGATGAAGCAGTTACTGAGTTATTCGACCTACTTAACAAAGGGGTCACACCTGTACCTGCGATCTTAGCCGAGACGTTCAGATCTTTGAATTCATGTCAGAGAGCTGGTGAAGGTAAATTCATTGGATGCGCACAGTTATTATTGGTTTGGTTTAACAGTCATTTTTGGAAGGTTGACAGGGTTCCTTACCGAGTGTTCTCTAAAAGTTATTCACTTTAAAGGAGGCCACAGCTACGACAAGGAGAGACGATATATCAGAGGAAAGATGGATGGAAATTCTTCAAAACCTCCGAGAGGAAGATGTTGAGTGGAAAGCCCCTTGGATGATTCCCGACGAAGTCCTTCATCGGTGCGGAAATTTTGATTGGGTACCTCTGCCTATTATCTGGGGAGTTGTTGGATATGCACCGTTGCTCATACTAAGGCAATACAAAGCAAGACAGTTCATACCGGCGACAAATGGGTTAGCTCAAAGTGAATTCTCATATAAGGGGGATAATTATAAGAAGAGGATTTGAGAGATTTCTGAGGCTTGGAAGCGGGCTCGCTGTATGAAGATATTGACTCGAGGACCAATGGCAACCCTGGAATACAAGGAATGGTCGAACAAAAGGATCAATGATAACATCCCTGGGCCAAGCTTGGAAGGTGCTCGATCGATGAAGGAGTATTTACAAGTGGTCCCATCGGAGTTAGAGATTTTAAAGCAAGACTTCGAGAGGCAAAGTTTAGAGCTCGGAAAGAGGATAGAGAAGCTAGAAGAAGAAAAGATGTACTTGAGGCTAGATGTGGATGTCCAAAAATCAGAGGCCGAGAAATTAAGAAAAGAAAAGATAAAGATAGAGGAAGACCGAGACAGTTTGAAGACAGAATATAAGAAAATGCGTCTATCAATGAAGAATGTCGGATTGGGGAAGACTTCAGAATAGTGGCAACAAGAGGTTTAGGAGGAAAAGGCCAAAGCTGATTATTGGGAGAGGAAGTTTCAAAAAATGCAAGCGCGGAACAAGGCCTTAGAGAAGAATTTGGCAGAAAGTCTAAATGAAAAGGGAGAATTAAAAGCTAGAGTGGCTGAACTTGGACGGTCTCTTCATCACCATCGAAGTCGTAATTTCGCAATCAAGCTAAAGTTAAGTCTGAACAAGATTGAGGAAATGAAGGGTAATATTGAAGAGTTAGAATCAGCATTGCACAGTTGTGAACTTCAGATCGAGCTTCTTGAAACAAGAGAAGGACAGTGGAAAGAAGGGCTCCATCATTCTCACGATCAAGTTAGAAGTCGGGATTATCTCATGGGTGAAGCAATAGTCCAGATTTGAGAGGTAGCTGATCACCTACAGACTTTGGCAGTACAGGCTGATACATTGAGCACGAAATATGAGCTACAGTCAGATCATGGCCAGGATTTAGCTTTGTTGTTTAGGAAAATCAGAACTTTGGGCCTTAGGGCGAAAGCATATTTGTAATCCGTTTTATGTAAAGGATTTTGTTTTCTAATAAAGTTTTCTAAAATGAAGTTGAATCAGAATCGATGCCTCTTTGCATTCAAGCATTTGCATTACATCATATCATATGCATTTAAGTCCATAGAGAGATCCTAATTAGTTAAAATTTTGCAGAGTGAGAGAAGATGAGAGAGAGAAAGAAAGAAAATCTGGAAACCGAACACCGTTACAGTACATGTGCCAAAACAAAGAGTATGGATCAAAGACTTGAACAATTCCAGAGAGACATGCAATACTAGATGCAAGAACAATTGGCAAAGCTCCAACAAAAAATGAGGGACCAAATGTTGGAAGCTCAAAGGATCATGATGGCACAAATGGGCCAAATGCTGAATGGAGTGATGGATAAAGGAAAATGTCCCATGGCTATTACTGGAGAAGATAGTGAAGGCATTCCCCTGGGTTTCACCCCACTGCATGTACAACCTGAGGAGTATCCCCAAAGGCCACCTGTCACGATTAGGCCTCAACAGGGGCAAGCTGATACTAGACCACCCATGAACTTCCAGGTCGGCTTAGGATCTAACCCAGGAGATAACCCTGCTAATCCCGTTATCCCTAATTTGGACATAGCCGAGAGAGAGGAGATAAGAACTGAATCTTCAAGGCAGTTGGAAGATCGTTGTAGATGGTTGGAAGAACAGTTTAAGGCTTTGGAAAATGCCTATCATCACCATGGTATTGATGCAAAAGATTTGAGTGTGGTTCTAGGTTTGGTGCTTCTTCATAAATTCAAGATGCCAGAATTTGAGAAGTACAATGGGACTTGCTGCCCTGAAGCCCACATCATGGGACTAGCTTCCCTGAAGCCCACATCACTATGTTTTGTAGAGGGATGATTGGCTATGTTAACAATGATCAACTCTTGATTCATTGTTTCCAAGACAGTTTGGTGGGAGCAGCGTCCAGGTGGTACAATCAACTTAGCCATGCTAATATTAGCTCTTGGAGAAGCTTAGCCCAAGCCTTCATGAAGTAATACAATCATGTCACAGACATGACGCCTGATAGAATCATGTTGCAAAACATGGAAAAAAAATCGAATGAAAGCTTCAGGCAATACGCACAAAGATGGAGGGAAGTTGCCATGCAAGTTCAACCACCTCTCCTAGAGAAGAAAACCACCATGCTGTTTATTAATACTTTGAAGGCACCATTTATCACTCATATGACAGGAAGCACCACCAAGAGCTTTGCGGATATAGTAATGGCAGGAGAAATGATTGAAAATGCCATAAGGGGTGGTAAGATTGAAGCGGGAGAAACCACTAGAAGATCTACTCCTAGGAAAAAGGACAATGAGGTGAATAATATGAGTACATACAACAAAGGGTACTCAAAGGCAATTACTGTGAGCCAGCCGAAAGTAGTTACTACTGGGCAACAAGGGTCAACAAGGCAAGAATTAGGCACTAGACAAAATTCTGAAAAGCTTCAATTTACGCCAATCCCAATGATGTATAAAGAGCTATACCAAAGTTTATTCGACTCGCACGTCGTGTCCCCATTTTATTTGAAGCCGTTACAGCCCCCATATCCCAAATGGTATGATTCAAATGCTCAATGCGACTACCATGCGGGAATAACGGGGCATTCAATAGAACATTGCACTGCCTTTAAAAAGTTAGTCGAAAGATTCATCAAGATGGGGATTGTGAAGTTTGACGATACACCTAGTGCAGAGAACCCCTTACCTAACCATGGAGATAAGGGGAATAAACGCGATTGAGGAAAATGTCGTGAGAAGAATAAAGAGGATAACTTGGAAGTGAAAACCCCGTTAAGAATGGTTTGGAGGGAAATGGTAAGAAGAGGACTGATATTGCCCGATTGTGAGAAAGAATGTGAAGGATTAAGGGACTACTGTGAGTTCCACAAAGCAGAAGGACATGAGATCCAGGAATGCGATGAGTTCAGGATCTTGGTGCAAGGCCTTATGGATAATAAGGAGGTAGAGTTTTACGAAGAAGGCTCAGAGGGAGGAAACATATATGCAACTGAAGAAGAATTGACAAAGCAAAAAGTCAATTATCCGAGGATCATTATCTCCCGACCAAGAAATGTGGAAGGTAGAACACAAGTGGTGCCAAATGTTGTAATCCAGAGGCGTGTTTCCTTTCTTTACAAGGATAACAAAAAGGTACCTTGGAACTACGACTGTAACGTGACCATACTGGGAGTGGAAAGCTCAGTCGGTACTTCTGAGGAAGTCCAAAATGAAGGGTCCTACACATGTAGTGGAAGGCGCTACGATTCAGGAAACATTAGAGCTGAATCAGTGAAATCAAAAACTGTGGCTGTTCAACGAGAGAAAGGACCTGAGGCCCTTATCAACGAACCGGTGAAAAAAGAAGAGGCTAAAGAATTTCTAAAATTCTTGAAGCATAGTGAATACAGTGTAGTAGAACAACTACGCAAACAACCGACTCGCATATCAGTGCTGGCACTACTCTTAAGTTCTGAAGTGCATCGCGAAGCATTAATGAAAGTGCTAAACGAAACTTATGTTACTAAGGATATATCTGTCAATAAATTGGACCATCTGGTTAGTAACATAAATGATGATAATTTCATTTACTTCAATGATGATGAAATTCCACCTGGAGGTATGGGGTCAACCAAAGCTCTGCACATCACTACTCGTTGCAAGGGATACACTCTGCCAAGTGTGTTAATCGAAAATGGATCAGCCTTGAATGTTTTACCATTATCCACGCTGAAGAGGTTGTCGATAGACAGTTCTCACATGAAGACATGCCAGAACATATTGAGAGCATTTGATGGCACCGAGATAAGAGTGATGGGAAGAATTGACATACCGTTGCTAATTGGGCCAAACATGTATGAAGTGGATTTTCTGGTGATGGATATCAAGCCCTCATACAATTGTTTGATGGGAAGGCCCGGATTCATTCAGCAGGAGCAGTGCCCTCATCGCTGCACCAAAAATTGAAACTGGTGACAGAAGGTCGGCTAGTTACCGTAAACGCGGAAGAGGACATCATAGCCGCTGTTACCAACGACGCGCCATATTTAGAGGTAAGTGAAGAAGCAATTGAATGCTCTTTCTGATCTTTAGAGTTCGTGAATGCAACATTTATTTGGAGGGGAATGAAGTTCCAGTGCTTAAGATATCCAGGACCACGAGGATGGGCTTACAAATGATGGTGAGGAAAAGAGCCCTACCAAGAAAAGGACTGGGCAGACATATCCAAGGGGAAGTTCAAGTTCTGATACTGAAAGAGAAGAGAAACCGTTTCGGCTTGGGTTTCAAGCCAGATGCTAGACAGATGAGAAAAGAAATCGAGAAAAAGTAAGAGAGAAGAAGAGCACGGTTGAATGGGGAAGAAGTCAGATGTGAATCAATGACATTCCCCCACATATCCCAGACCTTTGTATCCAGAGGGATAATTCACCCTGAGAGAGGGTTATTGGAAAGTCCTTATATCAATGCCATATACGAGGAGGGAATTGAACAAAGAAACCTGTTGGGCATTCGACCTTATGAACCTGGAAGCGTATTGAACAATTGGACTGCAGAGGAACTTCCTGTAGTTTTTAGAGATTGTACAGAGTAATATTCAGAATGCTCTTGTTGTTTTTTAGCCTAGAAACAATAAGATTTCTTTTATGAAATAGGCTCATGTTCAGAAATTATTGTTTCAATAAAATACATCTTTGATAATTAACTAAAGCAAATATTCTTCCATTTTTTTCATTCTTTTGATCTTCTAATTTCATTCCTATTTTTTTATTCCCATTCATACCATACAAATATTTGTTCTCGAATTCATTTGTTCTTTGTACAATCTTTGGTGCCCACCACAGGTCCCTAGATATCAATGATATGAGCAATGATAATATAGATCTAAAGGTCCATTTTGAGCAAGACATGTGTTTAGAGGAATCTCAAGATTTTGGAGGTGACAGAGATTGTGACTTATCTCTAGATTTGTTAAGAATGATAAAGCAAGAGGAGAAACAAAATTTACCCCATGAAGAGGAGGTAGAGAACATAGCCTTGGAGGAAGGAAAAGTTGTGAAAATCGGAACACAAATAGCTGAGAAAATGAAACAAGACCTTGTCGAGTTGCTACGGGAATTCAAGGACGTCTTTGCATGGTCATACCAAGATATGCCTGGTCTAAGTACTGATATTGTAGTGCATCGCCTTCCCATAAGAGAAGAGTGCAAGCCAGTTCAGCAAAAGCTACGAAGGATGAGGCCTGACGTGGTATTGAAAATAAAAGAGGAAGTCGAGAAACAGTTTGATGCTGGTTTTCTACAAGTCGTCAAATACTCAGAGTGGGTTGCCAACATTGTCCCTATCCCTAAGAAAGATGGAAAGGTCAGGATGTGTGTAGACTATAGGGACTTAAATAAAGCCAGCCCAAAGGACAATTTCCCTTTGCCGCATATTGACACGTTGGTGGATAACACAGCGGGATACTCATTGTTTTCTTTCATGACAGTTTTTTGGGATATAATCAGATCAAGATGCACCCTGAGGGTATGGGGAAAACTACCTTCATAACATTGTGGGGTACCTTCTGCTATAAGGTAATGCCATTCGAACTAAATAATGCTAGGGCAACATATCAAAGGGCCATGGTAACTTTATTCCATGGCATGATGCACAAAGAGATTGAAGTATATGTTGATGATATGATTGCCAAATCTCGAACAGAAAAGGAACACATTGAAGTTTTGAAGAATTTGTTTTGAGATTGAGAAAATTTCAATTGAAGCTCAACCCAGCAAAGTGTACTTTCGGAGCTCGGTCAGGGAAATTACTGGGTTTTGTGGTCAGCGAGAGAGGAATCGAGGTTGACTCAAACAAGGTCAAAGCAATACAAGAATTGCCTCCACCACACACTCAAAAGGAAGTTCGAGGCTTTCTGGGAAGATTAAATTACATTGCTCTATTTATTTTACAATTAACTAAGAAATGTGATCCCATATTTCGTCTTCTCAAGAAACACAACCAAGGTGTATGGGACGATGAATGCCAGAGAGCTTTTGACAAAGTCAAACAATATCTATCAAATGCACCAGTATTATCTCCGCTTAATCTAGATAGACCGCTGATACTGTATTTGTCAGTGTTCAATAACTCCATGGGATGTGTGCTTGGTCAACATGACGAGTTAGGAAGAAAAGAAAGGGCGATATACTATCTTAGTAAAAAGTTCACTGATTGTGAAATGAGGTATTTGTCAATTGAGAAATTGTGTTGTGCCTTGATTTGGACAACTTGGAGATTGAGGCAGTATATGCTATATCATACAACCTGGTTGATTTCAAAGCTTGATCTGTCAAAGTATATGATGGAGTCAACTGCTTTGAATGGAAGGATGGCAAGGTGGTAGATTTTGCTGTCTGAATTCGATATAGTCTATGTGAACCAAAAGGTTATAAAAGGAAACATAATAGCAGAATTTCTGGCTAGCAGAGCTTTAGAGGATTATGAACCTTTGAGCTTTGATTTCCCCAATGAAGAGTTGATGTATGTGGCAAATACTGAAGAGTGCTTGTGGAAGCTAAATTTTGACGGAGCGTCAAATGTTGTGGGAAATGGAATTGGGGCAATCTTGGTATCCCCTAGAGGTGATTATTATCCATTTACATGTAGATTGGATTTTGATTGCACGAATAACATGGCGGAATATGAAGCATGCATCATGGGAATTCGAGCAGCTGTAGAGCATAAGATCAGAGTGCTAGAAGTTTATGGAGATTCTGCCTTAGTAATCTACCAGCTTAGGGAGAATGGGAGACCAGAGATCTCAAGCTAAGTGATTATCAGAAAATAGTCCTGGGATTGATTGAGGAGTTCGATGAAATTACTTTTAATTATCTCCCACGTGATGAAAACCAGATGGCGGATGCTTTGGCAAGCCTAGCTTCTATGATAAAAGTAAACAGACCAGAGGATATGAGACCTATTCAGATGAGCATTTTTGAAGTTCTAGCTCATTTTTATAACCTAGAAGAGGAGGAAAAAGATGATCACCCTTGGTATCATGATGTATTGCGATACGTAAAAAATCGTGAATACCCGGAGCATGCAACTGAGAACAATAAAAGGACTTTAAAAAGATTGGCCTCTGACTATGTTTTAGACGGGGATATCTTGTACAAAAGCAGGAAAGATCAAGTACTATTGAGATGCGTTGATGCAATTGAAGCTAGGAAAATCCTGGAAGAAGTTCATGAGGGCGATTGTGGAACACACGTTAATGGATTCACAATGGCCAGACATATAATGAGATTTGGATATTATTGGTCCACCATGAAAGGTGATTGTATCAACTATGCCAAGGGATGTCATAAATGTCAGATTTACGGAGACAAAATTCATGTGCCTCCGTCACCTTTGCATGTTATGACGTCCCCATGGCCCTTTTCCATGTGGGGCATGGATGTTATTGGACCAATCTCACCGAAAGCTTCAAATGCGCATCGATTCATCTTCGTGGTAATTGACTACTTCACGAAATGGGTAGAGGCTGCTTCATATGCTAGCGTCACTAAGTCAGCAGTTAGTTGGTTCCTGAAGAAAGAGATCATTTGTTGATATAGAATGCCAGAGAGGATCATATTAGACAACGCACTAAACTTGAAGAATAGCACGATAGTCGAAGTTTGCAGTCAATTCAACATCAAACACCACAACTCGTCTCTGTATTGTCCTAAAATGAATAGGGCAGTGGAAGCGACCAATAAAAATATCAAGAAGATAGTAGGGAAGATGACTGAGACATATAAGGATTGGTATGAGAAACTACCGTTTGCACTCTATGCTTATCGAACGTTTGTCAAAACCTCTACTGGGGCAACACCTTTCTCGTTGGTCTATGGGATGGAGGCAGTTCTACCTATTGAAGTGGAAATACTCTCTCTTCGAGTGTTGTCAGAAATAAAGGTGGATGAAGCTGAATGGATCCATGTTCGCTATGATCAGTTGAACTTAATTGAAGAAAAGAGGCTAGGGGCTATTCGTCACGGTCAGATGTGCCAAAAACGAACGATGCGAGCCTACGATAAAAAAGTTCGCCCAAGAGAGTTTCACGAAGGGGATCTTGTACTGAAAAAGATCCTTCCTATACAAAATGATTTCAGAGAAAAATGGATGCCAAATTGGGAAGGACCATACGTGGTGAAGAAAGCTTTCTCTGGAGGTGCACTGATTCTGACCGAAATGGATGGGAAAAGCTTACCCAATCCTGTGAACTCGGATTTAGTCAAAAAGTATTTTGCTTGAAAAGGAGAAGAGGCCAAAGTGAAAACCAGCAAAGGGAGCTTTGAGTTTCTAAAAAAAAAAAAGGAGAGGCCAAGGTGAAAACCCGCAAAGGGCGCCTTGAGTCCAAAGGGGTTTTGAGTTGAAAACTCGAAAAGGGCGGCTCAAATTATGAATAGGCACGCAGTCATCTTGCTATCAACAAGAAATGAAGTATGTTGCATATCGGGGCATCAACAAAGTACTTTGGGTCTTCTAAACACATGTTAAGCACAAAGCAGTCTTCGTAGAGTTTGTATATAGAGGCCCAATCTGCGATATCTAGGGCATCTGATCTTTGTCCTATTCATTTTACTATCTTTGGGTTCTTTTTCTTTTCAAAGATATGTTCCCAGGTAATTTTCTTTGTATTTTTTGATAATTCATTTAACTTTTTTTGGAGTCAATTTATTTGTTACCCATTATTTATGAACATGTTGCATTGAAACAATGATTGACGAACTAATAATTTCACAAAAGAAGTTCTACATATTACTTTGGAAATTTCTAGATAAAACAAGGAACTGAAACATGACAATTGTTTAGAATTTCCATGTGCATAAATTTGAAATATTTGAGAAAGAAGAGTCTGGATAGAGACTATTTCTCTGAATTCTTTGTCCAAATGATAATTGGACAAAATAATAAGTTGACGTGACTAAAGTAAGTGATGTCATCAGGTCATAACATTCAGGGAATGGTGTGACAAACTAAGTTGATGAAAAACTCAGAATCTTTAATTGTGGTGGAATGGATTGAATTTGAAATAAATCTTATACCCTAAAAATTGCAGATGGGACGGATTGAAAAAGTTTCAATTCCTATCTTGGTAGGATGTTACAAGCCTTGTGTCCTCAACTTTCAAGCGGAGATGACTCTGAAATTACAGCGGGGCAAGCTTGTTGAATAGAACATGATTGATGTTTCGAGAGGAACAAGGATGAAGAACAAATGAGTGATGATACCTAGAGTAGGAATCATACTCATAACATTTTTAGGAGCATTTGATTCATTCTGATCATTGCATCCTAATCCTTAAAGGAATCATTTTCATGACATGTTGCATTCATGTCACTCATAACACATGTAGCTAGAAGCATTTGATTCATTCTGATCATAGCATCTTGGTCATGTGACAAAAAAAATATGGAACCGAGTCTATAGGACATGTCCCTCAAAGGACGGTGTAGCAATACCGGTGTAGCAATATTTCGAGGTAGCAGGGAAGCAGAATTTAGCCACCTGCCTTATCTTCCTAGGGTAGCAAGGGAGTAGGTTAAAGTCCGTAGTCTTATCTTTCTGAGGTAGCAAGGAAGCAGACTAAAGATTGCAGATTTTGTCTCCCTGAAGTTGTAGTGGAGCAAATCGAAGATGGTGAATCTTATCTTCCCGAGGTAGCAGGGAAGCAAATTTTAGCCACCAGCCTTATCTCCCTAGGGTAGCAAGGTAGTAGCTTAAAGTTCGTAGTCTTATCTTCTTGAGGTAGCAAGGAAGCAGACTAAAGATTGCAGATTTTGTCTCCCTGAAGTTACAGTGGAGCAAATCGAAGATGGTGAATCTTATCTTCTCGAGGTAGCAGGGAAGCAGATTTTAGCCACCAGTCTTATCTCCCTGAGGTAGCAAGGGAGCATGCTGATTATTATAGTCTTATCTCCCTGAAGTTGCAGCGGAGTAGACTGAAGATAACAGATCTCATCTTCCTGAAGTTGCAAGAAGTAGATCAAAAACACTTTCAGTCTTATCTTCCTGAAGATGCAACGAAGTAGACTAAAGACAGCAGATCACATCTTCCTGAAGTTGCAGGAAGCAGATAAAAAACATCAGATCTTATCTCCCTGAGTTTGCAGTGGAGCAGATCGGAATATAGTAGATTTGGTGTTCCTAAAGTTGCAGTAAAACAGCCATCAGACTTATAGTTCAATACTTCTAAATTTGCAGTTCCAGTACCCCTAAAGATACAGTTGGGATTGGAAATCATTTGAAGAAGACGAGGACCAAGAAGTCAGGGCTCGGCAAAGACCGGGCAAAATTGGACCTTCTATTGTCTTTGCTCTATTATCGTTTCACAACAATAAGCAAAGAGTGGCAATTGTAGGAGGCCCATTTTGCAAAATAATAAAAATAAATGTCCAGTGTCCTTTTACAGAGCCCAAATTTAATGGCCCAAATACTAAAACTAAACCCAACACCTAAACTGCATACCCAGACCCAATCGGACCCAAAACAGAGACGGCCCAAAAGGGCCCAACTCTCAAAACTGAAATCAGAAGACCTAGGATTTTTGAAACCCTAGGCGCCGCAAAAGCCATCGTCCTAGCAAGCAGCCCTTCCTCGCGCTCACCTTCGTTCGCGCCGCAATCAGCGCGCGAATCACTCCGATGCCGAACTTCTTGCTCCCGACCTGCAAAAAGGGGAAAGAATAGCAGAAAAGATGGCAAATGCAATATTTGTATTCCTTTTTTATTTTTATTTTTGAGGCTATAAAAGACCTACCAGAAACCTGTAAAAGACACGAAGATATACACAAAAAGAATAGAAAAATATTCACAGAAGAAAACAGAGAATACAATATACGTTTTTACAGAGGTGATTTTTTATTTTTTTTATTCTTTCTTTTATATTTGATTCACGCATATTTTATATAGAAAATAATACAAAAATAAAAAGAAACAACTACCTTCGAAACGAAGTGGCTGGCCTCCGGCCGCCATACACGGTGGCGCGTACAGCGGTGAACCGTGGCCGATCGGGCTGGGGTCCTGGCCTAAGGCCAAAGGACAGAGAGCATTTCAAAGTTTTTTTTTTAAAAAACTGTTTAAAGGATTTTTTTAAAAAATGCTTTATATAAGCCAAGGAAACGACGTCGTTTTTGTGTGGTTAGTTAATGACCAAAACGACGTCGTTTAAAGGCCTGTGACCCGCGCGTTGACCCGACCTGGGGAGGATCCGCGTGTTTTTGTTTAAGGGTCTAATTGCCCTACAAGCCCTTCCGCATTATTTTAATTTTACAATCAAGTTTCTTTTATTTTACAATCGGGCCCAGAATTATTTCTTTTGTTTCAATTTAGTCCTTTGGACTACTTAATGGCCAATGACAGAACAACGCCGTTTAAGAGACCCATTAGGTCCCTACAATTTGTACCGCACTTCAATGTTATCCTTTTACATTTTATTTTTTACATTTTTTTATTTTTCTTATTTTTAAAACCTTTTATTTTATGTTTTTTATTTAATATTATATTAAATTATTCTTATTAAAAAATTCTATATTATTTTCTATTTATTTGTATATTAATTTATTAATAGTATAAAATTCGTATATATATATTTGTATATTATCCTTACATATTTAAAACTATTATTATTTATTATTTTATTTGGTTTAATTATTTTTATTACATATTATTTTAGGATTTATATATTAGTTATTATATATATTTTAAAATTTTGTACATTATATATTATTATTATAGCATATGTTATTTTTAAAATTTTATTTTATCTAAAATTTATTTATATTGTATAACATATTATTTATTCTTAAACATATAGTTTTTTATTAGGTTATTATAAATATGTTTTTATTTAAAGTTATAAATCATTTATTTATTTCAAAATGTATTTTATTTATTATCTCAAAATATATATTGTGTTTTTTTTATTTTTCAATATTTATTTATTATTTGGC
Source organism: Gossypium australe (assembly GCA_005393395.2). Classification (NCBI taxonomy): domain Eukaryota; kingdom Viridiplantae; phylum Streptophyta; class Magnoliopsida; order Malvales; family Malvaceae; genus Gossypium; species Gossypium australe. The sequence goes on from CM016614.1 coordinate 51,947,933, forward strand.
ATATGTCATTGCATGAAAAGTTTAATCTTGCATGAGCATTTGTAATATTTATTTTATAGTTTTTTTATTATTCTATTATTTATTCATACATTCTATTTGTCCATACTCTTTCATTTATTTACAATTGCTTTAGTGTAGGTATTTTTATTAGTCGTATTTTATATTATTATTTCCTTTATTACCTATATTAATATGAAATACTAGTATATCATGATTGCTTTTGGTATTTATGTTTAATGATGTATTAATGCGATATTTTCACATGGATCATCGTTTAGAATAAAATACATTTTGCAAAATTACTATATTTTTATTTAAAGATTTTTTAAAATAAGGCAATGTTTTGTATTTAGAAATTCGGGAAATAGTGCCCTAACTTGCTGAGTTTTGATTTTCTGTTTGACTAAATAACTAAATATCCTTTTAATAAAATTTTATAAATCATGAGATGATTTTAGTTACGAGGGTTTAAAAATATCATGTCCTAACGTGCTGGATCTGATGTTTGTATTCTTTCAGAACAAAGAAATCTCAAATTTTAACTTAAATTGTTTAGGTGTTTTTTAAGAAATCATATATTTTTTTAAAATTTTCAACATTAGGACATGATTTTATCGATTAGGTACCAATTTTTGGGCGTTATGAGGGTGCTAACCCTTCCTCATACGTAACCGACTCCTAAACCCGTTTTCTTGTATTTCGTGGAGCAAAATCAAATGTTTTGAAACAAAACGTTTTACAAGGTGGTCCAATCACACCTAAGTAAAAAGGGATTGGTAGTGATCCCATTTCCATTTTTAAAAGTTGATCCCCGTTTTCTAAAACCTTAAAAATGGTTTCGACATACGGTCTGAAAATTCTGTTCATCAAGTCCATAAAGATAGCAGGTGCATTTGTTAGACCGAAAGGCATAACTAAAAATTCATAATGTCCGTACCTCATTCTGAAAGCAGTTTTCGGAATTTCTGAATCTTTTACTCGCAACTGATAGTATCCCGATCTCAGATCTATCTTTGAAAACATAGTAGCTCCTTTCAACTGATCGAAAAAATCATCGATTCTGGGCAGAGGATATTTGTTCTTAATAGTCACTTTGTTTAACTGACAATAATCAATGCACATTCTCATCGTGCCATCTTTCTTTTTCAAAAATAGAACGGGAGCACCCCAATGAGAAAAGCTCGGTCGTGCGAAACTTCTGTCTGTCAATTGTTGCAACTGAGACTTCAATTCTTTTAATTCTGTCAGAGCCATTCTACACGGAGCATTGAGATAGGGGTCGTCCCCGGCATTAATTCAATACCAAACTCAACTTCCCTTATCAGAGGTAATCCCGGTAATTTTTCAGGAAACATATCAGGGAACTCACAAACCATAGTTACATATTCAACTTTCTTTTCTGTCACTTTCGTATCAATCACATACATAAGATAAGCTTTACATCCCTTTTTCAAATAATTCAGAGCTTTTATCGAAGATATTACGCCCGGTAGCTCATTTAAATCACTGGATTCAATTCGTATTATCTCCATTCTGACATCTCAAATCAACGGTCTTTCATTTGCAGTTCACAATAGCATCATGCAAAGTTAGCCAATCCATCCCCAAAATTATATCAAACTCATCAAAGGGTAATAACATTAGATCAGCCTGGAAACAGATATCTCGAAACATCAACGGACAATTCTTGCATATTTTGTCAGCCAGAACACACTTGCCTAAGGGGGTTGATACTCTAATTACAAATTCAGTAGACTCTATAGGCAAACTCTTACTGGATACTAAGTACATGCATATATATGAATGAGTAGACCCTAGATCTATCAATGCAATCAAAGAATTATCATAAAGAGTAAAAGTACCGGTAATGATGTCTGGAGACGAAGCTTCCTCACGAGCTCAAATAGCATAAGCACTGGGCGCTCTCGCCTCAGATCTCGCAACTGTATCTTTCGTAGCTCTCTGGCTATCGCTCACATTTCCCGTGCTTCTAGGAGGTCTACCCCTAGCTGAAGTGTTATTCAATTTCAGATTCTGTACAATCTCTTGCTCAACAAACTCAGGACAGTCTCGGATAAAGTGATCTAAAGATCCTCATTTGAAACAAGCTCGATCATTTAATCAAAAATTACCCGGATGTCTTTTACCACAATGTCTACACTCAGGTCGTTCAGATCTGACATTTCCGACACTTGCAATCGAATTAGTTGAAGCTCGGAAGCTCGAATGTGATCTTGCATGATCTCTACTTGAATGCTTCACGTTTATCTTTGAACGGCTACAATCATCTCAAAATTTCTTTGATGCCGACAGATATGACTTACTCTTTGTTCGTTTTTGCACCTCTCTAGCTTCCAAATTAGATTTTCTTTTCTCTTTCTCGAGTTCTTCAGCTTTACACGCTCGGTCAACAACCATAACAAATTATTTTATTTTTAAAATTTTGACTAACAAACAGATATATTCATTCAAGCCGTCTTCGAACCTTTTACACATTATTGCTTCAGTCGAGACACATTCTTGTGCATACTGGCTCAGTCTCACAAATTCTCACTCTTATTCTGTAACAGACATACGACCTTGTTTCAATTCAAGAAACTCTTTTCATTTTTGATCAATGAATCTCTGACTAATATATTTCTTCTGGAATTCAGATTGAAAGAAATCCCAGGTAATTCATTCTTTTGAACAACAGAAGTTAAAGTTTTCCACCATTGGTAAGTTGCATCTCTCAACAAAGAAACGACACATTTCACACATTCATCAGGGGTACACGACATCTCATCAAATACTCGAATTGTATTCTCGAGCCAAAACTCAGCTCTCTTAGCATCATCATCATTAGTGGTCTTGAACTCTTCGACCCCATATTTACGGATTTTATCGACCGAAGGCTTATTCAACATATTCAGATTCATAATCGAAGGTACAATAGGAGTCTGATGGGGATTAGGTTGGGGGCGGAGGTTGAGAAACAGCCGGATTTGCTCTAACATACTGAGTGAACCACTGATTCATCATTTGGAAGAATGATTGTTTAGCCTTTCCTTCCTGACCGTTAGTAACCGGTCTAGAATCAAATGGCGCTGTCCCTTGAGCGGGAGCAGGCGCATTACTTTCAACATCGTTAGCTACGGCTTGTTCGGGATCCATTTACTATATGGAAAACACATTTTATCTGTCAGTTTTCATCACAGTATCACAATTCGTATACATGGCATGTATACCTAGACTTTCACACACTATGTTAGTCCTAGAATTGACTAAACCGTAACTCTGATACCAACAAATTGTAACCCCTTAACCCGTATCCGTCGCTGGACTAGGGTTAAGAGGCATTACCAGACATATTGGATCATATCACAAACATTTCACTAGCATCAAATATTCACAAACATTCCATAGCGAAATATACACACAGAGTCCCTTTAGAAGGTCTACGAGACCTTAAACATGCTTTGGAAAAGGTTTAGGACTAAAGCGGTCTCATACGAAAACTTTGCTAAATTTAGAAAAATTTTCTTTCAAAACAGGGCACATGCCTGTGTGGCCAGGCCGTGTGCCTCACACGACCATGCGTTAGACCTTGTCTTACCCCGTTTCCAAAACTGACTTAAATCACACAGCTTGACACGCGCCCATGTGTCTGGCCCGTCTACAACACTGACTTGAATCCCATGGCCTATCACACGCCCGTGTGTCTGGCCCGTGTACAAGTCTGGCTTACTTCGAATTAGGACATTTAAGAACACAGTTGGGACACACGCCTGTGTGCTCAACCGTGTGGGCAATTATAGGCCATTTACAAGGCCAATTTGCCACCCATTTTAGGTCATACTTAGAAGCATCAAACAAGCAACAATTCATGTCCCCAAAGCAACCAAAACATACCAAATTGTGCACAATTTAACCGGTAACAACATCATTCATTTCCATATACAAATCCAACTCAAACGTACCAATTCAAAATACCAACCTCACATAAAAAACATGTGATTCATACATCATGTAAATCCATTTCAATTCATAGCATATCAATTTCGCAAATCAACCATAAAACTTACCAAAATTGACCATCTCATTTGGCCATTCATGAGCACAACAAAACATACCAACTTTTACATCATATAGCATGCACTAAATTCATCCATAATCATATTCATTAACAAGCCATATCACATGGCTATATATTTACATGTCTCAAAACATATCTTAACATTTCTAGCCCATACATGCCATACTTCAATATGTACAAAAGGTACCAAAATATAGTTCGATAGTGTGGTGATGATCCTCGACAATCCCCGATATTTCAGTAGCTTCTATAATCTATAAAACAATGCAAACACACAAAAATAAGCTTTCAAAAGCTTAGTAAGTCATATACAAATAACTTATCACATAATCAGTTATAAACTATTTCTTTCATATGAAATATGACACACTAGCAAATTCTTATTTCTCAACTAGCTTATTTGTTCATAACCACTTGCTTATAAACATATCACATCTTCATGTAGCTCACATATCAAATGTTCATATTCGTACTTATCTTCCATTGCCAAATTTCATATACAATTCATGTACACATTCACAAATTCAATCATATCTCAGAATGCCCGTTAAACCGTTCGAAACCAATAAGGATACTTAGATAACTCGTAAAGCTCGTACAAAGCCAACGTCCCAGACGTGGTCTTACATGTAACTAAATATCGATGCCTCTGTCCCAAAAAGGGTCTTACTCGGAATCATATATGATGCCGATGTCCCAGACGTGGTCTTACACGTAAATAATCGATGCCGACGTCCCAGACGTGCTCTTACACGATAACTCATATCGAACTCCTATGTCATGACATATGTATCCTAATTATTCCTATGGTTCATACGGGGCTTTTCAGACGTCATCACATTATCGAAATTTTCTCGGATTTCACATATTCAGCTCCAATAGCCATTCATCATATTTCATTAACATATAAGCAATAAGACTTCAATTCAAACACATTTATTTGTATATAGACTTACCTCGTACGGATTCGGATGGCAATAAACGATTACTCGACCACTTTAGATTTCCGCCGATCTAATTTCGTTTTCTTTTGTTCTTGATCTATAAACATTCAAATTTAGCTTATTCATTCACCAAATCATTCAATTCAATCCATATACACATATATAGGGCATTTTATAAATTAGCCCTCACATTTTCACATTTTGACATTTAAATCCCTAATTCACAAAATCACAAAATATAAAAAATTTCATTACACTATAGCTTGACCGAATATTCACTTGGCTTAAATAAGCCCATATTTCATTTATTTCATATTTTAGTCCTTCAATTTCTCATTTTCACAATTTAGCCCATAATAATCAATTTCATCAAAAATCCCAATTCAAAACATATTTATCTAACATTAAGCTTTCATATTCCACCATTAGCATCACAAAGCTCACAACATCAACAATAGCATAACTCAAAATCTTCATCAAATTCAAAAATTATGACATGGGCTAGCTAGAATATGAAGCAACAATTTCAAAAACGTAAAAATCATCAAAAATCGAGCAAAGAACTTACTTTGATCAAGCAAAGCCAAGGCCGAATGTACAAAAGCTTTAAAACCCTTTTTTCTTTTCTTATTTTCGGTGGAAAGAACAAAGATGAACATCATTTTATCATTTTGTTTTATTTAATCATAATTTATACATCATTTACCAGTATACCCTTTTTTAAAACATTTAAAATCCACCATCCCATAAACATATATGTCCATTCACAAATTCAATGGCCAATTTGCATTATAAAGACTTCCCATCTAATAAACCATATCAATTCTGCACACATATTAAGTAGCATACAACTTTTGCATTTTTTGCAATTTAGTCCTTTTATCAAATTGAGCACACAAACAATCAAATTTTCATATGAAACTTTCACACATGCTTAATCACATACTGTAAATACTGAAAATAATATTAAAATATTTTTCTGACTCGGATTTGTGGTTCTGAAACCACTGTTTCAACTAGGGTCTAAACCGGACTGTTACACACCAAGCTTCCAATCCAACGAGCTTCTGATTTATTCTAAAACAGGGAAATAAAACTAAGTAAGCATTACATGCTTAGTAAGTTCGTATAACATGGTACTTAACTTACCATTCATTCTATTTTGAGGTAACTATGTAAGGCATATTCAATCAATTTGCCCTCATGCCCTACACATGTCCTTATTGCCGTTGTTAGTTATATAATCTATAGTAACATCAAGACATGTATGAGCTCAACAACAATTAAGTTTCCATGCACATATGCTTTCCACGTGTGTTCATTTAACATGTATAAATCATCTCTGTCTATAATACAAGTATAGTTTCATGATAATTCATCTCGAATTCAGCTTATTTCATGTCAGGACCTTACTCATATTTTTCGAATATTAAGGTCACACAAGTAGTAGTACACTCAAGATGTACAAATTTATAATCAAGGATGAACTTATATTCATCAACCAAATTCCAAGTACAAATATCATCGTCTCATATTTCCATATATCAATTGTCACATATCATCATTTTCATGTATTTCAGGTAGATACATGTAATAACTCATTTCTTATCCATTTCTTCTCATGTCAAGAGTTTTGCTCGTTGAATTTATCTGGAATATCGACACTGGTAGTACACTCAAGGTGTACAAATCAAGATCTGTCAATTCATATTCGTGGTACCCATAAGGTACTATTTCAGAGAGTACACTCTCGAGCCACACATATATACAATAGGATTACCAGTCTAGGCTAAATCCTTTTTATGACATATGCTCTAAAGAGCTTGATCTGGTTACCCGTCCGGGCTAAATCTAATCCATAACATATGCTCGAGAGGACTTATATCATGTTTACCCGTCCAGGCTAAATCCTTTCATAAATGAAGTCAATAGGATTACTCGTTCAAGCTAAATCCATGCTGCAACAAATGCAGGACCTCATTCATTTCGGCAATTACATTTATCCATCGATTTTCATTTATTCAAACGGGATTTAACATTTTCAAGCATTTTCTGGTTTGTGATTATTTCATACATCTATAACATCCATATAATTCAAATGATCACATTCCACATCCATTCCAAGCATAAAAGTAACATTTTCATCGTTTATCCTTTATCATCTATCGGGCATTATCATTTAATTTAAAGATTTTTATTTATCGGGCTTGATCAGATATGTAATCATTTCGCATATTCATGACATTTATACAATTTCCATAAACATAATCAATGCAAGCATATAAATAAACACAATTTAGTTACACGAACTTACCTCGAGAAATGTTCGTGTACATAAATCTACTAATCTGACATTTTCCTCTTTTCCTCGTTCTAACTCTGAATTTGGTCTATCCGGATCTATATGAGTAAATTTAACGTCAATTTATCATTTTTCACATTCAAGTGGACTCAATTTTCATCCTAGGTAAAATTACCATTTTGCCCCTAACTTTTTCATAAATTCCAATTTCATCCCTAGGCTCGAAAAATGAAATTTGTGCAATTTACTCACTATTCTAAGCCTAACCAAAATTCCATCATATAATTTACAGCACATGTTTTCTATAAATTTCAGAATTTTTCAATAATTTTCACCACTTTGCATTTTAGTCCCTAAATCATGTTTTCATCAAAAATCACTTTGTAAAAGTTGTTTATCTATCAACAACCTTTCATTTTCTACCATAAATTTCATATTTCTTGCATATTCATCCATGGCCCAAATTTCATACTTTGATAACTTTTCAAATTAATACCCCAAATAGATAGATTAGACTATCCCGGTTTCAAAAATACCAGATTTACTAAAAACGGGGCTTGATTACTTACCCAAATAAGCTTGATAAGTCTTCTTCCTCTCTCCTATGGTTTCCATGGAAATACTTGGGGAAGATGATATGAAATTGTTTTCTTTTTCATTTAATTAAATTGTCATTTAATAACTTTTCATCTTTCCAATTTAGTCCTTAGCCTTTTTTTATTTTTCCATGGATGAGTCCTCTCAAAATATCTACATACTTTCATTAATGGTCTAATTACCATATAAGGACATCAAGTTTTGAATTCCATAGCTATTTAATCCTTATAGCTATTAGAATTCAACTTTTGCATTTTATACGATTTAGTCCTTTCCCTAATTAAACAGATAATTGATAAAATTTTCGTACCAAAATTTTCACATGACTTTTCTAACATAATATGGACCATATAATAAAATAAAAATAAATTTTATTTTCAGATCGGATTTATGGTTCCGAAACCACTGTTTTGATTTCACCAAAAAGTTGGCTATTACATTGTTATCTCACTTTTTTGTATTTTCTCTTTTCAGGTAATCAACAAATTTAGGACCGGACGGTGAGCGAAAGCTTGGATTAGTTTCTCGGTTAATTAGATAAGATGGTTTTCGTTTTAACTTTTCTAGACTTCTGGACTGTAAACCTGTTTTTAGACTTTGTTTTTGGTTTTTGTTTTACTTGACGACTTTTGGTATTTTTAACGTAAAACTGCAAAATCGTACAAATTATCAAATTAAAATTCAGTTTTCAGAACTATAATTCTAGAAATTCTCGTTGCAAAAATTAAGTAATCACTTAAGTGTTTTTCTATAAATAAATAGTTTTTAACGAATGTTTGCCTTAGAACTGGAAATGATTTGCCAAAATTGGTATTCTCCTTGGGTCTACTTTGATGTATTGTCAGTACAGTTAGTCACATCTATGTCTCTATCTTCTGGGAGTCATCCACTTTGATGCCCAAGACAAACCATTTCCCCAATTGTAGTCTTTCAAATGGTTTGTTCATTTCCGATTAGACTAAGGACATGTTTAGATTCATCTACTAATATAAGTTGTCTTTCTGTATTATGATCCAACCACGTAATATCGCTTAGTATCTGTTAAATATTAGACAATTAGTGAGCAACATTTCCTTCTATTTTGCTTTGCATGAAAAAAACCATATTAGGACAATTATACGAAGTATATTAATGTAATCAATGAATTTGTTTTATTATCCAATCTATTCGAAAAAATTATAAGTTTACAAATGAATATACTACACTTAGGGCACAAGATCTAACAAGTAAACACTAGTAAAACTGACTCGGATACACATGACTCTTTCACCACACCAATGAGCATCGAAGTGCTAAATTGTAAAATAATGCAAAACATCTCTCCACCACACCAAGGATCTCATGAGAGATTAAACTATACCACACCAAAGTACACATAAGTGTAAGGCCTGAAAGCGATATAAAGAGCACATGAGTTTGAAACTTTCGACATAACTCCAACACACTATAGCTTCTAATTGGCATGCCAACTATATCCTTAACATTTCACTAAGTTCAATAGGGGATATTACAATTATAATTAACATATATCCATATAGGCCATTTACACATACAGATACCATATAGGGGCACTTTAAGTGCTTTCACATACTTTTGATCAAATCCATATTAATAAAGGCCTTATGCGTAACACCTATTACCTGACTCGATTGCTGAATCCAAGTTGCGGGATATCACATTCGTTGCCAGGAAAACTATGATTAGTTTATGATTAAATTATTCAATTAATATGAAAAAATCAATCAAATATACATTTCTTAAATACACTAAAGTAAGTTTGAGTTTCATTAATATATATGCATCTAATAACATGCAACATCTGATTGTAACATCATTTAATACTGCAAAGCCTAACCTATTAGGTACATGCCAAATATAAATAAGGTTGGAAACAAACGAACATTGTTGAAGCCGAGATTGTGGATGGGATGCTGAGATCGATGCTTGGAAAATCTCGAATTAAATCTAACCTGCGCATGGAGTGAACAACCATATGCTAAGTAAAGCACTTAGTAGCATTTCCATAATTTAAGTATTAACAATTCTACCCCAAGTAAAATAATTCAATCATACAATATCCACAAACTTAGTATAATATAAATATAAGACTTCTATTCACTAGTTGAACAACAATCATTATAACAATTTGGACAATGTAATTAACAAGCTAGGACAACATTGTTAACATAATGAAATAACATTAACCAAACACATTTGACCCACCTAAATTATGTTATATTCGATCAACATCCATATTTAATTAACATTATTGACATTAAAAATTATCACATAAAAGAAATAAATAAATAATTAAATACATGTGAGATCAAGAAAATGTGAGATCAAGAAAATCTCACAAAATCCTACGTTGCACCCAGAAATTGTCTCAATTTAATTTCATCATAACATCATCAGTTCATGAAAATTCAAAATAGTGTTAGTTCCCAGGGCAGCGTTAGGGATAGCCTAAGAGGACTCGTAATAGTTTAGCGTAAATACTAAAACATTGCATGAATGGGAGCTGTTTCGCACAACGTGAATATGTAATAAAAATCACTTGTATAATTTACTATATTTTATTTTGCATAGGGTTGACCGAACAAAATAATTAGAATAAATTAAAAATTGGTATAAATGCTAAAAATCTAACATAAGTAGGATGTTTCGGACAACATAAATGGGACTTATTAACATAAGATTTGATCATACAACTTCACGTTGGACTTGTCCAATCAGACATCAATTAACATGGTGCAAATTTTGAAATTCAACAAGTAATGTTTTACCATCAATCCTTCCAATGACAGTCGAAATTCAATCAAGCTAAAAATTGAACCTTGCCTAACTTAAGACATCATATAAACAAGAAGATTTATGAACATATTCAGATACTAAAACTGCCAAACCTTCCATAACAATTTATCAATTTAACAAGTACAAATAAAAATTCAAGAGAACTTACTGACATCATAAACTTATATTCATTTAAATTTCATGAGCCGACATTTAGACGACTTGGTTCTCATCATCGTATCATTCTCATTTTTTTATACGTTTTCACTTGACATTATTTATGAGATAATTGAGTAGCAACATCATTTTTGAAAAACATTATAATGCATACAGTGAATTGTAATAAATACTAATTTGAACAGTTTCATCATGTACAAAATGAGCTGCTTAAACATCTATTCCGAACAACAATTAATAATAATAAACGAAACAATTAACCACTATTCAAACATCAACAATTTCACCCCGTTCGAACAACTCAAATAAGTCTGAACACCATTTAAACAACAATAATTATTCACCTTTTGGACAGACTTATTTGATATCAAATACTATTTTAACAATCATTATTTACCATTTGAACAACTTAAATTCAGTAATAAATCGTCATTGAACAACAACAATTTATAACTCCCTTTTTGATAGCTGAATTCCAATAATAAAAAAAAATAGATAATAGACTAAACATCCCTTTTTGACAGCTTAATTCCAATAATAAATAACAATGGACAACAACAATTAGACCTTAAATGAAACATGCATTAAAGCTAAGTTGAAGGTAATGAATGTGTATTGTTTTGGACTGCATTGCACCTTCAACTGAAACATGTATTTTATACAATCAAAATGACACGATAATATCCTAAAATGGACAACATTAAACTTCAATTGAAACATATATTTTATACCACGGAAATGACATGATAATGTCTTAAAATGGACAACATTAAACTTCAATTGAAACATATATTTTATACAACAAAAATGACATGATAATGTCCAACTATAACAGTATTTAATCCTTAATCAAGTCATGTATTCTAACTCAACAGTATACCATGATATTGTCTGGCCTTGAATAGCAATTAACCCCGAAGTATAGCATGCTTCAAGTTGTGCATTTTAGAACAACAGTAAAAATTAAAATATGAAAGCTCAAGGAGATTAAGGTTCGTTTTACCTTTATGCAATTTAATCATGTTTATTAAAATTTTAAATGTAATACCAAAAATGTAAAGGTTCAAGAACCTTACTAAAAATTCTCCCAAGTCGAATCAGCCTACACCATTTTTTCCTTCCCTTTAACATTTTGTCCGTCCCATTCTTTGTTAACAAAGCTTGATAAGATAGCTCCCAAAGAACATGCTATCATGGACCCTAGGAACATGCAAGAGGAAGAAGCCTTTACTAAAGACACAACAATGTCTGGAACTATCAACACAAATTTCAACACAGTTCTTGGTTCCTCAAGCACTTCAACTATTGTTGATCAGAGGCTCTTCAAGTTGCTTCCTGATGAAATTGCTCCTCAAGATATGGTCATATGTAATTTGGTTTGTGTAGGTAAATGAAAGTTTGGGTGAGAAAGATGGCTTGGTAAATAGCCTCTTTTTGTCCACATGGGCATGTGTCTCAGCCGTGTGTGACACACGGCCAAGTGACACGACTGTGTGTCCCCTAGTGTTTAATTAGAAAACAAGTCAATATGCTCCACATGGTCCAGCACAGGGGCATGTAACTTGGCAGTGTGGCATAAGTTAGTATACCCTACAGTTTTGGCACTACTTAGCGCACGGCCTGGTACACGGGCGTATGTGTTGGTCATGTGACTCAAGTTAGAGAGTTACATGGGGTTGGACACGGGCTGGAACACGACCATGTGATCCCATTTCGAATGTCACATGGCCTATGACATGGGCGTGTCTTTGGCCATGTGAGACATCGGTTTAGCCCTAAGCCACTTCTAATGCATGATTTGGGCCTCACAGGCTCGTATTAGGAACAATGTGATTGATTGTGAATGATATTTATTTGGAATTGGAAAATGTATGTGAAATGTTTGTTTATTTGTGTTATAAGTCCTATAATGCTCTGTAACCCTATTCCGGCGATGAATACGGGTTAAAGGTGTTACATTTATTGGTATTAGAGCTATGGTTTAGTCGATTCTGGGACTAACGTAGCATATGTGAGTCTAGCTATACATGCCAATTGATTCTAGGACTAACGTAGTGTGATATCTCTTGACAGTTTTAAATCATGTTTTCATATAGTAATGGATCCCAATCGAGCAGTGGCTGATGATGTTAAAAGTAATGCGCTAGCCTCCGTTCACGGAGTAGCGCACTCTGAGTCGAGACCTGTGTTTGGTAGTCAAGAAGGAGAGGCCAAGGAAGCCTTCTTCCAAATGATGAACGAATGGTTCACTAAGTTTTCGAACGAATCTAGCTACTCACCCCCACCTATTTTCCCAACTTGTCCCAATAGCTCCTTAAGGTTTGGAACCTTTATGTTTAAGTAAGCAGCCTGTTGATAAAATTCAAAAGCACTGAGCTGAAGAGTTTAGAGATACCGTTGATGACGATCCTGAGAAAGTTGAGTTTTGGCTTGAGAATACAATTCGGGTATTTGATGAACTTTCTTGCACGCCAGCTGAATGTGTTAAATGCATTGTATCACTTTTGAGTGATACTGCATATCAGTGGTGAAATATTTTGATATCTGTGGTACTGAGAGAAAGAGTCATGTGGGAATTCTTTCAAACCGAGTTCAGAAAGAAATACATCAGTCAGCGGTTTATCGATCAAAAGCGCAAAGAGTTTCTGGAGTTGAAACAAGGTTGAATGTCTGTGATTGAGTACGAAAGAGAATTCGTAAGACTCAGTAATATGCTTGAGAATGTGTTTCCATTAAGGCAATTATGTGTAAGCGATTTGAATATGGGTTGAACGAAGACATTAGACTTCTAGTTAGGATTCTGGAATTGAAAGAATTTGTGGTGTTAGTCAGCAGAGCTTGCAAAGCTGGGGAGCTTGGCAAAGAAAAGAGAAAAGTTGATTTCTAGGCTAAATATTCGAGAAAGAGGTCGATGAGTAAACCCTATCACTCTTCGTCAAAGAAATCACGGTATTCATATAATCATTCGACAGCTTCAGTGGGATATTCGAATAAAGATCGTGGGAAGCAACACACGAGTCCTAAGGCCCAAGCCACTTCAGTATCAAGTGTTGGTAGTGTTAGAACCAAAAAACCTGAGTGCCAACAGTGTGGGAGATGACATTTTGGAGACTGTTGGATGAATAACAAAGCTTGTTTCAGATGTGGCTCGCAAGATGACTTTATTCGGGATTGTCTTGAGTTAACTGAGAAAGAAAAATTTCAAAATACAAGACCGAGCAATACAACTACTAGAGGGAGACCACCTAGAAATACGAGAAATGTGACTAGTAGTAAAGGAGCGACAAATGACTCTACTTTGAGATCCAAGTCTAGAGCACCAGCCAGAGCTTACGCTATTCACGCTCGCGAAGATGCGTCGTCAGCAGATGTTATCATCGGTACATTTTCTATCTATGGCACTAATGTAATTACCTTGATTGATCCTAGATCGACTCATTCATATATCTATATGAACTTAGTGTCTACTAAGAGTTTGCCTGTTGAGTCTACCAAATTTGTGATTAAAGTATCGAATCCCTTTGGCAAGTATGTCCTAGTTGATGAAGTTTGCACCGTTGATGACCCAGGGTTACTTTTTTTTGGCTAATTTGATGCTTTTACCATTTGATGAATTCGATGTGATTTTGGGTATGGATTGGTTGATTCTGCATGATATTGTTGTGAATTGTAGACAAAAGACTATTGAATTGAAATGTCAGAATAGTGAAATCCTTCGAATTGAATCTGATGAGTCGAGTGGATTGCCTATTGTGATATCGTCAATGTTAGATCAGAAATATCTGAGAAAAGGTTGTGATGCTTTCCTTGCGCATGTACTGGATACAAAAGTTCTGAATCGAAGATTGAACAGTGCCAGTGGTTTGTGAGTATCTAGATGTGTTTTTAGAAGAGTTACCTGGTTTGCCACCGATCAGAGAGGTTGAGTTTTCTATTGAATTAGTATCGAGAACATCACCGATATCGATAGCTCCGTACAAAATGGCACTGAAAAAATTGAAATAGTTGAAATTTCAGTTGCAAGAGTTAGCAGATAGAGGTTTTGCACGACTTAGTTTATTGCCCTAGGGTGCACCAGTTCTGTTTGTAAAGAAGAAAGATGGATTGATGAGACTATGTATTAACTATCGTCAGCTTAACAACGTTACGATTAAGAGTACGTATGCTTTGCCGAGAATCGATGATTTGTTCGATCAGTTGAAAGGAGAAACAATATTTTCGAAGATTGATCTGAGATCTGGCTATTATCAGTTGGGAGTTAAAGATTCAGATGTGCTGAAAACTGCGTTTAGAACAAGGCACGGGGATTATGAATTTCTTGTTATGCCATTTGGATTAACTAACAATCCTGCAGTTTTTATGGATTTGATGAATCGAATCTTTAGACCGTATTTAGACAGATTTGTGGTTGTATTTATTGATGACATTCTGATCTATTCCCGAGATGAATTTGAGCATTCTGATCATTTGAAGATTGTGTTACAAACATTGAGAGATAAGCAATTGTTTGCTAAATTCAGCAAATACGAATTTTGGCTCTGAGAGGTTGGATTTTGGGGGCATATTGTTTCAGCGGAAGGTATAAGAGTTTATCCGAGTAAGATTTCACCAGTTGTTGACTGGAAACCACCAAGAAATGTGTCTGAAGTCAGAAGTTTTCTAGGATCAGCTGGCTACTATCAGCGTTTTGTAAAAGGATTCTCAATGATTGCTACACTGATGACTTGATTGCTACAGAAAGATGTGAAGTTTGAATTGTAACACCCAATACCCGACCCAATCATCGAGTCCGAGCAACGAGATATCACATTTGTTGTCGGAGCAACTGACAACATTCTTTCCAATATAAATAAATAAAATCATACATCTAGACCCATGACCAAGTCATGATTAATATATATACCAGTATCTCCACTATTAACCTATTTGTTCGTGACATTTCATCCATCCTCTTTTCCAATTATATATATTTATATATATACACACCGATTCACACACACACACACACAAAAAGTTATAACTTCATCTAAATATTCGTATAGCATCATTGTAACACCCCAAACCCGGCCTAGAAGTTAGGCCCAAATTTGGCGTGTCACATTGAAGTGTTTTTCGAAAACCATGTTCTCGTTGAAAACCCTTCTTATTTAAAAGCTTAAGTAAAATCCCAGTTACGTTAGTTTATTTTTAAAACATGGTACATTGAAAAGTTATTAATTTTATTCCAAAAATATCTTTTTAGTTGCGGAAGTTAATTTTGAGAGTAATCGATTTACGAAAAAGATTAAGTACCGAAACCATTTCGAAAATGTTGCGAAAATGTAGTGTTGTTTTAAAAAATAGTTAACATTTTGGAAAACCATGATTTACTTCTAACGGATATAATTCAAAGTAAATAAAAACCCCAAGTTAAAACCCAGAACCTTAAAGAGGCCTTATTACAAATATTAAAACCCAAAACGAAATCTAAAGCATAAATGAAGTCCAAAGGCAGTTGTGTGGCCATCTTCAAGCCCCTCGCAGCACCGATCCTCCTAATGCTAGGGATTACCTACACAGTTGAAAACGGGGTGAGTTTGCGAAAACTAAGTGTGTAATCCCCTCCTAACTAAAACAGTTAGTAAAACAGACAGAATTCAGAATCAGTCTGGCTGGAGCCCAATACAGTAACAGAACAATGGGTGTGGGTCTAAGCCAGTACGCCCATAACAGAATCAATTGGACCTAGCCAAAACCAATAACAGAACAAGTGGCCTAAGCCCAGTACAGTGACAGATCTCATAAATAGATATGCAACAGTATGAGGATGCATCCCACCCCGATCCAGCCAACATACCACCCGTACCAACCCTACACTTACATGGGAATAAAATCGACCCACCCAGCCAACACACCAAGCTTAGCACCGGTTGCGGCACTAAGTCAACAGAATGGCTTGGTGCCGTGGACAGAACGGCTAAAAGCCATAAATATCGTAGCAACGCTGCCAGTTAACAGAACGGCTAAGAGCTATAAATAGAATGGTTATAAACCATAATCAGGATGGCACAGAGCCATAATTAGGATGGCACAAAGCTATCGGTAACTGTAATAAGTTTGGCACATAGCCATCAGCGACGGTAATATAATCGGCACACAGCCACGGGTAATTATGATCGATACGGAGTCATCAATATATATGTTAGGCACATAGCCACGGGTAAATACGATTGGCAAAAAGCCATAATCAAGATGGCACAGAGCCATATTTAGGTTGGCACAGAGCCAAAATCAGATTACGCGGCTTTAAGCCGTCCGTCGGTCCACAGTCATCTCATGCGACCCGTGCGACCTTAACAGATCAATACTGGACCCACAGTCGTCTCATGTGACCTGTGCGACCCTATCAGAACTTCCTCCGTATCAATGCCCAACCCCATGCAATATGTCGTGTATGTCATGCTCAATCATTACACGTGTATGCAAAATGGCCATGCCATTTAGACATATATTAAAAGCATACCAGTCATACAACCACCATCAAGTCAGTTAAAACACAGTCATACCATCTCAGTCAAATCAGTCAAATTCATAAATTAAGTCAGCCATTTACCCACAAGGGCAAAACAGTCATTTTACCCTATAAGGGTATTTCGGTAATCCTACCCTACAGGGGTATTTAGGTAATTTTGCAACACGAGGGTCTTTTGGTAATTTTAAAAATTGAGGGTATTTCGGTAATTTCACAAAGCGACGGTATTTTAGTAATTTCACAAATCGAGGGTATTTCAATAATTTCACAAATCAAGGGTATTTCGATAATTTTACAAATCGAGGGTATTTTGGTAATTTCACAAATCGAGGGTATTTGCGACCCAACAGAAGGTCCACCGTCGCCTCGAGCGACTTAAGTAATCTAAACAGTCACAACGGTGTAAATGTGCTTAAGTGCCATTACTCGGCCCAAGTGGGCCCACACACTCGTGCGACCCATTTAGCCTAGAAACAGCCACGGTTTTACAAACGTTACAGTCCAAACAACACTTACCACATCACATACATTTTATCCGTGTAGGCCCACAAGCCCATTGGGCCCACAAGACCCATTTTCGTGGGCTCGATCCACCACAAGTGCGATCGAACGCTCGTGTGGCATCATTCGCCAGTATTTCAGCTTTTCGGTATTTTATCGATCTACGATCAAAAGGAGTGGTGTGTGTACACACCTTGATTACGAAGCGCGCCACGAATCCCTAGCACCGAACCCTACTCGATCAAGCTTCCCTAAATCCTCACTAATCGTTAGCAACGATCAACTTCTTGTAGATATCTGCGTTACCCAAAGAACCTTATTAACCAAGATTGTATAAGGTTGTGGTTTACGACCACATTTGATAACCTTTAACAACATAAAGGAGAAAAAGAGTGCACTTACTGGTTGATCAAGAACCCTTACCACACCAAAAACTAAACGCAAGGAGAGTAGTTTGGCAAAGAAACCATAACGATTTGGTAGAGAAACACAAAGATTCGGCCTAGCCAAAGAAAATGGGTGAGAAATATAATAAGAAGGTTCGGCTATGGCCCAAAACCGATTGAAGAAGAGGTTAGTAGAGAAGAGAGAAAAAAGAAGAACAATACCCGACACAATAGAGGAATGAACCACGAACGGCAATTGTTGAAGTGAAGGAATGAGAGTCTAGATTGAAGAAATCGGCACAAGAGTTTGAGATGAAGGAAAGAGAAACATAAAAGAATTAGAAAGAAAAGAAGAGGACTAGAAGAGGAGAAATCGGTTAATAGGTGGCCTAAATTGATACGAACTCACCTAAAAAGACTGTGACGGAAGTCAACCAAGATCCAATCGAGCTACCTAATGGACCAATTACGCGTGCCCGTGCTAAACAATTCAAAGATGCCGCGTCGGCTTTGGTGGCACAAATTTGGAATACCGAAAGAGAAGAGCACAAGAACATGCTGAACTGTTACAATTTATTTGAAGTTGAATATACTAGCTAGTTCGACTGCTAGTTTATTTAACACTTTATTATGCGCGTTTTCAGTCATTTATTAGTTTGCTGCATTTTCTTAGTTCATGTTAATTTATCTAGATAGTACAAGTTTTTAATATGTCCTTTGTTGAAGTGAATGTTAGTGTGTTTTACCTAGTTTTTAAATAAAGTGATTAAACTATGTTCAGCTAAATTTACTAATGTTGGTTTATACGTTTTGTAGTTTGCTCCATGTTTTGATGCATGTTGGATGATCACAAGATGGAGCATGAATAAAGAATATTTAAAGCAAGATTGGAAGCATCTTGGACAAGCATTGGACGGCACTATGTGGATCATTTAGATGGAATATTATGGGTGGAGTTTTGGAGCATGCTTGGGTGGATATAATAAAATAAACCAAAGCTTGAGCAAGGGAATTGTGTGCATGGACGGCAACAAAGGGGATTAATGGATGATAACACTTTTGAATAAACAAATAAGGAGAACATTGTGAAAATTTTAATAGGGATGATAGTGGAGATGCATGGACACTTTTTTGAATAAACTAAGAAGCTATCTTATTCAATGTATGGACGGCAACCAAGAACAAGAGCATAATGGATGCATGAAATTAAAAATAAAAGAATGTGCAAGTGTGATAAAGCATGAACGGCACAAGCATTTGACTTTGGTTTAATTTAATCAACATGATGGCATTTGCAAGATGAGCATGTGGCACTAGCTTACAAGATGAGCATGGATTAAATAAAATAATGCAAGAATCATGGACACTAGCTAGTGGAGCAAACGACAACAACATGAGGGAATAATGTGGAGCAATATAAAATTGAAGCATAAACAATGGTGATGTGCGTGTAGTGGGAATAAGAGATAAGGAGTGTGCATTTATAAAATAATTAATTAATCAAGCATGTGTGTGTTAGTGGATGAATTGATTTTTAAAATAAATGGATGGCACCTAGTATGGGACGGTAAGGATGAGCATGATGGAAGGGATTTTTTTTGCAAGGATTTTAAGCAATTGAGCAGCACATGCAAGTTGACTTTCATGAAATTATTCAAAGCATGCGGACGGCTAAAATAGAGCATTCCTTGGCCGAATTCCAAGCTTTCATGAATTTAAATTTCTTGAAGACCACTTGTGCTATAAATAGGTGGACCTTTGTCATTTGTATAGAGGATTTTTTTTGGATGAATGAATATTTTTCTTTTTGGTGAGTTTAATTCACTCTCCTAATTCTTCAAGGTTCGAATTGACTTATCTAGTTTCTAGTGGCGTCATTTTATCCTTGTTTCAAACTTATCATCCTTTCAGGTGTGGCGTTCATTTATCTGTACCGTTGGTTCCTATCTTGCTAGATAGTGGGTCTCGGTTTTTATTCAAAACTCCTTTTCATCAATTTGAAGCTTATAAGATTCGGGTTTTTAATTTTTATTAAAGGTTCTTTCTTATTTCAAATTCGTATCCACCTCAACCACTTACCTATCTTTATTTTTTAAAGACATTATCAATAAAATTACCCCTTTTGTTATCTAAACGAAAAACTACCTAATTTACGATTAGGCAACATTTACGATTCGATTTCAAACCCGAGACGATTCGTATCATAAATGGTAATGCAATTTTGGCTTAGAAAAGAGTATAACCAGGATCTTGAAAACCAAAAAACAAAGTTACCAAAATGAGTGAAAAGGAAAAACAAAAACTCTTCTTAGCAAGATTCGACTATACCAACAATGACCACAAACGGTACTCACCCTACCCTATGCCGAATTTGCCACACTCATTGTAACAGCCCGATTTAGGGGCTAGTCGGAACAGTGATCTTGGGATCACTAATTCTTGATTAGAGAAATTTATTTTCATGTCATTTTATGAGTCAGAGCATGATGGTATATGTACATGAGAATTTTGGTACTGTAATTTTAGCAATTTCATGATTTATCGCGAAAGAGGGCTAAATCGCATAAAGTGCGAAAGTTCCATTCTATAAGCTAAGGTGCCAAATAGCCATAGATTTTTAAATTGAGGTCTTTAAAAGATAATTTAGCCCTTTGAAAAGGCTTGGCCGGCCATAGACTAGCCTAGGAGATAATTTTGTCAATGTTGGTCTATGTTGGTGATAGTAGGTGGACTTAATTGATAGTTTAATATTAGAATAAATAAAGAGGATATATCATCTTTCTTTCCATCCTTCTCCACCAAAATTTGCAAGCAAAATAGGGGTTTTGAAAGCTCAAATTTTCAGCAAGCTCTCCTCCATTCTAGTAAGTGACTTTGATGATTTTTCTTAATGATAATTGTACTTTTAGAACCCCTAGAACTTAAGCTTTCAAATGAGAGGACTAATGTGCATGATAAACCATAATTTACACATATTTTAACCCCATGCTTGGCTTATTTTTGGATGAATTTTCATTAGTGCAATATGGTGAAAGGTTTAGAGTTTTGCCATGAGAGCTATCATTGTTATTTGCTGCATTTTTTATTGAAGAAATTGAGTTTTAGTTGTTAGATGAACAACTTTTGTGAAAGGTGTTGTCTTGAAAACACCTAATTGGACCTTGATGAAAAGGTTATAAATTTGTAGTAATTATATGAAATGTTGAGTTTTAAGGATAGCTATAAGAGTATTAAATGTTCACTTAGACTTGTTGAAGGTAGAAATGTGATTAGAATTAATTTTTGAGCCTAGGGGCAAAATGGTCATTTTGCCAAAGTCTAGGGGAAAAATTGTAATTTTGCCAAGATATGAATTATGAGTCGATTTAGTCAATGTTTGAATTTAACAAGTGAAATTGTTACTATAGATCAAGAAATGTGAAGCCCGGAACGAAACCGAGGTAATAACAAAATCGAGGACTAAATCGAGCATCGATGCACATTTTGAGAATCGAGGTAAGTTTGTATGAAGTCAAAGTTTCATAATGTTTCGATATTTGAAACTGTATGATATTATGATAGTGTATGTCATTTCTATGAAATTTGAGTAAGGGAGCTTCGATGAAGAAATGGTGAGTATAAATTAAGCTAAAGTCCCGGTTAAAGTTCCGGAATAAGAATGATATCTATGAATTCACATGAGATAATGAAGGTCCCGTATAAGACCACGTCTGGGACATGGCTTCGGCACCAAAGAAAGATCTCATATAAGACCAATTAAAGAAGTCCGAACACGACTTGAAGACTAGTCACACGGGTGTGTGACATGGCCGTGTCCCTGTCGTGGCAAAGAGCAATTTCATTCGGATTTGGATACTTTGGGGTGAAGAAACACATTCCAAGAGCCTATATAAACCCCCTAAGTGTTACCTGAAAAGAGGGCAATTAGCTAGGCCAAGGAGCCAAGCCGAAAAGGTCAGAGTTGTGGGAATCACTCGAAGATAGCCAGTTGATCCATCTCTAGAAGCCGGAATTCTACTCAAGACGGCGGATCTCTCTTTCAATTCCTTCAGGGAGTTTTAGGGATTTCTTATGTTTTGTTTTATCTTTTCTTCTGAGATATTTTCTTTATTTGATATGAACTAAACCCTTCAGATACCTGAAGGGGATGAAACCTAGATGAATCTTGTTATTGTTTTCTGAACTATAAGACAAATACATGATTTGTTCTTAATTATGTGCGCTTAATTCTTGTGATAATGTTTTCGGGATATTGATTCAAGTCAGATGTTCTTAGGTGGAGGAGCAAAAGTCCCTGCTTAAGAATAGATCTAGCATAATTAAAACGGAGTCGTTCGCGCGCTTAGAGATAGGGTGACGAGATTTTTTCGGATTAGGGTGAAACCTAATATGGGAATCCATAGATCGAGTTAATGCGATTCTATGGTTCAGTGTGAGATAACAAGTGAAGTCTAGGTGGATTCTTCCTGAGGGTATCGTCTTAAATCAACTGAGTTTTTCCTCAAGTTATTTCCCAATTCATTCTTTTTGTCTTTTCATCTTTAGCTTAGTAGTAGTTAGATTATATTTAAACAACTTCACTGATTTTAGGCTAGATAATAAAGAGAAGGTTAGTATTAGTACTTTTAGTTCCTTTGGGTTCGACAATCCGATTTTGCCTAAGCTATACTACTGTTCAATAGGTACACTTGCCTTTAATCGTTGTCAGAGTTAGTTTTCAAGTTCGATCATTCTCTTTATAAATTTTAAGACTCTGATCACAGCGATCACTTGGGGATTGTAGAAAGTCGGAGCTCGAATCACACTATCAACTGTTCCTTCGGTATAGTAAAGTTAATTCATTTTGAGTATGGCATGTATAGGAACTTGATCATTTTGTGTCATGTTATATTGGAAGGCCAAAGGGTTGGCTA
The DNA here is from genome assembly GCA_005393395.2 of Gossypium australe. NCBI lineage: Eukaryota > Viridiplantae > Streptophyta > Magnoliopsida > Malvales > Malvaceae > Gossypium > Gossypium australe. The sequence goes on from CM016614.1 coordinate 51,971,132, forward strand.
TTAATGTCTTTATACTCATTTTGTAAATGGTCATGGTGAATTGGTCAATGTTGTCAAGTTCATGTTATAAGATTGATGAGTATAATGAAATGAATGTTCATGCAAACTATTGAGTATGGATGTGGATGGAGTGAATGTTAGTTTAAGGATTTTTCATAGTTTAATATGGCTATGTTTTGTGCTAATTGTGAATAAATGAATGAGTCTATGTCTCAGGGTGGCAAGAGGCTTGGAAAATAGCCTATAGATGTCCACACGAGTAGACACACGGGCGTGTGTCTAGGCTGTGTGTGACGCACAACCATTGCCATGGGTGTGTTAGTAGGTCATGTGTCCCCTGCACCATTTTACGAGAATTTGATTTATCACACGGGCCAGCACATAGGCATGTGCCTTGGCTGTGTGTTAATTAAAGTTTGATGACGTCATAATCAGAGAGCTCCACGGGTAGATGACATGGGCGTGTCAAGGCCGTGTGAAGGACACGGGTTATAGACACGGACGTGCGCCCAGCCGTGTGAAAACCTCTGTAGGTTCAAAATAGAAATAAATTTTATACGGACTAGGGACATGGGCGTGTGAGACCACACGGTCTGCCCATACGGGCGTGTCCCATGTTACACGGGCGTGTGACCCCTGTTTAGGTAAAAATTTTCAAATAGTGTAAAAGTTTTCGGTTGAACTGTGAAACCTTCCGGATGTATGTTTAAGGCCTCGTAGGCTCATAATATGTATGACATGAAAAAGAAAGAAAAGTTTTAAGTTTGAACAAAATTTTATAGCCGATAGTACATGTTCAAGCAAGATTAAGCATGGTAATGCCTCGTATCCAGATTCGACGTCGGACACGGGTAAGAGGTGTTACACTCACAAAGTCCAACTTGGTTACAACACCTCACCCTTCAAAATCCCACGATTATCTCCCTAAGCTACTCCATAAATCACTCCTTAATCGACTCCTACCACACATTCAAATTCCAAGACCAATTCAGACTTCACCCTTTTACCAAGTCCACAACAACCTTCTAGAGTTTCAATCCAATTCAACCACTTACCATCCCCATGTAGCAAAATAATTGTATTTTGCTTGCAAGGGGATTCGAACCCAAGCCCCCCTCAATAGCTCAACAAATCACTTGCCTCCTTGCCACAAGCTCTTTTGTGTCACAAAATATTCTCAATTAATAAAAAGGTCTATAGGCCAAAGTCCAAGTTCCTTTAAAAGAAAAACCAAAATAAATTGCAAGAGCCAAGACTTGAACCCAAGCTCCCTTACAACCTTAATGACGCCACAACCACTAGACCACATGCTTCCTTGTGTCATTTTTTCCCCAACAATATTCTTAAAGCCTACTTACTTACATCCAGGGTTTTATTCACCTAAAACCAAAATTTTTGCTAAAGCCTAGGTTTGAACCCAGGACTTCTCCAACACTTTTCAGGACCCTTAACCACTGAAGAAGACATTTAATTGTGCCATTTCCTTGCACAATTAAATACTTATGTACAACCTCCTTACTGATCCATACATAAGGCCTAAAATTCGGGGCGTTACAACTCTACCCCCTTCAAGAAATTTTGTCCTCGAAATTTCCAACTATCATAATAGTCGCACACCCTAGCCTACCACACTACGCTCTCGCTGCGCACTCTAATCCTAATAATACAAGCATGCACCACACCATCTATCCATCGGAGCAGATGGATATCACACGCATATCATTTCCAGAATACACACAAAATAAATACAAACTCTAACTTTAAGTATAGCAATACAGTCTAATATCTAAGAAATCACAGTATCTCTATCTATTGCTTTTCAACGAAAACAAAAAACAGTTTCAGAAACTTGCAGATTCGGCGTCAGAGACTCAGTGTACCATACTTCCAGAAAAACGGTCAATACAACATTTCAGAACTTCAAATCTTTTCGAGCCTTTTTGAAACAACACTTTCAGAAATTCAATTTTAAAGACCCAATCCACAGTCGAGTTTTGCAACTTGACTCTGATACCACTAAATGTAACATCCCAAACCCGGCCTAAAATTTAGGCCCAAATCTGGCGTGTCACATTGAAGTGTTTTTCGAAAACTATGTTTTCATTGAAAACCCTTCTTGTTTAAAAGCTTAAGTAAAATCCCAGTTACGTTAGTTTATTTTTAAAATGTGGTACATTGAAAAATTATTAATTTTATTCCCAAAATATCTTTTTAGTTGCGGAAGCTAATTTTGAGAGTAATCGATTTACGAAAAAGATTAAGTCGCGAAACCATTTCGAAAATGTTGTGAAAACGTAGTGTTGTTTTAAAAGCAGTTAACATTTTGGAAAACTAATATTTAACAACTATTGTTTTCTTTTATTTCATACATGTAGCAGACCAATTGCTCCACATATTACAACACATTCAAATCAGCATTTACATGCTGGAATAATGAGCTTTCAAGCTGTAGTTTTTAGCAATCATTTAAGCATTTATTTGCCAAATTTTAACTTCACTACTAACAACTGAACTTAGTAAGAATAACATAATATTTTAGCTACCAAACTCAATTTATCAACCCCTACAACCATAGCTTACCTGCATGCAAACATCAAAATTTAAACATGAGAATTTGCAAAGTTTCCTTTGAAAAACTCACTCACAAGTACATTCAATTTATCCTATTTTGGACAGCACAAGACAGCAACATGCAGGGCATTTGTATCTCACAAGAACACACACAATAGTATTAAAATTTATTAGCTCATCACATCAACAATCCATGGTTTTTAATCCATTAATACTTAATTAATTGGTCCCAAAACTGAACAGAATAATGCAACAAATGGGACTGTCTTTACATCCCTCAATTGACATGAAAATAGAACTATTAATTTGTTCAAATTTTGGACAGCATAATAGAGGCACGAAATTGGATAGCAGTAATTTTTACTCTATTTCCGAGCAGCATTTAAACTTACAATAATCAAATCTAGCTAATGCTAGATAGTAAGTAGCCTTGAAATTTTAAAGAACATTTTCAGCCATTAAATCGAAACCGAAACATCAATGCTAATTTAATATATATATATTTAAGCATGAAAATAAAAAAAAATCAGTTTAAATAAAATTCACCATTAGCAACACTCAATTTGTACTTCTAAAATAACAAGTCATTCGACAAATAAAACGCAATTTACTCATTAATGACACATCATCAATATCAATCCTAGAGTTATACATTTTAAACACGGCACCAAAGCACTATAAATCACAGGTTTAGCCCCTCTCAATTTGTCGTTTGAAGATACCACAGTTTTATTATTAAGACCGTTTAAATTACGACAATTAATTCACTTTAGATAATGGTTTAAGACAATATAAATACTTACAGCATAAATACTTACATTTTGATCACGACCAAGTAGTAGGACATTTTAATTATAACTATGACATCTTCTAATTTCAGCTTTGGACATTAATATTTAATCACTTCCAGTAGCAGGTTACCTTAATTTCATTACAAAAAGTCATATCCGGACAGCATGCATAGAGTTTGCATGCCTCGACAGTTCACTCAACAACTAACAATCATCAAGACTTTTCCCTCAATTTTCATCACACATACCAGCATTAGAGTACAATTAATCATTCAAGAGATAACTTAAACTCACACCATAACCAACAGCAGCCATTTTTTTTATTTACAACCATTTCTTCAAATTTACAACATGATTTATTTGCTCCTAACCGAAAATCGACAGCAGCTAATTGACAGTTTAATAATAAAATTTAGACAACTTAATTGAAGTTACCAACTAGTTTAGTTCGACTTGACAATTAACTAAATGAGTAAGTGTGTGTAAATTTCAAGGAATACTTATCGAATTCTTCCCCAAATTGCTATTACGAGCACAAACTTTCTTCTTGCCTTTACCACTTTAACCGTCTCCCACCTCTCAAGCTTCTTAATATGAAGAAACAACTATTTAATATGCCAAATCCATGGCCTCTCCCTCCATGCAATCGACCTCCTTTTTTTTAATTTCATCCATTCGGACCAGCAAAAGAAAAGAAAAGTAAAAGGATATATATATATATATATATATAAGAAAACATGAAGTTTTCCCTTTCCTTTCACCATCTATTTCCCTTCTCACAGTTAAGGAAAATGATAAATTTTAAAGAATTTCTTTCTCCCTTTTCTCTTCTGAGGTTTCGACATTTTGGGGAAGATGAAGAGAATAAAAGAAAAAAATGTTCTTCCCCTTTTCTTTTTTTTTTCCCCATTTTTCTTACCCTCTTTTTTTTATTATCTATTTATTATATTCCAATAAAATTTTAAATTTTTATAATATATATTAAACACATTTGTAAATCATAACCGACCACTATAGTAACAATTTATATAATGGTTTATTTGTTAGATAAATCCCTTACTTATAATTTAGCTTTAAATTTAATAACAACCACACTTTTACCACTTACGCAATTTAGTCCTTGTACTTAAATTGAGCACTAAAGCAACGAAATTATCTAATCAAAATTTAATTCACCTACAACATAACTCCATAAATATTTAATAAAAATATTTACGACATCGATTTACCGAAATGAAGTCACAAAATTGGATTTTTCGGTACTACTGACTTTCTGATCATTAGAATTCTCCCCTCCTTTAAGAAATTTCGTCCCTGAAATTTACTTGAAAAGAGGTGGGGTACTAAAATTTCATTTAACCTATTCATTTATTATAACGTCATTGATATGGCTCGGAACTCAAGTCAAATACATAAATTAACTAATTTGTGTCCCAATCTAGCATCATAATTGCATCATCGTATAAAACCAAAATAACCATATTGTCACATAAATGTATCATTCACATGTAATTCAAATCAAAGCATGGCATGTAGCATATCAAGTATTTCAACTTTATAATGCATTACTCTTAAAACATATACAAGTAAACACATCTAATATATCATTTCTTTAACATTTGTTCTTTTAACTACTCACATTTCCATTTTAAGTATTCATTTCAAATGTCTCTTTTTACATATATCTATCTATATAAGCATTTCATATAACACTTTATATAATTATTTCCATATATCCAATTCACATCATTATTTTGTTTATCTATCTTTGTATAACTAATTCATACAACTATTTTGTACATATATTTTCATATAACAATTTTTTTTTATAATCATTTCACATAACCATTTTGTACAACAAATTCATATAACCATTCGTCATCCGATACATATTACCTAGATATCAATTGTTCAACGAATGTCATAGCGTCTCCCATCCATGGTCTTATTTATTTTTTGCATGATGTCATAGTCTATTTCAACTATGGTCTTATTCATTTCCCGTCATATTGCCATAATGTATTTCAACCATGGTCTTACACGTCTGAATCGTGATGCCATAACGTCTTTCAGCTATGATCTTACTCGTCTGAATCATGATGCCATAACGTCTTTCAGTCATAGTCTTACTCATTAGAATCATGATGCCATAACGTCTTTCAGTCATGGTCTTACTTGTTTCTAGTATGGTGCTATAGTGTCTTTCGACTATGGTCTTACTCGTTTCTAGTATGGTGCTATAGTGTCTTTCAACTATGGTCTTATTGATTCTCCAGTATAGTGCCATAGTGTCTTTCAACTATGGTCTTAATCATTTCCTTCAAGCCAACGAACTCAATTCATATATAAACAATTAAATACTAAACAACTGAAACAACTACTAGTTGATTTAATCAAGTTATGAACTTATCGATTTATGATAGCTACTAATGAGCAAAGGCAATTACTCAACGACCTTCTCTTTCCCACAGTTAACAACCGATCTACTCGTTTCTGGATCTCTTTGGCACCCAGTGCCTAACGGATAAGTTCGTAGTAAAGTTTAGTACCCAGCCCGAATCTCTGTGCTATTGGTTCACCAGTAATGATTCCTCGATCTCTAGCTCGAGCTAAATGTTATAAGAATCCACACCGGTATCATTCTCCGATTTTCTTCCAACATTCACTTCCTACAAAATGATTATTCTGCTAATTTTTGCTCTACAACATAGTTCAACTCATTAGATGTATTCAAATATAAAACAAAATAATGAACCATTTGTAACATCCCCAAACCCGGCCCATTCGTTACGACCGAATCTGGTTATGTTATTGAGGAAAAGACGGTTGAAAATCTTCTTAACTTAGAATTTAAAATAGGAAAATTTACTATCTTTTTGAAACCAAGTTCTTTTGAAAACACAACCAAAACTTACATGTTATAAAACGTCTGAATCAACCTTAGTGAATATATAAAGCCCATTTGGATAATCAAGTTGTTGAAATAAATTTGCCTTCACTTAGCAATTCAAATAAAAATCCAACCATATCTTAAAATAATAATAAAATAGTTTCCAAAATACATGAAGATCTAAAGGCCCTTATTACATATTTTATTTAAAACCAAATACTTAAAGTAAACCTAAAACGTTTAAACTCTTCTTTCTGCATGGGCCACCATGTGTCCTCTCCGAACCCAATCCAACTACGCGTCACCTGAAATGGTTAATGAAAAGAGTGAGTCCACTGACTCAGTGCATAACCATAACCCATATTTCCATCCGTATGGGCTTGGCCCATACCCACACAGCCATCGAAACAACTCATGCAAGAATGCATCTCAGCCCAACCCATTGTCCAACCGTACACCAACCTTAGCAGACTCCCTGCCTAAGGCCGTGGCTAATCCACCACTGATCACATCGTGATCCATAAATCTTACCTCGGCAAACTCGCTGCTCGAGGCCGTGGCTGAGCCACCGATCAACCAAAGTGATCCAAATATCGTAATCTGTCTACGGTGATGCACATAGCCATCAACCGCCGAGATGGGCACCGAGCCAACACCTCCCTTGAGGTAGCACACAGCTAATCCCCAAGCGCTAATGTAGCCGGAGCTATCATTAGACCACGTACACCTTGTGTACACTTCCTCCTTCGTCGAATCAAGCCCAAATCCCATGCAACTATATAAATGCAACAAGTTAAGTCATTATATAACATGAGTATATAAATATTTATACATACATAAATACATCACAAATAATCTTACCATCACCAGTTCTCATAACTTATGCCATTATAAACGGCTTCCACACATAATACACATGTAACACGTTAGCAAACCAAAACCACAGAAATAGTGCGATGATTACGCACCTAAATGATACCAAAACCCGAAACGCTACTTCTGCTTCTGCACCCGCAGACTAACGGACTTACGAAAGGTTCCCAGCGATAGGCTCTTCTCCCCTACAATCGGCCTTGCTAACCACTACCCTTTGCTCTAACAAGAATCCACCACCACCAGGAAGTTCGGCTCAGGGACTTGCAACAAAAGTGGAGTAAGAGAATAAATGGTGATTCGGCAATGACTCTAAAATGGTGTTGAGATATTTGGCAATGGCAGGCTTTTAAGGGTGATTTCGGTTTGAAGCAAGGTCAAAGAAAAGGGGTGAAGGGAGAGGGGAAAATGGATAAGCCAACTTCCGGCTTTGGCTACAACAAAATGAAAGGAAAAGAAAGGGTGTTCTTGACTTATTTTCGGCAAGAGACTAAGGGAAAATAAAATAGAAGAAGCAAGAACTTTTAGTGAGGGAGAAAGCAAATGGTGAATGAACAATGAGCACCTCCCCCCTATTTATAATATTCGGCCAAGCTACAACCCCCCAAAAAAATCCCTCAAATCTCTCCTACAACACCTCCCTTCCCTTCATTCAAAAATATTTGAAAAAGTCAACCTACCTAGCCAAATTCAAAAAGCAAAGACCAAGTCTTTGTCCATCTTTTAAGCCTCCCAAAATCGTCCAACACTCTACCTAGATGACGCAAAAACAAAGCCCCCTGCTGCCCTTGCGAATCGAACACTGGCCCCCCTTTCCCTTGCACCTGAGGCGTCACCTTGCCAAGCTCTTAGTGGCGCCTCCCTTGCCACTCAAGCTGCCCAATCTTTGTGTCTAATTCACCCAAATAATTCTCTTAAGACACCCACAACCAAGCTCCCCCCTTTTAGCCCCTAAAACTAAAAATTTACCAAAGCAACCTACCTCCACCTAGGGTTCTCAGGACCCCTAAAACTAACCCAAACACACACTAAAGTGTGCCAACACCCGAGCTAAGCACCAAAAGCCTAACCCCTAAAACTGGGGTGTTACAATGATCGCACTATTTCTGTGGTTTTGGTTTGCTAACGTGTTACATGTGTATTATGTGTGGAAACCGTTTATAATGGCATAAGTTATGAGAACTGGTGATGGTAAGATTATTTGTGATGTATTTATGTATGTATAAATATTTATATACTCATGTTATATGATGACTTAACTTGTTGCATTTATATAGTTGCATGGGATTTGGGCTTGATTCGACGAAGGAGGAAGTGTACACAAGGTGTACGTGGTCTAATGATAGCTCCGGCTACATTAGCGCTTGGGGATTAGCTGTGTGCTACCTCAAGGGAGGTGTTGGCTCGGTGCCCATCTCGGCGGTTGATGGCTATGTGCATCACCGTAGACAGATTACGATATTTGGATCACTTTGGTTGATCGGTGGCTCAGCCACGGCCTCGAGCAGCGAGTTTGCCGAGGTAAGATTTATGGATCACGATGTGATCAGTGGTGGATTAGCCACGGCCTTAGGCAGGGAGTCTGCTAAGGTTGGTGTACGGTTGGACAATGGGTTGGGCTGAGATGCATTCTTGCATGAGTTGTTTCGATGGCTGTGTGGGTATGGGCCAAGCCCATACGGATGGAAATATGGGTTATGGTTATGCACTGAGTCAGTGGACTCAGTCTTTTCATTAACCATTTCAGGTGACGCGTAGTTGGATCGGGTTCGGAGAGGACACATGGTGGCCCATGCAGAAAGAAGAGTTTAAACGTTTTAGGTTTACTTTAAGTATTTGGTTTTAAATAAAATATGTAATAAGGGCCTTTAGATCTTCATGTATTTTGGAAACTATTTTATTATTATTTTAAGATATGGTTGGATTTTTATTTGAATTGCTAAGTGAAGGCAAATTTATTTCAACAACTTGATTATCCAAATGGGCTTTATATATTCACTAAGGTTGATTCAGACGTTTTATAACATGTAAGTTTTGGTTGTGTTTTCAAAAGAACTTGGTTTCAAAAAGATAGTAAATTTTCCTATTTTAAATTCTAAGTTAAGAAGATTTTCAACCGTCTTTTCCTCAATAACATAACCAGATTCGGTCGTAACGAATGGGCCGGGTTTGGGGATGTTACACCATTACATTCCAAATCCCAATTCTTAACTCGATTCGATGATGGCATGTACCTTTAAACTCACATCCGAACTTGATTTAGTCCGAGAATCAGCTAAACCTATAGCTCTCATACCAATAAATGTAACAACCAATACCCGACCCAATCATCAAGTCCGAGCAACGAGATATCACATTCGTTCCCGGAGCAACTAACAACATTCATTCCAATCTATATAAATAAATAAAATCATGCATCTAGACCTATTGTAACGCCCCAAAAATGGGGGGTTTAGAATTTTGCTGAATTTGCTTAAATTCCATGATGTGCTTGAACGAGAAGTTATTTGAGTGTGTTTGGGGTTTTTATTAAGCCTGGGTTCGAGTCTAAATGTAACACCCCTAACCCATATCCGTCGCTGGAATAAGGTTAAAGGCATTACCAGACAGATCGAAAACTTTTACAAACATTTAGTAAAACAATTCACCAATCGCAATCAAAGTGTCCCTTATATAGGTCAACGAGACCTTAATCATGCTTTAGAGTAGCGCCGGGACTAAACCGAACACATACGAAAATTCTCAGAAATTTAAAACTTTATCAAAGTTGTAAAGGTCACACATCGGTGTAGGCAGGCCGTGTGTCTCCCACTGGCCGTGCTAAAACAGAGCATGCATACTGACTTATCCACACGGCCACTAGGCACGCCCGTGTGCCATGGCCATGTACTCTTAGGCTAGATACTGACTTACTCACACGGCTACCAAGCACGTCCGTGTACCATGGCCGTGTACACTTGGGTTAGCTACTGACTTAATCCCACGGCCACTAGGCTTGCCCGTGTACCATGGCCGTGTAGGCAAAACTGGCCATTTGCAAGGCCAAAATGTCACCCACACAAGGGTCAACCCTACAAGTAAATTACCGATTCATTTCATGCACATTTAACAGCCAAAAACATATCAAACTAATCAACAATTCTTCGCATTCAATCTCATTTCCAATCATGCCAATTTGCTCAACTAAAACACATATACTTTCAAGCATGTTTCATTCACCTTTACCTTTAATATAATCATTCCTTTGCTGAAACTTACATACCCATAATGCATTCATATGCTTACCATAACCTTGGCAATTTCATTTACTACCAAACCATGCCAAAACATATATCATGCATCATATATTCCCAAACATAATACTATCATTTATCTAGCCACATCTCATTGCTAATTATACACATTTCAAACTTAACTCAGACTGACTAGCCTATACATGCCATATTTAGCTATATACAATTTCAAAGGTACCAAAACAAGTTGTGTAGTGTGATGATGATCCTCAACGGTTCCCGAGCCTTCAGTAGCTTTAACGATCAATAAAACAGAGCAAGCACACACACAGAGTAAGCTTTCAAAAGCTTAGTAAGCCATATACAAATAAACTTAGCATAAAATGCATATAACCATATTAATACTAAAACATTAATAGTTCTCATAGCAAATTCACCACATATTCTTTGGCTCATTACTTAGCCTTATCTTACCACATTCTTCAACTCAAATATCACATATACACATAGCTCTTTTAAACATATTTTTACATATCATCTCATCATACTATTGCACATAATCATCTTAGTAAGTTCATATAGATACTTACCTTTCATACACACTTAGTGTACAAATCACATCTACTTGAAACATATATACAAATCACCTAATCATTCATATCTCGGATTTGCCCGTTGAACCGTTCAGAATCTAATAGGTTATGTAGAGTGCTCAGAATAATCGTACAATGCCAACGTCCCAGACGTGGTCTTACATGTAGTCAAATGTCGATGCCGCTGTCCCCGACATGGTCTTACATGAACCAATACGATGTCGATCTCCCAGACATGGTCTTACACGTAAATCTCATATCGATGCCAACGTCCCAGAAGTGGTCTTACACGAAATCTCGAATCAATGCCAACGTCCCAGACATGGTCTTACATGATATAACATAACAGACACCTATGTCATGACATAGTTAATCCTATCTATTCCTAGGTTCGTACGGGACTTCTCGGATGTTAACACTATGTCGATCTTATCTCGGAGTTCATGTATACAACGTCTCATAAGCATTCATCATTATCAATAATCATATGAACATTCATAATTCAATACAAATACATTTATTTGTATATTGACTTACCTTGGATCCAAAAATTCATTCGGACTCGGTTATTCGACTACCTTTGCTTTCCCGCGATCTAAGTCCATTTTCTTCGATTCTTGATCTATACATATTCAAATTTAACCCTTTTATTTACCAACATATTCATTTTAATTCAAAAACACACATTTAAGGCTATTTGCAACTTAGCCCTCACATTTATTAAATTTTGCATACAATTGCTTTTCTCTCAGAGTTTGCAACACAATCTTTAGATGTTCAGCATGTTCAGTTTCATCCCGTGAAGAAATCAAAATGTCGTCAATGAATACAACAACAAAACGATCAGGGTACGGTCTGAAAATTCTGTTTATCAAATCCATAAAAATGGCAAGTGCATTCGTTAGTCCAAAAGGCATAACTAAAAACTCATAATGCCCATACCTTGTTCTGAAAGCTGTTTTCGGAATGTCTGAGTCTTTCACTCTCAACTGATAATATCCTGATCTCAAATCTATCTTAGAAAACACAGCAGCTCCTTTTAGCTGATCAAACAAATCGTCTATCCTGGGCAACGGATATTTATTCTTTATAGTCACTTTGATCAACAGACAATAATCTATGCACATTCTCATCGTTCCATCTTTCTTTTTCACAAACAGAACAGGAGCACCCCAATATGAGAAACTCGGTCTTGCAAATCCTCTATTGGTTAATTCTTGCAACTGAGACTTCAACTCTTTCAATTTCATTGGTGCCATTCTATACGGAGCTATCGAAATAGGTGTCGTACCAAGCAACAGATCAATACCAAATTCAACTTCACGTATCGGAGGCAATCCCAGCAATTCTTCAGGGACTACATCAGAAAACTCACAAACAATTGGCACGATTCAACCTCCTTTTCAGATACTTTCGAATCAATTACATAAGCAAAATAGGCTTCATAACCCTTTTTCACATATCTTTGAGCTTTCAATACAGATATCACAGCAGATAAACCATTCAAATCACTAGACTCAACCCGAACTATTTCATCATTTGGACATCTCAAATCAATAGTCTTTCTTTTACAGTTCACTACAGCATCATGCAACGTCAACCAATCCATACCCAGAATGATATCAAACTCATCAAATGGTAAAAACATTAGATCAGCAGGAAAATAGATATCTCAAAACATTAACCGACAGTTCTTGCATACTTTTTCAACCAAGACACTTTTACTTAAGAGGTTTGATACTTTTATAACAAATTCGGTAGACTTCACGGGCAAAGTCTTACTGAATACTAAGTTCATACATATATATGAATGAGTAGAACCAGGGTCTATCAATGCAATCACAGAAGTATCATAAAGTGTAAATGTACCTGTTATAACATCTGGATATGAAGCTTCCTCACGAGCTTAATAGCATACGCTTTGGTAGGCGCTTTAGCTTCAGATCTCGCAATAGTATCTCTCAGCGTTCTCTGACTACCACTAACATTTCTTGCGATTTGAGAAAGTCTACCTCTCGCTGAAACATTCTCAGATCTCAGATTCTGGGCAGTTTCTGGCTCAACAGACTCTAGGCAATCACAGATAAAATGATCTAATGATCCACATTTGAAACAAGCTCGGTCATTCAATCTACAACTTCTCGGATGCCTTTTTCCACAATGCTTACATTCAGATTTCTCGGATCGAACATTTCCAACACTAGACATCGAGGTTACTAGAGCTTTAGAGCTTAACTGTGATCTAGCTCGATCTCTGCTAGAATGTCCCACATTAATTCTCGAACGACTTTGTTCATCTCTAAATTTCTTTGAAACAGACTGAAATAATTTACCTGGGAATCTCTTTCTCACATCTCTAGCTTCAGACTCAGCTTTTCTTTTATCCTTTCCGAGTGCTTCAGCTTTGCACGCTCGATCGACAAGTACAATGAACTCTTTTATCTCCAAAATCCCGACTAACAAACGGATGTCTTCATTTAAGCCATCTTCAAATCTCTTACACATAATCGCTTCAGACGATACACATTCTCGGGCATACTGACTTAACCTCACGAACTCTCGTTCGTATTCAGTGACAGACATGCGGCCTTGTTTTAATTCCAGAAATTCTTTCCGTTTTTGATCAATGAATCTCTGACTAATGTATTTCTTTCTGAATTCAGTCTGAAAGAAATCCCATGTAGCCCTTTCCTTTGAAACAACAGAAATCAGAGTCTTCCACCACTAATAAGTCGCGTCTCGTAACAAGGAAACAACGCATTTAATACTTTCTTCTGGAGTCAAAGACATCTCATCAAATACCCAGTTTGTGTTCTCTAACTAGAACTCGACTTTCTTAGCATCATCATCACTGGTAGCCCTGAACTCTTCAGCCCCATACTTACAGATTTTGTCAACCGAAGGCTTATTCAACAGATTCAGATTCGTAGTCGGAGGCATAGCAGATGTCTGAGGGAGATTAAAGGGGGACGGAGGTTGTGAAACAGCCAGATTATTTCTCATAAATTGAGTGAACCATTCACTCATCATCTGGAAAAAAGCTTGTTTAGCTTCTCCCTCTTGACCGCTCGTAGCAGGTCTCGAATCAGAAGGCGCTGTCCCTTGCGCTGGAGCAGGTGCATTACTTTCTACATCGTCAGCTACGGCTCTTTCAGGATCCATTACTATATACAAATCATATTTTACACGTCAAGATTCATCACACTATCACAGTTCAGATATATGGCATGTATAGCTAGACTCTCATACGCTACGTTAGCCTGAGAATCGGCTAAACCGTAGCTCCGATACCAAACAAATGTAACACCCCTAACCAGTATTCGTCGCTGGGATAGGGTTAAGGGCATTACCAGACATATCGAAAACTTTTACAGACGTTTAATAAAACAATTCACCAATCGCAATCAAAGTGTCCCTGATATAGGTCAACGAGACCTTAATCATGCTTTAGAGTAGGCTCGAGACTAAACCGAACACATACAGAAATTCTCTGAAATTTAAAACTTTATCAAGGCTATAAAGGCCACACGCCCGTGTACGCAGGTCGTGTGTCTCCCACGGCTATTAGACACACCCATGTGTCTTGGCCGTGCTAAAACAGAGCATGCATACTGACTTATCCACACGGCCACCAGGCACGCTCGTGCGCCATGGCCGTGTACTCTTAGACTAAATACTGACTTATTCACGCGGCTACCAGGCACGTCCATGTACCATGGTTGTGCACACTTGGGTTAGCTACTAACTTAATCCCACAGCCACTAGGCTCGCCCGTGTACCATGCCCGTGTAGGCAAAACTGGCCATTTGCAAAGCCAAAATGTCACCCACACAAGGGTCAACCCCACAAGCAAATTACCAATTCATTTCATGCACATTTAACAACCAAAAACATATCAAACTAATCAACAATTCTTCGCATTCAATCTCATTTCCAACCATGCCAATTTGCTCAACTAAAACACATATACTTTCAAGCATGTTTCATTCACCTTTACCTTTAATATAATCATTCCTTTGCTGAAACTTACATACCCATAATGCATTCATATGCTTACCATAACCTTGGCAATTTCATTTACTACCAAACCATGCCAAAACATATATCATGCATCATATATTCCCAAACATAATACTATCATTTATCTAGCCACATCTCGTGGCTAATTGTACACATTTCAAACTTAACTCAAACTGACTAGCCTATACATGCGATATTTAGCTATATACAATTTCAAAGGTACCAAAACAAGTTGTGTAGTGTGATGATGATCCTCAACGGTTCCCGAGCCTTCTGTAGCTTTAACGATCAATAAAATAGAGCAAGCACACACACAGAGTAAGCTTTCAAAAGCTTAGTAAGCCATATACAAATAAACTTAGCATAAAATGCATATAATCATATTAATACTAAAACATTAATAGTTCTCATAAAAAATTCACCACATATTCTTTGGCTCATTACTTAGCCATATCTTACCACATTCTTCAACTCAAATATCACATATACACAGCTCTTTTAAACATATTTTCACATATCATCTTATCATACTATTACACATAATCATCTTTCTAAGTTCATATAGATACTTACCTTTCATACACACTTATTGTACAAATCAAATGTGCCTGAAACAGATATACAAATCACCTAATCATTCGTATCTCAGATTTGCCCGTTGAACCGTTTAAAATCTAATAGGTTATGCAGAGTGCTCAGAATAGTCGTACAATTCCAGCGTCCCAGACATGGTCTTACATGTAGTCAGATGTCGATGACGTTGCCCGCGACAGGGTCTTACACGAATCAATACGATGCCGATCTCCCAGACATGGTCTTACACGTAAATCTCATATCGATGCCAACATCCCAGACGTGGCCTTACACGAAATCTCAAATCAATGCCAACATCCCAGACATGGTCTTACATGATATAACATAGCAGACACCTATGTCATGACATAGTTAATCCTATCTATTCCTAGATTCGTACGGGACTTCTCGGATGTTAACACTATGTCGATCTTATCTCGAAATTCATGTATACAACATCTCATAAGCATTCATCATTATCAATAATCATATGAACATTCATAATTCAATACAAATACATTTATTTGTATATTGACTTACCTCGGATCTAGATATTCGTTCGGACTCGGTTATTCGACTACCTTCGCTTTCCCGCGATCTAAGTCCGTTTTCTTCGGTTCATGATATATACATATTCAAATTTAACCATTTTATTTACCAACATATTCATTTCAATTCAAAAACACACATTTAGGGCTATTTACAACTTAGCCCTCACATTTGCACGTTTTATCAATTTAGTCTATTTTTTTCAAAACATCAAATATACAAAATCACCATTTAACCATGCTTGGCGGAATGCCCATGTATCTCATACAAGTCCAAATATTTCATCAAATTCACAATTTAGTCCTTCAAATTGCTATTTTCATAATTTAGCCCTAATTAGCTAAGTTCATCAAAAATTCAAGAACAAAACATATTTCATTTAACACATATCTGTCATTAAACACCTAAACTCATCACAAGCTCACCATTTCATCAATGGCACATTTCATTAACATCATCAATTCTTCAAATTACAACATGGGCTTGATAGTAGACTAAGCAACAATCTCAAAACATATAAATTATCAAAAACAGAGTCAAAATCTTACCTTAATTTGACCAAAAGAGTGCCAAAACCTAGCTTGGCTTATTCCTTTCTTTTCTTTGCTATTTTTGACTAAAATAAGATGATAACTATCATCTTTCAATAGTTTCATTTAGTTAATATCATATTATTAACCAAATTACAAAATTATCCCTTCAACTAATAATTAAAACAAACATATAATAAGGATATATTTGGCCTTTGTCCATCCACTAACTAATTACTGGTTTAATTGCCTCATAAGGACTCCTCTTTAATAGCCACAGCACATAGGTGCTTTAACATATAGCATGCAAATTTTGCATTTAATGCAATTGAATCCTTTTGTCAAATTAAGCACACAGACGGACAAATTAACTTATAGAAATTTAACACATGTTTAGTCACATATTAAAGGCACAAAAAATAATATTAAAATATTCTTCAGACTCGGATTTGTGGTCCCGAAACCACTGTTCTGACTTGGGCCTAATACGGACTGTTACACTAAACCTTGGAAAAATTTTAATTTTTTCTCATAAGTGAAACTGGCAGTTAGCAGTAGGACTTATGTTTAATTGTGTGTGTTCTATGACACAAAAAGAGACTGTGATGTAGTGGCAATGTGGCTTGATGGCGGTGGTGCACTAAGATGGCAAGGGGAGTGGGGTTCAAATCTAGTGGCAAGCAAATGGGGGCTTTTATTTTATGTCTTGAGGGTGCAAGAGGTAGAGTTTGGATCAAACTCTGCATAGAAGGTTGAAGAATTGGTCAAAGATTTCGAATGGGAGGCCGGGAGTAATTCAAGGAGGATTTGGTGGAGAATTTGAGGGAGTTTGAATGTGAAAGGAGCTGGCCGAATTTGGAAAGCTTGGGTAGGAAGAGAAATTTCGACTAGAGAGTTTCAATTGTGCAAATTCAGCTGAGGGGTGTCATTTGAGCATTTCAGGATTTGTTCTTTTGAAGCATCTCGTGCATTTTTTTTACCATTTGGGACTTCTCCCTTCTATCTTTATTCGCTTTTGCTGCCCATTCTTTGTCGAAAGTTGAACATCGGGTGCTGAGTTCTTCCTCAAGGTTCTTCTCTTCTTCATCCCTTGCCGACTCGGCATTGCTCTTCTTTTTTTTCCTTAATCCATTTCTTGCCAAATATTTTCCTTTCTCTTTGTTCTTCTAATGATGAACGAGCCTATTGTGGCCTAAACACTCTCTTTTCTGCGCTCCATCTTTTCTTTGCTCCTAACCTTCTTTGAAACTCATTAATTTTGTGGTAAGTGGATACTCTAGCCGAATCTTGGCTGGCTTCTTTTTCTATGCTCGGTTCTGTATCTCTCGAGCCAAAAGGCTATTTTGTTTTCCTTTGTTGCCGTAGTTATTTGTATAGCTAACACCTTCTCTTTGTTCAAACGTTGCTAGGGACTTGCTTTCCTTAACCAAGGGGTAGACCGATTACCCTTCCCCTGCAAGAGATCTCTTGATTGGTGGTAAGTAGCGTTAGTTTGATTAAACGGTTTTAATATTATGGTGATGTTTTAACAAGGGTTGAGACTAATGGTTAGAACTATTGATTTCATAGGTGCTTAATCTTGGGAGCTTCAACCTAAAACCCATAATAGGTGTGTAATCGTACACCCGATTTTGGTTCTGTCAACATGACGCATGAAGGTATGTATTCACACCCCTGATGGATTGTGAATCGGCTAAAGCCAAAAAATCGATAAGCTAAAACTTTGGCATCTGAGGACTCTCGAGCGTGCGAGTGCACGTAGAGAAAAATCGAGCCACAATCGTTGGCGATAGACCGTTGAGGCTGCCACGATGGGCCATTGGGCCCATGGGCCCCACGTGGGTAAAATTCTCGATAGTGTTAGATAATGGATTGGGCTGCGATGTCCACATAGCCACAATAGAAAATTGGGCTGAATGGGCCCAATTGCATCGTTTCGACCAAAAAGGGTGTCGGTGTCGCTCGAGGCGACTGTAGGCCTTCGGAGAGGCCGTTATGGGTAAAATTATCGAAATACCCTCGTTGGATAGAATTACAGAAATACCCTCGAAGGGTAAAATTACCGAAATACCCTCGATGGGTGAAATTATCGAAATACCCTCGATGGGTAAAATTACCAAAATACCCTTAAAGAATAAAATTATCGAACTACCTTCATTGGGTAAGATTACCGAAATACCCTCGAAGGGTAAAATTACAGAAATACCCCTGAGGGGTAAAATTACCGTTTTACCCCTAATCGATAAAATGACCATTATACCCCTAGTGGTAGCGTAGGTAATGTTTGTGTGATATTTATATGACTGATTATGTTTGTGACATACTACATACACGGATTATTCATGACACGACATTCTACATTGGGGTGGGATTTGTATTTGGAGGAAGTACTGTACTAGTGGCTTTGCCACATTTTACTGATTTAGTGGCTTCGCCACGTATTCTGATTATAGTGGCTTGGCCCACATTTACTGTCATTAGCAGCTTTGCTACATTACTACTAGCAGCTATGCTGCGATATTGGTGTGTTGGCTGGGTGGGTCGACTTGGTCCCCACATGGTGTGTTGGTTGGTACGGGTGGTGTGTTGGCTGGACTGGGTTGGGTTGCATCTCTGTACTGCACTGTTATGATTTGGGCCTAGACCTACTCTGATACTGTATAGGGCTAACGCCCAGGCTGATCTGTTTCTATATAGGGCTTGGCCTAAACTATTATTGCATAATGGGGGATTACACACTGATTTTTCGTAACTCACCATTTTCTTTTAACTGTATAGGTAATCTCCAGCCTTAGAGGATTTGGAGCTGCGAGGGACTCGGAGGTGGCCACATGTTCTCCAGTATTTTTAACTTTATATCTAGCCTTTAAATATTTTAGCTCGGGTTTAATATTTTTGTAATAAGCCATTCGGGGTTTAACTTTTATATCGTGTTTTCTTTTAATTTCAACTTGCTAGCTAGGAAACACGAGTTTTTAAAACAATAACTATTTTCTTAAAATCACGTTTTCAAGTCTTAAAGTTTACAACTAGAAAAGACTTCCGCGATTTTATTTCAGATTTATAAGGTTACAACAATTGATACGGCCTATAATTGGACAACAAGGTTTACAACACTAACATTTTCAAAAGAATTATTAAATGGGATTTAAAATTTAGTAACGAACTTTTATCGACAAACTCGATTTTCAAACGACACTTTAATGTGACATGCAAATTCGGTTGTAACGTCTAGGCCGAGTTTGGGGTGTTACATTTAGAAGTATCAGAGCCCGGTTGTAGAACTCGGCTGTGGAATGGGTTTTTTAAAAATTTTCTAAATCAGTCTAAATTTTGGTTTGGAAAGAAATGTTGTTACTAAAAGTGTTGCACACCGAGTCTCCGGCACCAAATCTGTAAGTCCTCTGACACTGTTTTCTGTGATATACTGAAATGATTATCCTGAGAAACTATTAAGGATAGTAGTAGTGCATTGAAACTCTTTAGCTAGAGTAAACTGAGACTGTAGGAGACTGAAAACTGTAATAAGGTTTCGATCTTCGAAAACAACCCTAATTATTGTTTATCATAAAATATTTGTTAATAATTATTGGAATTATAAGCTGATGTATAAAACTCTTAAATCAGATAAGTATGCTACGTCGATATAAGCACCAGAGGTCGCAGAAGGGGTACACGTGGACGCGGTAGAGGCCGAGGTGCTAGGGCTGGGTCTTCAGCATCAGGACACATGCCAGCTAGGGAGGTGTCAGCCTCACCAGTAACTGAGACAGGGTCTCATGACCGAGCCGTTGGAGATGATGCTTTGTCTCAAGTAATGTTGCGGGTCTTGGAAAGGGTTGCTGGAACAAGTACTGGGTCAGTGGATCGAGGGTCAATTTCTAAGCGGCTCCGGTCTAATGGAGCGAAAATATTCACCCGCGTTTCTGGTGTAGCTTCGAACGTAGCGGAATATTGGCTAGAGGCTACCAAACGAATAATGGACGATCTTGACTGTACTGTGGAACAGAAACTGAAAGGAGTAGTGTCTTTACTTAGAGATGAGGCATATCAGTTGTGGCTCACTGTAAGAGAGGTTACACAGGCCGACCGTTTGACGTGGGATTTCTTCAAGACGGCCTTTCAAGAAAAGTATGTTGGGGCGAGTCATGTGGATGCCCGGAGGAAAAAATTTCTGAGTCTGATCTAGGGGAATAGGTCTGTAGCAGAGTATGAGGAAGAGTTCCTGTAGTTGAGCCGGTATGCTCGGGGCATAGTCACGATTGAGTATGAACACTGTGTGCATTTCGAGGATGGTCTCTGAGATGAGTTGTGGGTGCTGATAGCTCCACAGAGGGAGTGAGACTTTGCTGCCTTTGTGGAGAAAGCAAAAATTACCGAGGATGTGAAGCGCTCAGAGCGTCTGAACCGTGAAAAGGATAGAGGCAGAAATAAGAGGGATTTTAGGCCCTTAAGTTCTTTTGGTAGGCCTAAGAAGAAGTCTAGATTTGATGGGCCAGTTCGAGCTGGGGTCCTTGTTGTTACCGCTAGACTGCAGCTTTGCGCTGATTGTGGGAGAGCTCACCAGGGTGAGTACTGGAAAAGAACTGGGGCATGTTTCAGATGTGGGTTCATGGATCACCAGGTCAAGAATTGTACGCAGAGGCCTATTCAGATGCAAGCCACAGGTCCGGGCTATGTTCAACCAGGGAGAGGTGGTCAGTAGCCACCGAGCGGCCGTGGTCAGGCCAGAGGGGGAAATGGATTGGGTAGAGGTCATGGAGCATCGGACAGAGGTGCTGGTAACATAGAGGCGAAACAGCCAGCGTTGATCTGTGCTGCTCTGTGCTGAGAGGATGGCGACGCTCCTGACATCATAACTGGTACGTTCCTCATTTATAATGTACCGCATACCGCTTTAATTGATATTGGGTCTACCCACTCGTATGTTGCATGTACTGTGTCTGGGACGTTGGGTATGTGGTTCGAAATTATTGATAGTGAAATGTCGGTGATAAGTCCACTGGGATAGTCGATTAGAGTGAATAAGCTGTTTAGAGATGTGCCCCTAGAAGTCTAAGGGGTTGTCTTTCCGGCGAATTTGATGGAACTGCCGTTTGGCGAATTCGATCTTATTTTGGGCATGGATTGGCTAGTGACACATCGTGTGAATTTGGATTGCGCTACTAAGCGTATGGTACTGGAATCTTCTGATGATGAAGAGGTGGTTGTGATAGGGGAGCGAAGGGATTATCTATCTAATGTAATCTCAGCTTTAAGGGCCGAGAAACTGGTTCGCAAAGGTTGCGAGGCGTTCTTAGCTTATGTCAGCATATCTGATTCTAAAGGTCCATCTGTTGGGGATGTCAGAAGTGTGAAGAAGCTTCCTAGGTTGCCTCCAAACCATGAGGTTGAATTCGGTATCGAGCTCTTACCTGGAACAGCTCCGGTGTCCATCACCCCTTATAGGATGGCATCGAAGGAGTTTGTAGAGTTAAAGGCTCAAATTCAAGAACTACTAGACCGAGGATTCATTCGACCGAGTGTGTCTCCTTGGGGAGCACCAGTGTTATTCATGAAGAAGAAGGATGGGTCCATGCGCATGTGCATCGATTATCGTCAACTGAACAAACTGACGATTAAAAACAAGTACCCTTTACCAAGAATAAATGATCTGTTCGACCAGCTGCGAGGAGCTTCGGTTTTCTCCAAGATAGATATTCGATCTTGGTACCTTCAATTAAGAGTTAAGGAGGCGGATGTGTATAAGACTGCATTCAGGACTCGGTAAGGGCATTACGAGTTTCTGGTCATGCGGTTTGGGTTGACGAATGCACCAACTGCTTTCATGGATATGATGAATCGGGTATTCCAACCCTATTTGGACCTGTTCATATTGGTGTTTATAGATGATATCCTGGTGTATTCAAGAACCGAGGAGGATTATGATTTGCATCTACGGATTGTATTATAAATACTGAGGGAAAAGCAGCTTTATGCAAAGTTCAGTAGTGTGAGTTCTGGCTGTGGGAAGTGACATTTTTAGGTCATGTGGTGTCTACTGAGGGGATTAGGGTTGGTCATCGGAAAATTGAAGTTGTGTTGGATTGGAAACCACCAAAGACTGTACCTGAGATTTGAAGTTTTCTGGGCCTGGCTGGGTATTACAGACGTTTTGTTGAGGGGTTCTCACTAATTGCTGCACCTCTGACTAAGTTACTGTACAAAGGGGTACCTTTCAACTGGACTGATAAGCAGCAGTAGAGTTTTGAGAAACTAAAGAAGGTTCTGACTGAAGCCCCAGTGCTAATACAGCCAAAGCCCGGGAAGGAATTCGTTGTCTACTGTGATGCGTCGCACACTGGATTGGGTTGTGTGTTGATGCAAGAGGGTAAGGTGGTTGCTTACGCGACTCACCAGCTTAAGCCTCACGAGGCGAACTGCCCCATGCACGACTTGGAGTTAGCTGCGGTAGTATTCGTACTGAAGATTTGGAGACATTATTTATACGATGGAAAGTCTAGTATTTACACAGACCATAAAAGCCTCAAATATCTCCTTACTCAGAAGGAGTTGAATCTTAGGCAACGAAGATGGATAGAGTTGCTTAAGGATTATGATTGCTTGATTGAGTACCATCCGGGTAAAGCTTGTTTGAGGATGCACTAAGTCGTAAGGTCGTATTTGATCTGAGAGCGATGTTCGCTCGTCTCAGCTTGTTTGAGGATGGTAGTTTGATGGCTGAACTTCAGGTGAGACCGACTTGGATTGATCAAATTAGGGAAAAGCAGTTGCTGGATGAATCGTTGGTTCCTCATTTCCGACTGGTTGAGAAGGGGTAGACCACGGATTTTGGGCTGAATAGTAAGGGAGTACTATGCTTCCGTGGGAGGATCTGTGTACTGAGGGATTCTAAGTTAAGGCAGTTTATACTGCGAGAGGCGCATAGTAGCCCATACACTATGCATCCTGGCGGAAACAAGTTATACCGAGATCTGTGTGAACTGTACTGGTGGCCATGGCTTAAGCGCGAGGTTATTGATTTCGTGGGTAAATGTCTGACATTCCAGTAAGTTAAGGCTGAGCATCAACTGCCCTCTGGATTTCTGCAATTCATTAAGGTTCCACTTTGGAAATGGGAGAGGGTAACCATGGACTTTGTTAGTGGGCTACCTTTGATGCCTACTAAGAAGGATTTAGTATGGGTTATTTTTGATCGACTGACTAAATCTGCCCACTTCATATCGGTCCACACTGATTACTCACTGTAGAAGTTGAATAAGTTATACGTGGCGGAGATCATGAGACTGCATGGGGTACCAGCGTCTATCATTTCGAACAGAAACCCTAGATTCACATCACAATTCTGGAGAGTGTTACACGAAGCTTTAGGTACAAGGTTGGATTTCAGCACGGCATTCCATCCTCAGACTGATGGTCAGTCAGAGAGGGTGATCCAGATACTAAGGACATGCTAAGAAGCTGTGTAATTGATTTCAAAGGCAGTTGGGAAAACTACTTGCCATTAGCAGAGTTTGCATATAACAACAGCTACCAATCTAGTATTCAGATGGCATCGTACAAGGCGTTATATGGTCGTAGGTGTTGTACTCCTACTTGTTGGACAGAACTGGGTGAGCGGCGAGTTTTGGGGCCAGAGTTGGTTTCTGAAACTGAAGAGAAAGTGAAGTTGATTCGAGGTCGGTTAAAGGAGGCATTGGATAGGCAAAAGTCATATGTGGATTTAAAGCGTAAGAAGATAGAGTTCACGGTGGGGGATTATGTCTTCTTAAAGGTCTCGCCATGGAAGAAGATTCTAAGATTTGGACGGAAAGGCAAATTGAGCCCTAGATTCATTGGACCTTACCGAATATTAAAGCGTTTGGGACCAGTCGCCTATCAACTGAAGTTGCCTCCGGAGTTAAACCAGATACATGATGTGTTCCACGTCTCTATGCTGAGGCGATACCACTCTGATCCCTCACATATAGTGCCGGTGGAGGAGATTGAGGTTAGACCTGATCTGACTTTTGAGGAAGAACCGGTGTAGATACTAGATCGTGATGTTAAGGTATTGAGGAGGAAATCTGTTTCATTAGTCGTGGTGCTTTGGCGTAATCACGGTTCAGAGGAAGCCACGTGGGAGCCTGAGGAGGCGATGCGACAATAATACCCTCACCTAATCTGACCAGGTAAATTACGAGGCCAAAACTTCTTTAAGGGGGTAGAGTTGTAACGCCCCAAAAATGGGGGGTTTAGAATTTTGCTGAATTTGCTTAAATTCCATGATGTGCTTGAACGGGTAGTTATTTGAGTGTGTTTGGGGGGTTTTATTAAGCCTGGGTTCGAGTCTGAACCTTGGAAAATTTTTAATTTTTGCTCATAAGTGAAACTGGCAGTTATCAGTAGGACTTATGTTTAATTGTGTGTGCTCTATGACATAAAAAGAGCCTGTGGTGTAGTTGCAAGATAGATTGATGGTGGTGGCATCACTAAGATGGCAAAGGGAGTGGGGTTCAAATCCCATGGCAAGCAAATGGGGGCTTTTATTTTATGTCCTGAGGGTGCAAGAGGTAGAAGTTGGATCAAACTCTGCATAGGAGGTTGGAGAATTGGTCAACGATTCCGAATGGGAGGTTGGGAGTAATTCAAGGCGGATTTGGTGGAGAATTTGAGGGAGTTTGAATGTGAAAGGAGTTGGCCGAATTTGGAAAGCTTGGGTAGGAAGAGAAATTTCGGCTAGAGGGTTTCAATTGTGAAAATTCAGCTGAGGGGTGTCATTTTAGCATTTCGGGATTTGTTCTTTTAAAGCATCTCGTGCATTTTTTTACCATTCGGGACTTTTCCCTTCTATCTTTATTCGCTTTTGATGCCCATTCTTTGTCGAAACTTGAATGTCGGGTGTTGAGTTCTTCCTCAAAGTTCTTCTCTTCTTCATCCCTTGCCGACTCGGCATTTCTCTTCTCTTTTTCCTTAATCCATTTCTTACCGAATATTTTCCTTTCTCTTTGTTCTTCTTGTGATGAACGAACCTATTGTGGCTTAAACACTCTCTTTCCTACATTCCCTCTTTTCTTTGCTCTTAAACTTCTCCGAATCTCATCGATTTTGTGGTAAGTGGATACTCTAGCCAAATCTTGGTCGGCTTCTTTTTCTATGCTCGGTTCTGTATCTCTTGAGCCGAAACGCTGTTTTGTTTTCCTTTGTTGCCATAGTTATTTGTATAGCTAACACCTTCTCTTTGTTCAAATGTTGCTAGGGACTCACTTTCATTAACCAAGGGGTAGGCCGATTACCCTTCCCCTGCAAGAGATCTCTTGATTGGTGGTAAGTAACGTTAGTTTGATTAAATGGTTTTAATATTATGGTGATGTTTTAACAAGGGTTGAGACTAATGGTTAGAACTGTTGATTTCATAGGTGCTTAATATTGGGAGCTTCAACCTACGACCCATAACACGTGTGTAATCGTATACCCAATTTTGGTTCTGTCAACATGACGCATGAAGGTGTGTATTCACACCCTTGATGGATTGTGAATCAGCTAAAGCCGAAAAACCGATAAGCTGAAACTTCGGCATCTGAGGACTTTCGAGCGTACGAGCGCTCGTAAAGATAATCCGAGCCACAATCGTTGGCGATAGACTGTTAAGGCTACCACAAACATTCTCGTGGGCTTAGGTCGTAATGGGCCTCGTTGGGTCGAGATGGGTCGTTGGGTCGAGATGGGACATTGGGCCCATGGGCCCCACGTGGGTAAAATTCCCGATAGTGTAAGATAATGGATTGGGCTGCGAAGTCCACATAGCCGCAACAGAAAATTGGGCTGAATGGGCCACACGAGCGTGTGGGCCCACTTAGGTCAAAAATTGGGCTTTGGGTCCAATTGTATCATTTCGACCAAAACGGGTGTCGGTGTCGCTCGAGGCGACTGTAGGCCTTCGGAGAGGCCGTTATGGGTAAAATTACTGAAATACCCTTATTGGGTAGAATTACCGAAATACCCTCGAAGGGTAAAATTATTGAAATACCCTCGATGGGTGAAATTACCGAAATATCCTCGAAGGGTAAAATTTCCGAAATACCTACATTGGGTAGGATTACCGAAATACTCTTGAAGGGTAAAATTACCGAAATACCCCCGAGGGGGTGAAATTACCGTTTTACCCTTAATCGACAAAATGACCATTATACCCCTAGTTGTAGCGTAGGTAATATTTGTGTGATATTTATATGATTGATTATGTCACAAACTATTTATGACACGACATTCTGCATTGGGGTGGGATTTGTATTTGGAGGAAGTATTGTACTAGTGGCTCTGCCACGTTTTACTGATTTAGTGGCTTCGCCACGTATTCTGATTATAGTGGCTTGGCCCACGTTTACTGTTATTAGCAGCTATGCTACGATATTGGTGTGTTGGCTGGGTGGGTCGACTTGGTCCCCACATGGTGTGTTGGTTGGTACGGGTGGTGTGTTGGCTGGACTGGGTTAGGTTGCATCTCTGTACAGCACTGTTATGATTTGAGCCTAAACCCACTCTAATATTGTATAGGGCTAAGGCCCAGGCTGATCTGTTTCTAAATAGGGCTTGACCCAGACTGTTATTGCATAATAGGGGATTACACACTGAGTTCTCGTAACTTACCCTTTTCTTTTAACTGTACAGGTAATCCCCAGCCTTAAAGGATTTGGAGCTGCGAGGGACTCGAAGGTGGCCACATTTTTGCCAGTATTTTTAATTTTATATCAAGCATTTAAATATTTTAGCTCGGGTTTAATATTTTTGTAATAAGGCCATTCGGGGTTTAACTTTTATATGGTGTTTTCTCTTAATTTCAACCTACTAGTTTAGGAAACACGGGTTTTTAAAACAATAACTGTTTTCTTAAAATCAAGTTTTCAAATCTTAAAGTTTACAACTAGAAAAGGCTTCTGCGATTTTATTTTAGATTAATAAGCTTACAACAATTGATACAGCCTATAATTGGACAACAAGGTTTACAACACTAACATTTTCAAAACAATTGTTAAATGGGATTTAAAATTTAGTAACGAACTTTTATCGACAAACTCGGTTTTCAAACAACACTTCGATGTGACACGTCAAATCCGGTCGTAATGTCTAGGTCAGGTTTGGGTTGTTACACCCATGATCAAGTTATGATTAATATATATATATATCAGTATCTCCACTATTAACCTATTTATTCGTTACATTTCATCCATCCTCTTTTCCAATTATATATATACACCGATTCACACAAAAAAAAATGTTATAACTTCATCTAAATATTCGTATAACATCATAAACATTAAACTTATGCATAGCACAAACTATTATCAACTATCATATATACCTATTTATATAACATCAAATTGGATAGCTTAGTTAGCTTAATGTATTAGTATAAATAACAGCATATTGGACAGTGAATATAACACATTTGAGAACATATAAATTTCAAGCTCGCTAACAATTAATTTAGGTAGGAAATTATATGCTAAAATTTCCATCATTCGGACCGCAAATATCCCTTAAGGGCAACAGCCAAGTTAAAATAATGAAAACCAATATTTTCCTTCATTTAACACAGCAACTAGTAACATTTAAAACAAAAGAATAAATATATTAAATTTCCAGCATTCAATTCGGATTACAAGTATTTGGTTTTGTACAGCTTTAACTTATGCTTCAGACTTCATCAAATCTTCAACATTAC
Source organism: Gossypium australe (assembly GCA_005393395.2). NCBI lineage: Eukaryota > Viridiplantae > Streptophyta > Magnoliopsida > Malvales > Malvaceae > Gossypium > Gossypium australe. The sequence continues at coordinate 51,999,459 of CM016614.1, forward strand.
AAAACATTAAATCAGCTTAATAGCATCACATTCAAACTGTTTTATAAGCCCCATCCAAACAGCTTAATTAACACCAATTTACATCCCCTTTAACAACGAATTTAAGCCTTTCGATAAGCAACAAAAACTAATATTTAACAACTATTGTTTTCTTTTATTTCATACATGCAGCAGACCAATTGCTCTACATATTACAACACATTCAAATCAGTATTTACATGCTTGAATAATGAGCTTTCAAGCTGTAGTTTCTAGAAATCATTTAAGCATTTAATTGTCAAATTTTTACTTCACTACTAACAACTGAACTTAGTAAGAATAACATAATATTTTAGATACTAAACTCGATTTATCAACCCCTACAACCATATCTTACCTACATGCAAACATCATAATTTAAACATGAGAATTTGCAAAGTTTCCTTTGAAAAACTCACTCACAAGTGCATTCAATTTGTCCTATTTTGGACAGCACAAGACAGCAACATGCAAGGCATTTGTATCCCGCAAGAACACACTCAATAGTATTAAAATTTATTAGCTCATCACATCAACAATCCATGGTTTTTAATCCATTAATACTCAATTAATTGGTCCCAAAATTGAATAGCATAATGCAACAAATGGGACTGTCTTTACAGCCCTCAATCGACATGAAAATAGAACTGTTAATTTGTTCAAATTTTGGACAGCATAATATAGGCACAAAATTGGATAGCAGTAATTTTTACACTATTTCCGAACAGCATTTAAACTTACAATAAACAAATCTAGCTAATGCTAGACAATAAGTAGCCTTGAAATTTTAAAGAACATTTTCAGCCATTAAATCGAAACTGAAATATCAATGCTAATTTTATATATATATATATATATATATATATATATTTTAAGCTTAAAAATAAAAAAATGAGTTTAAAGAAAGCTCACCATTAGCAACACTCAATTTGTACTTCTAAAATAACAAGTCATTCGAAAAATAAAACGTAATTCACTTGTAACACCCCTTACCCGTGTTCGACGCCAGAACCGAATACGAGGCATTACCGAACTTAACTTGGTTAAACATAAAACATTGGGCTATGAAATTTCATTTCAACTTAAAACTTTTTATTCATATACCTAACATACTTATAATTGGCCTACGAGGACCTAAACATACATACGGAAGGTTTCGAAACTAAACCGAAAACTTTTGCGCTCTTAGAAAACTTTTGCCTAAATAGGGCCACACGCCCGTGTAAAACGGAACACGCCCGTGTGGGCAGTCCGTGTCCCTCACACGGCCTAGACACACCCGTGTCCTCACCCGTGTGTGAAAAACACGGGTATTCTGTTTATGACATCAGCAACCTCTTAAGGGCACGCGGCCTAGTTACACGCCCGTGTGCTGTCCCATGTGACGAATCGAATTCTCGCAATTTGATACAGGGGACACACGGCCTATTACACACCCATGGGGCTGACCGTGTGTCACACACGGCCTAGACACACGCCCGTGTGTCTACCCGTCCAGACAATTAGAAGGCTATTTTCCAAGCCATTTGCCACCCTGAAACATAAACACACGTAAACCACCATAAGCAACACATAACATGGCATTAATACACTATAAAAAATCCCTAAATCATCATTCATACAAACCACATGTTACTCCATCAATTTCATGAACTTTCACTCAATAAAACTCATCATCATTAAAAATAAGAAACTTGACAAATATTAGCCAATTCCTAATGGCCACTTACAAAATGAGTGAGTAACATTAATAGCCAACACTTTGGCTTTCAAATATGACATAACACAAGATGACCAAGTTTCTATACATGCCATACTCAAAATAAATCAACTTTATTATACCAAAAGAATAATTGATAGTGTGATCCGAGCTCTGACGTTCTACTATCCTCGAGCTAGCTTAGCGATACTACAAGGAAAAGGGAAAATAGAGGGGTAAGCATATAGCTTTGTAAGTTTGCATTAATTAAAATAGCAACATAAGTACTCATGGTAAAATCCATTCATCTCATAGAACAATAACAACACAAGTTCTCAAGTACTTAGACATACTTACTCATACTTACTCTTACCCATCACATATCACATTATGGTTTCATAACTCGTATTTTACTCATGGTACCTGTATCACTTCATGACATGATTTAGCACTTATGCTATCTTGAACGTAAACTTAAATCATTATCATCCTTAACTTAATGTAACTCTTTGTCATCTTTGTATAACTTAGCTCTTTATCATCTTTACATAGCTTAGCTCTTTTTTTCCCGTTGAACAACTTGGAATATCAGAGGATACACAATCTCATCATACATGTATCACGATGCCAATGCCATACCCCAAATATGGTCTTACATGGGATCACCTCTTGATACAGATGCCATATCCCAAATATGGTCTTACACAGGATCTCTTAGCTCGATGTCGATGCCATGTCCCAGACATGGTCTTACACGAGATCTTCCTTTGGTGCCGAAGCAATGTCCCAGACATGGTCTTATACGGGACCCTCCTTATTCGGTGCCTAAGCCTTGTCCCAGACATGGTCTTATACGGGACCTTCCTTATTCGGTGCCAAAGCCATGTCCCAGACATGGCCTTATACAGGACCTTCCTTATTCGGTGCCGAAGCCAGTCCCAAACATGGTCTTATACGGGACCTTCTTTATCTCATGTTATGACATAGGTATCCTCGTTATTCCGAATCTTCAACCATGACTTCAACTTAACATATTCTCATCATTTTCTCATCGAGGCATCATTAGTCGATTTTCATAGATATGATATTCCTTGTCATAACATCAAGCAATTTAAAATATAAAAATTACTATGAACCTTTAATTTCACACAAACTTACCTCGGTACTAAAAATATAGGTGGATGTTCGATTTAGTCCACAACTTTGTTCTTACCTTGGTTTCGGTCCAGGCTTCATGTTTCTTGATCTATAATAACAATTTCACTTGTTTAATACTCACATTGACTAAATTGACGCATGAATCATACTTTGGAAAAATTATGATTTTGCCCCTAAAATTTCTCATAATTACACTTTTTCCCCTAGGCTCGTAAAATAATTTTTATTCAACTTTCTTATATTTTAAGCCTAGCCAAATTATTTTCTTAACTACAACAACCCCCAATTTCCACTATTTCACTCATGTATGACCATTTTTATAACTTTTACAATTTGGTTCTTTTATGCATCAAACTTTCATATTCTTCCATAAAACATCAAAATACATGCATGTCATACATGGCTAAATTTTTGAACATAAACCCTAGCTCAAAATATAGCTAGAAATAGCTAGATCAAGCTACGAGGTTTTCAAAAATATGAAGAACATTAAAAACGGGGCTAGGAGGTACTTCCAATCAAGCTTAAAAGATGAACATACCCTAGTTATGCCTTCCTCAGAGATTTTCGGCCATGGGAGAAGAAGATGAACACAATTTTGACTTTGTTTTCCCTTTTTAATCTTTTATTTACCAAATGATAAAATTACCCTTAAGGCCTCTTTCTAAGATTTTTCCTTCCCATGCCCATTTTTGTCATCTTAACATGTAATGCTCTAATTGCTAAATATGGACCTCTAGTAATTTTTATAACTCTATTTCATACTTAAGTCTTCTATAATCTCATATTTTCTAATCTTTGCAATTTAGTCCATTAGGACAATTTAATCACTAATAAATAAAATTTCCTCATGAAATTTTCACTCAATCATGCAAACACATCATAAGCCTCATAAAAATCATAAAACACATATTTCTACTTCGAATTTATGGTCTCGTAACCACTATTCTGACTAGGCCCTAAATTAGGATGTTACAATTCTCCCCCTTAGGGACTTTCGTCCCCGAAAATCTTACCAGCAAAAAGGTTTGGGTACTGGTTTCTCATAGCCTCCTCGGGCTCCCATGTAGCCTCTTCTACCCCATGTCTTTGCCATAATACTTTCACAAGGGCTATACTTTTATTCCTTAACTGTTTGACTTCCCGTGCCAAAATCTTAGCCGGTTCTTTGCAATAAGTCATGTCAGGTTGAATTTCAACCTCTGTCAGTGTAATCACATGCGAAGGGTCTGATTGGTAATGACGTAACATCGACCCGTGGAACACATCATGAATCTTTTCCAATTTAGCAAGCAAAGCCAATTGATAGGCCACTGACCCTATCCTCTCAGTGATCTCATACGATCCGATAAAACGCAGACTCAATTTGCCTTTCCGGCCAAATCTAAGAACTTTCTTCCATGGTGACACTTTTAAGAATACCTTATCTCCAACTTGAAACTCAATCTCTTTTCTTTTCAAATCCAAGTAGGACTTTTGTCTATCAGAAGTAGCTTTTAAACAATCACGAATTATTTTCACCTTCTCTTCGGTTTCTCTAACCAGATCGACCCTGTGAATCTGATTTTCCTTTAGTTCAGTCTAATATAAAGGCATTCGACACTTACGCCCATACAAAGCCTCGTGAGGTGCCATTTTCAAACTTGACTGAAAACTATTATTATATGCAAACTCAACCAACGGTAAATAATTTTCACAGCTACCCTAAAACTTAAGAACACAACATCGGAGCATATCCTCAAGTGTCTGTATTAACCTCTCCGACTGTCCGTCAGTTTAGGGGTGAAAAGTCGTACTAAAACTCAACTTTGTGCCCAAAGCTTCTTGCAATTTTTTCCAAAATCTAGATGTGAATCCGGATCTCTATCTGATATAATCGATAAAGGCACCCCATGTAGCCTCACAATCTCAGAAACATACTAGTCTGCTAACTTATCAAGCGAATAATCAATACGTACTGGTATAAAGTGGGCCGACTTCATAATTCTATCTACCACAACCATACGGCATCTTTCTTACTCGGTGTCAACGGCAAGCCTGTTACAAAATCCATAGTAACACGGTCTCACTTCCACTCAGGAACCATAATAGGTTGAAGCAAACCCGAAGGTACTTTGTGTTCAGCTTTCACTTGCTGACAAATCAAGCATCTTGATACAAACTCAGAAATATCTTTCTTCATACTCGGCCACCAATACCATTTCTTCATATCATAATACATTTTTTTGTTGCCTAGATATACAGATAGACATCCGCTATGTGCCTCGTGTAAAATCTTCTGAATAAGCTCTTTATTCCTCGGTACACAGACTCCATCTCTGAACATCAAGCATCCGTCAGAATTAATTCGAAAGTCGGACTCATCACCTGACTCACACTGAACTCTTTTGACTTGCAAGTCACTGTCATCTTTCTATGCCTCATAAATCTCTTGAAGGAACATCGATCTAACCCTCAACTCAGCTAGAATGGAACCATCGTCTGACAAAGTCACCCGTGTATCCATAGCCCTCAATGCAAATTGGGATTTTCTACTCAAAGCATTGGCGACTACATTCGCCTTTCCCGGGTGGTAGTCAATCACTAACTCATAATCCTTTATCAACTCTAGCCATCCTCGTTGCCTTAACTTCAATTCCTTTTAAGTCATCAAGTACTTTAGGCTTTTATGATCGGTGGATATTTGACAGCTTTCACCATACAAATGGTTTCTCCATATCTTCAGTGCAAACACAATGGTAGCCAACTCTAAATCATGTGTCGGGTAATTCTTCTTGTGTGGCTTTAACTATCTTGAAGCATACGCTATCACCTTGCCCTCTTGCATAAGCAAACAGCCCAATCCATTCAAGGTTGCATCACTATAAATCACAAATTCTTTTCCCGGTTCAGGTTGCACTAGAATTAGAGCCTCAGTCAACAATGCCTTTAGTTTCTCGAAACTCTGTTCGCACTTTTCTGTCCATTCAAACTTCACCTCTTTTTGTAACAACCTCGTCATCGCAGTAGCTATCATAGAAAACCCCTTGACAAACCGTCTGTAATAGCCAGCTAGGCCCAGAAAACTTCGAACCTCTGATACGGCCCTTGGCGGTTTCCAATCAACAATAGCTAAAATCTTGTTTGGGTCAACTCAGATTCCATCTCTCGAGACAATGTGCTGCAAAAATCCAACCTCTTTGAGCCAAAACTCACTTTTGCTAAACTTGGCGTACAACTGGTTATCTCGTAAAATCTGTAAAACCATTCTCAAGTGCTCGACGTGCTCATTCTCATCATGAGAATATATCATTATATCATTAATAAAAACCATAACAAATTTATCCAGGTACGGTCGAAAGATATGATTCATTAAATCCATAAACACAGTAGGGGCATTTGTTAAACCAAAAGCATAACTAAAAATTCGTAGTGCCCATACCTCGTCTGAAATGCAGTTTTTGGCACATCTGAGTCTTTTACCCTTAACTGGTAATATCCTGACCTCAAGTCTATCTTGGAAAACACAATGGCTCCCTTCAATTGATCGAACAGATCATCGATCCTTGGCAATGGGTACTTGTTCTTCACGGTTACCTTACTAAGCCGCCGGTAATGTAAACATAATCTCATGGAACCATCTTTCTTTTTCACAAAAAATGCTAGAGCACCCCACAAAGAATAACTTGGTCTTGAAAAACCTTTGTCCGTCAACTCTTGCAACTATGCCTTCAATTCCTTCAACTCAGTTGGAGCCATTCTGTATGGAGCAATCGATATATGCACAATACCAGGAGTTAACTCAATGCCAAATTCAACCTCTCTAACCGGAGGCAACCCTGGCAATTCTTCTGGGAATACATTTGGGTACTCACACACTATCGGCACTAATTCAATCTTTATCTCAGTTTCCTTGGCATTCATCACAAAAGCAAGATAGGCTTCATACCCTTTTCTTACATATTTTTGGGCAGTCATATGAGAAATCACTACATGCGATCAATCCTGTTCATCTAATTCAACAAGAAGAGTGTCCCCATTTTTACATCTCAATTCAATGTATTTCTTTCCACAATTTACTGTCACATCATGAGTGGTTAACTAGTCCATACCAAGAATTATGTCGAATTCATCAAATGGCAATAGCATGAGATTCGCCTTAAAATAATGACCTCTAATCATCAATGGACAATCCTTGCATACCTTATCGACTAATACACTTTTGTCTGATGAATTGGACACTTTTATCACAAACTCTGTAGACTCTACAGGCATGCTCATACTAGATACTAATTTCATGCAAATATATGAATGGGTAGATCCTGAATCAATTAAAGTAACAACATTAGTATCATAGAGAGAAATGAACTCGTAATTACATCAAGGGATGACGCCTCTTCGCGAGCGCGAATGGCATAAGTCCTCGTAGGCGCCCTACCCTCGGATCTCGTAGCCTGCTCTCTAGGTGTACTCTTACTACTCGTTCCACTTCCCGGGTTTCTCTATTGTCTCCCTCTAGTAGTGCTTCTCGATCTTGCACTCTGAATTTTCTCTTTTTCAACCATCTCAGGGCATTCTCTAATAAATTGATCTTGGGAACCACACTTGAAATAGGATCTCACATGTGCTCAACACTCACTGGGATGACGTTTGCTACACTATGGGCATTCCGGTCTATTAGGTCGAATGTTCCCAACACTAGCAACTGAAGTAGTCTGAGCTTTAATCCCCAAGTACTGTTTACTCTTACTTCTATTCGAAAACCCATCTGAAGTAGATGATCAGGTAGGGAAATCTCTTGACTTCTTGGATGAAGATTGAAACGACTTGTTCATTTGTCTCTTTCTTGAGTCACGAGACTCCATTTCAACTTTTCTTTTCTCTTTAACCAACTCTTCAACTTTACAAGCTCGGTCCACTAACACAACAAATTCTTTCAAATCGAGGATGCCAACAAATAATCTGATATCTTCGTTTAATTCATCCTCAAACGGTTTACACATAATAGCTTCAGTGGATACACATTCTCGAGTGTATTTGCTGAGTCTTACAAATTCATACTCATACTCAGTTAATGTCATCTTACCTTGTTTTAGTTCAATGAATTCCTTTCTTTTCTGGTTGATAAACCTTTGGCTAATGTACTTCTTCCGGAACTCTTCTTGGAAAAACTCTCATGTGATCCTTTCCCTTAGTACAACCGACAGAAGGGTGTTCCATCACTAATAAACAGAATCTCTCAAAAGAGACACTACACGTTTCATGCACTCTTCAGGTGTGCAAGATAACTCATCAAATACCCTGATGGTATTTTCAAGCCAGAATTATGCTCTTTCTGGATCATAATCTTTACTAGCTCGAAATTTTCAGCTCCTTGTTTCCAAATTCTATCGACTGGAGACTTTTCTCTTCTTACCACTTCTACCACCTAGGGAGCTACAGGGGTAGGCTGAGGAATAGGTGGGGGTGGACGGGGTTGTGCATTCGACTTCGCACGAACGAACTCCGTATACCATGCATTCATTATGTGGAGAAACGCTTCCCTAGCCTCTTCTCATCTTCTCTGACTCACGGTCATTGGTCTATTCTCATTTTCATTCGGTACCGTCCCTTCAGCAAGAGTCGGCGTGTTACTTTCTACATCATCCGCCACAGCTCTATCGGGATCCATTTACTATATGAAAACACAATTTAAATTATTAGGATTCGTCACACTATCATAATGTAAGTACTCATGTGTATGGCATGTATAGCTAGACTCATTCATACGCAACGTTAGCCCGAGAATCGACTAACCCATAGCTCTGATACCACTAAATGTAACACCCCTTACCCGTACTCGATGCCAGAATCAAATACGAGGCATTACCGAACTTAACTTGCTTAAACATATAACATTGGGCTATGAAATTTCATTTCAACTTAAAACTTTTCATTCATATACATAACATACTTATAATGGGCCTACGAGGCTCTAAATATACATACGGAAAGTTTCAGAACTAAACCGAAAACTTTTGCGCTCTTAAAAATTTTTTCCCTAAACAGGGCCACACGTCCGTGTGGGCAGGTCGTGTGGTCGCACACGCCCATGTTCCCAGCCCGTGCGGAATTTATTTTTCATTTCGAACCTACAGGGGTTTTCACACGGCCGGACACACACTCGTGTTAGTAGGCCGTGTCCCTCACACGGCCTAAGCACGCCCATGTCCTCACCCATTTGTGAAAAACCTAGGTATTCTGTTTATGACGTCAGCAACCTCTTAAGGGCACACGGCCTAGTCACACGCCCGTGTGCTGTCCCGTGTGACGAATTGAATTCTCACAATTTGATACAGAGGACACACGGCTTATTACACACCCATGGAGCTGACCGTGTGTCACAAACGGCCTAGACACACATCTGTGTGTCTACCCATGCGGACAATTAGAAGGCTATTTTCAAAACCATTTGCCACCCTGAAACATAAACACACATATACCACCATAAGCAACACATAACATGGCATTAATACACTATGAAAAACCCCTAAATCATCATTCATACAAACCATATGTTACTTCATCAATTTCATGAACTTTCACTCCATAAAACTCATCATCATTAAAAATAAGAAACTTGACAAATATTAGCCAATTCCTAATGGCCACTTACAAAATGAGTGAGTAACATTAATAGCCAATACTTTGGCTTTGAAATATGACATAACACAAGATGACCAAGTTCCTATACATGTCATACTCAAAATAAATCAACTTTACTATACCAAAAGAATGATTGATAGTGTGATCTGAGCTCTGACGTTCTACGATCCTCGAGCTAGCTTAGCAATATTACAAGGAAAAGGGAAAATAGAAGGGTAAGCATATAGCTTAGTAAGTTTGCATGAATTAAAATAGCAACATAAGTACTCATGGTAAAATCTATTCATCTCATAGAACAATAACAACACAAGTTCTCAAGTACTTAAACATACTTATTCATACTTACTCTTACCCATCACATATCACATTATGGTTTCATAACTCGTATTTTACTCATGGTACCTGTATCACTTCACCACATAATTTAGCACTTATGCTATCTTGAACGTAAACTTAAATCATTATCATCCTTAACTTAATGTAACTCTTTGTCATCTTTGTATAACTTAGCTCTTTATCATCTTTACATAACTTAGCTCTTTTTTGCCCGTTAAAAAACTCAGAATATCAGAGGATACTCAATCTCATCATACATGTATCACGATGCCAATGCCATATCCCATATGTGGTCTTACATGGGATCACCTCTTGATGTCGATGCCATGTCCCAGACATGGTCTTGTATGAGATCGTACATAGATGTTGATGCCATATCCCAGACATGGTTTTACACGAGATTTTTCTTTGGTGTCGAAGCCATGTCCCAGACATGGTCTTATATGGGACCTTCCTTCTTCGGTGCTGAATCCTTGTCCCAGACATGGTATTATACGGGACCTTCCTTATTCGATGTCGGAGCCATGTCCCAGACATGGTCTTATATGGGACCTTCTATATTCGGTGCCGAAGCCATGTCCCAGACATGGTGTAACACCCCATACCCGATGTCCGACACCAAGACCGAATACGAGGTATTACCACGCTTAATCTTACTGAACTCTTCGAAACGGGCTATAAAATTTCATTTAAGCCTATCACTTATGCAATCTCGGCTTACGAGGCCTTAAACATACCTCCGAGAGGTTTTTGAACTAATCGCGAAACTTTTATGAACTTGAGATACTTTTCCTCAAAACAGGGGCCACACGCCCGTATACCCCTAAGACATGCCCGTGTCTACCAACCGTGGTCGAATCTGACTAAAACCACACAGCCTTGACACGCCCATGGCCCTAAACCGTGTGCCTTACCTTGACATTCTGACTTATCTACACGGCCTGGGGCACACGCCCATGTGCTAATCGTGTGTCACACACAGCGTGGACACGGCCTGGACACACGGTCGTGTATCTATCCATGCGGGCACTTAGAGGCTATCTACCAAGCCTTTTACCACTCTCATATGCATACATTCATACATCATTACATAACGCCACATAGCGTCAATATAACTTTTGAATTACAGACATTTAATCATAAGAGAAATAAAGTATTCATCCCATACACTAGGGAGAACTATATCCAATACAATTACAAACAACTTAAGCCATCATCTATGGCTATACACAACCAAACTATAAGTTCTCTTAGGCCAACACAATTTGTCTACATCAATTAGAATTTAATCAACTTTAAAAGAATCCCTATACATGCCATGACTCATAAGAACTTGAAACACCATACTAGGAGTCTACTCGATAGTGTGAAAACATCTCCAGCGGCCTTCAACCCGAGCTAGCTAAATAACCTATAAGAGATGGGAAAAAGGAAAGGAGTAAGCAATAATGCTTAGTAAGTTCATCTGCAGATAACTGATAAATACTGATATTCATTGAATATACACAACCATAACGTATTATAATGAGTGTTACTCATAAACTCATGGTTACTTACTCGACCATTCTTGAAACTTACTTATTCTCTCTTTTACCACATTCAAACCATGACACAAGCCAATTGCTCGTGTTAATTAGCATACATTCCTGCACTGATCACCACATGATCACATAAAACAACACATCAAGCATTTTTAATAAGCCACTCATATACTAATCTCTCGATGGTTTCGGACTTAGTCCACCATTGATCTCTAATAGGGTGGTATCGCACTTAGCCCACCAATCATTTATAACTATGGTGATTTCGCACTTAGCTCACCAATCATTTATAACTATGGTAGTTTCGCACTTAGCCCACCAAATAATTTCATAAGTGATGGTATCGCACACAGCCCATCGATTAGTAATTAATCGGGTGGTAACGCACATAGCCCACCGATAATAATATGGTTGATGGTATCGCACACAGCCCATCACTAACCATCAATAAGGTGATTTCGCACATAGCTCACCGTTATTATATGTTCATGGATAATTATCCTTATGTACTTCTCTATTTCAAATGTTCATACGGGAACATCCTCACACACTACTATTCTTGCTTAACTTTCTACGATACCCGTTCGCATTCACACAATGCATTTATAAATATAACTTATACAACTGAGGTGTATCAATTACACATAGCCCACCAGGGGTTCATCATATTCCGAATTTACCTCCATTCAGTTCTATCACATACTTGTGCTTCTCATGGTACAACCACATACTCTCTCTCTCTTTTTGAACATACCCGTTGAATCACTCAAATTGTTAAATAACACTCTTGAGTCTCATACACATAATGTCATATTGACATTATACCCCAATAAGGTCTTACATGTATTAACATATAGATGCCATGTCCCGGACATGGCCTTACACGAATTTTCACACCGAGGCCATATTCCAATATGGTCTTACACGGGACCTTAATTATCAACATATCATGCAAATTTCTTTTCCCTCTAGTCTTAAATTAAAATAAGACTCTCATTTCTTGACATTCCGTCAAAATGTACTTAACGTATACATAAAGGCAATTAAACAATCCATACAACATCGAAATGTTAAGTACTTCACTTAGAATTTCATAATTTAGCATATGAACTTACCTCGATGTCGAAAGGGTCTAAAGGAACTTTTTTCCCACATTTCTCTTTTCACCCGTTCTAGGTCTGAATCTCGTTTTTCCATGATCTATCATATCACATTTAGCTCAATTATTAGTCACATTAATCAGTGTGACCCAAAAATCATCTTATGGAAAATTTATATTTTTACCCCTAAACTTTCACGTAATTACACTTTTGCCCCAAGGCTCGTAAATTGATTTTTATTCAATTTTCTTGTATTTTGCACTTAGCCAAACCATTTTCATAACTATAGCTATCCACATTTCTCACTAATTCATGCACTTAGGACCAATTTTACAACTTTTGCAACTCGGTCCTTTTTGTCATTTTCGTCGAAAATCACTTAATAAAACTTGTTTCTCTTCTCATGGACATGCATAATCAACCATTAATCATCAAAATACACACTTAACCAACTATGGCAAAATTCACAAACTTCAATAGTTTTGAAAATGAAGGTACGGGATAGCTAAATCGAGTTACCACGACTTTGAAAATGTAGAAATCATTAAAAACGGGGCAAAAACCACTCACCTATCAAGCTCCCAAGCTTGGCCGAACATGGCTTTCTCCATGGCTGCCCATTTCTTTTCTCACAATCGGATGGAGAAGAAAATAGAAAACAATGGTGCCTTTTTACTATTTTTGTCTTATTATACCCATTTAACTTAACTTCCAAATTTGCCCTTTTTCTTTTCAACTAACTTCAAAAATACCAAACAAATATCTTTCATCAACTTATAAGTGGGCTAATTTCTTCATAAGGACCTTCACTTTAAAAACCCATCACAATTATACCCTTTATCATCTAGAACACACACTTCGCACTTATAACAATTTAATCCTACTAACCAAATTAAAAACTTTTTCGATAAAATTTCTCAACAAAATTTTCACACAACAATTCAATCACATTATAGACCTTAAATTGATAATCCAAGCTATTTCATACTTAAAGCATCTAGGACCTCATATTTTGCAACTTATTTAATTTAATCCAAAAGTCAAATTGGACACTTTATGCCTAAAATTTCTTCATGAAATTTTTACACATGCATACGAACATATCATAAACCTCAACAGTCATAAAATAATTATTTCTACTTCAGATTCATGGTCTCAAACCACTATTCTGACTAGACCCTAACTTGGGACGTTACACATGGTCTTATATGGGACCTTCCTTATCTCATGTTATGACATAGGTATCCTCGTTATTCTGAATCTTCAATCAGGACTTCAACTTAACATATTCACATCATTTGCTCATCGAGACATAATTAGTCGGGACGTTACACATGGTCTTATATGGGACCTTCCTTATCTCATGTTATGACATAGGTATCCTCGTTATTCTGAATCTTCAATCAGGACTTCAACTTAACATATTCACATCATTTGCTCATCGAGACATAATTAGTCGATTTTCATAGATATGATATTCTTTGTCATAATATCCAGGCTTCGTGTTTCTTGATCTATAATAACAATTTCACTTGTTTAATACTCACATGGACTAAATTGACTCATGAATCATACTTTGGCAAAATTATGATTTTGCCCCTAAACTTTCACATAATTACACTTTTGCCCCTAGGCTCGTAAAATAATTTTTATTCAACTTTCTTGTATTTTAAGCCTAGATGAATTATTTTCTTAACTACAACAGCCCCCAATTTCCACTATTTCACTCATGTAGGACCATTTTTATAATTTTTACAATTTGGTTCTCTTATGCATTTTTCATGAAAATCACTTAGAAAAATATGTTTATAATACATCAAACTTTCATATTCTTCCATAAAACATCAAAATACATGCATGTCATACATGGCTACATTTTTGAACATAAACCCTACTCAAAATATAGCTAGAAATAGCTAAATCGAGCTATGAGGATTTCAAAAATATGAAAAACATTAAAAACGGGGCTAGGAGGTACTTACAATCAAGCTTGAAAGATGAAAAAACCCTAGCTATGTCTTCCTCAGAGATTTTCGGCCACGGGAGAAGAAGATGAACATAATTTTGACTTTGTTTTCCCTTTTTAATCTTCTATTTACCAAATGACAAAAATACTCTTAAGGCCTCTTTCTTAAGATTTTTCCTTTTCATGCCCATTTTTGTCCATCTTAACATGTAATGGTCTAATTGCTAAATAAGGACCTCTAGTAATTTTTATAACTCTATTACTTAAGTCTTCTATAATCTCATATCTTCTAATCTTTGCAATTTAGTCCTAATGGACAATTTAATCACTAATAAATAAAACTTCCTCATGAAATTATCACTCAATCATGCAAACACATCATAAGCCTCATAAAAAATCATAAAACACATATTTCTACTTCATATTTGTGGTCTCGCAACCACTATTCTGACTAGGCCCTAAATCGGGCTGTTACATCACTCATTAATGACACATCATCAATATCAATCCCAAAGTTATACATTTTAACCACGGCACCAAAGCACTATAAATCACAGCTTTAACCCTTCTCAATTTGTCGTTTGAAGATACCACAATTTTATTATTAAGACAGTTTAAATTACGACAATTAATTCACTACAGATAATGGTTTACAACAACATAAATACTTACAGCTTAAATACTTACATTTTAATCACGACCAAGCAGTAGGACATATTAATTATAACTATAACATCTTTTAATTTCAGCTTAGGACATTAATATTTGATCACTTTCAGCAACAGGTTACCTTAATTTCATTACAAAAGTCATATTCGGACAGCATGCATGGAGTTTGCATGCCTTGACAGTTCACTCAACAACTAATAATCATCAAGACTTTTCCCTCAATTTTCATCACACGTACCATCATTAGAGTACAATTAATCATTCAAGAAATAACTTAAACTCACACCATAACCAACAGCAGCCATTTTTTTTATTTTTCAACCATTTCTTCAAATTTACAACATGATTTCTTTTCTCCTAACCGAAAATCAACAGCAACTAATTGACAGTTTAATAATAAAATTTAGACGACTTAATTGAAGTCACCAACTAGTTTAGTTCGACTTGCCAATTAACTAAACAAGTAAGTGTGTGTAAATTTCAAGGAATACTTACCGAATTCTTCCCCAAATTGTTGTTACGAGCACAAACTTTCTTCTTGCCTTTACCACTTTAATAGTCTCCCACCTCTCAAGCTTCTTAATATGAAAAAACAACTATTTAATATGCCAAATCCATGGCCTCTCCCTCCATGCAATCGACCTCTTTTTTTTTTTTATTTCATCCATTCGAACCAACAAATGAAAAGAAAAGTAAAAGGACAGATATATATATATATATATATATATAGATAGAAGAAAATATGAAGTTTTCCCCTTTCCTTTCACCATTGATTTCCCTTTTCACAGTTATGGAAAAGGATAAATTCAAAGAATTTCTTTCTCCCTTTTCTCCTTTTGGGTTTCGACATTTTGTGGAAGATGAAGAGAAGAAAAGAAAAAAAATGTTCTTCCCCTTTCTTTTCTTTTCCCATTTTTCTTACCCTCTTTTTTATATTATCCATTTACTATATTCCCATAAAATTTTAAATTTTTATAATATATATTAAACACATATATAAATCATAACCGACCACTATAGTAACCATTTATATAATGGTTTATTTGTTAGATAATACCCTTAGTTATAATTTAGCTTTTAATTTAATAACAACCACTTTTACCATTTACGCGATTTAGTCCTTGTACTTAAATTGAGCACTAAAGCAATAAAATTATCTAATAAAAATTCAATTCACCTACAATATAACTCTGTAAATATTTAATAAAAATATTACGACATCGATTTACAAAAATGAAATCACAACACTGGATTTTTCGGTACTACTGACTTTCGAGTCGTTACATGAATGGTTCGAGAAATGTCAACAGAGTTTTGAAAAGTTGAATGCACTGTTAACTGAAGCACTAGTTTTAGTTCAACCTGAGTCGGGTAAAGAGTTTGTGATTTTCAGTGACGCGTTATTGAACGGTTTGGGATGCGTTTTGATGCAAGAAGGCAAACTGATAGCTTATGCTTCCACACAATTGAAACCGCATGAAAAGAATTATCTGACGCATGACTTAGAGTTGGCCGTTATTGTGTTCACATTGAAAATTTGGCAACATCATTTATTCGGTGAGAAGTGCCATATCTTTACCAACCATAAGAGTTTGAAATATATAATTACTCAAAAAGATTTGAATTTACGACAACGAAGATGGCTCAAGTTGTTAAAAGACTATGAGTTAATAATTGATTATCATCCGGGGAAAGCGAATGTAGTCGCGGATGCTCTGAATAGAAAATCTATATTTTCTTTGCTAGTAATGAACACACAGTTAACTTTGTTTGATGATGGTTCAATTTTAGCTAAGTTAAAAGCTAAACCGTTATTTCTTCAGCAAATTTGTGAAGCTCAAAAGTGTGATAGCGAACTGCAAGATAAAAGATTACAATACGAGTCAACTACTGATTCAGACTATCAGATCGAATCCGATCATTATTTGATGTTTCGAGATAGAATTTGTGTACCAAAGAATTCCGAGATCATTCAGAAAATTCTACACGAAGCACATTGTGGTTGTTTATCTGTTCATCTAAGGAGTACTAAAATGTACAATGATTTGAAATAGTTGTACTGGTGGTCGGGTATGAAATGAGACATTTCAGAATTTTTGTCGAAATGCTTGGTTTTTCAACAAGTCAAAGTCGAACATCAAGTGCCTTCGGGATTACTACAGCTAGTGATGATACCAGAGCCTTCGGACACGGATTGAGACACGGCCATGTGATCCCATTTTGAATGTCCACACGGCCTATGACATGGGCGTGTCTTAGGCCATGTGAGAGACATGACCAGGCCTCACGGGCGTGTGTCCCCTGTATTTTGAAAAAAATTCTAAGTTTTCCAAAAAATTTTTGAGTTATCGGTTTAATCTTGAACCATTTCTAATGCATGATTTCGGCCTCGTAGGCTCGTATTAGGGACAATGTGATTGATTGTGAATGATATTTGTTTGGAACTGGAAAATGTATGTGAAATGTATGTTTATTTCTGTAATAAGTCTTGTAATGCTCCGTAACCCTATTTTAGCAATGAATACCGGTTAGGGGTGTTACACAGATACTTCTAGATTTCAAATTGGTGGATAATAATACACCAACTCTTCCCTTAGCCATTTTATACATTTTCCACTCAAATGGAAGATTATAGTCTTCACACCATATTCCAAGTCCTCTTTCATAATTCCTTTGAAGAAAATAGATTGATACTCATCACAAACGATATTCATCAGATTCTACTCTTGGTAGATTCTTTTGCATATTCCAACGATTACCAAAATACTTGTTACCTTATGCCTTCGAATCAACCAATACAAAAAGACTTAATTAAATAATATAATAGTTTAATTATTGTAATAGAAATCCCAAATGAATTCCATACAGAATACGAAAGTTCCCAGATATGGCAGACATTTACACCACTAACATTACAGATATCCCAATTTCCCTATCATGGCGGTCACCATGAAAGAATCAAAACGAGTTTACTACTGAGAACTCTTTCAAATAATGTCTCATAAGTATGCCTAGGTCTTACCACAAGGATGTAATAACAACTTGTAATGCCCTGACTTATTTATTTCTATTTCTGTAAATATTTGACACAATTAAGTATCTACTTCAATGGTTGAGTGTTCGGGGTGTGTGTGTGAGGTTTTGGGTTCAATTCTCACTTTTGGAAAATTTTTTTTATTTTTGATCCAAGCCTTACCCTTGTTGAGTGGGCTTATATTTAATTGTCTGTTAATTTATATCAAAATCAGCCTGCTGGTTCGAGTGGTAAGGGAGTTGGTGTTCTAGAGGTCATGTGTTTGAATCCCTGCGTGAGCGTGGATATTATTTTTGCTTGGTGTTGTGATAGAGTTTCGGTGGAGTTGGAATTCTGAGTAGTGGGTGGTTATGAATGTGGATGTAGTGGGATTTGGGTAAAATTCGTTTTTCCCAAAAATCCCTATCTTTTGGAATTTGACGTTTTCTTTACTTTTCTTCCCATCAGAATTTTTTTGGTTTTTTTTTTCTTTTTCTCTCCCTTCTTCCTTCCTCTTTTCGGAAAAACTATTTTTCTAAACTTCGGTGTTCATACGTTTGGTAGGTAAGAGTTGTATATTTTGCTTGAGTTGGGAGTTTTCTTTAAATTTGTTTAGAGCCATGTCAAATTATTTCCGTTGGAACTGAACTTGTGTTTTGGCAGTAGCAAATCGTGAAGAACGGGACTCTCCTTTTGTGGAATCGTAGTTAGAGTTTTGGGGAATCGGGTAAGCGTTGAACATTTGAATTTTGTCTTTGTCTATTTCAATGTAGTTCGATTTGGTATTGATTTAAGTGATTACTTCGGGGTTTAATTGGTCAATTTTAGGTATTGGTGGTCTCAAGAGTTTTTTTGCTTCGAAACGGTACCAGGTGTGTTCCCAAATCGCAAAAATGAAACTGCTTACTGTCGACGCCCCATGGGCATTTGGTCGGCCGTGTGGGTTGCCGTGTGTGAGACACGACCATGTGGTGGTGTAAGTGTGGCTGTGTGGGCCACACGGGCTATGCCAAGTTGGGAGTGTGGGCCACACGGGCATGTGAGCCCACACGGGCATGCTACGCGGGCAAGGCCAATCTAGGCACATGGGCCACACGGGCGTATGAGCCCACATGGGCATGTGGGCCCATAATTATGAAATTTTCGCTAGGGTCGTACGGGTCGTTCTGATCGATTGTGAGCCTACCATAAGGCTGGTAAGGGCTAAACAAACCCTATTTCGTATGTTATGATATTCTGATAGACTGATCTGAGTAGGATACTAAATGTATGCCTATTATTTGTATATAAGCATGTTGAGCATGTCAAATCTGCTATTTATGTATCTGTTTTGGGGTGGGATTTGCATATGAGAAGGAAGTGTTCTGTATGACGTTCATTGCCTATCATCTGGCAGCTTGACTGCACATTATCTGATATGTGTCACATCGACACTATATGGTGTGTAGGGATGGGTGGATATTTTTAACCCCACATGGTGTGATGGGATGGACGGAGATGGTGTGTAGAGGATGGGGGTAGGACTCACTGTATCTGTTTTGTATATTTGCATATATGTTTCTGTTATTTGTATCTGAAATGGACATAAGTTCGAATCTGCATCTGACTGTATATAAGTTTGCTGTATGTTTTGCGTGTCTATTTCCGTTTACACATTGATTTTTTGTAAACTCACTTTTGTTTGTTTGTTCTGCACAGGTAATCCACAGATTTAGGCAGATCTGTGCAGCAAAGTCTTACAGTAACCACTAGTCTACGAATTGATTTTAATTAAAGGTTTTATTATTTAAGGGTTACTTCTGGGAGTTTTGTACTAATTAGACTCTCTAGACTGTTGATTTAAATTTTTGGATTTGGATTTTTTGTTTAATATTTTATTGGGATGACTAGCTAAAAACACGTTTTTTACTAAAATAAAGGTTTACTAAACTTACAAATGAGATTTTAAGAAAATAACATTTACTATAACATCCGTTGCAAAATTTCGTTTTAGCAAATAAAACAATTAATTAACGTTTTCGATAATGAATATAAACAAATATGAGTTGTCTAAACCCAAATGATTTAACGTAACCGTTTTCAAAACCCATTCTTTATGACATATTCGGTTTTGGCCATAACTTCTAGGCCAGTTTTAGGGTGTTACACAACTCACCACGATAGCTTCCCGAACAATTTGGCGTCCCTTCCAATCAAGAATTTTTACCATAAAAATTTGGTCTTCAGAGATTTTGCCACAAAGGCTTTCTATGGATTTCAACAGAAAGGCTTTCCAAAGACTTCACCATAAAGGCTTTCAAGAGATTCCTCAAGTTTACAGTCCCGATAGACCTTGTGTTTACGGCCCCGATGGACTACATCTTTGCCATATTGGCCTTCGTGTTTACTGTTCCAACGGACCAACACAATTGGTGTCACGGAGCCTCATGCACAAGGTCTTACCTTGTCTCACCATCATGGCGTATTATCAAATAAAGTCATGGGGACTCACCCACATGGTTTTACACATATCGTATTCGCCTGCAAGTTCGAGCCATGATCTACTAGCCCGGTTTGCAATAAAGTTACCCTACTAAAGGCGTCACAAATAAAGCTTCTTTCTACATTTTCTTGTGACAAATTTGTCAGTATTGGAATCATAAAATAGGAAGGTATTAGACAATGACCATACTCACCTGCAACACAACTTATCACCCGTACCGAGACTCCATGAGCCAACTCATCACAGTAACATCAATTATAATATAATAAACATAAAACGGCATGCAACCAACACTTAAGTTTCCTACAACTTCCTCATACACTTGACAGGATCTTAGTGATCAAACAATATTCTAAGGTGTAGTTCTTCACAGGTGTATTCCTTTTTCACTTGAAGATACTCTGTAATTAAATTTTTAGATACAACCAACATGTAACAACCCGATTTAGGGGCTAGACGGAATAGTGGTCTCGGAACCACTAATCTGAGGTCAAAAAAAATTATTTTTATTTTATTTTATGAGTTATAGCATGATCATATAGGTGCATGAAAATTTTGTTGCTTTAATTTTAGCGATTTCATGCTTAATCGCGAAAAAGGACTAAATCGCATAAAGTGCGAAAGTTCTATTTTATAAGCTAAAGGTGCCTAATAGCCATAGAATAGTAATTGAAGGTCCCAAATGTGCAATTAGGCCTTGTTTTAAGAGGTGGTTGGCCATAGGGGGACAAAGACGTCAAAATTAGTTAAAGATTAAATTGATGAAATAGAATAAAATAAAGAAAAGATGATATCCTTCTATTCACTAACCTTCTTTCACCGAAAATACCAGTAAAAATAGGGGTTTGAAAGCTTAAAATTTTTAGCAACTTGTCTTCCTTGCAAGTAAGTGATTTTGGTGACTTTTCTTGATGAATTTCAAACTTTTAGGACCCTTGTGTCATGATCTAGCTAATGAGGGGTCTATTTTGCAAAAAGGTTAAGAGTCTAGGGTTTTTCCATGTGAATAATTATGTTTTTTTTCTAAAATTTTATGGAAGGAAATGAGTCAAAGCTGGTAAATAAATAACTCTTGTGAAAGGTTTTACCATGAAATCACCAAAAAAGACCATTTTGCAAAGGTTGTAAAATAGGTGTAAAATGTGAGAGATAATGAGAATTTAGAGTTTCTATAAGAGAAATAAATGTTCACATAGGCTCGTTAAAGGAATAAATTTGATCAGAATTGATTTACAAGCCTAGGGGTAAAAGTCATTTTGTGAAAGTCTAAGGGCAAAATGGTAATTTTGCCAAAGTATGATTATTGAAATGTCCTGATTAATATGGTTATTAAATGAGCTAAATTGTTGTTATAGATCAAGAAGAACGAAGAATTAACCTCGACCGAGGAAAGGGCAAACTATCGGACTAGATCGGCAATCTAACGGCCTATTTTGAAATCGAGGTAAGTTTGTATGTGATAAATTCAACATCGTGCTAGTATGTTTGAGAATGTTTGATATTATAATGAAGCATAATATTTCTATTAAATTGAGTGATAGTGTTGAATGAGAAAAATGATGAAGCAATTGTTTTTACACTAAATATTTGGAGACATCATTTATATGGTGAGAGATGTCAAGTGTTTACAGATCATAAGAGCCTAAAGTATTTTTTGACTCAAAAAGAGTTGAACCTTAGGCAACGGAGATGGTTAGAGTTGATACAGGACTATGAGCTAGTGATTGACTACCATCCGAGAAGGGTGAACGTGGTCCTCGATGCCTTAAGCAGGAAGTCCTTGTTTGCATTGAGAGCCATGAATACACGGATAGCTTTGGCAGATGATGGTTCTACCCTAGCCGAGTTGAGGGCTAGACTAATGTTTCTTCAAGAGATTTGTGAAGCCCAGAAAGGCGACAATGAGTTACAAGCTAAAAGAGTTCAATATGAGTCAAATGTGGAGTCAGACTTTCGAATAAGTTTTGATGGATGTTCGATGTTTCGCAATAGGGTCTGTGTACCCAGAAATAATGAACTTATTCGGAAGATTCGATAGGAAGCTCATAGTGGATGTTTCACTGTACATCCAGGCAGCACGAAGATGTATAATGATATGAGGAAATGGTACTAGTGGCCATGTATGAAGAAAGACATTTCTGAGTTTGTTTCAAGATGCCTAATTTGTCAACACATGATGGCTGAACATCAAGTACCTTCGGGTCTACTTCAGCCTATTATGGTTCCCGAGTGGAAGTGGGATCGTATTACTATGGACTTCAGGATGGGTTTACCGTTGACGCCGAAAAAGAAAGATGTTGTATGGGTCATAGTTGATAGACTCACGAAGTTAGCCCATTTCATACCAGTACGAGTAGACTACTCGCTTGATAAGTTGGCAGATTTGTACGTGCCTGAAATAGTAAGACTTCATGGAGTACTATTGTCGATTATATCGAATAGATATCCAAGATTTACATCATGATTTTGGAAAAAGTTGTAAGAGGATTTAGGCACAAAATTGAGCTTTAGTACAGCTTTCCATCCGCAAACCGATAGGCAGTCGGAGAGAATAATCCAGATACTTGAAGACATGCTTCAATGTTGTGTTTTGGGATTCCATGGTAATTGGGAAAAATACTTACTGTTGGTGGAATTCGCCTACAACAACAATTTTCAGTCAAGTTTGAAAATGGCACCTTATGAAGCATTATACGGGTGTAAGTGCCAAACGACCTTGTATTGGATAGAACTCAAAGAGAATCAGATTCACGGGGTCGATTTGGCCAGGGAAGCTAAAGAGAAAGTAAAGGTGATATGTGAATGTCTGAAAGCGGCCTCAAATAGACAAAAGTCCTATTCGTATTTGAAAAGAAAAGAGATTGAGTTCGAAGTAGGTGATAAAGTGTTTCTGAAAGTATCACCATGGAGAAAAGTCCTCAGATTTTGCCGGAAAGGCAAATTGAGTCCGCGTTTTATCGGACCATATGAGACTACCAAGAGGATAGGACCGATAGCTTATCGTTTGGCCTTGCTACCTAAGTTGGAAAGGATTCATGATGTCTTTCATGTGTCTATGCTATGCCGATACCGTTCGAACCCTTCACATTGTGATTGTACCAATAGAGGTGGAAATTCAACCGGACATGACTTATGGCAAAGAGCCGATCAAGATTTTGGCACGAGAAGTCAAACAGTTGAGAAAAAAGGTATAGCCCTTGTTAAAGTATTATGGCAAAGACATGGAGTAGAAGAGGCTATATGGGAGCCCGAGGAGGCTATGAGAAACCAATATCCCAACCTTTTCATCAGCAAGATTTTCGAGGACGAAAATCCTTAAGGGGAAGAACTGTAACAGCTTGATTTAGGGGCTAGTCACAACAGTGGTCTCGGAACCACTAATCCAAGGTCAGAGAAAATTATTTTTATGTTATTTTATGAGTTATAGCATGATCATACAGGTGCATTAAAATTTTGGTGCTTTAATTTTAGCGATTTCATGCTTAATCGCGAAAAAGGACTAAATCTCATAAAGTGCGAAAGTTCTATTTTATAAGCTAAAGGTGCCTAATAGCCATAGAATATTAATTGAAGGTCCCAAATGTGCAATTAGGCCTTGTTTTAAGAGGTGGTCGGCCATAGGGGACGAAGAAGTCAAAATTAGTCAAAATTGGTGTAGTAGGTGGATTAAATTGATGAAATAGAATAAAATAAAGAAAAGATGATATCCTTCTATTCACTCATCTTCTTCCACCAAAAATACTAGAAAACATAGGGGTTTGAAAGCTTAAAATTTTCAAAAACTTATCTTCCTTGCAAGTAAGTGATTTTGGAGACTTTTCTTGGTGATTTTTGTACTTTGAGGACCCTTGTATCATGATCTAGCTAATGAGGGATCTATTTTGCAAAATGGTTAAGAGTCTAGGGTTTTTCCATGTGGATAATTATGTTGTTTTTTGAAATTTTATGGAAGAAAATGAGTCAAGGCTGTTAAATAAACAACTCTTGTGAAAGGTGTTACCATGAAAACACCAGAAAGGACCATTTTGCAAAGGTTGTAAAATAGGTGTAAAATGTGAAAGATAATGAGAATTTACAGTTGCTATAAAAGAAATAAATGTTCACCTAAGCTCGTTAAAGGAAGAAATTTGATTAGAATTGATTTACGAGCCTAGGGGTAAAATAGTCATTTTGTGAAAGTCTAAGGGCAAAATGGTAATTTTGCCAAGTATGATTATTGAAATGTGCTAATTAATATTGTTATTAAATGAGTTAATTTGTTATTATAGATCAAGAAGAACTAAGAATTAACCTCGACTGAGGAAAGGGCAAAGTATCAGACTAGATTGGCAATCTAACGGCCTATTTTGAAATCGAGGTAAGTTTGTATGTGATAAATTCAACATCATGCTAGTATGTTTAAGAATTTTTGATATTATAATGAAGCATAATATTTCTATGAAATTGAGTGATAGTATTGAATGAGGAAAATGATGAAAGTTGTAATGTTAAAGTCCTAGTTAGACTATAATAAATGTGAGAATACTATCATTGAGACATAAGATGGATAAGGTCCCGTGTAAGACCATGTCTGGGACATGGCCTCGGCACTGAATAGAGATTACGTATAAGACCATATCTAGGATATGGCATCGGTATTGAATATGAAAATCGTATAAGACCATATCTCGGATATGGCACCGATAATTGATATGAGATCCCGTATAAGACCATATTTGGGATATGGCATTGGCACTCAGAAGTGACCTCATGTAAGACCACATCTGGGATGTGGCATTGACTTCGTAATTGTGTGAATGATGACGAACTTGTATCTTTGAGTATCCCAAGTGATTTAGTGGGATAAATAGTTTAGCTTGAAATAGAAATGAGATTAGTGCTAAAGTTATGTGATGAGTCAATACAGGTACCCGTGAGTAATTCACGAGAAATTGTTTACGATACGTGGCATGGAATGTATGTAATAAGAACAACCAAGAGTAAGTTATGGCAAAGTACTTAAGATTTTACATTTTATCTCATGCCATGATTGGATGATATTATAAGCTTATGTTGTTATTTATTTTTCATGCAAACTTACTAAGCTTTATGCTTACTCCCCTCATTTCCCTTTTCCTTGTAGTATTGCCAATTTAGCTCGAGAATTCGTAGAACGTTGGACTTCAGAAATCACACTATTGACTACTCTTTGGTATAACAAAGTTAGATTCATTTTGAGTATGGCTTGTATAGGACTTAGTCTCTTTTGTTATGTCATATTTGTTAGCCAAAGCGTTGGCTATTGATGTTGTTAAATTCATTTTGTAAATGGTCATTGGAATTAGGCCAATACTTAACAAGTATATATATGTTCAATGATGATGAAAATCATTAACTGTATGCTTGTGGGGATGTCTTGATTTTGAGTCTTTAGAAGTGCTTTATAGTCCTAATATATTTTGGATTGTATTGGTATAAGTATGATTGTTGTTTAGGGTGGCATTTGGCTTGGTAGATGGCCTTCCAAATGTCCACACGGGTAGACACACGGGCGTGTGTCTAAGCCGTGTGTGACACACGGTTAGCCCCACGGGCATGTTGGTTGACCGTGTGATTCCATGCATGCTAGGTTTACAAGTCAGTATGCTCAGTAGTACACACACGGGTAGAGACACGGTCGTATTTCTCAGCCGTGTGGAGGCACGGCCCTGGACATGGGCACGTGCCTAGGCCGTGTGAAGTCTGCACTTAAAATTAGGAATTTAATTTGACACACGGTTTAAAGACACGGGCGTGTGGCTTGGCCGTGTGACCATAGTGAGGTGATGACGTCATAAACAGAATGCCATAGTTTTTGGCACATGGGCTCAGACACGAGTGTGTCAAGGCCGTGTGAGGGACACGGGCCAGGGACACGGGAGTGTGTTCGGTCATGTGAAAACCCCTGTAGGTTCGAAAAGAAAAATAAATTCCACACGGGCTAGGAACATGGGCGTGTGAGATCACACGGCCTGCCCACACGGGCGTGTGGCCTTGTTTAAGCAAAATTTTTCTAAGTGTGGGAAAGTTTTCAGTTTGGTCCCAAGTCACTCCAAATGTATGTTTAGGGTCTCGTAGACCCTTGATAGGGACACTATGATTATATATGAAAAGTTTTAAGTTAGAATGAAATTTTATGGCCTGATGTTGTGGGTTTAAGTAAGTTAAGTTCAATAATGCCTCGTATCCGATTCAGCGTTGAATACGGGTAAGGGGTGTTACATTTAGTGGTATCAGAGCTACGGTTTAGTCGATTCTCGGACTAATGTAGCGTAAGTATGAGTCTAGATATACATGCCATACGTAAGAGTAATTGTGTAATGATAGTGTGATGACTCCTGACGATTTGAGTTGTGTTTTTATAGAGTAAATTGATCCTGATCCTGACCGAGCTACAGCCGATGACACTGCAAGTAATGCGACGGCTCCCGCGCAAGGGACCGCGCCAGTAGAGAGTAGACCCAAGACTATGGGCCAGGGAGAAGAGGCTCGAGAACCCTTACTCCATATGATGAGCTACTGTTATACCGAGAATATTCGATCAAATCCTAATGCTCAACCCCCTCCACCCCACCTATTCCTCAGCCCGCTCCTGTAGCTCCTCAAGTGGTAGAGGTAGTAAGAAGAGAAAGGCCTTCGGTCGATAAGATCCGAAAATAAAGAGTCGAGGAATTTTGAGCTAGTAAAGACGATGACCCAGAGAGGGTAGAATTCTAGCTCGAAAATACCATCAGGGTATTCGATGAGTTGTCATGCACGCCTGAAGAGTGCATGAAGTGTGTAGTATCTCTCTTGAGAGATTTGGCCTATCAGCGGTGGAACACCCTTGTGTCGGTGGTACCAAGGGAGTGAGTTAACTGGGAATTCTTCCAAGAGGAATTCCGGAAGAAGTACATTAGTCAAAGGTTCATTGACTAGAAAAGAAAGGAGTTCTTGGAGTTAAAGCAAGGCCGAATGACGGTGAATGAATATGAGCGTGAGTTCGTAAGGCTCAGCAAATACGCTCGAAAGTGCGTATCGATAGAAGCCATCATGTGAAAAAGATTCGAGGATGGGTTAAATGAGGATGTCTGTTTTTTTGTTGGTGTCTTCCAACTAAAAGAGTTTGTGATGCTGGTAGATCAAGCCTGTAAGGCTGAGGAATTAGTCAAAGAGAAAAAGAAAGTTGAAATTGAGCTCGCGACTCGAAGTAAAGGCAGTTAGGTAAGTCATTCCAATCCTCATCCAAGAAGTCAAGAGAGTTTACTGTTCGATCAACTACTTCAGCTGGGTTTTCAAAAAGAAGTAAGGGTAGACAGTACCCAGGGTCTAAGGCTCAGACTACTTCGGTTTCTAGTGTTCACAACGTTCGATCGAGTAAATCGGAATGCCCATAGTGTGGCAGACGTCACCCCGATGAGTGTCAAGCAAACGAGAAGGCTTATTTCAAGTGTGGATCTCTAGATCATTTTATCAGAGATTGCCCCAAGATGGGTGAGAAAGAGAAACTCAGAATGCAAGACCGGGAAGTACTGCTAGAGGAAGACCACAAAGAAACCCAGGAAATGAAATGAGTAGCAAGAATTTACCTATAGAGCAGACTGCAAGAGTTGAGGGTAGAGCACCGGCAAGGACATATGCCATTCGTGCTCGCGAAGAGGCGTCTTTCCTCGACGTGATCACGGGTACATTTTCTCTCTATGATACTCATGTTATAGCTTTAATTGATCCGGGATCTACCCACTCATATATTTGCATGAAATTAGTCTCTAGCATGAGCATGCCTATAGAGTCTACTAAATTTGTGATAAGAGTGTCAAATCCCCTAGGCAAATGTGTATTGGTCGATAGAGTATGCAACCCATTGATGATTGGGGGTCATTATTTTCCTGCTAATCTCATGTTATTACCGTTTGATGAGTTTGATGTCATCCTTGGGATGGATTGGTTTACTACTCATGATGTGATAGTGAATTGTGAAAGGAAGTTTATTGAGTTAAAAATGTGAAAGTGGAGATCTTATTCGTGTTGAATCAGATAAGCAAGACAGATTGCCAGTAGTGATATCTTTCTTGTTGACTTAGAAGTATTTAAGAAAGGGGTACGGAGCTTACCTTGACTTTGTGATGAATGTTAAAGAGACTGAGTTGAGAATGGAGTCGGTACCCATAGTACGTGATTATCTAGACGTTTTCCCAGAGGAATTGCCAGGGTTACCTCCAGTTAGAGAAGTCGAATTTGGGATTCGGTTAGCTCCTGGTACTGCCTCCATTTCTATTACTCC
Source organism: Gossypium australe (assembly GCA_005393395.2). Classification (NCBI taxonomy): domain Eukaryota; kingdom Viridiplantae; phylum Streptophyta; class Magnoliopsida; order Malvales; family Malvaceae; genus Gossypium; species Gossypium australe. The sequence goes on from CM016614.1 coordinate 52,028,346, forward strand.
ATACAGAATGGCTCCAACCAAACTAAAAGAACTGAAGGCACAGTTGCAACAGTTAACAGATAAAGGCTTCGCAAGACCGAGTTTTTCTCCGTGGGGTGCTCCCGTATTACCTGTGAAGAAGAAAGGCGGTTCTATGAGGTTATGTATAGATTATCGGCAACTCAATAAGGTAGCGGTGAAGAATAAGTACTCGTTGCCAAGAATCGATGATTTATTTGATCCATTGAAGGGAGCCACGATATTTTCCAAAATAGACTTGAGGTCTGGATATTATCAATTAAGAGTCAAGGACTCGGATGTGACGAAAACTGCATTTAGGACAAGAATGGCCACTATGAATTTTTGGTCATGCCTTTTGGTTTAACAAATGCCCTTGCCGTTTTCATGGATTTGATGAATCATATTTTTTGGTCGTATTTGGATAAATTTGTGGTGGTGTTTATCGATGATATATTGATTTAGTCTTGGGATGAGAATGGGCATGCCGAGCATTTGAGAACGGTTTTGCAAATTTTGAGAGATAAGTAATTATATGCCAAGTTTAGTAAAAGTGAATTTTGGCTGAAGGAAGTTGGATTTTTGGGGCACATCGTCTCGGAAGATGGAATCAGAGTCGACCCGAGTAAGATCTCAGTAATTGTAGATTGGAAGCCACCAAGGAACGTAATCGAAGTTAAGAGTTTTTTAGGCCTAGCTAGCTACTATAGGCAATTTTTCAAGGGGTTTTCCATGATAGCTACTTCGATGCTGAGGCTATTGCAAAAGGATGTGAAGTTTGATTGGACAGTAAAGTGCAAACAATTTTTTGAGAGGCTAAAGGCGTTGTTGACTAAGGCTCCTGTTTTGGTGCAACCTGAGCCGAGAAGAGAATTTGTGGTTTATAGTGATGTATCCTTGAATGGGTTAGGCTATGTACTCATGTAAGAGGGCAAGGTGATAGCATATGCCTCTAGACAATTAAAGCCGCACAAGAAGAATTACCCAACCAATGACTTGGAGTTAGCTGCAATTGTTTTTGCACTAAAAATTTAGAGACATCATTTATATGGTGAGAGATGTCGAGTGTTTACAGATCATAAGAGCCTAAAGTATTTGTTGACTCAAAAAGAGTTGAACCTTAGGCAACAGAGATGGTTAGAGTTGATAAAGGACTATGAGCTAGTGATTGACTACCATCCGAGAAGGGCGAACGTGGTCCTCGATGCCTTAAGCAGGAAGTCCTTGTTTGCATTGAGAGCCATGAATACACGGATAGCTTTGGCAGATGATGGTTCTATCCTAGCCGAGTTGAAGGCTAGACCAATGTTTCTTCAAGAGATTTGTGAAGCCCAGAAAGGCGACAATGAGTTACAAGCTAAAAGAGTTCAATATGAGTCAAATATGGAGTCGGACTTTCAGATAAGTCTTGATGGATGTTCGATGTTTCGCGATAGGGTCTGTGTACCCAGAAATGATGAACTTATTCAGAAGATTCGGTAGGAAGCTCATAGTGGATGTTTCACTGTACATCCAGGCAGCACGAAGATGTATAATGATATGAGGAAATGGTACTAGTGGCCATGTATGAAGAAAGACATTTCCGAGTTTGTTTCAAGATGCCTAATTTGTCAACACGTGATGGCTGAACATCAAGTACCTACGGGTCTACTTCAGCCTATTATGGTTCCTGAGTGGAAGTGGGAGCGTATTACTGTGGACTACGGGATGGGTTTACCGTTGACGCCGAAAAAGAAAGATGTTGTATGGGTCGTAGGTGATAGACTCACGAAGTCAGCCCATTTCATACCAGTACGAGTCGACTACTCGCTTGATAAGTTGGCAGATTTGTACGTGACTGAAATAGTAAGACTTCATGGAGTACTATTGTCGATTATATCGAATAGAGATCCAAGATTTACGTCACGGTTTTGGAAAAAGTTGTAAGAGGATTTAGGCACAAAATTGAGCTTTAGTACAGCTTTCCATCCGTAAACCGACAGGCAGTCGGAGAGAATAATTCAAATACTTGAAGACATGCTTCAATGTTGTGTTTTGGGATTCCAAGGTAATTGGGAAAAATACTTACCGTTGGTGGAATTCGCCTACAACAACAGTTTTCAGTCAAGTTTGAAAATGGCGCCTTATGAAGCATTGTACGGGTGTAAGTGCCAAACGACCTTGTATTGGACAGAACTCAGAGAGAATCAGATTCACGGGGTCGATTTGGCCAGGGAAACTAAAGAGAAAGTAAAGGTGATATGTGAATGTCTGAAAGCGGCCTCAAATAGACAAAAGTCCTATTCGGATTTGAAAAGAAAAGAGATTGAGTTCGAAGTAGGTGATAAAGTGTTTCTGAAAGTATCACCATGGAGAAAAGTCCTCAGATTTTGCCGGAAAGGCAAATTGAGTCCGCGTTTTATCGGACCATATGAGATTACCAAGAGGATAGGACCGATAGCTTATCATTTGGCCTTACCACCTAAAATGGAAATGATTCATGATGTCTTTCATGTGTCTATGCTATGCCGATACCGTTCGGACCCTTCACATGTGATTGTACCAATAGAGGTGGAAATTCAACCGGACATGACTTATGGCGAAGAGTCGATCAAGATTTTGGCACGAGAAGTCAAACAGTTGAGAAAAAAGGTATAGCCCTTGTTAAAGTATTATGGCAAAGACATGGAGTAGAAGAGGCTACATGGGAGCCCGAGGAGGCTATGAGAAACCAATATCCCAACCTTTTCATCAGTAAGATTTTCGAGGACGAAAATCCTTAACGGGAAGAACTTTAACAGCTTGATTTAGGGGCTAGTCAGAACAGTGGTCTCAGAACCACTAATCCGAGGTCAGAGAAAATTATTTTTACATTATTTTATGAGTTATAGCATGATCATACAGGTGCATGAAAATTTTGGTGCTTTAATTTTAGCGATTTCATGCTTAATCGCGAAAAAGGACTAAATCTCATAAAGTGCGAAAGTTCTATTATATAAGCTAAAGGTGCCTAATAGCCATAGAATATTAATTGAAGGTCCCAAATGTGCAATTAGGCCTTGTTTTAAGAGGTGGTCGGCCATAGGGGGACGAAGAAGTCAAAATTAGTCAAAATTGGTGTAGTAGGTGGATTAAATTGATGAAATAGAATAAAATAAAGAAAAGATGATATCCTTCTATTCACTCATCTTCTTCCACCAAAAATAGTAGAAAACATAGGGGTTTGAAAGCTTAAAATTTTCAAAAACTTGTCTTCCTTGCAAGTAAGTGATTTTGGAGACTTTTCTTGATGATTTTTGTACTTTTAGGACCCTTGTATCATGATCTAGCTAATGAGGGATCTATTTTGCAAAATGGTTAAGAGTCTAGGGTTTTGCCATGTGAATAATTATGTTGTTTTTTGAAATTTTATGGAAGAAAATGAGTCAAGGCTGTTAAATAAACAACTCTTGTGAAAGGTGTTACCATGAAAACACCGAAAAGGACCATTTTGCAAAGGTTGTAAAATAGGTGTAAAATGTTAAAGATAATGAGAATTTATAGTTGCTATAAGAGAAATAAATGTTCACCTAGGCTCGTTAAAGGAAGAAATTTGATTAGAATTGATTTACGAGTCTAGGGGTAAAATAGTCATTTTGTGAAAGTCTAAGGGCAAAATGGTAATTTTGCCAAAGTATGATTATTGAAATGTGCTAATTAATATGGTTATTAAATGAGCTAATTTGTTATTATAGATCAAGAAGAACTAAGAATTAACCTCGACTGAGGAAAGGGCAAAGTATCAGACTAGATCGGGAATCTAACGGCCTATTTTGAAATCGATGTAAGTTTGTATGTGATAAATTCAATATCATGCTAGTATGTTTGAGAATTTTTGATATCATAATGAAGCATAATATTTCTATGAAATTGAGTGATAGTGTTGAATGAGAAAAATGATGAAAGTTGTAATGTTAAAGTCCTAGTTAGATTATAATAAATGTGAGATTACTATCATTGAGACATGAGATGGATAAGGTCCCATGTAAGACCATGTCCGGGACATGGCCTCGGCACCGAATAGAGATTACGTATAAGACCATATCTAGGATATGGCATTGGTATTGAATATGAAAATCGTATAAGACCATATCTCGGATATGGCACCGATAATTGATATGAGATCCCGTATAAGACCATATTTGGGATATGGCATCGGCACTCAGAGGTGACCTCATGTAAGACCACATCTGGGATGTGGCATTGACTTCGTAATTGTGTGAATGACGATGAACTTGTATCTTTGAGTATCCCAAGTGATTTAGTGGGATAAATAGTTTAGCTTGAAGTAGAAATGAGATTAATGCTAAAGCTATGTGATAAGTGAATACAGGTACCCGTGAGTAATTCACGAGAAATTGTTTACGATACGTGACATGGAATGTATGTAATAAGAACAAGCAAGAGTAAGCTATGTCAAAGTACTTAAGATTTTGCATTAGCTATGGCAAAGTACTTAAGATTTTGCATTTTATCCCATGCCATGATTGGATGATATTATAAGCTTATGTTGTTATTTATTTTTCATGCAAACTTACTAAGCTTTATGTTTACTCCCTACGTTTTCTTTTTCCTTGTAGTATTGCCAAGTCAGGTCGAGTATTCGTGGATTGTTGGAGTTCGAAAATCACACTATCGACTACTCTTTGGTATAGCAAACTTAGATTCATTTTGAGTATGGCATGTATAGGACTTAGTCTCTTTTTTTATGTCATATTTGTTAGCCAAAGCGTTGGCTATTGATGTTTTTAAATTCAGTTTGTAAATGGTCATTGGAATTGGGCCAATACTTGACAAGTATATATATGTTCAATGATGATGAAATTCATTAAGTGTATGCTTGTGTGGATGTCTTGATTTTGAGTCTTTAGAAGTGCTTTATAGTCCGAATATATTTTGGATTGTATTGGTATAAGTATGATTGTTGTTTAGGGTGGCATTTGGCTTGGTAGATAGCCTTCCAAATGTCCACACAGGTAGACACAAGGGCGTGTGTCTAGGCCGTGTGTGACACACAGTCAGCCCCATGGGCATGTTGGTAAACCGTGTGACTGCATGCATGGTAGGTTTACAAGTCAGTATGCTCAGTAGTAAACACATGGGTAGAGGCACGACCATGTGTCTTAGCCGTGTGGGAGGCACGGCCATGGACATGGGTGTGTGCCCAGGCCGTGTGAAGTCTGCACCTAAAATTAGGAATTTAATTTGACACACGGTCTAAGGACACGGGCGTGTGGCTTGGTCATGTGACCATAGTGAGGTGATGACGTCATAAACAGAATGCCATGGTTTTTGGCACATGGTATAAGACACAGGCGTGTCAAGGCCGTGTGAGGGACACATGCCAGGGAAACGGGCGTGAGTCCGGCCGTGTGAAAACCCATGTAGTTTCGAAAAGGAAAATAAATTCCACACGGGCTAGGAACATGGGCGTGTGAGATCACACGGCCTGCCCACACGAGCGTGTTCCATTTCACACGGGCGTATGGCCCTATTTAAGCAAAAATTTTTTAAGTGCGTGAAAGTCTCCGGTTTGGTATCGAATCACTCCAAACATATGTTTAGGGCTCGTAGACCCTTGATAGGGACGTTATGATTATAAATGAAAAGTTTTAAGTTAGTATGAAATTTTATGGCCTAATGTTGTGGGTTTAAGCAAGTAAATTTCGGTAATCCCTCGTATCCGATTCAGGCGTTGAATATGGGTAAGGGGTGTTACACAACAGGCGAATACTTTCACGCTAAACTACGCAAACACTCAGTCTCACCAATGAACCAGTAGAGTGGCGAATTGTACTATCACAATGCGCCAAAACAATTATCAACCATACTTTACTCTCAAATCAGGTCCCTAAATTTTGAGCTGTGACACTCTAAATGTCTTTTTGAATCATATTAAACTTGGCATGTTACTCTGACCAAAATTTTTTGAATAAAGGTATGATATAGGAATCATGGGATAAACTCCCTTCTTCAATTTTGGGTGGTGAATCTTTTATTAATAACCCAATTATCTTCAAGTACTTCGTGCTATACTCAATCTCCAAGCTATGAATGTCCATGGTGGAGAATAAAGAATGGAGTCAAAATATAGCATTAGGTACTTAAGATAACTTTGACGATCTCAAATCAAAGGATAGTTGCACAACCAATAAGATAAGATTCATTATAGATTGTGTGTCCAAGCAAAGTTCAATGTCACATAGACCATGCATCATGAAATTTATGATAGCCTGATATGTAGTGGATTAGAAGACTTATTTGGTATATCACTTGCAACACAATATTTATCTTTCGAGTAAAGCCAAAGTAGGATATTAACATGTCCATGTTTTTTAAATTCAACTGTCAAAACCATTTTTTTGTAAAACGGGGTCGACTTTCATTTTAAAAAAATGAAAGCGAAAAACGGGAGTCGCCACCAATCTTTTTTGATGAGGTGTGATCGGGTCACCTAGTAATTTGGTCATTTTAATAATAGATTTGATTTATTAAAACAACGGTTTTGGTCTACGAAATTCAGAAAAACGGGTTCGGGAGTCGATTATGCACGAGGAATGATTAGCACCCTCGTAACTCCCAAAATTGGTACCTAGTTGATTAATTAGTGTCTTAGTGTCGAAAATCAAAAATTTGAAGGGATTTGAAAAAATACGATCCCTTGTTAAAAACATTGCTTAATAGAAACTTTTTATGAGAAGAGGGCATATTTCACGTTAATCGAAAATAAAGAATTACGTCCCGTAAGTTAGGACACAATATCTTAAACAATTATTCAGTGTAAAAAAATTACATTCGTTGTTTGTGGCTTTTATAGCCAAAAAATACATCATTTTGTCACAATTTTTTTTTTTGCTAGTGTTTTCTGTTTCTTTCTTGTCCTTCTTGCAAGTATGGTGAAGGCCAGCTGTGTACAGAGGTGCTAACGTGGCGGTGGAAGGAGCGGCGGCTGAAGAGATTCAGAAATCCTAGGGTTTCTGAGTTGGTTTAGTCTTTTGGGCCTATGTACTTGGGTTGTAATTTGGGCTAGTGTAGTTGGGTTAGTGTAATTTTGGGTTGGTTTGGGTTTTAATTTATTTGGGTTTGTAAAAAAAAACTGGACTTGTTTTTTTTTTAATTTGTTTATTGGGCCCCAGGCTAAAATTAGGCCTTTCAGCTGCCCCTCTTTGCTCATTGTCGTATAACGGGAATGGAGCAAAGACTTTGAAAGGGCCAATTATGCCCGACCTCATTGAGTCTCTACTTGTTTTAGTGCCTCTCTTCCTCGAGTAGCTTCATTCCATCCTACAGCATCTTCAGAGGCATAGGAACTAGTGCTTCGATCTACTTTACAGAGACAAGATTTGCTATCTTCAGTCTGCTCCACTGCAACTTCAGGGAGATAAGGCCTGTTCCACTGCAACTTCAGGGAGATAAGGTTTGGTTTTGGTAGATTTGATCTAACCTACTGCAATTTCAGAGGTATAGGATTTGTGAGTTGTAGCTTTAATCTTTTCCACTGCAACTTCAGGGAAATAAGATTCGCTATCTTTGATCTACTCCATTGCAACTTCAAGGAGATAAGATCTACGACTTCAATCTGCTCCACTGTAACTTCAGGGAGATAAGGTTTGCAACTTGTAGCTTCAATCTGTTCTACTGCAACTTCAGGGAAATAAGATTCGCCATTTTCGATCTACTCCATTACAACTTCAAGGGGATAAGATCTACGACTTCAATCTGCTCCATTGCTACTTCAGAGAGGTGAGATTTGTGGATTCACCGATGTTGTTACATCATCCTCTGGGGGAGATGACCTATAGAATCAATTTCAAAGGCCTATTCTTATGCCCAATAATTAGGATGCAATGATCAGAATGAATCGAATGCTTCTAACTAGATGTGTTATGAATGATATTTGTATGAATGTAGAATGTCATGAGAATGATCTCCTTTTTAATGCTTAGGTTGTCATTGCTCGTTGTTCATCAAGGTTGTATTACTGACGTAATATCCTGTCTTCTTGTTCAGCTGATATAGAAAATCTGAAGAAATAGTCACAATTTAGACTCTTCTTTCTCAAATATTTCCAACCCTTAGGCTTGGTGAGTTCTAAATAATAGTCCTATTTTAGGTTCTTGTAATATTTAGAAGCTTCCAGAGTAATAAGTAGAACTCTTTTTGTGAAAGTGTTATTAGTCCATTAATCGTTATTTCAATGCAAAATGCTTGAAAAGGATCATAATAATGGACAAAACTAAAATTTATCCTGAACGAAATCTGAAAAGAATGGATTAATTAAAAAAAAAAAAAACATTGCTGGAATACAAAATAGGTGAGGGGACAAATAAGTGCCCTAGATATCGCAGCCTGAGCTTCTCTATACGAACTTCCTGAGGACCATTTTGAGCTCAACATGTGTTTAGGAGATCTAGTTCTTTGTCGATGCCCCAAGATGTAACATACCTCCTCTTCGTTAATTCAGGCATAGCAAGACTACTGCCTGCCCTACCTTCGATCAAACTTTGAATTGCCCTTTCACGGGTTTTCAATTCAAAACCCCTTTGGTCTCAAGGCACCCTTTGCGGGTTTTCGCCTTGGCCTCTCCTTTTTTTTAGTAGAAGTACTTCTTGACTGAGTCTAAGTTTACTGGATTAGGCAAAGTCTTGCCATCCATTTCAGTTAATATCAACGCTCCTCCAGAAAAGTCCTTCTTTACCACGTAAGGTCTTTCCCAGTTTGGCATCCATTTTCCTCTGAAATCATTTTGTGGGGGTAGGATCTTCTTCAATACCAAGTCCCCCTTATGGAATTCTCTAGGGCGAATCTTTTTGTTGTAAGCTCGCATCATTCGTTTCTGGTACATTTGACTATGACTGATAGCTTTCAGCCTTTTCTCTTAGATCAAATTTAGATGATCATCTTTCCCACAGTCTTCTTGATATTCTTATTAGCCGTCTCAACTGCACCATTCATTTTTGGGCGATATGGTGACGAGTTGTGGTGTTTAATTTTGAACTGACTGCAGACCTCTGCTATCGTGTTGTTGTTCAAGTTCAATGCATTGTCTGATATGATCCTTCCTGGCATTCCATACCGGCATATGATCTCCTTTTTTAAGAACTTGTTTAATGCCGACTTAGTGACATTAGCATATCAAGCAGCCTCTACCCACTTGGTGAAGTAATCAGTGACCACAAAGATGAATCGATGCCCGTTAGAGGCTTTCGATAAGATTGGCCTAATGACGTCCATGCCCCACATAGAGAAAGAACATGGAGAAGTCATAACATGAAGAGGTGAAGGAGCCACATGAATCTTGTCCCTATAAATTTGGCACTTATGGCACTTCTTGGCATAATTGATGCAATCCCTTTCCATGGTGGACCAATAATACTCGAATTTCATGATTTGCTTGGCCATTACAAAACCATTAGCATGTGTTTCGCAGACACGCTCATGGACTTCTTCTAGGATTTTCTTAGCCTCAATAGCATCCACACATCTTAATAACACCTGATCCTTTCTTCTTTTATATAGGATCTCCCCATCTAAGACGTAATCATTGGCCAGTCTTCTCAACGTTTTTTTGTCATTCTCAGTTGCTTGATCAGGGTATTCACGATTCTTCACATATCGCAGTATATCGAGATACCAAAGATCATCATCTTTTTCTTCCTCTTCGTTGATGTTGTAGCAATGAGCCGAAGCCTCGTAAATACTCATTTGGATAGGCTTCACATCCTCTTATTTATTTACTCTAATCATAGAAGCTAATGTAGCCAAGGCGTCAGCCATCTGGTTTTCATCTCGTGGGAGGTAACAGAAGGTGATATCATCAAACTCCTCAATTAATTCTAGAGCTGGCTTTCTATAATTGATCAATTTGGGGTCTCTTGTTTCCCATTCACCTTTGGACTAATAGATCTCTAGTGCAGAATCCCCATACACCTCTAGCACTTTGTTTTTGCATTCTATGGCCACACGGATTCCCATGATACATGCTTCATACTCTGCCATATTATTTTGCAATCAAAATCCAATTTTCAAGTAAATGGATAATGATCTCTATTTGGGGATATCAAGACTGCCCCAATTTCATTACCAACAGCATTTGATGCTCCGTCGAAGTTCAGTTCCAAGGACGATCTTTTGGAGCGTCTTCTTCAGTAGTTGCCACATACATTAGATCTTCATTAGGGAAATCAAAGTTCAAAGCCTCGTAATCTTCTAGAGCTCTACTGGCTAGAAAATCTGCTATTGCACTCCATTTCATAGCCTTCTGGTTCACATAGACTATGTCAAATTCGGAAAGCAGAATTTACCATCTAGCCATCCTTCCATTCAAAGCAATCAACTCCATCATATATTTTAGAGGGTTTAGTTTCGAGATTAGCCAAGTCGTATGGTACAACATGTACTGCCTCAGTCTTCGAGTTGTCTAGATCAAGGTGCAATATAATTTCTCAATTGGCAAATATCTCATTCCACACTCAGTGAATTTCTTACTGAGGTAGTATATCGCCCTTTCTTTCTTTCCTGTCTCATCGTGTTGACCAAGCACACATCCCACAGAATTGTCAAATACTATCAAATACAACATCAGTGGCCTATCTGAACTTGGTGGTGACAGCACTGGGGTATTGGACAGGTACTGTTTTACCTTGTCAAAAGTTTTCTGGCATTTATCATCCTATACGCCTGGATTGTGTTTCTTAAGAAAATGGAATATGGGGTCACATTTCTCATTTAGTTGTGAAATGAACTGGGTAATGTAATTTAGTCTTCCTAAGAAACCTTAAACTTCCTTTTGAGTGCGCGGTGGAGGCAATTCTTCTATAGCCTTGACTTTGTCTGGGTCGATTTCAATTCCCTTTTCACTGACTACAAAACCTAGCAATTTTCCTGACCTAGCCCCGAAACTACATTTTGTTGGATTGAGCTTTGGTTGAAATTTTCTCAACCTCAAGAACAATTTCCTCAAAACTTGCACGTGATCCTTTTCTATTCGGGATTTTGCAATCATATCGTCGACGTAAACCTCAATTTCCTTGTGCATCATGTCATGAAACAAGGTTACCATGGCTCTTTGATACGTTGCTCCCGTATTTTTTAATCCAAATGGCATTACCTTATAGCAAAGTGTTCCCTACAAAGTCACAAATGTGGTCTTTTCCATGTCTTCAGGATGCATCTTTATCTGATTGTATCTAGAGAAGCCATCCATGAAGGAGAACAGTAAGTAGCCTGTCGTATTATCCACTAAAGTGTCAATGTGAGGCAATGAGAAATTGTCTTTTGGGCTGGCCTTGTTTAAGTCTCTGTAATCTACCCACATCCGTACCTTTTCGTCTTTCTTATGGATGGGGACAATATTGGCTACCCATTCTGAGTATTTAACCACCTATAAGAACCCAGCATCGAATTGTTTCTTGACCTCTTCTTTTATTTTTATCACAACATTGTGTCTCATCCTTTGGAGCTTCTGTTGAACTGGCTTGCACTCTTCTTTTACGGGGAGGCAGTGTACCACAATATCAGTGCTTAACCTAGGCATATCTTGATACAACCAAGCGAAGACATCTTTCAATTCTTGAAGTAACTCAATAAGGTCTCATTTTGTTTCTTCGGCTATACAAGTTTGAATTTTCACTTCTTTTCCTTCTTCCAAGATCACAATCTCTACTGTCTCTTTGTGAGGTAGAATCTATTTCTCTTATTGTTCTACCATCCTTAACAAATCTGGAGATAAGTTACAGTCTTTGTCTTCTTCAAAATCCTAAGATCCCTCTAGACACATGTCTCGCTCAAAAGGAGATTCAGGTTCAGTAGCAGCGTTGCTCATGTCGTTGATATCTGGAGACCTGTTGTAGGCACAAAGGAATATCCAAAGAACAAATGAATCTAAGAATAGCTATTTGTATGGTGTGATTATGAATGAAATGAAAGAATAAAAGAATATTTGCTCAGAGTGAAACACAAAAATGCATTTTTTATTGAAATAAAGATGTTGGACATGAGCCTATTTCACAAAAGGATTCTTATTGCTTCTAGGATTAAAGCAACAAGCGTGTTTTGAACATTACTCTAAATTAGCTCTAAAAACTACAGGAATCTCTTCCGCAGTCTAGTTGTTCAGAACACTTCCCGGCTCATAAGCGTGGATGCCTGAAAAGTTTTCTTCTACCATTCCCTCTTCAGATATGGCGTTGATGCTCAGATTTCCCATCATATCTTTAAGAACTTCTTTTCCTATCATCTTCCGTTCAAGGTGAATAATTCCTCCTGACACGAATGTTCTGGATATATGGGGGAAGGTCATTGGTTCCCATTTGACCTCTACCCCACTTAATTGCACTCTTCTTCTCTCCTACTTCTTTTCCAACTCCTTCTTCCTTTGCTTCGCGTCTGGCTTATACCCCAAGCCAAAGCGATCCTGTTTTTTAGTCAAGATTGGTACTTTGACCCATCCATGGAGGTATTTCCCGAGTCCCCTTTTAGGCAATGCTCCTTTTCCCATTGTCAGTTGTAAGCTCATCGTCGTAGCTTTGGATTTTGGGCATTGGGATATTGCTTCCCTCGACAATGAAGGTTGCGTTCACAAATTCCAGCGATCGAAAGGAGCATTCTATCGCTTCACCATCAGCCTCTATGTATAGCGCATTACTGGCAACGGACGCAATAATGTCTTCTTCCGCATTTATCGTTATCAGTTGGCCCTCCATTACCAACTTTAGCTTTTGGTGCAGTGATGATGGCACCGTCCCTGCTGAGTGAATCCAAGTCCTCCCCAATAGGTAATTGTAAAAAGGCTTGATATCCATCACTAAGAAGTTTACCTCGTATATGTTTGGACCGATCAAGAGAGGTATCTCAATCCTTTCTATTACTTTCCTCTCGGTGTCGTCGAATGCTCTTACTATGTTGTAGCATGTCTTCATGTGAGAGCTGTCCACAGGTAACCTGTTTAATGTGGACAGGGGCAATACATTTAGTGCTGATCTATTATCAATCAGTACCCCTGGTAATGTATATCCTTTGTAACAGGTGGTGATGTGCAGAGCTTTGGTGGATCCCATGCCCCCAGCAGTACTTTATCATTATTAAAAATGATAAAATTATCAGCACTTATGTTGTTGACAAGACGATCTAGCTTGTGTACTGAAATATCATCAGCGACGTAGGTTTCGTTTAACACCTTCATTAGCACGTTACGATGCGTCTCCGGGCTTAAGAGTAAAGCCAGTACCGATATACGAGCTAGTTGCTTGTGTAGTTGTTCCATGACACTATACTCACTATGTTTTAGGAATTTCAAGAATTCCTTAGCTTCTTTCTCATTTATCGACTCATTAACAGGTAGTTCTGGCTTCTCTTTCCTTTGTTCAATTGACAAGGATTTCCCTTTTACAGGTTTAGCTTTTGTATTTGAGGCATTATAACGTCTTCCACTACGTGTATAGAAACCTACATCTTGACCTTCCTCTAACGTGCTGACCGGGCCTACCTCTCCCGGGGATAGTCACATTGCAGTCGTAGTTCCAATGTACCCTTTTGCTATCTTTATAAGGAAAAGCAACGGGTTTCTAGATTACAACTCTTGGTGCAATTTTTGCTCCGGCTTTGTTGATTCTTGGTCGTGAGATGATTACCACCGGGTGGTTGGCCTCATAGACCTTCTCTGTCGACCCTCCCTCTGAGGCGTACACCTCTTCTCCTTTAGTATACTCAACGAACTCAAGCTCCTTGTTGTCCATTAGACCTTGTACTAAGGCCTTGAATTCACTGTATTTCTGAATCTCAGGATCCTTTTCATCATGGAACTCACAATAGTTCCTTACTTCTCGGGATCTATCCCTTGAGTCTTGTGTGATTAACCCTCTTTCCACCATTTTCTTTCAAACTTCTCTCAACGGGATTTTCACTTTTGCAATATTCACCTTGATTTTCTTCCCCGCGTTCTCGACTATCGCATTTACCCCCTTATCAGCATGGTTGGGTAACGGATTTTCTGCACTAGATGGATCATCGAATTTTACAATGCCCATTTTGATGAGCCTTTTGACTAACTTTTTGAAAGCAGTGTAGTTTCCTATCGAGTGTCCCATGATTCTCTAGCATGGTATTCGAATCGGGTGTTTGTATCGTACAAATTTGGGGTATGGGGTTGCATTGGTTTTAAGTAGAAAGGGGATAAAACATGTGCATCAAATAAAATTTGGTACAACTCCCTATACATCATTGGAATAGGCGTAAATTGGAGTTTCTCCGTATTTTGCCTTGTGTTGGACTCTTGTCTTGATGGGCCTTGATGGCCAGTGGCTACTGTTCTCGGTTAGTTCACAGTGATTGGTTTTGAATAACCCCTGTTATACGTGTTCACATTATTCACCTTATTTTCTCTTTTTCTCGGGGCCGACTTCTTTGTGCTTTCCCTGACCTCTATTTTTCCACTCCTTTTTACATTCTCTATCATTTCGCCAAACATCACTATGTCTGAGAAACTTTTAGTAGCGCTTCCAAGCGTGTGATTGGTAAAGGGTGCCTTTAGGGTATTAATGAAGAGTATGGTTGTTTCCTTTTCTAGAAGTGGCAGTTAGACTTGCGTGGCGACTTCCCTCAACCTTTTAGCATATTGCCTGAAACTTTCGTTTGGCTTTTCTCCATATTTTGTAACGTGATTCTATCAGGCGCCATAACTGTCACGTGGCCATATTATTTCATGAAGGCTTGTGCCAAGTCCTTCCACGAATTAATTTGGGCATGATTTAGCTAATTATACCATTTGGCCGCAGCCCCAATCAAGTTTTCTTGGAAACAGTGAATCAATAACCGATCATTACTGACATATCCAATTATCTGTCGATAGAACATTGTAATGTGAGCCTCAGGGCAGCTGGTCCCGTTATATTTTTCAAATTCCAGCATTTTGAACTTTGGAGGAAGCATTAGATCTGGGACCAGGCTCAATTCCTTAGCATCAATTCCACAATGGTAATCAGCGCTTTCCAACGCCTTGAATTTCTCCTCTAGCCATTTGCATCAGTCTTCTAGTTTCTTTGGGAGCTCCACTCTTGCCTTTCCCATTTCTGCCATATCATCAAGGTCGGGGACAATGGGATTTGCTTGATTATCTCCGGGGTTGGAGCCTGAACCTATCAGTAAGTTTATTGGTGCCGAAGTACTGGTCTAATATTGGGGTCTGATGTTGACGGACACCCTTTGTAGTTGTTCTTGGGTGTTCGTTGGGGTGAAGCCTGGAGGATAAGCAAGGTCATCGTTGTCGTCTCCGGTATTGATCATAGGGCTCTTTCCTTTTTCTAGCTCCCCAGCCAACAACTGCGTTAACTGGCTTATCATGCTTCTCTGGGATTCTAACATTTGATCCCTCATATCCTGTTGGATTTTGACCAACTATTCTTGCATCTGTATTTGCAGTTGATCCTACATCTCTCTTTGCATTTGTTCCAATCTTTCCAACCTTTGGTCCATGGCTTTAGTCTTTCTTAGTGTACCGTAATGATATTCTAGGTTAGCTGTCATGATTTTAAAGTCTCTTTGTGAGTTTTAGTGCACACGATGCAATGTAATGCTAATGCGTGAATACAATGAATGCAAAAAGAAAAATGCATTGATTCTGATTCAATTTCATTAGAGTAACCTTTCTAGAAAACAAATTTCTTTACATAAAATGGATTACATATATGGCTTTGCCCTAATGCTTAAGGTCTTGACTTGCTTAAGAAGCCAAGCTAACTTTCGGCCTCGATCTGACTCTGACTCATATTTCAAACTCAGTACATCAGCCTGGACTGCCAAGATTTGCAAATGATTAGGCACCTCTCGCACTTGAGCCAAAGTTTCTCCCATGATGTAATCCCTATCCCTGACCTGGTTTTGAGATTGATGAAGTTGCTCTTTCCACCGCTCATTATTTGCTTCCAGTAGTTCAACCCGGAGTTCACAGTTTTGCAGTGCGGTTTCAAGTTCTCCTATCCTCCCTTTTAGTTCCTCAATCTTGCTTAGGCTGGCCCTTAATTCGATTATGGAGTTACGACTATGATGCTGATGTAGTGGCTTTTCTAACTCTGTCACCGAGCTCTTAACTTCTCCTTTTCATTTTGGCTTTCCGACAAGTTTTTTTTAAAGCGTCCTCCCGTACTCGAGTATCATGAAACTTTTTCTCCCACTGATCAGCTCTAGTCTTTTCTTCTTGGATTTCTTGCCTCCATTGCTCAGATGTTTTACCCAAACCAGCGGTTCTTATTGACATACGCAGCTTCTTGTAATCCGTTTTCAAAGTATCCAAATCCTCATCGGCCTTATTCTTTCCCTTCCTCAGTTTCTCAGCTTCTAGTTTCTGGACATCGACATCTAGCCCCAGCTGTATTTTCTCCTCCTCCAATTGCTCGAACCTTTTTCCTAGTTCTGAAATTTTCTTCTCAAAATCCTGTTTGATTATCTCTAATTTAGACGGGACCACCTGTAAGTGTTCTTCTATTGATCGGATGTTTTCTTGATTTGATGTAAAGATGTTGTCGTTGATTCTCTGACCCCACCATCAGTCATACTCAGGGGTAGTAATTGGATTAGCAACAAACATTTTCATTCTACGAGTTTGGTTCTAGGCATTCGATATCTCAGAACTTTCTTTTTGTAATTATCTCCCTTGTATACGAACTCGCACTAAGCTAAGCCTTGTGTTGCTGGCGTGAACTGTCTTGACCTCTATTACCTTAGCACGAGTAGGGGAGCATACCCGACAGCTCCTCATATCCCAAGCAAGGGAACCCAATCAAAATCTCCACATCGGTACAAGATCTCGTCGGGGACCATCCAAGGGGCTCTCCATTTGATGTCTTCTTTTTGTAGACTTTGGAGAATCATCATCCACTTTTCCTCCGTAATATCATCATGTCTTGGCATAGCCACTATCTCTTTTAAGGGAGAATAGCTTTCGAAGAAGATTCAATATGAGACCTTTTCCACTTTCCAAAAATGGCAGTGGAACTATGCCAACAAAAGTTGTGCACACCCTATAAATCTACCCTCGTCTGCTCTCCGACACGCATTCAAGGATCTAAAATTTTCGGCCAAAATCGTAGGAACCGGTGTGACCCTTTTGTCAAGTCGATCAAAGAGATCCGAGACTGCCTCATCTACGTGCCCTAATGCCTTGGGGAAGACGACCAAACCATAGATACTTAAAGCGAAAAAATCAACCCTTTTCTTCATATCCAGATGTGCTAGAATCAGATCCCTCAAGTTTTTCCAAGGGATACACTTACTATCTCCTTTTTGCTTGATCCGGGCTGTAACCCACTGGTCACTCATCTTTGTGATGCTCATCAATTTCTTCAAAAAGGTAGGGACATTAGCGGCTCTTGAATATGCTTTGTCGGCTTGAATATTCGGGCAACGAAGTAAGGCCATATACTCCTCCACGGTAGGTACCAAGTCAACTTTCCCAAAAGTGAAGCAACTGTAGGCAGGATTCCAGAACTGGGCGAGGGCTTGAAATAAGTGCTTGTCCACCTTCACATCGAGCAGATAGGGCAAATCTCCATATTTACAGTAAAATAGCTGCTTGATCTCATCATTCCACTGGTCCGATATGTCCTTTAATTCTTGAAGACTATTCTGAGTCACGCTGACGCGAGTGAAATCCCACAACTCTAATATGTATCCCTCGGTCAGACTATCACTCTTTTCTTGCTGTGCTGTCTCAGCCCAAATCCGGACGGACGCATTATCTTTCACTTTATCAAGAAACCCTTTTCCATGATAAGTTATCTATTTAGGAACCGAATGTGAATCAACACCTTTTTTGAAAATGCCATGCAATCAATCAAAGCAAAAAACAAAGCAAATCAGTACTTCATACACCATTTAAAGTAAGCAAAGAATAATAAGTAAAGCACCTACTCGGGTGACCACTAGGGTTTGGCGTGGCTCTACCTAAGGTGGGCTCTTAAGGCTCGCTATATAGGGTTTGGTTCTAGAGTAAAGGTACCTGAACCGGTAGATTCCTTGATCCTCACCCATTATAGGCTTATGCGGACCGAGTTCAGTTCAGGGGAATACATTTCCCTATGGCTATACGGAGATGAAAATCTCACAAAGATATAGGTACAGATGTATCCTGAAAGCGATCCATTATCCTATACGGAGGTGAAGACCTCACGAAGGAATAGCTTCTCGCTCCCACGTAAGAAGGATAAATTCGAGCGATTATGCAATATGATGCACTAAAGTATACTAAGAGACTCGAACCAAAAGCAAACATATCAAATGACGCAAACCACGAAAATGAAATGAAAAGATCGTAATTTTAAATCGGATTTCTAATTTTCGACAAATGGAAAAAAATAATCAATCTATGGCTTGACTCTCGTGAGGTCCCCAATAGAGTCGCCAAGCTGTCGAAACTATTTTTTTTTTGTAAAAATGGGATCGACTTTCATTTTAAAAAAATGAAAGCGAAAAACGGGAGTTGCCACCAATCTTTTTTGATGAGGTGTGATCGGGCCACCTCGTAATTTGGTCATTTTAATAATAGATTTGATTTATTAAAACAACGGTTTTGGTCTACGAAATTTAAAGTCGGTTACGCATGAGGAAGGATTAGCACACTCGTACGCCCAAAATTGATACCTAGTTGATTAATTAGTGTTCTAGTGTCGAAAATCAAAAATTTGAAGGGATTTTAAAAAATACAATCCCTTGTTAAAAACATTGCTTAATAGAATTTTTTTTTTTTTTTTTTGAGAAGAGGCCATATTTGATGTTAATCGAAAATAAAGAATTATGTCCCGTAAGTTAGGACACAATATCTTAAATCCCGCAACGAGAATAAACACCGAAAAATTTGTTTATTTTGAAAGACATTCTATTATCTGGGTTCTAGAAAGAAATCGTATTCCGTAAGTTAGAACACAATTTTTCCTAATTCCCGAGAATGTTTAAAAATTTATGCTTTAAAAATGTTCGTTTATTCAGATTTATCGAGAAAATTGAAACCCCGTAAGTTAGGGAACGACTTTTCGAATCTCGAATTACGAAAGACTGCTTATTTTAAAAAAAATGAAATTTTATGTATCGGGTAAAGATTAACGTGACGCGAATTTGTAATAATAATGACATAATATGCTTGATAAAATATAAAAAAAATCATGGTACTAACATGTAGAACAGAATAATAATGAATGCGATAACATAAATAACAATAATATGAGCAAAAATAAAAAAATAAGGCAAATAATAATAAAATAAAAAAACAAACCAATTGTATATAAAATAAAATAAAAAGGAAAGTAAATGAACAAATAAAAACTAAAACTTAATTTAAAAATTTAATAGTAATTACTAATGAATAAAGAAAGAAAGAAATATTAAGTAAAATGGTTTAAGAAAATAATGATAATAATAATAATAACAATATAGAAGATAATAATAATACATTAATAATAATAATAATAATAATAATAATAATAATAATAATAATAATAATAATAATAATAATAAATAGTAATAATAATACATTGACAAGAATAATAATATGTTTAATAATAATAATAACAATAATAATAATAGTAATAATAATAATAATGTTAAATTAATTAATTTTAAAAAATGGCCAAAATAATCAAAAAGGGGCTAATTTGAACTTAAAACAGAAATTTGGGGCAAATCTGAGGTGAATAAAAAAGGGAAAGGACCACATTGCAATGCGCGAATGAAATGGAGGGACTAGATGATATATTATCCCTTCCCCTCAAAACGACGCCGCTCTTCAGAAGGCCAAAATAGAATAAAAACAAAATTATAGGTCAAAATTCAAAGGGAAAGAAAAGAGAAAGGACCAAATCGAGACAGATCATAAAGGCGGAAGGGCTCGCAGCGCAAATAACCCCAAAAGCAAAAAAAAAAAAAACACGCTGTTCACCTTGGCGGGTCGAGTCAACGCACGTGTCAAGCGTCAAAATGATGTCGTTTGGCACTTAAAGGCCTTAGCAAAACGATGCCGTTTTGCTTTCCTTATATAAGTCAATTTTTTTGTTAAAATTCATTTCTTCTTTCTCTTCAAAAAAAAAAAAAAACCAGAAAAAATCCTCTCCCCCTCTCTTCTTTCTCTCAGGTCTGGCCTAGGTCCGGTCACCGGACCACCGTGGCGGTCGCCGGCTGCCGGCGATGGTGCCACCGTCCACGGCGGCCGAAAAACAAAAATGTCCCATTTTTTGGGTTTTTTCGACTTCCCGGGCTTAAAGGCGTCATTTTTCATCAGAAACGGCGAACCTCGGCCATCCACGGCGGCGCAAATGCAAGAAAGGTGAGATTTTTTTCTTTCTTTTTTTATTTTCTATTTTCTTTCTTAAAAAAAAATAACGAGATAAAAAATAAAAAAAAAGAGTAGAATAAAAACCTTTAGAAACGATTGAAGTATTTCCTTTTTTATCTGTATTTAGTGTAAAAAAATTACATTCGTTGTTTGTGGCTTTTATAGCCGAAAAATACATCATTTTGTCACAAAATTTCTTTTTTTTTTTTGCTACTGTTTTTTGTTGCTTTCTTGTCCTTCTTGTAGGTACGGTGAAGGCCAGCAGTATACGGAGGTGCTGACGTGACAATGAGAAGAGCGGCGGCTGAAGAGATTCAGAAACCCTAAGGTTTCTGAGTTGGTTTAGTCTTTTAGGCCTATGTACTTAGGTTGTAATTTGGTCTAGTGTAGTTGGGTTAGTGTAATTTTGGGTTGGTTTGGGTTTCGGGTTGATTTGGGTTTTAATTTGTTTGGGTGTGTAAATAAAAAAAATTAAATTTATTTTTTTAAAAATTTGTTTATTGAGCCCGGGCTAAAATTGTGCCTTACATCAACAATGTAACTATTTAAAACCAAGAAAATAGAATGTTGGCATATTATGTATTTTAGTTGAAGTATACATTTAATTAATAAATATTCAAAACATTATTACACAACTAAAATGATTCTTAATAGTGATGTCCTACATAAAGTATCAAAGCTTGATTTTAGAAACTCTTGTTACCAAATCTGAGCACGGTGACTAGGAATTAGTGATAAAGCTTGTTCTATTTGAATTGCAAGTAAATGTGATGAACAGATCTGGGTATCCATAAAATTGACAATCAGCCGTAGCATCTTTGATAATTTAGAAACAAATAACGAGGATTCCCCGTAAAAGTTATTAGACAACTAAATTTCCTTCAAGATCTCATACTTTTCTGATAATCTTTAATGTATTTTACCTTCAATAGATGCTTATGCAACTACAATCTCAGTAAAGTGTTATAATCTGAAACTTTGTGTTGGATTAGATAAGCAAAATGCTCTTTAATTTTAACTGTTTTTCGCTTCCCCCTTTCTTTTTTGGGTGAACTAACATACTTAATATCAGTAGTGATAAAACCATTGTCACCATATGGAAACAAAAGAGGATATTGCATTACCATTAAAAGCGGGTGCAACTCAATCATCCTTTTCATTCTTTCAACAATTAATGCTTCAAATCTCTTTGTCTATCAAAGTCATCAATATCTCCAACAATTAATGCTGCTACTTCAGATCTAGTAAGAGGAGCATATGTTTTTTCTGTATCATTTCTTTTTTCCTATCAACCTAAGCTTTAAAGGGATATAATTTGACTCCCTAAATCTATCTTTTACAGAACAAAAGTTTTTTACAATCTTATTGCATTAGTTAAGCATCTCAGTCAATCCATCAACTATACTTCTGTCCATGTTTGCCTCTTGCTTATCTTCATGAAATATGGCCATTCTATTAGAAGTTTAATTTTCTATATCATATATATAATTGGGCAAATTTCAGTCTTAATTAACACTTGAAGGAGGTAACAATGACCCTATCCTATGATGATTCTGGCCACAAATTTTGGAAACATATGGACCTGCTCTGTAGTTAATGGAGTTGCCAATTTTACCACCAATAGAACTAAATTTAAGCATAGAATTATAAACTCTAATATTATCTCTGAAGCAGATCCCTTTCTATAATCAAGTAAATCATCCAACAATATTGGAGTGGGCTCAAAAGATAGTAATCTAACTAAACCCTCGTGATAGCACAAAGAAAATGTGGGATTCTTAGTGCGTTTTGATGTATCAATCCTTTCTTCATAACACACCAAAGCTCTACAAAAAGGACAAATGCAATTAGGTCCACCAAAATCCAAAGATAAGCAACAACTTCCTAAATATATTAACAATAAGAACAAAATAAATAAAACAATTAGAGAAAATATTCATGATTTATATATTTAGTTAAGTCAACTAAATATTACTCACTTATGATGCGAACCAATCTTCACAATTTTTTTTACCACTACTCCCTAAAGCTTCAAAGTTAGATTCAAATTTTCTTTTAGTAACGTTTGGAATTTTGAATGCATACTGTTTGTAACTCTCCATTTGGACCAACCATAGAATGTACTATTATATGAGGTTGGATTGGACCATTTCAATAAACATCTGACCTACGAACTTTTCTTATTTCTTCCTAATTAACTTTTGTATGTTCATTATTCACAACAACTATCTGCTCATTATTTGTCTTTCCTCTAGAATGACGTCTTTGTAATTTGTTCAAATGCACTCTTTCTAATCTCCTAACTCTATTTTGCTTCGTTTCACTTACAAAATCCATGATAAACTATCCAGCACTACTCAATAGCAATAAAAAATAATGCAATCATAATAAATATCTGCAGACAAAAAAATTGATAATCCAAGAGAAGTATATCTAGGTTCTTTATTCTAGGCAAATAATGGTTATGATTCGAATAATTTGATGTCATGTATTAGATTTTCGTTCTTTTTATCTTAATTTCTTTTTCCATTTGCTCAATTTGTTTTTAAAAAAATTGAATTGTAGTAAGGAGTCCCAAGCTTCTATAGAATATCTACCGCTAGCTTCATCCTTCTAAAAATATATAATAAAAGTAAATGATAGTACTCTTACTCAAATTTATTATTGCTTTTAGTGGTATTGTAATACTCTTACCACATTTGTATATCATCATTGAAAAGATAAATAAACAAAGCCCAAGAGCTAAACTACTAAGAATGTATAACAAAAATTGGCTTTACTTTTTACTGTTGACTTATTATACCTACAATAAAAAATGAATAAACTAAGCACCAGAAAAGAAAATGGATGTTCCCACTTCCCAGTATAAATCTATACTTGCAATACATTGCATATTGATTCTTAAGCTAATTATTAAGGATTTGAGAGGGTAGTAATTTCTTTACTTTTTGTAAAGAAAAATGCAAGTGTACAATTTTCCTCTCTACTTGTGTGTTCAATTACACAGGTCATCATACTATTGCAGACTATTTTCAATAATTGCCAACTCAATTCTCATTGCTCTTTGATGAGACCTTAACCACAAATTCGATCCAATCATCACTTATCAACTCATTTTACTGATTACCTTCAGCAAGCACTAAAATGTTGCATAAAACTCATTACTTTTACCTTCAGCAAGCACTAAAAAGACTAGTCCTAGTAAAAGAGGTAGAATTAAAGCCAATCATCTTATAATTATTATTTCTAGCAGACGGATAGTAAAGGCATCAAAATAATTTTAGTAAGAATCTTTCCCTCTTTCAGTCTAGTAAAATCAACCATGAACAAAGACCGATCCAAGATGAAAGCTAAACTGAAAAGCAACAAATCAAAATGCCCAAAGTTAACAATATTAAAATTGACAACCAATCAAAAAATATACAAGAAAAACAAGATGAAAGCTTCCTAGTGCAATGGGAAAATTGCAAAGGCAAAGAAGATAACATTAATCTTATACAACTATCAAATAGAAATGAATCACAACACTTGGGATAAGAAGATCATGGGCCGAGTCGGGCCAAAGCAAAATTTTGGGCTCAATTTTTAGGTCCGGGTCGGGGCCCGAAATATGGGCCTGAAAATTATCCAAGCGCGGTCCAAAATAAAATTATTAAGCCTAAGCCCAACTCGGCCCAGCCTATACTAAAAATTTTTTAGCGTATTTTATTAAATAAAAAATTTTAAAATATAATAAACCAAATACATCTAAAAACATGAAAACAAATATTAAAACAAGAAACAAATAAAAAAATGGTATTAAAACAATTCTTAAAACAATACACAAAATTAAAAATATTATAAAAAGTGGTTATACTAAAATTGAAACAAGTTAGAACTAAAATAATAACAAAATTAATAATAAAACAAAAGTTCAACAATATCCAAATAATATTAAAAACGACAACAGACAACATAATAAATAGCTGCGAAAGAACAATAAAACACCACAAAAAGTAGCACCAAATAGAATAAAAAAAACACAAAAAAAAAAAACCAACACCAAACAGCACAAAAAACAGCATCACCAACAACATCAAAACAACACCAAAAATCAACAAAATATAATCAACCAACCAAAATATTTATACATTAACCAATCAACATATTTAATTTTATAACAAACTATAAATTGTAAGCTAAATTAAATTGTTAATAATTAAAAATGATTAAAAATAAAATAAAATATTTAGTATATAATTCGGGCCCCAGGCCAAAAAAATCTTACCCAAAGCCTGGCCCGTTTTTTAAACGGGCCTTATTTTTTGTCTAAGCCCATTTCCCGGGCCTATATTTTTACCCGAACTCTCTCATTTTCGGGCGAGCCTTCGGGCCGGGCCAATCAGCTCTACATTTTTTGTGGAAAATTTTAATCCCTACTAATTTGTTCATCTTTCATCAAGTATACAAAATAGGAAAAATTAAACGACACCATTGGACAGAAGAAGAGAAACTAAATGGCATCAACCCATATGAGATTCCTTTTATAATAATATAGTAATCAAAAATAAAATTTAGTAGTATAAATCGATTGAGCAGTTAATTTTCAATCCCAATCTTACTTTAGCACTGCATTGCTTGTCATTTTTCCAGGAAAATTGAAGATCAAGTGGTTGGTGAGATGCTAATTATCCATATGCTGATTTAGCTTCTTCAAACTTTTTCTTTTACACTTTGGAGTATTCAACAACCATGCTCAACATTACCTTCCATTTATTGCTTATATATATTGATTTAAAAATATCAATTTAATCCACATTTTTATTTTGTTATAGTAAGTTCTTATTAATTATTTTTGTAGTTTTATAATTGTTTAAAAATAAATCCACTTTACAAATTAGTCTAAAGTGAATGAGTTGGATAGATTTATTAGGATACAAAAAATTTTTAAAATATTTAAATTGTGGCAAAGAAATGGAGTTACTTAGAATCAAATTTAAAATGCTTTTACTATTAAGTCAAGAATTTATTAACAAATAAAAAAGTTTTAATTGTACATTTACCTATCTCTTTTATTTTTCTTATAAAATTGAACAAAGGAACAGACAATTAATTGGAGCAAAAGTTAAATAAGTTGAGAAACAAGAATCCATGAAGATAATAAATTGAAGAATAATGTCAAAATTAAGAAGATTAAATAATTTTATATTTTAAAATTGAATGTTATTTTGTTCTATAAATTCTACAAAACACATTTCGCCCACAGCCCCAACAATTGTGTTATTTTAACATACCAACCACTTTCTCTATTTATCTTTTTAAACATTTCAACTCAACTCCTTTTTATACACAATCTTTGGAAGTTGAGATATAATGGATTAGTGACTGTTAAAAGGATAAGGATTTAAAATTAAATAATAACCACAATAGTAAATTAATAAAATAAAATTTAAACATTATTATATATTAGTTTGCGTGTATAATTAAAAAAAATGTTTGAGATGTTAATAATTTAAATAAAATAAGTAATACATTTGGAAATAGTATATAGAGGTGATAATGGGCCAAGAAAAAAATTAGGCCCATTTGTTCCAGGCCTGACCCGAAAAAATAAGTTTAAAATTTTGTCCAAACTCAGCCTGGATAAAAATGCTAAAACTCGGGTGCGACTCGGCAACCCATATTAAAATTTTTTTATATATATTATTTTTACATAATTTTTAAATATATATAGTAATCAAAAATACTAAAAAAATTAAAGTAAATATTTCCAAACAAATTGAAAATAAATTTTAAAAAATATGTATACTTAAATAATACTAAGATATATGCAACTTAACAAGAAAACCGAACAAATTGAAAATAAATTCTAAAAAATATGTTTACTTAAATAATACTAAGATAGATGCGACTTAACAAGAAAATGTCTTTAAAATAATAACAAAATTAACAATAAAACAAGTGTTACACAATATCCAAATAATAATAACAAAATAGTAGCAACATAATAGTGAAATGGTAGCAAAATAAGGGGAAAACAATAATAAAATATCATTAAAATAACAAAAAAATAGCAACTTTTTTTTTGTCATTTAGTAGTTCGGGGCGAGCTCAGGCAAAAAATGTCTTACCCAAGGCTCGACCCATTTTTAAAACTAATATTATTTTTTTACCCAAGCTCATTTTTCGAGTATATATTTGACTGAAATCCTCTCACTTTTTGGGTGGCCTTCGAGTTTGGGCCGGGTGACCCAACCCATGAACAAGTCTAGTATTATATTATTAATTGTTGAAATCATGTAAATTAGAGGAGTAATGAAGTTGTTTTTTGTGATATTATTTAATTTACGGTTTTTAAGTATGAAGCATAAAAGGTAATTGTGGTGTTCATGTAATACTCTATGTATTTGTATGTAAGAGTAATTATTTTATTTCATAAATGGAAAATGAAGTTGTAAAAATAAAAATAAAATATGTAAAGCATTTTGTTAAAAAAAACTAAAATAACAAAAAAAATTGTGGTTGGCACTATTTATTCATTTAAGATATATATATAGTAAAAAAAATTATAATTCATGTGTTTTTTTTTTTTACGAAACAATTCGTTTAAGAAGAAAACCAACTAAACCAAGTTAGAATTACAAATAGGTTAAAATTATTAAATAAAAATAAAAAAAAGTATTCTTTTTAAAATAATATAATGTGTTAATTCTAATTACAAATATTTAATGATTATATTTAATATTTAAAAATAATTTATATTCTAATTAAATTTTATAAATAATTAATTGATTGTTTAAAAATATTTAAAATTTATATTTCATATATTAAAATATTAACATCAAGTTATAATAAATTATTTTTATATTCTTACTAAAATATAATAATATTAACTAATTTAAACATTAGTTGAATGCATATTTGTTACTTGATAATATCATGTCTAAAATAGACATTTTATTTCTCAAAAGCACTTTTTGACAGCAATGCTAAATACTCAAATCTTAAACCAAACTTTTCGAAAGCGCTTTTCCACAACACTTTTTAAAAACATTGCTAAACTAGCCCTAAATGTCAAAAGTAAAAGGTCGTGTCTATGACTTTCACAATGACAACATATAGGGACCAAGAAAATAAATAACCCTAACTTACATGAGAATAACAACTAGAAACCCTTAAAACCAATGTTATAATCCATCAAAATAAAAATGGCATCATTTTTCATTGTATACTCATTAATGAGCACCGTATGTTATCCACTTCACTAAAAAAACATCATTCTTGCCAACACAACAATTAACTATAAATAACTCAAAATTATTTGAGAGATTTAGTAAAAAATAAATAAATGAAAAAAGATACTTTGAATTTATAAAATTTGCAAGTAAAATTCTGAAAGAAAAACAAATATTAGTAATAATAAAAAGAAAGAAATTAAGATTTTTCTCCAAGTATCAGAATAAAAAATTTACCATGAAAAAGAATGCATAATGGAAGATGATTAGATAATTAGGATTTATACATAAATGTGTTCATAAGGTTTTTAATTATGATAAAAGAAACTTAAATTTTAATTTATGTTACAAAGATATATTTTAAAATTTTATTAAATTTATTTCTTACTTTATCTAATTGGATTATAATCTAATATATATTAAATTTGTTTTTTAATTAGGATTTATAGATAAATATAATTATAATGAGTTTTAACAAAAAAAAATTAAAGTTATAGATTATAATACATTTGATAACAAATTTATCTCTTAATATAGTTTTTTTTTTGTCATCATCACTTACAATTGTATATTTTATAAAAGAAATATGTTATAATCTCAAAATCAAAATTTTATATTTTTAAGGCTAATTTGATGATATACTTTTATTTGTCAAAATATTTTTTTATAATTTTTTATTAAACATTGCTAGAGTTCTCATATGCTTCAGCTCATGCAGATAGATTGTTAGCCAGAAGCTGTTAGTACAACTAGCATTTGCTAATTTGTTAAGAAGTTGTTGAAGAGCGGTTAGTCTAGTTCTATATATACTCTATGTACAAATGAACTAAGGCAAGGTTTTAATTCAAGATTTAGAAAGAATATTTTCAGTCTATTTTCTAAGTCTCAGATTAGAGTCTTAGCAATACAAACTGTTTGTAAGCTTACCTTCTAGCATGGTATCAGTCGCCCATTGATCCTCGGACCTATGGCTGTCACGACTTCTCCTAAATCTGGCTCTGTTGACGTTGGTTGCGCTATGTTTACCGGTGAAAAAGCCATCAACTCTTTTCCTCGGCACGATGTAGTGAAGCTTGATGAAGTCACCTTCATCCAATGGCAACAACAGGTGCATTTAATTCTTGGAGGATATGATTTGCTAGGGTTCATAGATGGGACCTTACCTCTACCAGCGCGATTTGTTCAATCGACGGACGACTCTCTCGTTCCTAATCCGCCTGCCCTTGTCTTTTCCCAACAAGATCAACTTCTCACTTCGTGGTTGCTCTCCACGATTTATACCTTATTCCTATCATCCTTCACGAACGCTCAAATAGCCTTGGATGTGTGGCTTATAGCGGCAAGCCTTTTCGCTGCAGACACCGGTGCCAAGCAGTCCAAACTTCGACATGAACTTCATTCGTTAAAGAAAAGTGTGCTTTCCATCAAGAAATATGTGGATCGAATCAAGCATTTGTGTGCTCTGCTAGCGGCGTCCAGCACTCAAATTCCAGAGGTGGAGAAAACGGAAGTGATGCTTGCAGGGCTTCCGTCTGACTTTGACGCAGTCGTCTCATCGGCATCTCTCTTGTCGAAACCGGTGCTGTTTAAACAGTTGGTCGACACCTTAATTGAATGCGAGAACCGACAGTTACGGGTGGTCTAGGAGGTGGCCATGCATGCCAACCTCATGGAAGGAGCACCGTCGCAGGCCCGTGATGGATCCATCCATGGTGGTCGTCCTCCGTCCGGTGGCCGTGGGAGAGGGTTCCGGCCATGAACTCAGTGTCAGATTTGCAACCGAGTAGGGCACCTCGCTCAATGGTGTTTCTACAGGTTTAACCGCAATTTTGATGGGTCGCAACATGATCCGTCGGCTACTGATGTCTCCTGCTCGTCACCTGCATCGGGATTCCCTCATGGTTCCATTTCTGTTGCGCCATAGGGAGGATTCGCTGGTAGAGGTGAATGGCCTTCTCAAAGTGTGAAGTTCACTTACTCGTCCGGTCAAAATTGGAATCAAGATGGTCAAAATTATTTTCATTATTGGCCTCCAGCTGGATACAATGGTCAGCCGAATTATCCTATGCATGGGTGAGGTTTTTGTGTTGGGCCAACTAGCCCACACGTGGATGGGCATGCACTATATGCAAGCAGGCTGCATGTCATTAATAGGCCAAATTTTGTTGGCAATTGTGATGGACTCCTGGGCCTGGCCAATTTGAGGGTGCTAGGCCGAAAAATAATTGTGTTCAATTTGGGCATGCTTCTACTTCACCTATTCCTTAGAGAACTAAACCGCGAGCACGTGTCTACTCTGGCTCTGACTCGTGTATTGGTCTAACCCGGGTAGGTGATTTGAATGCCTCCGATTACTCTGATTTATCAGGCTCGCATATTATCACCGCTCAGTTTGGTCCAAATGGTGGTGGCACGGATTCATATATACCCATGCCAGTTGGAACGGCATCATGGTACCTCGATTCAGGTTCGAGCAATCATGTCTGTTGCGATGTGTTGGCACTGCAAGATTCCACTTTGTATTTAGATACGTCTTCTCTCTTGATGGGTGACGGGACTCCCGCCCCAATCTCGTCAATTGGTAATGGTGTTTTACCTACACGATCTAAGTTACTTCGGTTATCTGATGTCTTATGTGTGCCGCAAATTCCAAAAAATTTGATGTCTGTATCACAGTTTGCTAATGATAATGATTTGTTTTTTGAATTTTACCCAACATGCTGTGTTATTAAGGACATCATGACCCGGGAAACACTGCTGAAGGGCCACATTCGTGACAGACTATACCAGTTCTCTCTGCCAGTTCTCTCCACTAAGTCTGTAGAAGCTCTAGTTGCTACTTCCAATATACACCGGAATAAATTGATGATTGTACTGTTTTGTCATTGTGGCATAACCGTTTTGGTCATCCTTCTACTACTGTTGTTAAAAGTGTTTTAGATAAGTGTAATATTGTCGTGGAGAATAATACCTATCTTGATAGCATTGGTACTGCCTATCAAATAGGGAAGGCTCATAAATTGTCGTTTCCTCTCTCCACTACTAAATATAGTAACCCATTTGACTTGATTGTTTCTGATCTCTAGGGTCCTACATCTGTTGCCTATGGGAATAACTGGTATTATATCTCGTTTGTTGATATGTGTACTCGGTTTACGTGGGTTCATCTATTTTGTCAGAAGTCTTAGGCTGTGCATTGCTTTGTTTAGTTTCAACAACTAGTTAAAACTCAATTTGGGAAGAATATCAAACAATTCCAGAGTGATTGGGGTGGAGAGTATCGAGCCTTTACGTCTATTTTGGCCTCTCAAGGGATTATTCATCTACTGACTTGCCCACATACTTCTGAACAAAATGGAGTAGCAAAACGCAAACATCGTCATATTGTTCATATGAGCATCACCCTTTTGGCTCAAGCAAGCTTACTTATGGAATACTCGGGCTATGCATTTTGCTATGCAATACATCTCATCAATCGACTTCCTACTCCAGTTCTAAAGGGACAGTCTCCGTTTACGACTCTTTATGGACACGACCCCACCTACGACCATCTACAGGTATTCGGGTGCTGTTGCTACCCTTACTTACGCCCATTTATGGCACATAAGTTGGATTTTCGATTTTAGTCGTCTACTTTCTTGGGATATAGTGCTCAACACAAGGGGTATCTGTGTCTTTTACCATCCGGTGGGGTCGTTGTTTCACGACATGTGGTATTTGATGAAACTAAGTTTTTTCATCTAAGCCAGCTCCGGAGAGGTGTACACCGATGCAAAATCAGCCTGTCTCAATGTTCGTTCCACTAGTTCGAACAGGTGACTCTAGTTCTGCAGTGCCCTCCATTGCTCAACCATCTCCGTCGTGCTCTCAACAAGCTACTTGCTCATTCCCGCCTACTCCTAGCGCCACTCAACCTGAGGTCGGGTCTGACTGAGAACCTCATAGTTCTCCCCTTCCTGTTCATGATGCTGGCCTTCGATGTGAGGATAGTGTTGAATCTTCTTCTAACAGTCAGGCACCGATTCTACCTGTGATCAATACTCACCCAATGGTGACCAGGTCGAAGGCTGGTATTTTCAAACCCAAAGCCATGTCTGTTGAAGCTGTCGAACCTTTTACAATTGAGGAAGCCACGTTCATCCACAGAATGGCGTGCTGCAGCTCAGGAAAAGTATGATGCTCTTATCTGTAATTCTACCCGAGAGCTTGTTCCGCGGCCACCAAATCGCAAGGTTATCAGGTGCAAGTGGCTTTTCAAGATTAAAAGGAATCCGGATGGTACTGTGGCCCGTTAAAAGGCTCGACTGGTTGTGAAAGGTTGTTTTCAAGTTCCTGGGTGTGATTTCAAAGTAACATTTAGTCCTGTAGTAAAACCTACTACTATTCGGGTTATTTTGTCCACTGTTGTCTCCAAAGGATGGCAGCTGAGGCAAGTCGATGTCAACAATGTCTTATTGAATGGCGATCTTGATACTGAGGTCTTCATGCACCAGCCTCTAGGGTATGAGTAGTATGGTTCAGATGGAAAACCCTGTGTGTGTCGTCTGAAGAAAGCTCTGTATGGTCTCCGACAGGTGCCTCGTGCCTGGTTTGAGAAACTAAAACAGTTTCTTGTCTCGGTGGAGTTTGTTATTTCCAAGTCTGATTCGTCTTTGTTTGTGCAAGTGATAGCTGGTTCAACCCTTTTTGTTCTTGTGTACGTTGATGATATTATAATTATTGGCAACATGTCCACCTCTATAGAGTAGTTTGTTCATTTGTTGAACAGTGAGTTCTCGCTTAAGGATATGGGTGGTCTGCATTACTTTCCTGGGATAGAGGTCACTTGCTCATTCGGCTGCCCCCATCTTTGCCATTGAAAGTATATCCGTGATGTTCTTGATTGGTGCTCGATATCACGGTAAAGAGTGTGCATACTCCGATGGTCAGTTCATCTACCATGTCCAAAGCTGATGGCGAACGCTTGGAGGATCCGACTGAGTACAGGAGCCTTACTGGTGCTCTCCAGTATATTGTTCTGACTAAATCTAACATTGCTTATGTCGTGAATAGAATCTGTCAGTTCATGCATAGCCCTACTACTACTCACATAGTGGCACTTAAACGCATATTACGGTATCTGTGTGGCACTCTTGACTTTGGGTTAGTTTTTTGTCTGTCCACCTGATAGTCCTTGGTTGGATATGCCGATGCCAACTGGGGGCTCAATTTTGACAATCGACGATCAACCTCTGGCTACTGTGTCTACTTTGGGCAAACTCCCGTCTCATGGGGTTCTAAAAAATAGCAAGTAATTTCTCGGTCCACGACTGAAGCAGAATATAGGAGTCTTGCTGTAGCTACAAGTGAGATGACTTGGTTAATTTCGTTACTTCAAGATTATGGGTTGCGTCTGATGATACTCCAACTATCTGGTGCGATAGCTCCAGTGTAGTAGCGGTTGCGGCCAATCCTATCTTACACTCAAAGTTCAAGCGTATAGAACTAGATTTGTTTTTTATCTGTGAGAAAGTTGCGGATGGGTCTCTTCTGATAGGTGAGGTTCCTGCCTGTGACCAAGTGGCTGATATACTTACCAAACCCTTGTCAGTGACTTTTTTGCGCAGTTTCAAAATCTTCTTCGCGTCTCACCGGTCAAGAAGATGGGTGCATGATAGAGTTCCCATATACTTCAGCTCATGCAGTTAGATTGTTAGCCAGAAGCTGTTAGTACAGCTAGCATTTGTTAATTTGTTAAGAAGTTGTTGAACAGTGGTTAGTCTAGTTCTATATATACTCTATGTACAAATGAAATAAGGCAAGGTTTTAATTCAAGATTTAGAAAGAATATTTTCAGTCTATTTTCTAAGTCTCAGATTAGAGTCTTAGCAATACAAACTATTCGTAAGCTTACCTTCTAGCAAACATCAAACTCGTTTTATAGTTTTTTATTTAATAATGAAAATCGATTACTTACCCTTTTGTTAACAAATTTAACATAGTTTGCTTTGCATGAGATGATTGGATAAATTTATCTTCATTTTACAGCCAACAATACTTAAAGTAATATTTAATGTAAAAAGTTTAGTATGAAGAAAAAAGAATATGAAATAATTTAAATGTAAAAAAGACAAGTATAGGAGATCAACAAAATTAAGAATAACAATAAAGTAGAAATTTATTGAAAAAGTCAATAAAAGATCAGAGTTATATTAAATGTAAATCATTTTTGCCCGTTTGCTAAATAATAATTTATGCAACTTTTTAGTACCCATATTTCTATTTGCTTCTTCTTCTTCTTCTAATATTATTTTCCATGGTATTTTGAAACAAAGAGCGTTGTAGTCATCAAGCTCTTGAATTAAAATTTTAATTTCTTCAATAAAAAATTAGGGTTTATCGATGGATCATGAAAACTGCAATGAAGGGAATTTGGCTAATCGTTCAACTAAAAAAGTTCGCATTAGGGCGACAGAAGGAGTTCTAGACATGATCATGGACCTAGTTCGGGCTATAGGAAAACCCTTGTCTTGGAAGTATTGTCTGCTGGGTACTGGACTTTGGGCTGATGTACGAACAAAAACCATGAACAATGTTTATGGCAAAGATGATTTTGAACTGTCAGAAACTGACGATCATCGATTAATGGGATCCCTTCAATTCACTTTTCTAAGCACGTGAATAAACTCCTCATCAAAGACATGGCGTGCACAGTGGTAATGAAGGTCCTCAGAAGGAGTATTGGATACTCAACACTCTACAATAAGGTGTGTTCCCTTTAGAAACCGTCTCGGTCATTTCGCTTAATGGACGTGAAAAACAACTACTTCTTGGCAAAATTTCAAAGTATGGAGGACTTTGAGAAGGTATTGTCCCAAGGACCATGGATTGTGTATGGGCAGTACCTCACGGTCCAACCCTGGATCAAGGATTTCAGCACTTCTTAGCGTTATCCAAGTATGGTCATGGCTTGGATTCGGCTCTCGGGTTTGCTTGGGCACATGTATAAGCGGAGAATCCTATGGGAATTAAGGGGTACGATAGGGAAGGTCGCTAAGTTGGATTTCAACACTGATGCTGGGGTTTGGGGAAGATTTGCAAGGTTGGTAGTCTATATGAATTTGGAAAAGCCTCTAATATCCCAGGTTTTGGTCAACGGGGCTCTCCAGCGAGTAGAATATGAATATTTACCCATTGTATGCTTCTGGTGTGGGCATTATGGCTACATAAAAGAGCTTTGCCCTAAGGAAGTTAATAGCCAAAAGGAATCAGGGGGAAGGGAATGCGATTGGCAAGAGTGAGCAAAGACCGAAACCAGACTCAAATATAGATGAACTGGGAGCAAAATCGAGCACCTATGGCCCTTGGATGTTAGTGGAAAGGAAATGTTGGCGATTGTTGAGGGTAGTGAAGGGGAACAACGGCGAGGTTATGGGGACACCAAGCAACTTACGTTACCATGCACTAGAAACCCTAGTAGTAGGAGAGGGTGACCAAGAAGAGCATTCTGGGTTGAAGGCTAAACCGGGCTATAAGGGGAACAAGCCAGTAGCATTGGCCCCAACAAAGGAAGTTGACCCATCTCTTATGGGCCCAAAACAATAAAAGGAGGGTAGAGGTAACATAGTAATTAAAGGGCAAGGGCCTTATGGGCCGACAGAAGGAGGCAGGCCTGGGGCTAACGCAGGCCAGCTGAAATTGGGCTCTACTTAATTGGTCATAGAAAAGGAAGTTGGGCTAGACTTTCCACAATGGTAGAAAATATGTCTTTTATTATCTATTTTACTTGTCTTAAAGGAAGAAGAAATGATTCTCTTTACATTTAACAAAAATCATAAGAGATATAAGTTTCTTACCAAGTTCATCATGACTAGGTTTGAATCTCCCAACAGCTAAGATATCATCACTTTGCTTTTCATATTTTTTTAGAATAGCTTTAACATCACATAACTCTTGCTTTTTTGCTTTCAAAGTTGCATAAGCTTTAGCAATCATCTTATCCTTTTCATTGGCAGATTCATTAAGCATCTCATTAGCATTTTTGAGATCAACAATTGTATCATCTTTCTCTTTACAGTTTTGAGCTTTTCTTTTTCTCCTTTGTGGATTACAACTTTTTTCCTCAAAGATTTATTCATTTGCAACATCACTTCCATTTTATTTATCAATCTAACTAAACGCATCCTCTATATTAAATGGAACATCATTGTCATTGTTTGAATTTGATAATTTAATCACCGAAGGTGGACATGTGATAGAATGAATTTTAGTCTTTGACTTCATTACTGCAAGCCCAACATAGGATCACCTAAAAGTATGTCTGAAGTCAAGCTCTAATACCACTTGAAAATTATGTCAATTTATTATAAGTTTAACCTAACTGTCCAAATACGTGATTAGTCACAAGATTGATCAATCAACGAAACAAAAACAAAAATAGAAAAAATAAGGAGAGATCCATACATAGTCATTTATTAATACGGTTTAGAAACAATCATATGTTGTAGAACCTGGCTTAGTGAAAGAATCTTATTCAACAATATTTCAGATCACCTATTGGTTTAAGCTCAATCTACCCTTACACAAAAAAGTAATTGCATCCCCAACACCAACCCTAATTGTTTCAAATCACTTACAAAAAAAACCTCATGTAACACCCATTGCCTGACCCGTTCGTTGAGTCTGGGTATCGGATGCCATAATAACCCAAATTTATTAACAGAATTTTCTTTCTGAAATTAAATTACTTAATAAAATTATATTAACTAACGATTAAACTTTAGAGTTTCATTTTCATTACTAAATTACAAAGTTTTTGGACCAAAACTCGAAAACATAAAATGACCACTAAGCCCCCGAGGCGGAGCCTCTATGGGTGCCATTCTGTACACATACAACCTTCTGCGTTTCGCCTCACTCCTAGAGAAGTTTGGCTTGGTCACTCGTGATGTCTAAATCTTTTAACTAGCGTAGATTTGAGCAAAAAACTTATAAGTTCAGAAGAACTTAGTGACACCAACATATAGAATTTAAAAGCAGTGCAAACCATAAAACTCAAAAATTCAACTCTCTGGTATTTGCATTTACTATCTCGAGCGAGCGACGCTGGGAAACTGCCCAAGTGGCTTCGAAGTTTGCACACATTTCCTTTATTTTATGGTCTTCGTTGCTTTAGAGCACCAACGTTCACTACTAGTACTGGATTTCCCTTTCACTGTCGATCTATTTCTTATAGAGGCTTCTTAGAACATGTAGTACTGTCTTGTGAAAGCTCCACAAAATCCCTGCCATTCCCCATGGCTATATCTAACCTCTGCATCCATTATTCTTTGATTGACTTCGCTAGCCATTTGGCCTTGAACATATGTTTCTTCCTTTGAGAATTCTAATAAGCTTATTAAATACTTCAACTAATTTTTTATCGCTTTACAAAATACAAAATTGCTCTCTACCTATTTAAATTATACGATAATTTCATAATTTTCTTGGCGGGCTGGTATTTACAAGTACCATGTTTACCTTCTTATTTGAAGAGTTTCCTTTCCCTTTTCACTCTATCGGGTGTGGAGACACATCCCTGGCACTCTTCATTCATCCAGTGGTCTATGTTCCTTAGACGCACTAACTCATCTCTTCTTATTACTTTTCATTCCATGTACAATGCGACATCTACTCTCACCCTTGACATTCTTCATAAACAATGGATTTTTTTATTATGATTCCCATGTCTAACTCTCTAGACGATTTCCCACATCTATGGCCTCGGCGAACCATACCATTATTTTCGTCCCGATGGGCTATCTATGATATCGTAGCGTCTTTCAACTAGGGTATTATACATTACAACTTTGTGTTTACCGTCCTGATGGACTACACTGGAAACCATAGTCCAACTATGGTTTTATACCTTATGTTTACCTGTGTTTATTGTCCCAGCGAACTGTCAAAGGATGGCATAGTATCTTTCAGCTATGGTCTTAGTCCTGTTTACCATGATGTCATAGCGTCTTTCAACCATGGTCTTACTCATCTTTATCCTGATGCCATAACATCTTTCAGCTATGGTCTTACTCAGTTTAGGCATATAGCCTCTGAACGGTCTCATGGCCTGGCCATGACCTTTACTCTTCCCATTCCATTCCATTCATTCCTTCATTTCACTATCCTATACCATCATGCTCGAACACCGCAATGGTCCCTCCGCAAGGCTTGAAGCTTCGCACATCATGGTTTGCACTTAGCAAGACCATATGGTGGTATCTAAAAAATCCATCCCCCTTTCCCGTTCCTAACTTTTCCTAACCCATAGTTAGTCACCCCTTTCATATTATGCATGCTCTAATCATACATACCGTGGAAAACATCATTAAGCAATGTACTACGACAAATATTCATTCAACAATCATCTACTCTTACTATTAGCATTAACATGGTAATTTCTCATAATTACATATAAGAACCAAAGGAAAAAGTGGAGTCACTCACCTTGTTTTCTCATCCTTGATAGCTTAGCTAATCCAAATGCTAGAGCCTCCTTTGTCCTGGCGACTAAG
Organism: Gossypium australe; assembly: GCA_005393395.2. NCBI lineage: Eukaryota > Viridiplantae > Streptophyta > Magnoliopsida > Malvales > Malvaceae > Gossypium > Gossypium australe. Next base: position 52,066,424 of record CM016614.1, read on the forward strand.
CATGACAACCCTATTGTGGTTAAACCAATGGTGGAAAATTTTTAGAAACCTAAAATCTTAAATTATACAAAAGATTTGAGAGCCTTATTCTACTTCTTTCCTCACTTCCTAAACACAGAGGAAGATAAGGAAACTTACTAATTTGTCAAATTTTCCACCACCAGGCTTAGATTCATGCCTTTGTTACGACATGCAAAGCTTTCTTCATCTGCATTCCCTTTTTCTTCAGAACGATTGAAAAAGATTATGCTAGAGGGAGGTGAAGACTTACAAACAAAATTCATGGAATTCTGTCTTCACTTTCGCCCATATTATACTTCTTGGGCACGATCTTTACCGCCCATTCCCACCATCCATTCTTAATCATTTGATCTCTCACTTTGGAACCAGTTGGTTACTGTTTAATAGAACTGGAATTGAAATCCAACTATTCACAATTCGGTTCCTAGATTTTCCTAATTTCCCAATAGATTTTGATAATTCGTTGTATTTTCAATTTAATCCCAGCTTTGCTGAATTTCTGGGTCAATTATAGTAACCGAGTGTGACAACTCCCCCACCCTTAAAGAAAATTTCATCCTTGAAATTTCCTTTCTTACCTAAGTTTTCCGAGGTAATGTCCACTCTATCTTCTCTTGTCTTAGGAAATTCTTTGTATACATAAGGGCAGTCACTTTCGTCTTTCTTGGGGACACGTTGCTACTTTATCACCCTAAATTTCGTCTAGGTCTCATCCCGCTCATTGACAACTCTACCCTAACTCTTAAGGAATTTTGTGGCACAAAGACCATTTTGTACCTATTCTAAAGGATTCTTACTTATACTGTTAGCCAGTCGTATCTCCGCACAGCATGATTAGATGCTTTCAAAGTTAAAATGGGTCATATGACAAATACTTGAAAAATGATCAACTTTAGCAAACATTTTCACTTTTCTAGTTATCAAGGGGTTTAAGAAAAAGCCTTCTCCGGCTCGACAGGTGTCATCTATGGGTTCGAGGATTTGAATAGTTTATTTCAAAAAATTTCTAAACTTCCATTAGACATATGGCTACTTAAATCAAGGCATCGGGAAGAGAGGCCTTTCATCAAAACTTACTCTTCAATTTCTTACCAACTAAGTTTCCTTCCAAATCCCTAGTTTCCCCCCTAGCCTTTATTGCTCATTCATCTGAGTTCTTTTTTCTTTCATCTCTGATCAATTCTCAGCAAGTCTCTCAGGTAATTTCCTAATCCTTTTCTATTTCTTTCATCTTCCCCTCCCCCAAATGGTAAGAATTAAACAGAGTCATCGTGAGGGTACTAGCCATTGCAGTGGTGGTAGCACAAAAAATTGTAGTGGTGACAAGGAAGGCGATGGGGTCGGATCCAGTGGTCGCGGGGTAAGTACCCCAGCGGAGAACCCTATAACATCTCGATTTAGGGGCTAATCAGAACAGTGGTTTCAGAACCACTAATCTGAGGTCAGAGAAAATCATTTTTATATTATTTTATGTGTTTTAGCATGATTACAAGAGTGCATGAAAATTTTGGTGATTTAATTTTAGCGACTGCAGGCTCAATTGTAAAAAATGACTAAATCGCATAAAGTGCGAAAGTTCTATTTTACAAGCTAAAGGTGTCTAAAGGCCATAGAATATTAATTGGAGGTCCCCAATGTGTAATTAGGCCTTGTTTAGGGTGGTGGCCATCCATAGGGATAAAAACTTAGAAATTGGTCAAAGTTGGTGGAAATTAGGTGAATTAATTGACTTGTTGTAATAAAAAAAAAAGAAAGAAAAGATATCATCTTTTCTCTCCATCTTCTCCAATGAAAAATACAAGAAAAATAGGGGTTTGAGAGCTCAAAATTTTTAGCAACTTCTCACCTTCGAAAATAAGTGCTTTAATGGCCATTCTTTGATAATTTTTGTACTTTTGGAACCCCTAAAGCTTAAGCTAGCTAAAGAGGGGACTATTTTGCAAAATGGTTAAAAGTTTAGGGTTTTTCCATGTGAGAATTTATGTTTTTTGCTGCATTTTTATGGAAGAAAATGGATCTTAGTTGTTAAATAAACAACTTTTGTGAAATGTGTTTTCATGAAAACACCTAAAAGGACCATTTTGTAAAGATTATAAAATAGTTTTTAAATGTGGAAATAATGAATATTAAGAGTTGCTATAAGAGAAATAAATGTTCACCTAGGCTCGTTAAAGGAAGAATTTTGATTAGAATTGATTTACGAGCCTAGGGGTAAAATAGTCATTTTGTGAAAGTCTAAGGGCAAAATAGTAATTTTACCAAAGTATGATTTTTGAAATGCATTGATTAATGTGATAATTAAATGAGCTAAATTACTATTATAGATCAAGAAGAACGAGGAACTAACCTTGACCAAGGAAAAGGCAAGGTATTGGACTAAATAGGCAATTTGGCCTATTTTGAAATCGAGATAAGTTTGTGTGCAATAAATTCAACATCATGTTATTAAGTTTCTAAATGATTGATATTAGTGATGTTGTACAATATTTCTCTAAATTTGAGTAATGATGTTGAATGAGAAAATGATGAGAATTGTGATGTGGAAGTCCCGGTTGAACTTTAATAAATGAGAGAATAATATCATCAAGACTTGAGAATTGTAAGGTCCCGTATAAGACCATATCTGGGATATGGCTCAGCACCGAATTGAGGTCCCGTATAAGACCATATCTGGGGTATGGCATTGGCGTCAAATATGAGAATTGTGATGTGGAAGTCCCGGTTGAACTTTAATAAATGAGAGAATATGATGAGAATTGTGATGTGGAAGTCCCGGTTGAACTTTAATAAATGAGAGAATAATATCATCAAGACTTGAGAATTGTAAGGTCCCGTATAAGACCATATCTGGGATATGGCTCAGCACCGAATTGAGGTCCCGTATAAGACCATATCTGGGGTATGGCATTGGCGTCAAATATGAGAATCGTATAAGACCATATCCGGGATATGGCATCAACAATCGATATGAGATCTCGTATAAGACCATATTTGGGATATGAAGTCGGCATCTAGAGGTGACCCCATGTAAGACTATATCTGGGATATGGCATTGGCATCGTATTTATGTGAATGATGATGATTATGTATCTTTGAGTATCCTCAAGTAGTTGAATGGGTAAATAGCTAAGTTTATAATAGAGATGAGACTAGTGCTAAAGCTATGTGATCAAGTGATACAAGTACATGTGAGTAATTCACGAGAAATGTTTACGATATGAGACATGATATGAAATTGGTAAGAGTACGCATGAGTAAGTTATGACAATGTGTTTAAGACTTTTTGTTTATTCAATGCAATGGATGGATGCCATTATGAGCCATTATGTTGTTATTTATTTCATGCAAACTTACTTAGCTTTATGCTTACCCCTCTCATTTCCCTTTTCCTTGTAGTATTGCCAACCTAGCTCGGGAATTCGTGAATTTTGGAGTTCATAAATCACACTATCAACTTCTATTTGGTATAGCAAAGTTAGATTTATTTGGATTATGGCATGTATAGGGTTGGTTATTTTGTTATGTCATATTTGTTAGCCAAGGTGTTGGCTATTAATGTTGTTCAACTCATTTTGTAAATAGTCATTGAAAATTGGCTAATACTTGACACGTTCATATTTATAAATGATGATGAAATTCATAAAGTGTATGCTTGTGTGGATGTCTTAATTTTGAGTTCTTAGAAGTGCCTTGCGGACATGATATTGTTGAGTTGAATGACTATAAGTATGGTTGCTAGGTAGGGTGGCATTTGGCTTGGTAGATAGCCTTATAAATGTCCACACGGGTAGACTCATGGGCATGTGTCTAGACTGTGTGTGACACACGGTCAGCCCCATGGACGTGTAGAGAGGCCATGTGTCCCCATGCATGCTAGGTTGACAAGTGAAAATACCTAGTAGTAAACGCACGGGCTGAGACACAGCCGTGTGTCTCACCCGTGTGGGAGACACAGCCTAAGACAGGGGCATTTTCCCAGGCCGTGTGAAGTCTGCATATGAAATTAGGAATTTAATTCGACACACGGTCTAAGGACAAGAGCGTGTGCCTTGTGTAACACCCCTAACCCGAAATTATCGCCGGAATAGGGTTAAGAGGCATCACCGATCATTTTAGAATATCTAAATTCATTTCACAAAACAAAGTCAAACATCAATCAGACATATCCAAATATAAACATATAGTCCCTTAATGAGGTCTACGAGACCTTAATCACATGTTAGAAAGGGTCGGGACTAAACCGAACACATACGAGAATTTTCAAAATTCAAACATTTTTTTTCTAAGTTACAGAGGTCACATGCCCGTGTGGATAGGCCGTGTGCCTCACACGGCCTCGGACACGCCCGTGCGTCCAAGTCGTGGCAAAATGGGGCATACATACTGACCTGTCCACACGGCCTGAGACACGCCAGTTTGCCTCACCCGTGGTCGACACTGAATTGTACCACACGGCCAGTCACACGCCCGTGTGTCCAGCCCGTGGTCGAGCCTGACTTATTTCAATTGGCAAACTTAAACAACATGGTCGAGCAACACGCCCGTGTGCTCAACCGTGTGGGCAATTATAGGCCATTTATAAGACCAAACTTGACTCCCACACTTAGGATCACCTACAAGCCTCAAATCACATGCATTTTACTTCAAATGGCAACCAAAACATGCCAATTCACACACCAATTAATCACTAAATATACCATCCATATCCATACTCAATTTCTGCTCAAATAAGTCTATTCAAAAATACCAATTTCATATACCAAAGCAAATAATTAAAGCATCATATAATCCATACCATAAGTTCATATTCAAACCACAATACTCATCAACCATTTAAACATGAAACATACCATTTCCAATTTTCACTACCTCATGCCATATTCATCATTTCCATAGCTCATACATAAAAACCAACATCATTCAACTTCCAAGCCAAATCACATGGCAAGGTTCAAACATTTCAAAACATGCCATATTAACTAGCCTATACATGCCATATTCAATATACACATCTTTCAAAAGTACAAAAGTAGATAGCCGATATTGTGATTGTGTCGCTAACGATCCCCGGATCCGAGCTAGTTTTACTGACACTGTAAAACAGAGAAACACATCACATAGTGAGCTTAAGAGCTTAGTAAGTTTGTAATATAATACATATTACTCAATAATGCAAATTCAATACATAAATAAACCATCACTTAGATTGATTTACAATTAAACACACTGTCATCCTCAACTATATGCTCAAACATCCATCCATTCAACCTTAAAAATTATCATCAACCACATAGGTTTGGAACATACCTTTGCCAACACTTATTTAACAAACGATCTTGCTATTTGATGTTTAATACCATATCTCGTTCACTATTTGTTATCTTTTCAATTCAATCACACACTTAGTGCCCAAATCATAGCCAAAGCTTAAATAATATCACACACTTAGTGCCTCGATATAAAACCGAACTCAATTCGGCATCGCACACACAGTGCCAATCAAAAAGCCAAAGCTTCAATTATTTCGCACACACAGTGCTAATCATCTCTATCTCATTTCTATTTACGCACACTTAATGCCATCTATCCCGATTCAACACATTATATTTCTAATTCAATAATCACATAACTATTCATTTCATAGCAATTAAACATAGTTTAAGAACACGTATTATATCCGGACTTACCTCAGACGTCGAAATATCGAAACTGGCCGATCAATCGAGTACTTTGTCTTTGCCTCGATCTCGATCCGAATCTCTCATTTCTTGGTCTATACATATTCAAATTTAGCTCGTTTAATCACCAATTCATTCAATTTAGTCCAAACACACATATTGAGGGCATTTTACAAAATAGCCCTCACATTTTTACATTTCGACACTTTAGTCCCTAGTTCATAAAATCACAAAATACACACAATTTCATTATACCAATCTTAGGTCGAATTCTCCTTATACTCATACAAGCCCATATATTCCATTTATTTCACATTTTAGTCCTCCAATTTTTCATTTTCACAATTTAGCCCAAATTACTCAATTTCATAAGAAATCCAAATACAAATTATGTTAACCCAACACTAAGCTTTTATATTCCACCAACTAACAACACAAAGCTCACATGTTCATTAATGGCATATATTAAAATCACCATCAATTTCTAAAATTTAAGCATGGGTTTGATAATACACTAAGCAACAGTAACAAAAACGTAGAAATTATCAAAAACTGAACAAAAACTAACCTTTTATCAAGCCACAAATGTGCCGAATTTACAAAATCTTTAAACCCTTATTATTTCTTCAATATTTGGTGGAAGAAAAGATGATAATGGCCATCCAATTTTGTTTTCATTATAATTATAATAACATTAATAATTAATTTCCAATTCTACCCTTAATGAATTAACCATTAAAGCATATAATGGTTGTTCATATTAGTCCACTATGAATTATAATGGTATAATTACCATTTAAGGCCATTACATTCAAAAGCCAATCCATTTAAGTACATTAACAGTTAGCACATAGCTTTTGTATTTTACGCGATTTAGTCCTTTTTCATAATTCAGCACACAATCGATAAAATTTTCACGCAGGATTTTCACACATGCTCAATCACATACTGTAAACACAGAAAATAATATTATAATATTTTTTGACCTCGAATTTGTGGTCTCAAAACCACTGTTCCGACTAGGGTCTAAACCGGGCTGTTACAACTTCCCCCTTAGGGATTTTCGTCCCCGAAAATCTTACCAGTGAATAGGTTTGGATATTGCTCTCTCATAACATCTTCAGGCTCCCACGTAGCCTCTTCAACTCTGTATTTGTGCCATAAAACCTTTACTAAAGAAATTTTCTTGTTTCTCAACTCTTTGATCTCACGTGCCAGAATTCGAATCGATTCCTCACTATACGACAAATCTGACTGAATCTCAACTTCAGTAGGAACAATCACATGTGATGGATCAGATCTGTATCGTTGAAGCACCGATACGTGCAATAAATTATGAATCTTTTCTAGCTCAAGTGGCAAAATCAATCTATAACCAACTGGTCCTATTCGTTCAATGATTTCATATGGCCCAATGAACCTCAGACTCAACTTGCCTTTTCGGCCAAATCGAAGTATTTTCTTCCATGGAGACACTTTCAAAAATACTTTGTCACCAACCTCAAACTTGATATCTTTCCGTTTCAAGTCTGCATAAGACTTCTGATGATTTGACACGACATTCAAATTGTCGCGAATCACTTTTACTTTCCGCTCAGTCTCTTTTATTAAACCAACCCCGTGAATCTTATTCTCACCCAGCTCAGTCCAATACAGTGCAGTTCGGCATTTTCGACCGTAAAGTGCCTCATATGGTGCCATTTTGATACTAGATTGAAAACTGTTATTGTACGCAAACTCAATCAACGGTAAATGCTTTTCCCTTGTACTTTCAAATTCAAGAATACAACATCTCAACATGTCTTCAAGAATCTGAATAATTCGCTTGGATTGTCCATCCGTTTGCGGATGAAATGCAGTACTGAAGTACAACTTCGTGCCTAAAGCCTCTTGCAATTTCTTCCAAACCCGCGAGGTAAATCTCGGATCTCTGTCAGATACAATAGATAGTGGCACCTCGTGCAATCTCACAATCTCAGTAATATACAATTCAGCTAACTTATCAAGTGAATAATCTGTTCCCACCAGAACAAAATGAGCTGATTTCGCTAGTCTATCAACTATCACCCAAATTGCATCTTTCTTACCCGCAGATAAAGGCAATCCCGACACACAGTCCATTGTGATTCTCTCCCATTTCCACTCAAGAACCATAATCGGTCGTAACAAACCGGATGGAACCTGATGTTAAGCTTTAACTTGCTGACAAACCAAGCATCTCGAAACAAACTCTAAGATATCCCGTTTCATACCATGCTACCAATAAAACTATTCCAGATCATTATACATTTTTGTACTCCTCGGGTGAATAGCCAAATGACTATTGTAAGCTTCGTTCAAAATCATCTGAATCAACTCTGAATTCCTTAGAACACAAATCTGATTTCTGAATCTCAAACAATCATCATTGTCAACTCGAAATTATGAATCAGAATTCAAATCACATTGGGCTCGTTTTGTCACCATCTCACCATCACTTTTCTGTGCATCACAAATTTGACGTACGAACATCGACCTCACTTTCAACTCAGCCAAAACTGAACCACCATCACATAGATCTATCTGAGTACTCATAGCTCGCAAAGCACATAAAGACTTTCGAATCAAAGCATTAGCAACTACATTAGCTTTACCCGAATGATAATCAATCACAAGCTCGTAGTCTTTCAACAATTCTAACCATCTCCTCTGTCGTAAATTCAATTCTTTTTGAGTCATCAGATATTTCAAACTCTTGTGATCAGTAAAAACATGAAATTTCTCACCAAACAAATAATGGCGCCAAATTTTCAATGCAAATACAATCACAGCTAATTCAAGATCATGCGTTGGATAGTTCTTTTCATGTGGTTTTAACTGCCTCGAAGCATAAGCGATGACTTTGCCTTCTTGCATCAACACACAGCCCAAACCATTCAACGATGCATCACTGTAAACTATGAATTCTTTACCCACTTCAGGTTGAACTAACACTGGCGCCTCTGTTAACAATGCTTTCAACTGTTCAAAACTCTGCTGGCACTTTTCTGACCATCAAATTTAACATCTTTCTGTAACAACTTCGTTAATGGAGTCGCAATCATTAAGAAACCTTTCACAAACCGCCTATAATATTCCGCTAGTCCCAGAAAACTACGGACTTCATATACATTTCTCGGAGGCTTCCACTCAAGAATAGCTGAGATCTTATTCGGATCAACTCGTATTCCCGCAGCTGATACAATATGCCCCAGAAAACCAACCTCACGCAACCAGAACTCACATTTGCTAAACTTTGCATACAATTACTTCTCGCGCAGAGTCTGTAACACAATTCTCAAATGCTCGGCATGTTGCATCTCATCATAGGAATAAATCAGAATATCATCAATGAACACCACAACAAAACGATCTAAGTACGGTTTGAATATTCGATTCATCAAATCCATAAACACTGCAGGAGCATTCATTGGTCCAAAAGGCATAACTAAGAATTCATAATGTCCGTACCTTGTTCTGAAAATAGTCTTCAGTACATCTGATTCTTTAACTCTCAACTGATAGTAGCCCGGTCTCAAATCTATCTTAGAAAACACTGTAGCTCTTTTCAGTTGATCAAAAGAATCATCAATACGTGGCAGGGGATACTTATTCTTTATCGTTACTTTGTTCAACAGTCGGTAATCAATACACATCCTCATAGTACCATCTTTCTTTTTCATAAACAACACAGGAGCACCCTAGGGCGAGAAACTCGGTCGTGCAAATCCTCTATCTATTAACTCTTACAACTAAGACTTTAATTCTTTCAATTCTGTCGATGCCATTCTATATGAAGCTATTGAGATAGGAGTAGTCCCCGGCACTAATTCAATACCAAATTCAACTTCTCGGATTGAGGTAATCCTGGTAATTCTTCAGGAAACACATCTGGGAACTCAGAAACTACAGGCACAAATTCAACTTTCTTTTCAGTCACTTTTGTATCTATCACATACGCGAGATAAGCTTCACAACCTTTTTTTCACACAGTTCAAAGCTTCCATTGAAGATATAACAGCTGGTAATCCATTCAAATCACTGGATTCAATGCGAACTATCTCACCATTCTGACTTCTCAAATCAATACTCGTCCGTTTACAATTCACAATAGCATTATACAAAGTGAGCCAATCCATACCCAAAATTATATCAAATGGTAATAGCATCAGATCAACCGAAAAACAAACATCTCGAAACATCAACGGCCAGTTCTTGCACACTTTATCAACCAAAATACACTTGCCTAAGGGGTTCAATACTCTAATCACAAATTCAGTAGACTCAATAGGTAGAGTCTTACTTGATACTAGATTCACACACACATAGGAATGAGTAGAACTTGGATCTATCAATGCAATCACATCAATATCAAATAGAGTAAAAGTACCAGTAATGATGTCTAATGATGTCTTGAGATGACGCTTCTTCTCGTGCGCATATAGCATAGGCTCGGGCAGGTGCTCTCGCTTCGGGTCTCATAGCTGTATCTGTAGTCCCTCTCTGACTTCCACCCATATTTCCAGTGTTTCTGGGAGGTCTACCCCTAGCTGTTGTATTACTTGGTCTTGCATTTTGAACACTATCTTTTTCAGCTAACTCTGGGCAATCTGGAATGAAATGATCTCGTGATCCACATTTATAACAATTTCTATTATTGTACTTGCCCCAACATTCTCCAACGTGTTGTCTTCCACACTGTCTACATTCAGGCTTGTTGCTTTTAACACTACCAACACTTGATTCAGTCAAAATTTGAGTTCTTGGACCAACACTTTGTTTCACACGATCTCTACCCGAATGTCCAAATGAAGCATTTGAACGATTAGCTGCATCTCCGAATCTCTTTGATGGAGATTGATACGACTTACTCATTGATCTTTTTCTTTCATCTCTAGCTTCAGAATCAGCTTTCTTCTTTTCTTTGCTAAGCTCCTCGGCTTTGCAGGCTCTTTCAACTAACACAACAAATTCATTTATGTCAAGTATTCCAACCAACAATTTAATGTCTTCATTCAGCCCTTCAATAAAATGTTTACACCTAGTAGCTTTAGTCGAAACACATTCTCGTGCATACTGACTTAATCTCACAAACTCTCATTCATACTTAGTAACTGACATTCGGCCCTGTTTCAGCTCGAGGAATTCTTTACGTTTCTGATCTATAAATCATTGACTGATATACTTCTTTCGAAATTCAACTTGAAAGAAACCCCAGGTGATTCTCTCTCTCGGAACTACAAATATCAATGTCTTTCACCAGTTATATGTCTTATATCTCAACAAGGAAACAACACATTTAATACATTCATCAGGAGTTAACGACATCTCATCAAACACTCGAATGTTATTCTCAAGCCAAAACTCAGCTCGCTCGGCATCATCATCAGCTGTGGCCCTAAACTCTTCAGCCACGTACTTTCAGATTTTATCTACAATAGGCTTATTCAATCGAATCGGATCTGCAACTTGTGGCACAACAAGTACTTGTGGGGGTGGAGGTTGTTGAGCAGCCGGATTCGTTCGAACGAACTCTGAAAACCACTCACTCATCATTCAAAAAAAGGCTTGCTTAGCCTCTCTCTATTGGCTACTATCATTCGGCCTAGATGTGGCCGGCGCTGTCCCTTGAGCCGGAGCAGGCGTATTGCTCTCTACATCATCAGCAACTGCTTAATCGGGATCCATTTACTATATGAAAACATATTTTTAACTGTCAGGATTTATCACACTATTGCAATTATATATATGGCATGTATAGCTAGACTCAAATGCGCTACGTTAGTCCTAGAATTGACTAAACCGTAGCTCTGATACCAATAAAATGTAACACCCCTAACCTAAAACTTTCGCCGGAATAGGGTTAAGAGGCATCACCAATGATTTCGGAATATTTAAGTTCATTTCACAACACAAAGTCAAATACCAATCAGACATATCCAAATATAAACATATAGTCCCTTAATGAGGTCTACGAGACCTTAATCACATGTTAGAAAGGAGTCGGGACTAAACTGAACACATACGAGAATTTTCAAAATTCAAACATTTAGTTTTCTAAGTTACAGAGGTCACACACCCGTGTGGGTAGGACGTGTGCCTCACATGGCCTCGAACACGCCCGTGCATCCAAGCTGTGGCAAAACAGGGCATACATACTAACTTGTCAACACGGCCTGAGACACGCTCGTGTGCCCCACCGTGGTTGACACTGACTTGCACCACACGACCAGTCACACGCCCTTGTGTCCAGCCCGAGGTCGAGCCTGACTTGTTTCAATTGGAAAACTTAAACAACACGGTCGAGCCACACACCCGTGTGCTCAACCATGTAAATTATAGGCCATTTATAAGGCCAAACTTGCCTCTCACACTTAGGATCACCTACAACCCTCAAATCACATGCATTTATACTTTAAATGGCAACCAAAACATGCCAATTCACACACCAATTAATCACTAAATATACCATCCATATCCATACTCAATTTCCACTCAAATAAGTCCATTCAAAAATACCAATTTCATATACCAAAGCAAATAATTAAAGCATCATATAATCCATACCATAAGTTCATATTCAAACCACAATACTCATCAACCATTTAAACATGAAACATACCATTTCCAATTTTCACTACCTCATTCCATATTCATCATTTCCATAGCTCATACATAAAAATAAGCATCATTCAACTTCCAAGCCAAATCACATGGCAAGGTTTAAACATTTCAAAACATGCCATATTAACTAGCCTATACATGCCATATTCAATATACACATCTTTCAAAATTACAAAAGTAGATAGCCGATAGTGTGATTGAGTCACTGACGATCCTCGGATCCAAGCTAGCTTTATTGACATTGTAAAACAGAGAAACACATCACACAGTAAGCTTAAGAGTTGAGTAAGTTTGTAATATAATACATATTACTCAATAATGCAAATTCAGTACATAAATAAACCATCATTTAGATTGATTTACAATTAAACACACTGTCATCCTCAACCATATGCTCAAACATCCATCCATTCATCCTTAAAAATTATCATCAACCACATAGGTTTGGAACATACCTTTGCCAACACTTATTTAACAAACGATCTTGCTATTTGATGTTTAATACCATATCTCGTTCGCTATTTGTTATCTTTTCAATTCAATCACACACTTAGTGCCCAAATCATAGCCGAAGCTTAAATAATATCGCACACTAAGTGCCTCGATATAAAACCGAACTCAATTCGGTATCGTATACACAGTGCCAATCAAAAAGCCGAAGCTTCAATTATTTTGCACATATAGTGCTAATCATCTCTGTCTCATTTCTATTTACGCACACTTAGTGCCATCTATCTCGATTCAACACATTATATTTCTAATTCAATAATCACATAAATATTCATTTCATAGCAATTAAACATAGTTTAAGAACACGTATTATATTCGAACTTACCTCGGACGTCAAAATACCGAAACTAGCTGATTAATCGAGTACTTTGTCTTTGCCTCGATCTCAGTTTGAATCTCTCCTTTCTTGGTCTATACATTCAAATTTAGCTCATTTAATCACCAATTCATTCAATTTAGTCCAAACACACATATTTAGGGTGTTTTACAAAATATCCCTCACATTTTTACATTTCGACACTTTAGTCCCTATTTCATAAAATCACAAAATACACATAATTTCATTATATCATGCGTAGGCCGAATTTTCCTTATACTCATACAAGCCCATATATTTCATTTATTTCGCATTTTAGTCCTCCAATTTTTCATTTTCACAATTTATCCCAAATTACTTAATTTCATCAAAAATCCAAATACAAACTATGTTAACCCAACACCAAGCTTTCATATTCCACCAACTAACAACACAAAGCTCACATATTCATCAATGGCATATCTTAAAATCACCATCAATTTCTAAAATTTAAGCATGAGTTTGATAATACACTAAGCAAAGGTACAAAAACGTAGAAATTATCAAAAACCGAACAAAAACTAACTTTGAATCAAGCCACAAATGTGCCAAATTTATAAAATCTTTAAACCCTTATTCTTTCTTCAATATTCGGTGGAAGAAAAGATGATAATGGCATCCAATTTTGTTTTCATTATAATTATAATAACATTAATAATTAATTTCCAATTCTACCCTTAATGAATTAACCATTAAAGCATATAATGGTTGTCCATATTAGTCCACTATCAATTATAATGGTATAATTACCATTTAAGGCCATTACATTCAAAAGACAACCCATTTAAGTACATTAGCAATTCGCACACAACTTTTGTATTTTACCCGATTAAGTCATTTCTCATAATTCGGCACACAATCGATAAAATTTTCACGCAGGATTTCAACACATGCTCAATCACATATTGTAAACACATAAAATAATATTATTTTTTTTACCTTAGATTTGTGGTCTCGAAACCGCTGTTCTGACTAGGGTCTAAATCGAGCTATTCCACCTTGGCCGTGTGATCTTATTGAGATGATGACGTCATAAACAGAATGTCAAGGTTTTCACACACGGGCGTGTCGCGGCCGTGTGAGGGACATGGGCTATGGACACGGGCTATGGACACGAGCTACGGACACGGGAGTGTGTCAGGCCGTGTGAAAACCTCTGTAGGTTCGAATTTGGAAATAAATCCACACGGATGTGGAACACGGGCATGTGATATGCCATACGGGCATGTGGCCCTATTTTGTGTCAAATTTTTCTAAGTGTTCAAAAGTTTCTAGTTTGGTCCCGAATCGTTCCGGGTGCAAGTAAAGGGTCTCGTAGACCTATAATAAGTACATTGTGGTATCGAATGAAATGTTTTATTTTGAAATGAAGTTCTTAAGGATCAATATTGTATGATTGAGCAAGTTAAGTACGGTAATACCTCGTACCTGGTTTAGGTGTTGAATACGGGTAAGGGGTGTTACATTTAGTGGTATCAGAGCTACGGTTTAGTCGATTCTCAGACTAACGTAGCGTAAGTATGAGTCTAGCTATACATGCCATACGTATGAGTATTTACATAATGATAGTGTGACGACTCCTGACAATTTGAATTGTGTTTTTATATAGTAAATGGATCTCGATAGACCTGCAGCCAATGATGCTGCTAGTAATGCACCGGCTTCCGCGCAATGGACCGTACCGGTAGAAAGTAGACCCAAGACTTTGGGTCAGGGAGAAGAGGATCGAGAAGACTTTCCCCATATGATGAGCAACTGGTACACAGAGTATATGCGAGCAAATCCTAATGTTCAACCCCCTCTACCCCCACCTATTCCTCAGCCCACTCCTGTAGCTGCCCAAGTGGTAGAGGTAGTAAGAAGAGAAAGGCCTCCGATCGGTAAGATCCGGAAACAAAGAGCTGAGGAATTTTGAGCTAGTAAAGATAATGATCCAGAGAGGGAAAAATTCTGGCTTGAGAATACCATCAGGGTAATCGATGAGTTGTCATGCACTCCTGAAGAGTGCATGAAGTGTGTGGTATCTATCTTGAGAGATTCGACTTATCAATAGTGGAACACCCTTGTGTCGGTGGTACCAAGGGAGAGAGTTAACTGGGAATTCTTCCAAGAGGAGTTTCGGAAGAAGTATATTAGTCAAAGGTTTATTGATCAAAAATGTAAAAAATTCTTGGAGCTAAAGCAAGGTCGAATGACGGTGACTGAATACGAATATGAGTTCGTAAGGCTTAGTAAATATGCCCAAGAGTGCGTGTCCACCGAGGCTATTATGTCCAAAAGGTTCGAGGATGGGTTAAATGAGGATATCCTTTTATTTGTTGGTGTCCTAGAATTGAAAGAATTTATGGTGCTGGTAGATAGAGCTTGTAAGGCCGATGAACTGGTCAAAGAGAAAAGGAAGGCTGAAATCGAGTTTCGGGACTCGAAGAAGAGACAATTAAGCAAGTCATTCAAATCCACATCCAAGAAGTCAAGAGATTTCGCTAATTGATCAACCACCTCAGCTAGATTTTCGAGTAGAAGTAAGGGTAGACAGTTATCGGGGTCTAAAGCTCAGACCACTTCGGTTGCTAGTGTCGGCAATGCTCGACCAAGTAGACCAGAATGTCCGTAGTGTAGCAGACGTTATTCCAACGAGTGTCGAGCAAATGAGAAAGCTTGTTTCAAGTGTGGATCCCTAGACCATTTTATCAGAGATTGCCTCGAGGTGGGGGAGAAAGAGAAACCTCGAAATGCAAGACCGGGAAGTACTACTAGAGGAAGACCACAGAGAAACCCGGGAAATGAAATGAGTAGTAAGAATACATCTAGAGAGCAGACTGCAAGAGCTGAGGGTAGAGCACCGGCAAGAACTTATGCCATTCGCGCTCATGAAGAGGCCTCCTCCCCCAACATAATTATGGGTACATTTTCTCTCTATTATGCCATTCCCACTTGTATATTTTCATGAAATTAGTCTCTAGCATGAACATGCCTGAAGAGTCTACTGAATTTATGATAAGAGTGTCAAATCCCCTAGGTAAATGTATAATGGTCGATAGAGTATGCAAAGGTTGCCCTTTGATGATTAGGGGTCATTATTTTTCGGCTAATCTCATGTTATTTCCATTTGATGAATTTGATGTCATCCTTGGGATGGATTGGTTAACTGCTCATGATGCGATAGTGAATTGTGGAAGTTTATTGAGTTGAAATGTGAAAGTGGGGATCTCATTCGTGTTGAGTCAGATAAGCAAGACAGATTGCCAGTAGTAATATCTTCTTTGTTGACTCAAAAATATCTAAGAAAGGGGTACGAAGCTTACCTTGCCTTTGTGATGAATGCTAGAGAGACTGAGTTAAGAATTGAATCAGTGCCCATAGTATGTGAGTATCCAGATGTTTGCCTAGAGGAATTGCCAGGATTACCTCCGGTTAGAAAGATTGAATTTGGGATTAAGTTAGCTCCTGGTACTGCCCCATTTCTATTGCTCCCTACAGAATGGCTCCAACCAAACTAAAAGAACTGAAGGCATAGTTACAAGAGTTAACAGATAAAGGCTTCGCGAGATTGAGTTATTATTCGTGGGGTGCTCCCGTATTATTTGTGAAGAAGAAAGATGGTTCCATGAGGTTGTGCATAGATTATATGCAGCTTAATAAGGTAACTTTGAAGAACAAGTACCCGTTGCCAAGAATTGATGATTTGTTTGATCAATTGAAGGGAGCCACAGTGTTATCCAAGATAGACTTGAGGTGTAGATATTATCAGTTGAGAGTCAAGGACTCGGATGTGCCGAAAACCGCATTTCGGACAAGATATAGCCACTATGAATTTGTAGTCATGCCTTTCGGTTTAACCAATGCCCCTGCAATTTTCATGGATTTGATGAATCATATATTTTGGCTATATTTGGATAAATTTGTTGTGGTCTTTATCAATGATATATTGATCTACTCTCGGGATGAGAACGAGCATGTCAAGCATTTGAGATCGGTACTGCAGATTTTGAGAGATAAACAATTGTATGCCAAGTTTAGTAAAAGTGAATTTTGGCTTAAGGAAGTAGGATTTTTGGGGCACATTGTCTCGGGAGACGGAATTAGAGTCGACCTGAGTAAGATTTTAATGATTGTTGAATGGAAACCGCCAAGGAACATAACTGAGGTGAGGAGTTTTCTGGGCCTAGCCGGCTACTATAGACGATTTGTCAAGGGGTTTTCCATGATAGCTACTCCGATGACGAGGTTGTTACAAAAAGATGTAAAGTTTGAATGGTCAAAAAAATGCCAACAGAGTTTTGAGAGATTGAATGCATTGTTGACCTAGGCTCCAGTTTTAGTACAACCTAAGCCAGGAAAGGAATTCGTAGTCTATAGCGATGCATCCTTGAATGGATTGGGTTGTGTACTTATGCAAGAGGGCAAGGTGATAGCATATGCGTCTAGACAATT
Source organism: Gossypium australe (assembly GCA_005393395.2). Classification (NCBI taxonomy): domain Eukaryota; kingdom Viridiplantae; phylum Streptophyta; class Magnoliopsida; order Malvales; family Malvaceae; genus Gossypium; species Gossypium australe. The sequence goes on from CM016614.1 coordinate 52,084,064, forward strand.
AAAGCCACACAAGAAGAATTACCCGACCCACGATTTGGAGTTAGCTGCAATTGTTTTTGCACTAAAGACTTGGAGACACCATTTATATGGTGAGAAATGTTGGGTGTTCACGGATCATAAGAGCTTAAAGTACTTGATGACTCAAAGGGAGCTGAACCTTAGGCAACAGAGATGGTTAGAGTTGATAAATGATTACGAATTAGTAATAGACTACCATCCGGAAAAGGCGAACGTGGTCGCCGATGCCTTAAGCAGGAAATCCTTGTTTGCGCTGAGAGCCATGAATACACGGATAGCTTTGTCAGATGATGGTTCTATTCTAGCCGAGTTGAGGGCTAAACCAATGTTTCTTCAAGAGATTTGTGAAGCTAAAAAATGCGATAATGATTTACAGGCTAAAAGAGTACAACGTGAGTCAAATGTTGAGTCGGACTTTTGGATAAGTCCTAATGGATGTTTGATGTTTCGAGATAGGGCCTATGTACCCAGAGATGATGAGCTTATTCAGAAGATACTGCATAAAGCACATAGTGGATGTTTGTCTGTACATCCAGGCAGCACGAAGATGTATAATGACTTGAGGAAATGGTATTGGTGGTCGAGTATGAAGAAAGACATTTCTGAGTTTGTATCGAGATGCCTAATATGTCAACAAGTGAAGGCTAAACACCAGGTACCCTCGGGTTTACTTCAACCCATTATGGTTCCCGAGTGGAAATAGGACCATATTACTATGGACTTCGTGACAGGTTTGCCGTTGATGCTGAAAAAGAAAGATGTAGTATGGGTTATGGTCGATAGACTTACGAAGTCAGCCCATTTCATACCAGTACAGGTTGATTATCCGCTTGACAAGTTAGCGAATTTGTATGTGTTAGAAATAGTAAGACTTCATGGAGTACCGTTGTCGATTATTTCGCATAGAGATCTGAGATTTACGTCACGATTTTGGAAAAAAGTTGCAAGAAACCTTAGGCACAAAATTGAACTTTAGTACATCTTTCCATTTGCAGACTGATGGGCAGTCGGAGAGAGTAATACAGATACTTGAGGACATGCTTAGATGTCGTGTTTTGGAATTCCAAGGTAATTGGGAGAAATATTTGCCATTGGTGGAATTCGCCTACAATAACAACTTTCAGTCGAGTTTGAAGATGGCACCTTATGAGGCATTATATGGGCACCTTGGAGGTCCCTAATGTGCAATTAGGCCTTGTTTAGGGTGGTGGCCTGCCATAGGAACAAAGAATTAGAAATTGGTCAAAGTTGGTGGAAATTAAGTGACTTAATTGACTTGTTGTAATAAAATAAAGAAAGAAAAGATATCATCTTTTCTCTCCATCTTCTCCACCAAAAAATACAAGCAAAATAGGGGTTTGAGAGATCAAAATTTTCTGCAACTTCTCACCTTTGAAAGTAAGTGCTTTAATGGCCATTCTTTGATAATTTTTGTACTTTTAGAACCCCTAAAGCTTAAGCTAGCTAAAGAGGGGACTATTTTTCAAAATGGTTAAAAGTTTAGGGTTTTTCCATGTGAGAATTTATGTTGTTTGCTGCATTTTTATGGAAGAAAATGAATCTTAGTTGTTAAATAAACAACTTTTGTGAAAGGTGTTTCCATGAAAACACCTAAAAGGACCATTTTGCAAAGGTTATAAAATAGGTGTTAAATGTGAGAAATAATGAATATTAAGAGTTTTTATAAGAGAAATAAATGTTCACCTAGGCTCGTTAAAGGAAGAAATTTGATTAGAATTGATTTACAAGCCTAGGGGTAAAATAGTCATTTTGTGAAAGTCTAAGGGCAAAATGGTAATTTTGCCAAAGTATGATTTTTGAAATGCATTGATTAATGTGATAATTAAATGAGCTAAATTGCTATTATAGATCAAGAAGAACAAGGAATTAACCTTGACTGAGGAAAAGGCAAGGTATCGAACTAAATCAGCAATTTGGCCTATTTTGAAATCGAGGTAAGTTTATGTGCAATAAATTCAACATCATGTTATTAAGTTTCTAAATGATTGATATTAGTGATGTTGTATAATATTTCTATGAATCTGAGTAATGATGTTGAATGAGAAAATGATGAGAATTGTGATGTGCAAGTCCCGGTTGGACTTTAATAAATGAGAGAATAATATCATCAAGACTTGAGAATGGTAAGGTCCCGTATAAGACCATATGTGGGATATGGCCTCGGCACTGAATTGAGATCCTGTATAAGACCATATTTGGGATATGGCATCAGTGTCGAATATGAGAATTATATAAGACCATATCCGGGATATGGCATCAACAATCGATATGAGATCCCGTATAAGACCATATTTGGCATATGGCGTCGGCATCTAGAGGTGATCCCATGTAAAACCATATCTGGGATATGGCATTGGCATCGTATTTATGTGAATGATGATGATTATGTATCTTTGAGTATCCTCAAGTAGTTGAATGGGTAAATAGCTAAGTTTATAATAGAGATGAGACTAGTGCTAAAGCTATGTGATGAAGTGATACATGTACATGTGAGTAATTCACGAGAAATATTTACGATATGAGACATGATATGAAATTGGTAAGAGTACGCATGAGTAAGTTATGGCAATGTGTTTAAGACTTTGTGTTTATTCAATGCAATGGATGGATGCCATTATGAGCCTTTATGTTGTTATTTATTTCATGCAAACTTACTAAGCTTTATGCTTACCCCTCTCATTTCCCTTTTCCTTGTAGTATTGCCAACCTAGCTTGGGAATTTGTGAACATTGGAGTTCAAAAATTACATTATCAACTTCTATTTGGTATAGCAAAGTTAGATTTATTTTGAGTATGGCAGGTATAGGGCTTGGTTATTTTGTTATGTCATATTTGTTAGCCAAGGTGTTGGCTATTAATGTTGTTCAATTCATTTTGTAAATGGTCATTGGAAATTGGCCAATACTTGACAAGTTCATATTTATAAATGATGATGAAATTCAAGAAGTGTATGCTAGTGTGGATGTCTTAATTATGAGTTCCTAGAAGTGCCTTGCGGACATGATAGATGTTGAGTTGAATGAATATAAGTATGGTTGCTAGGTAGGGTGGCATTTGGCTTCGTAGATAGCCTTATAAATGTCCACACGGGTAGACATACAGGCGTGTGTCTAGACCCTGTGTGACACACGGTCAGCCCCATGAGTGTGTAGAGAGGTCGTGTGTCCCCATGCGTGCTAGGTTGACAAGTCAGAATACCTAGTAGTAAACACACGGGCTGAGACACAGCCGTGTGTCTAAACCGTGTGGGAGACACGGCCTAAGGCACTGGCATGTGCCCAGGCCATGTGAAGTCTGCACCTGAAATTAGGAATTTAATTCGACACACGGTCTAAGGACACGGACATGTGCCTTGGCCGGGTGATCTTATTGAGATGATGACATCATAAATAGAATGTCAAGGTTTTCACACACGGGCGAAGACACGTGCATGTCGAGGCTATGTGAGAGACACGGGCTATGGATACAGGCTTGTGTCAAGCTGTGTGAAAACCCCTGTAGGTTCAAATTGAGAAATAAATCCACATGGGTGTGGAACATGGGCATGTGATATGCCACACGGGCGTGTCCCACCTTTCACACGAGCGTGTGGCCCTGTTTTGTGTCAAATTTTTTTAAGTGTTCAAAAGTTTCCAGTATGGTTCTGAATCATTCTGTGTGCAAGTATAGGGTCTCGTAGACCTATAATAAGGACATTGTGGTCTCGAATGAAAAGTTTTATTTTGGAATGAAGTTATTAAAGATCAATATTGTATGATTGAGCAAGTTAAGTACGGTAATGCTTTGTACCCGGTTCAGGTGTCAAATACGGGTAAGAGGTGTTACAATCCCTCTGTTTCACTGCACCATAAATCAAGGGGAAATGGTCCCCTTCCTAGGTGTTAGAGGGATTCAACTTCCCAACTTCACCTGCGATTTCAGTCTTGTCCTAAGCGAGTATCGATTAAGCAATCATTCCAATGGTATCCTCCTTCCTCTCTATCTGTTCGAAGTTGGGTTTCATCTACCAATAAATCATTTATTTTGCCCTATCCTTAACGAGTATGGGGTCATACCGAGGCAACTCGCCAGCTTATTTTGGTGGACCTTAATGGCCTACTTTACCGATTGCAATTTGAAGGGTGAGCTACCCATCCTAGGCATTTTTAAAAGAATCTACCAATTGAAGATGACTTCTTGTGGGTCCTCTGGTGGGTTGGCCCACTTTAGCACCCTCTAGGGCGTGAGCCCATTATAAAAAACTAAGCTTTTAACCTTTACCTCAACAGAAATAAATTCATCTAGGTGAGGTGTAATCTAAGAAGCAGATTTGGGTTCCCAACCCAATGGTTTATTCCTCCTGAATCTGATTGCACCTGTAAGCAACAGCTATACAATGAGGCTGCGGAGGATCAATTCTATCGCTTGAAGTCAGGCATCTTTGTCGTATTAGAGGACCTTATTATTGTTAAAAATTTCTTTCATTTCTTTCTAAAAAACCATTGCTCAAATGGTTACAAGCCCTCGGATTCTGGTGTTGAGACTATCTTTCGACGTGCACACCCCTCTGACAAGGTGTGGCCTTACATTGTTGTTGATGATCTAGCTGCTATTTTAGTTGGGAGGAAGGAAGAACCTCATAATTTCTTTTATTCTTATAGTTGTCAACATGTGCATCATTGGTCCAATCCACCAACAATGGTTATTGGTAAGTCTCTTAAATAAAGATTTAATTCCTCATATGACTGATCTCTAATATTTTATTTGCAAGTTCTGCCCAATCATTCACCCTATCTCAAACCTTGAGCAGTATGGACGTGAATGTCATTATGGAGAGAGCACAGAAATTCATCGCCAATGCTGACACAAGGGTGCAGGTAGGTGGTAGCAGCCATAAAAGGCCAAAGATTGTGTAACACCCCACACCCGGCCTAGACGTTATGACCGGATCTAGTGTGCTACATCAGGTGTTGTTTGAAAAACTTTGTGTTCATTGGAAAAATGCATTTACGAATTGAAACTTTCTAACTTTAAAAAAAATCTCGATTTTCGTTGCTTATTAACAAAACAAGTTTTACTTGAAATCATTCATGTTCAAAAAAAATATATTATTATGCATCTATTAATTTGTTTCTAATAAAACCTTGTCTGTTACGGAAGTTTGGTAAAAAACAGTTGCAGAAACGTGTTTAATAAATTAACATGTTGTAAGGAAATACCAAATTAAAGTTGAAACAATTCTAATAGCCTTATTACAAAAAAATTTATTATCCCAAATATTAAAATAAAGTAGCTAAATTAACCCCAAGAACATACGGGATGTGTGTGGCCACCTCCGAGTCCCTCTCAGCTCCAAATCCTCTAAGATTGAGGGTTACCTGCACAGTTGAAGAGAAAGGGTGAGTTACGAGAACTCAGTGTGTAATCCCCCTTATTACACCCATAGTTTGGGCCCAAGCCCATACAGTAACAATCTAGGCCTAAGCCATATTCACTAATAGTATGGGCCGAAGCCCTATGATATGCAAAACAAATATGTACCCAACCCAGTCCAACCAACACACCACTCGTACCAACCAACACACCTATGGGGACCAAGTCAACACACCCAACCAGCACACCAATAACGCAGACTAGCTGCCAATAATAGTATTCGTGGATGAGCCACTAAATCGATATAGCATGGCAAAAGCCACTAAATCAGTATGATGTGGCAGAGCCACCAGTACAGTGCTACCTCCAAATCCATAACCCAACCCATGCAATATACCATGTCATAATCAAATCATGTAAACAATGCATCATTATAGACATCAATCATCTAGTTACTACTCATACATCGATGATCCTACCACTAAGGGTAAAATGATCATTTGGGGGTAAAACGGTAATTTCGCCCCTCGAGGGTATTTCGGTAATTTACCCATCAAGGGTATTTCAGTAATTTACCCACCAAGGGTATTTCAGTAATTCTACCCCAACAATGGCCTTTCCGAGGGCCTACTGTCACCCCGAGCGACTCGATTTCCATTTCCGGTCAAAACAGTGTTATTGGGCCAAAACCCAATTTCGGCCCAAACGAGCCCACACGCTCGTGTGGCCCACTCAGCTCATTCTTAGTCTCGATTCTGTGGACTTCGCATTCGTAACAAACATTTGGCACTTTTCATTGTTTTCACTCATGTGGGCCTGTTAACTCGTTGGGCCCACCTAGCCCGCTTCGGCTCAACAAGGCCTATTACGGCCTCAGTTCCACGAGAGCGTTCGTGACACTCCTAACGGTGTATACCCATCACTAGTGGCTCAGTTTATCCCTACGAGCGCTCGCACGCTCGAGTGATCTCAGTTGCCGGTATTCTGGCTTTTAGCTGATTCACAGATCATAGCAATAGTAGATTAAACAGAGGTGTGAGATTACACACCTTGATTACAAGCGTGCCGCCAATCCCTTAGCACCAATCTTACGTTAGACAAGATCAAATGTTAGTCAAATGGCTAAGTGGGTTATCCTCCGAAACTCCACAAACCGAAACCACACCTACTCCTACCTTGATTTTGTCGAGTTGCTAAGCCTTTTTTGATTTCCAGTGAGGATTAAGAATCCTTGAATGAACTCTGCAATATAAACCCCTTATTTAAAAGAGATAGAATAAACATGTGGTTCAAGTCCACCCTTGATAAATACAAAGCAAGAACACCTACCGAATTAAGGCTATGAGTACGAAACGTCTGCTTCAGAACGCTTGTCTCCTCCTACCCTCGAGAGAACCTACATATCAACCACATCAAACCATAGAAGGTGGTAAAGATTCGGCAGTAGAGGCACAAATGATAACCCCCACTTACCCTTAGATTCTGCAAGACAACTTTCCTTGAATAAAGCCCCAGAAATGTGACAATAAACGAAAGGTAAGATGATATTGATCTCGGTTGTTCAACTTAAAAGTCAATGGGAACATTGAAGACCAAGAAGAAGATAGGTTTGGCCAACTAGAAGGGTGCAAAAAGAAAAATTTCGAGAGGAAGAGAGGAGATTGGATTTGGCTTAGCTAAGTAAAGAGAGAGGAAAAGAAAATAAGTGGAAAAGAAAATGTGCATTCGTCCAAAAGAGAACCGAAGGAAGATGGGATTTGGCAGCAAAGTACTAATGAAAAGAAAAAGAGGAATCAAGAGAAAACTGAGAATTCGATAAAAGAACAATGAGGAGAAAAGACTCGAAATGTTAGAAAGTATACCCAAAATGCAAAACTCCCACAAGAATCCAAAAGAAATTCGACACACACTCCTCTCTCCAAACCGAATATGCACACTCACATGCCCAACCATAGCCAAAATTCCCTATCACCACTTCCCCACATTCGGCCAACACTAGCACACTCCTCCATCCCTTGATTCTCTCCACTCTTTCCTCCTAATTTTGCTCTCCTTCATGCATTTAAATTATTTGACCAAGTCTCCAACTCCCCTTGAAGAGTTTGATCCGAACTCTGCTTCCTCCACTCACCTGACACAAAATAAAAGCCTCCATATTGCAAACTGTGGGATTCGAACCCCTTCCCTCCTTGCTCTCCACTTGACGCCACTCCACCATACCACATGCTCAACTTGTGTTTCTAAAATACACACAAATTTACTTAAGCACTACTGCCAACAGCCCTCACCACTAAAGGGCCAAAAACTAAAATTTTTCCAAGGTTCTGACTCGAACCCATGCCTCCCTAGAACCCCCAAATACACTCAAATAACCGGCTAAACAAGCACAACATGAAATTAAACAAAAACCACAACCCCTAATTTTTGGGATGTTACAGATTGAATGGAAATCTCGAAATACCAGGAAAGTAGTGGTAGTAGGCTACTTCGTAGCAAGCGGGGGTAAGAGACCAATCGATTTCGAGAGGGAGCTTACTCCGCCTATCCTCTCGTCTCACTTAGAGACTCAAACTGAGCCCATTACTCCTATGGACATTACTCCGCCTAAGGAGTCCACCCCTCGAACTGCCCCTTCTACACCGTCATCTCTCTATCTTGGGCCAAGGCAATATCCCACTTCTTTTAGCAGGATGTTAAGCCTGCTCCCTTGGTGGGTCCATTTTTCTGCAGGTCAGCTTACTTTCTCCCCAATTGGAATTAGCCAACATCGGGAGAGGAACCTATCCTAGGAACTGAAAGAATATACTCTCCCTTCTTCCTCTAAATCTCGTAAACCAACTCTCTCAGAGTTCTTAGACTCCTACCAAATCATGGTGGAGGAATTCGGTTTGTTTGGCTGGGCCCTCCATGATCGTTGTCACAAGAGTGAGACAAAGCAAGCTCAATTAAAGGTGACCCTAACCTTTCAAAATCAAGAACTAGTTCAATTTCGCCAGGCATAGGAGGTCGCATCTCGTCAGGCTCAGGAGATCACCGAATTTGCCTCCAGCTAGGAGTCTTAACACAACTCCTTAAAAAATGAGCTTGAGAATAGGGTCCATCAAATGCATTACCAAATTAAGGTGCAAGAGGAGCACAACTTGGCAGATCTGGAGAGGGTCCAAAAGGAAAACAATGAAGCCCTTGAACAATACAAAGCAATGACTATTGCAGAGATTGTAGATTATCTTCCCAAGTTGAGGTCCAATTACATCCTTCATGCCCAAGTTGGTGCGGGCCCCTTTGATGTGAGTTGAGTAGACTTCAGCTATCTGCATCATTAATGAGAACCTGAGATTTAATGAAATGAATCTTTCTGGCATCAAGTGGGAAGAGTTTTAAAAGAAATGGAAAATTTATGGTGGTTTTTTTCCCACCCGATCCTAAGCCCTCTATTCTTGCTCCAATCGAAAAGGCTATTGATGAGTGGAGGAAAACGTAGAAGATACAACTGATCCATTTTCTGGGGAGGATATCATATTGCCTTTTGGCATTTGTACTAGTTTTCCCTATCGAAATAAAACTTTTCTTTCTCTTTCTTTTTGTATTTTATAATTTTCATCATTCTGACTATAATCCGCTAATTTTGTACCTTGTCATGCTTACCATTGCCTATCCCCATTCGAAGGACTATACCAGATATAATGCAAGCATGTGTACAAGGGCTATCTCATAACACCTACATCGAGAGGATCATCTAAATTGAAGTTCTGATACCATTAAATCGTAACCCCGTGGCTCGACCTGTTCGTCGAGTCCGAGTATTGGATGCCACAACCCAAATTTCTTAACTAAATTTCCTTTATGAAATTAAATTACTTAACCAAATTATACCGACTAATGATAAAACTTTAGATGTTCATTTTCAATACTAAATTACAAATTTTTTGGACCAAAACTCAAAAACATAAAATGACCACTAAGCCATAGAGGCGGAGCCTCTACGGGTGCCCCTTTGTACACATGCAAGCTTCCGCGTTTCGCCTCACTCCTAATGAACTCTTGCTTAGTCCCATGTGATGTCTAAATCTTTAGCTAGCCTGTATTTGAGTAGAAAACTTATACTTTCTGAGGAACTTAGTGAGAATAGCATACAAAATTTAAGAAAAGTGAAAAGTTTCCAACTCAAAAATTCAACTCATTGGTATTTGCATTTAGTATCCCGAGCGGGCGGCGTTGGGCAACTACCCAAGTGACTTCGAATTTTGTGGACTTGTCCCCCATTTTATGGTCCTTAATGCTTTAGAACACTAAGGTTCACTACAAGTATCGAAATTCCCTTGCTCTGTCCATCTATTTTTTATGTAAGCTTCTTAGAACAAGCAATTCCGTCTTGTGAAAGCTCCACTAAATGTCTGTCATTCCCCATGGCTATATGTGACATCCGCTTCCATTATTCTTTGGCGAACTTTTCTAGCCATTTGGCCTTGAACATACGTTTCTTCCTTTAAGAATTTTGATTAGCTTATTAAATACTTCTACTAATATTTTTATTGTCTTACAAAATATAGAAGCGTCCCACTGTCGATTGTCCTCTGCCTATTTAAATCATGCGAAAATTTCGTAATTTTCTTGGCGGGCTGGTATTTACAGGTACCATGTTTACCTCCTTATCCGAGGAGATTCCTTTCCCTTTTCACTCTGTCGAGTGTGAAGACACATCCCCAACACCCCCATTCATCCACTAGTTTATGTTTCTTAGAGGCACCAATGCATCTACTCTTATGACTTGTCATTCTATGCACAACGTGATATCTACTCTCACCCTTGACATCATTCTTAAACAGTGGATTTTTTTAGTGTGATTCCCATGTCTAACTTTCTAGAGGATTTCCATCATCTATAGTCCCGGTGGACCATACCGTGATTTCTATCCTGATGGACTATCCTATGTTTGTAACAACCTATTTTCGGTGAGATCAGAACAGTGGTTTTGGGACCACAAATCCGAGCCCAAAAATAAAAAGAAATTATCATCTTTTCTATTCATCTTCTTCCCCAATATTTTTTATGGAAACCCTAGGAGAGAGGAAGAGAACTTACCAAGCTTGAAAAGGTATGAAATCAAGTCCCATTTTTAATCATTTTTATATTTTTAGAATTGAGATAGCCTAATCTTTCTATTTATGGGATTTATTTGAAAAGATAATAAAGTGTAGAAACTTTGCTATGGATGTAAATGCTGGAAATTTGAAATTTATGGTAGAAAATGAAAGATAGTTGATAAATAAACAACTTTTACAAAGCAATTTTTTTTATGAAAACTTACTTTAGGGACTAAATGAAAAAGTGGTAAAACCCACGGAAAATTCTAAAATTTGTGAAATGTATGTGTTTTAAAATTTTTTATTAAATTTTGGTTAGGCTTGGAATGAGGACTAGATTGCATGAATTTGATTTTACGAGCCTAGGGACGAAATTGGAATTTTTGAAAAAAGTAGGGGCAAGATAGTAATTTTACCTAGGATGTAGTAGAATGCAAATGTATGTAAAATGTGATGAGTTAATAATTAAATTTTCTTATATAGACCTGGAAAGACCAACTACGGAATTAGATCGAGGGAAACAAAAAGTTTCGATTAGTTGGAATTCAAACCCGAACAATTGTCAAGGTATGTAACAGCCCGATTTTGGGCCTAGTTGGAAAAATGGTTTCGGGACCACAAATTCGTCGTAAGAAAATTTACTTTTATTATATTTTTATGGTCTACAATTTCACGGGATGATTTCATGAAAAATTTCGTTTAAAAATTTTGTCGTTTGGGCACTCAATTTAGTCACAATGACTAAATTGTAAAAAGTGTAAAAATTGAGTTTTAGAAGCAGGTGTCTAATTGCTATGAAATTTTAAATTAGAGGTCCTTAGCTGGTAATTAGATAATTGGATAATTTGTTGGACAAAAAATGGACATGAAATAGGTGAAATAGAATATTTTTAAGTTAGGGGCATTTTGGTCATTTAGTAATTAAATGATTAAATAAACAAAATAAAAGCCAAATCTATGCTCATATTCAACCCTTGGCCGAAAATACCATGGAAGCCAAGTAAGTCCGTTCTAGCACCATTTTTAATGATTTTCACGTTTTTGAAATCCTTTTATCATAATCTACCTATTTCCACCATTTATTTGAGATATGATGAAGGTCTAGGTTTTGACCCATGTTAGAAATTTGTGTATTTTGATGTTTAATGGTAGAATATGCATGTTTATGGTTAGAGAAACAACTTTTACTAAGTGATTTTTGGCGAAATGCATAAAAGGACCTATTTGTAAAAGTTATGAAATATGTGTTAAAAATATGATTTAATGGAAAATTTGAGCTGCTATAAGCATGAAAATGATTCGGCCAATGCATTGGTAGTAAAGAAATTGAACACATTTCATTTTACGAGCCTAGGGACTAAAAAGTAAATATGTGAAACTTTAGGGGCAAAAATGTAATTTTTCCATAATGTGATTTTTGGATCACATTGAAATATGTGGCTAATATATAGACTAAATGTGATATTATAGATCAAAGAAAACGAGGTTCGGACCTAGAACGGGGGAAAATGAGAAATTGACTGTTAGGTCCCTTTTTGCCATTTTTATGTCGAGGTAAGTTTGTATATGAATAATGCAATACTATATTTACGTTTCAATTTGATTTAATATTATATGATTTATATGATTGATATTATGAGGAAGTTCGATAATGCCAAGATAACGAAGAAGTCCCGGTTGAACCTTAGGAATAGATAGGATACAAATGTCATGACATTAGGGTTATTTGAGTTTGCGTGTAAGACAATATCTGGGATATCACATCGTTATGAGATTTTGTAAAAGACAATGTCTGGGACATGGCATCGATATGAGAATTGTGTAGGACCATAGCTAGGCTATAGGCATCAATATGTGATCCCATGTAAGACCATATCTGGGATATTGCATATGTGTATGAGATTCTCGTGTATCCTTTAGTATTCCAAGTGGTTCAACGGAAAATTCAAAGATTATGCCAACGATGAGAAAGTAAATGATTATGTTACGAGATGGTACAAGTATGTACGTAAAGTTTATAAGCATTGGCTTCAGGATATTATGAATTCATGATCACTATAAAAGTGACTTTAAGTTAACCATGTGATTTTTGGTATGTGTATGATGAATAGATACATGGTAAAGTTGATTGATACTTATGAAAAAGGGTTTTAAGCCAAATGAAATTGAGATATGAAATGTTTTTGTTTCCTTGATTATGACTCAATGAATATGAAATGAAGGAAAGATTGATATTAATGTCAATTAAAAATATTTATGAAATCTTGTGATTAAGTTTTTATGTTTATGATGTGTAAATTCATGGTAAATTCAATTGAGAGTCATGGGTTAGGCTTTTGAGCCATATCAAATTGAGAGATAAGATGTTTATTTCACTTGATTTGTGATTCATTAGACATGTGTGAAAAGGAAATATTTGCATAATTGCCTATTAAAATGGTTATGAAAGTATGAGAAGTTAAGAGTTTAAATCATTGAAAGATGTTATGCTCTGGGCTTGAAAATATGAATACGCATAATTAATGTACATGTTACTATGAGGCTTGAAATGATTTGTTAATGATTATTATGGTATGTTATATTGGAGAGATTATGAATGTTTGGCAAATGTTAAGATGTATTAAATTGTGCTTATAAATTGAAGGGGGTAAGCATTGTGATTGAGTAAGTTATGTCTATGAAGATTTAATGACGTTCATGTTGTGTTATGTTATGTTAGTTGAATGACAAATGTATTACTATTGTTGTTTATTATTTGCATATGAACTTACTAAGCTTTGTAGCTTACTCCCCTTCCTTTCCCACATTTTATAGGGTTTCATGCTAGCTCGAGTTAGAGATCGCCAGAGATGCTACCACACTATCAAGCTATCATGTTGGCTATAAGTGAATGCAAACCCCTTTGAGTTTATGGCATGTATAGGGACTCAATCATTTGGTGTATGAGTCATTATGATTTGGCTAAATATATTAGCTTGTGATGGCTAGAGGTTGGATGAAATTTGTAGCCATGCAAATTGGCTTATATTGGCTAAATGGTTGTAAGCCCATATAAGTATGTATGTGCATATGTCAATGTTTGGTGATGTGGTTTATATTTTCTTGATATATGATGGTTATGAGTTTATTCATATTATTATCCCCTTTGGGTGTGAATTTAGCATGAAATGATTTGGTAAGGCCTAATGTTATAATGCATGATAGACGATGGTATAAAAATGATATGTTATTGCTTGATTGTAGTTGTTTTTGAATGCATTTATATGCCATGATTTGTGCCATGTGATGTTGTGTGAATGTGTGCAAGTAAGGGTGACAAAATGGTTTGGAAAATAGCCTTGTATTTGTCCACACGGGTAGACACACGGGTGTATGTCTAGGCCGTGTGTGACACACGGCCTACCCCATGGGCATGTGTTCTGGTCGTGTATCCCCTGCACTCTAATTTTGGAAAAATAAAATGTCTAGAATTCAGCACATGGGCAGAGACACGGGCGTGTGTCTCAGCCGTGTGGAGGACACGACCTAAGCACATGGGTGTGTGACTTGGTCGTGTGAATTCAATTTGATGATGACGTCATAAACAGAATGCACCTTAAGATGGACACGGCCTGAAGCACGGGCGTGTGATATGACACACGAGCATGTCCCTTAACCCACACGGGTGTGTGGTCCTGTTTCATGATGAAATTTTTTCTAAGTTTCGTAAATTTTTCCTGAGTTCTCGGTTCAGTCCTGAACCACTTCTAATGCATGTTTTGGGCCTCGTAGGCTCGTTTAAGGGACGATATGAATGCTTATGAAAAGTTTGAAATTTGAGTGGAAATTCATGTCTCGGTTTTGAATATTTATTTGTGAATAAGTCCGGTAATGCCTCGTACCCTATCCCGATGTCGGACATGGGTAAGGGGTATTACAAGGTAAGTTTGTATAACTTAAATATGTATGTTAAATTACTTGAATTGAATTATATGATTTTAATGATATGTATGTGATGATGAACATAATGAAATAACTATAATTTGGAAAATATGGATAAAATGTCATGTCCCAGTTGAACATTGAAATTCGATGGATTATGGTGATTTCTTGAAACAAGTAGGATATGACAAATGTTACAAATAGGATTTAGCCCGGACGGGTATTCCTAAATTAAGCCTCTTGAGCATATGTTATAGATTGGGTTTAACCGGGTCGGATAACCCTAATTAAACTCTTTAGAGCATTGGTCACTAATAGAATTTAGCCTGGACTGGCAATCCTAAATGAATCTTGTGAACGTCGATTGAAAAACTGGGATTTAGCCTGGACTGGTAATCCTGTTGTAAAATATGTGGCTCGAGAGTGTGCTCTTTGAACTTATGCCCAATGTGTAATTATGAATATGAATTAACGGATAATTTATATGTATATCTTATGTACATCACCCGAATGTCCATCGAAATTTCATTAGTTCAACGAAAAAGACTCTAAAAATATGGAAAGGTGGAATTAATGGAAGTTTGTATGTAATGAGCTCATTTATGTTTACTTGATATTTATACGATGTTATATGACTAACTTGCTTGATCAAGTGTATAAGTTTAGGTGAACTACCTATAATGGATGAAATGTATGTTTATGTAAGCTTATTTGTATAGATATGATCGGTAAGTTTATTTTTCGTTATACGAACTTACTAAGATGAAAATTCTTACCCCATTTACTTTTCTCTTGTTTTATAGTGCTCGTAAGCTCGTGAAGGTTGGAGGATCGGTCGGAGCAGAACCACACTATCCACTATCTCCTTTTTGGTATAGTTAGAAATCTCAATTTGGTATAATGGCATGTATAGGCTTATTTGGCCAAATGATGACTTGTAAGTGATGTTTTGTAATCTAGCCATTGGAATGGCTAGTAATGATTTATTTGGTATGTTAATAAGTTATCTCATGTTCAATCACTACAGTAAAATAAGTTTTTAGCGGCGTTTAGACAAAAAACGCCGCTATAGATCTAGTATTAGCGGCGTTTTTAAAATTTAAAAACGCCGCTATATGTGACCATTAGCGGCGTTTTCTAAAAAGCGCCACTATAGGATGACCTTTAGCGGTGCTTTCTGAAATGCCGCTATAGGTCGACCTCTAGTGGCGCTTTCTAAAAAACGCCGCTATAGGTCGACCTTTAGCGGCTCTTTCTAAAAAATGCCGCAAAAAATTGTTGAGCTTTAAGGGCATTAGCGGCGCTTTTTTGAAAAACGCCGCTATAGATTGAGCATTAGTGGCACTTTTTGAAAAATGCCGCAAATAATTTTAAAGTTTTTTGGGTATATGACTGATTGTTTTTTTATTTATATATTAAATAATTTCTTATATAATCATAAAAGAGATATATTAATTTTAAAATATTAAATTAATTATCATTATAGTTTAGGGTTTATGGTTTAGCATATATAGTTTAGGGTTTATGGTTTAGCATATATAGTTTAGGGTGTAAGGTTTAAGAGTTACTATTTTAATGTTTAGGGATTATGGTTTATGGTTTATGGTTTGCAGTTTAAGGTTTAAGGGGGATGTGTTAGGGTTTCATGGGTTAAGAGTTAGGGTTAATTGGTTTAAGGGTTAAGGGTTAATAGGTTAAGGGTTAGGGGTTAGGGGTTTATGTTTTATGATTTAGGGTTTATGGGATAGGGGATAGGGGTTTAGGGTTTAGATTAATTAGTGTTTTTTAATTTATACATTAAATAATTTCTTATATAATTGTAAAAAAATATAATATTAATTTTAATATATTAAAATTATGATTATAGTTTAAATTATTTAAGAGATAAATAGATAAACTTTAAAGATATTAAATGGTTTAGGATTTAAGGTTTACTTGAGATTTGTTAAATGATGAATTTTTTTAAAAAATTCAAAAAATAAAGAAAAAGTAAAAATCAAAAAGTAAAAAGTTTATAAAATTAAAAAATGAAATACATGTAAATTGTCATATAAGTTGTTATGTTTAAAAACCTCAAAAATTTTAGTCATTATTTCCGTTTAAAAAATATCAGTTCAACTTTGTTTTTTTAAAGTAATAATTTAATTTAAGTTTGTAACACCCCAAACCCAGCCTAGAAGTTAGGCCCAAATCTGGCGTGTCACATTGAAGTGTTTTTCGAAAACCGCGTTTTCTATAGAAACCCTTCTTGACATTAAAAAAACAGAAGTCCCAGTTTGTGTTTGTTATTATTATTTTTCAAAAACTTTCCACTGTTCAAAATCTCCGATTTCATGTGCTTATTTTCAAAATGTGGTTTATTAGAAATCATTCTTGGAAAAACATTATCATTTTTAAAACCTTGTTTATTTGCGGAAGCTTAACTTAAAACAAGTGACTTATGAAAACGTGATATACAACTTAGCTATGAAAGCTAGTGTTTTGAAAACAGATATTGTTTTGGAAAACTGCATTTCAATGTTGAGCAGATTTAAAACATAATAAACTAAAAATCCAAAACTAAAAACCGGAATTTAAGAGAGGCCTTATTACAATAATATTAACCCAAATTAGAGAAAAGTAAAATACTAAAATCCAAAACTACTCTTAGTGCGGCCACCTTCGAGTCCTTCAGTACGTCGAACCGCCAACTAAGGGTTACCTGAAACATTTAAAAAGAGGGGGTGAGTTTACTAAAACTCAGTATGTACACCCTCATCAGTAAGAACATGCATCAAAACAATCCGGGCCCCAGCCCATTAAAGTAACGGTGGCAATTGGGCCTTAGCCCAAAATAGCCTCGGTTGGGCCCTAACCCATATCAAATGTCACATATCATATATATAAATCTGGGCCTAAGCCCATCTCAGTAATATAATCCATATATGCAATGCATTAATGCCCATACCAGCCGAACACTTCGTCTCCTGTCAACCGTGCACTCCTGTGGGGATTTAATCGACCCACCCATCCGAACACTCTTTATGTAACACCGGTTGCGGCATTACCTTAACGATGCAGCATAGCTGCTCAGTGGCTAAAAAGCCTTCGGTGGATCCACAGTCGTCAAGCGACCATGCGATCCTATTTGCACTTCCCCTTTCAAATAATCCTATCCCCATGCAACATAATATCACATGAATGCAACGCTTTAAAGTTAAACATATGATAACAATTATAAATCGCATACAAAAATAACCATATAACATATATGGGCATTTTTGTCAATTTTGCCCTTTAGGGGAATATCTGTCATTTTACCCATCGAGGGTATTTCAATAATTTCACAACCCGAGGGTACTTTAGTAATTTACCCTCTAAAGGTATTTTGGTAATTTTGCAACCCAGGGGTATTTCGGTAATTTCACAAATCAGGGGTATTTCGATAATTTTACAAACCAGGGGTATTTTGGTAATTTTGCAAACGAGGAGTTTTTCTATAATTTTGCAAACGAGGGGTATTTCGATAATTTTACAAACTAGGGGTATTTTGGTAATTTTGCAAACCAGGAGTATTTTGATAATTTTACAAACCAGGGGTATTTCGGTAATTTTACAATCCGAAGGTATTTCGGTAATTTCACAAATCAAGGGTATTTCGGTAATTTTACAATCCGAGGGTATTTCGATAATTTCACATATTAGGGGTATTTTGGTAATTTTGCAAACCAGGTGTATTTCTATAATTTTGTAAATCGAGGGTCTTTCAGTAATTTTGTAAACCAAGGTTTGCTAAACATGGATAACGATGCGAATGGGCCTAAGGCCCATTCTAGGCCCAAATGAGCCCGCATGCTCGTGTGGCCCATTTAGCCCAAATCTAGCCACAGATATGAGATTCACCTAGTCCAGTCTAATATATACTACACAATCATATAGTCTACTCATATGGGCCCACGGCCCATTGGGCCCACTTCGACCCATCGTGGCCCAAGCAGCCTCAACCGATAAGAATACTACTGATGGCCTCAACTATCGCATCGAAGCCCCCACACGTGCACTCGCACGCTCGTGTGCCTACCATCGTCGGGTGACTGGCATTTCGGCATTTGCCGCTCTACATCTAGAGTAGAGAGAATACACACCTGATAGGAATCGGAAGCTGCTAATCCACGCTCTGAGCACTCCTATGCCCAACCCCCACCAAGGTATGTTTTCTCTCCAATCATAGATAGCTCCATATATAGCCAGCTTCTCACCTTCCCTCTTTGTATCTTTCCGATGTGGGATCCCTCCGCTAGTAGAGTTTAAATCCAACTCAAACTCTGGCAGTCCAATCCGTAAAATAAATACTCCCTTGCTTGTCATGAGATTCGAACCCTTGCTCCCTTCAATAGCTCAACACGCCACTTGCCACCAAGCCACAAGCTCCCTTGATGAGTAAAATCATGCGTAACTAAATATAACCCTATGGCCAAAGTCTAAATTCACTAAAAAAAATAAAACAAAAAGAAATGCAAGTGCCAAGACTTGAACCTTGGACCTCCTTCCTTCCTTGTAGCGTCACCCCCTTGTCTCTTATGTGGCGTTACTTTGCCACTACACCACACACTCCACTTGTGTCATTTTTCTTCACATTTTATTCTTAAAGCCTACCTACTAACTCCCAGGGTTTTTCCACCTAAAACCAAAATTTCCCTAAAGCCAAAGTTCGAACCTGGGACTTCATAGAAGCCCCCTAACCTTCCAAAATCACTAACCTAACAGGTCCAACTTGCCTTAGTGCCATTCTCTTGTTCTCAAAAAAATTTTTAAACGCTCTCGTGCCCAAGGCCCAATGGGCCCAATTTTACTAGGCCCAAATTTGGGGCGTTACAAATCTACCTCCCTTAAAGAAATTTCGTGCTCGAAATTTTGAACTATCTAATAGCCGCACACTACCGATTATACCACTACGCTTCTGCTGCGCACTTTCATTATCACTTCGCGTATTTTCTGGATTACAAATTTTATGAATTTAGCCTATAGTTCCACTAATTAAGCAAATATTTTATGGAAGTAGTAGTTAAGAGTTGTTTTCGAAATCGCAAGCTCACTACAGTTTTAGTCTCCTACGGGCCTCAGTCTTACTCTAACTAAAAGTCTTAGTATAGTCTATCATCTAAAGTAAGCCCAGTAACTATCTACAGTATAACAGTTAAAAACAGATAGGAGAACTTACTTGGTCTGACGCTGGAGACTCGGTGTGCCACACAAAAATCTTCCAAAACCACTTCAAAAATCATTTGTAAACATCTTTAAAATAGAAACTAAAGCCCATTTCATAGCTCGAGTTTTGCAACTGGGCTCTGATACCACTAAATGTAACACCCCAAACCCGGCCTAGAAGTTAGGCCCGAATCTGGCGTGTCACATTGAGGTGTTTTTCGAAAACCGCATTTTCTATAGAAACCCTTCTTGACATTAAAAAAACCGAAGTCCCAGTTTGCGTTCGTTATTATTATTTTTCAAAAACTTTCCACTGTTCAAAATCTCCGATTTCATGTGCTTATTTTCAAAATGTAGTTTATTAGAAATCATTCTTAGAAAAACATTATCATTTTTAAAACCTTGTTTATTTACGGAAGCTTAACTTAAAATAAGTGACTTATGAAAACGTGATATTTACAACTTAGCTACGAAAGCGTAGTGTTTTGAAAACAGATATTATTTTGGAAAACTGCGATTCAATGTTGAGCAGATTTAAAACATAATAAACTAAAAATCTAAAACTAAAAACCGAAATTTAAGAGAGGCCTTATTATAATAATATTAACCCAAATTAGAAAAAGTAAAATACTAAAATCCAAAACTACTCTTAGTGCGGCCACCTCCGAGTCCTCCAGTACGTCGAACCGCCAACTAAGGGTTACCTGAAACATTTAAAAAGAAAGGGTGAGTTTACTAAAACTCAGTGTGTACACCCTCATCAGTAAGAACATGCATCAAAACAATCCGGGCCCAAGCCCATTAAAGTAACGGTGGCAATTGGGCCTTAGCCCAAAATAGCCTCGGTTGGGCCTTAACCCATATCAAATGCCACATATCATATATATAAATCTGGGCCTAAGCTCATCTCAGTAATATAATCCATATATGCAATGCATTAATGCCCATACCAGCCGAGCACTCCGTCTCCTGTCCAACCGTGCACTCCTGTGGGGATTTAATCGACCCACCCATCCGAACACTCCTTATGTAACACTGGTTGCGGCATTACCTTAACGGTGCAGCATAGCTGCTCGGTGGCTAAAAAGCCTTCGGTGGATCCACAGTCGTCAAGTGACCATGCGATCTTATTTGCACTTCCCCTTTCAAATAATCTCATCCCCATGCAACATAATATCACATGAATGCAACGCTTCAAAATTAAACATATGATAACAATTATAAATCGCATACAAAAATAACCATATAACATATAGGGGCATTTTCATCAATTTTGCCCTTCAGGGGCATATCTGTCTTTTTACCCATCGAGGGTATTTCAATAATTTCGCAACCTGAGGGTACTTTAGTAATTTACCCTCTAAGGGTATTTTGGTAATTTCGCAACGCAGGGGTATTTCGATAATTTCGCAAACTAGGGTTATTTCAGTAATTTTGCAAACCAGGGGTATTTCGGTAATTTTACAAACGAGTGGTATTTCAGTAATTTTGCAAATGAGGGGTATTTTAGTAATTTTGTAAACTAGAGGTATTTCGATAATTTTACAAACCAAGGGTATTTCGGTAATTTTGCAAACCAGGAGTATTTCGATAATTTTACAAACCAAGGGTATTTCGGTAATTTTACAATCCGAAGGTATTTCGGTAATTTCACAAATTAAGGGTATTTCGGTAGTTTTACAATCCGAGGGTATTTTAGTAATTTCACAAATTAGGGGTATTTTGGTAATTTTACAAACCAGGGGTATTTCGGTAATTTTGTAAATCGAGGGTCTTTTAGTAATTTTGTAAGCCAAGGTTTGCTAAACAGAGATAACGATGCGAATGGGCCTAAGGCCTATTCTCGGCCCAAATTAGCCCGCACGCTCGTGTGGCCCATTTAGCCCAAATCTAGCCACAGATATGAGATTCACCTAGTCCAGTTTAATATATACTACACAATCATACAGTCTACTCATATGGGCCCACGGCTCATTGGGCCCACTTTGGCCCATCGTGGCCCAAGCAGCCTCAACCTACAAGAATACAACTGATGGCCTCAACTATCGCGTCGAAGCCCCCACACGTGCGCTCGCACGCTCGTGTGGCTACCATCGCCGAGTGACCGGCATTTTGGCATCTGCCGCTCTACATCTAGAGTAGATAGAATGCACACCTGATAGGAATCAGAAGCTGCTAATCCACGCTCTGAGCACTCCTATGCCTAACCCCCACCAAGGTATGTTTTGTATCTTTCCGATGTGGGGTCCCTCCGCTAGCAAAGTTTAAATCCAACTCAAACTCTGGCCGTCTAATCCGCAAAATAAATAGTCCTTTATTTGTCATGAGATTCAAACCCTTGCTCCCTTCAATAGCTCAACACGCCACTTGCCACCAAGCCACAAGCTCCCTTTGTGACTAAAATCATGCGCAACTAAATATAACCCTATGGCCAAAGTCTAAATTCACTAAAAAAATAAAACAAAAAGAAATGCAAGTGCCAAGACTTGAACCTTGGACCTCCTTCCTTCCTTGTGGCGTCACCCCCATGTCTCTTATGTGGCGTCACTTTGCCACTACACCACACACTGCACTTATGTCATTTTTCTCCAGATTTTATTCTTAAAGCCTACCTACTAACTCCCAGGGTTTTTTCACCTAAAACCAAAATTTCCCTAAAGCCAAAGTTTGAACCCGGGACTTCATAGAAGCCCCCTAACCTTCCAAAATCACTCACCTAACAGGTCCAACTTGCCTTAGTGCCATTCTCTTGTTCTCAAAAAAGTTTTTAAACGCTCCCGTGCCCAAGGCCCAATGGGCCCAATTCTACTAGGCCCAAATTCGGGGCATTACAAAGTTATTTAAAAACTTGAGGTGAACTATTTTTTTAAATTAATAATTTAATTTAAGGTAGTTCACATGACATGATACTATTTTTTTTATATGTTAATTTAAAAATTATAAAAATTTTCAAAAAAAAAATAAAAATTTAAAAATTAAAAATTAAAAACTTAAAAATTTAAATTTTAATATTCAAAATTTTCAAAAATAAAAATTCCAAAAAGTAATAATCTCAGCACAAAAGTTTTGAAAGAAAAAAAATTATTAAAAATGAAAAAAATAAAATTGAGCACAAAAATTTAAGCTATAGTAGCGTTTTTTATAAAAACGCCGCAAAAACTTTCCATTGAAACAGCGCCATTTCACCCCTTCCCCTAAATCCCCAATTTTATGCTGCCAACTGATTGCATTTATCTTGAAAATTTTGCATTTCAACCGCTAAATCCAATTACAGTAAAGGTCAAATAAAATAAAAACCCTAGGTTTCGTGTCACCGTTTATGATATTTCCCTGCAGTTGCAGAAAACTGCAAACCCTAATTATCAAGAAAATTGCATTCCCTAAAAAAGATCTTCATGGCGAAGAAGGGCAAGGCCAAATCAACAAAATTTGAGATCGAAAAGAACGAATCAGAACCATTAGATTCGAAACCATTGTTGGTACTAAGCAGTAGTGACGACGAGGAAGCCAATGAAGACCTAAGCTTGAAGATCGTGGAGAAAGCACTATTGGTGAAAGCGTCGAGGTTTAGTGAAGGATACCACGGCATTTTCGATGACCCAGGCGTCTTTTCTGTGGTGGGTTTGGCTTCGTCATCACGCGGGAAATCTGATGTAGCTGGTACCAGTGGTGGCCGTGAAGAGGCAAATTTGGATTTGAAAAGTAAGAAAATTGTTAAAAGGAAAAAGAAGAAAACGAAAACTGAAAAGGTTAAAAATCTGTTTTTGTTTTTTCTTCAGTAATGATTGTTTTGATCCAATGTGCTGCTCGGAGAAAAAAAATAATGTAGTTGAAATTTATTTAAAAGTAATTTTTTTTACTACATAGAGTTGATGAGATGATACAAGTAAACAATCATAACTTTGTGGAACTTTTAATATTTGAAGTGTTGTAAATATAGATAGGCTTTGGGATTTACGATTACTGTTTCAATCGGTAGAAAGCTTGTTTGTTAACCACGTCAGAGAAATCTGGGGAAAAGTGATAGAATTTTGAAGAGAAAGTAGACCGCTTTGTTTGGAAGTTAGATTTAGATCGGCAGGTATGAAGGGGATAGCACAAGATACTGTAAATAAGGACTTATACTCACCTTGGGAGCTGAGTAATTTTATACATTTCATTTGAAACTGTAAATAGCTATAAGTAGCTCCTTAAGCTCGTTGTATGGTTGCAGCAGTGATTACTGCCTATCTTTTGACAAATGAAATTAGTTTATAAAAAATAATAACAATAATAATCATAAAAGCAATTGCCATAATTGGTAATGACCACACCATTAAGCTAGCAGCTAACTTTAAGCATGTTACCGGATCATATCTTGAGAGAAGAATTCCAAACAATGATGTGCCAGCTATCTGTAATTATAGATAGTCATTAATCTCATTGAAAAATTTTGGCAATGACATGAAAAACATCTTTGATAACTGAAGTTAGTAAATTTTCCAGCATTTGTTTTTAATTTTGTATCATTTCTGGTTGTTTTACTGAAATTATGGTCTTATTGGTTGCTATCTTTGGCTGCATTCATATTTCAGCCTTTTATGCAAGTTGCCTTGCTGGGAATTTAGTGGAACAGCTTTGGAATTTTGCTTGGCCTTCTGCAATTGCATTGCTTCATCCAAGCCTTCTACCAGTGGCAGTCATGGGATTCTTGACCAAGGTATATATTTGCCTAACAACATATCACTGTATAAAACAAGAGACAATAGAATACTTTCTAACAGACTTTAGGTTAACAGCTTGTTATAATCATTGGAGGCCCATTGGTTGGCAAACTTATGGATCATTCTCCAAGAGTACCTTCATATATCTTTTTGAATGTTGTGCAGGTACTTGTAAAAACATCTTCTTCTTTTTATGAAGTTAAATGTAAAATCAGTACTGTTTTATTTTGTTTTCTAATTTGTTTGCATCTGCCAGGCTTCTGCTCAGTTGTTGTCAGCAGCAATGATAATTCATGCCCATACAGTCTCCCCTGCTTCTACTTCATCAATTCTTCTCCGTCCTTGGTTTGCTGTGCTAGTGTTAGCAGGTGCTATTGAGAGACTATCTGGAGTGGCTCTGGGGGTTGCTATGGAGCGCGACTGGGTTGTGCTGGTAGTACCCTATCCCGTGTATTTTTGTTGTTTTCTTCACAGGTAATATTGGCTATCCATCTATTGGAAAGGGGAGTGCAAATTAAACTAGAGTTGCATTTGTAGTTAGCCGGAATAAATAGACCAATGGCACTGGCACAGGCAAATGTTGTTCTCAATCGAATTGATTTGCTCTGTGAGGTATTCTTTAAATCTTTTACATTTTTGAAATGTCGGTTTGTGTAATTTTCTTGTTATTTCAAGTCATTACAGTTCTTTGTTTACTTTATAATCCATTGAGCATGAATCCTAAAACAAATGCTGGAAAATTTACTAACTTCAGTTATCAAAGATGTTTTTCATGTCATTGCCAAAATTTTTCAATGAGATTAATGACCATCTATAATTACAAATAGCTGGCACATCATTGTTTGGAATTCTTCTCTCAAGATATGATCCGGTAACATGCTTAAAGTTAGCTGCTAGCTTGATGGTGTGGTCATTACCAATTATGGTATTTGCTTTTATGATTATTATTGTTATTATTTTTTATAAACTAATTTCATTTGTTAAAAGATAGGCAGTAATCACTGCTGCAACCATACAACGAGCTTAAGGAGCTACTTATAGCTATTTACAATTTCAAATGAAATGTATAAAATTACTCAGCTCCCAAGTTGAGTATAAGTCCCTATTTACAGTATCTTGTGCTGTCCCCTTCATACCTGCCGATCTAAATCTAACTTCCAAACAAAGCGATCTACTTTCTCTTCAAAATTCTATCACTTTTCCCCAGATTTGGTTTTTGTTCTGTCTCCTTCTCCAAGTTCGTTATGGGAGGTCTTCTTTACCGAGAAAACTTGACCTTTTCTCTTTTCCTGCAAACTTCTATCAGGTGCTGGCCTCTTTTTTGATTTTTCCCATTCTTTATTATTATTATTATTATTATTATTATTATTATTATTATTATTATTATTATTATTATTATTTATAGAATGCCTGCTATAGATTACAGTTCTTTGGTAATTACGATCCCTAGACATTTATTTTATACGACATATAAGCTATGAGTGGCTTAAGTCAGCTGAAGATAGATAGGGTAGCTATGGTCTTGGTTTTCTTGATCTTTAATTAGGAGTTACATTTTGTGCATATGACTATGCGCTCATGAGGAGACATGCTGGTCTTTTTATTTGATTTTAAGGATGAACGTGAAGTGGATGCCATACAAGTTTACTAGCAGACCCTTAAGTTTTTTATTCATATTATACATTGATTATGCTATATGATTAACAAAATCACAACTTTTGGTGTAGTTTGTCACCTGTGGCAGCATTCTGTTGGTGTCATCCTACCGGAGGGTGCCCAGATGTGTATATGTTTCCACAGAATTGTACGAGTATAGAGGATGGGGTGGGAAATATGCAAATCCTAAGCATCGTTACTTCTCCTGGGGATGTAGGCATTCTGAGGTATATGTTTTGGCTTAGAAAAATCTTCTGACACTATCTATCATGTTTTGCCAAAAGTCTTAGACTACCTTTTTGTTATAAACAGAAATATGTTGCTGATTTTTACATATTAGATTTTCAATCTAGTTTAAGAGCACTAGTGAAAGCAAGCTATGGAGCTAAGGTTGCCCTATTTGTCAAACCAGCTACTGCAGTTGATATAACAAAAGAAAATAGGGACTTATCTCTAAGCTTTTTAAGATGGTTAGCTGAGAGGTATCTCTCTAGTGATGATCGTATGATGCGCTTAAAGGAGGGGTATGCCATTTCTTGCTCTAATTGAAGTCTCATTTTGTGCACCGCAGTTGTATAATTTATGAACTTAAGCTTTACATTATTTGGAAATTAATGATTTCATTTATTGATGCCTTTTAGAACATCTGGGTGTAATTAGTTGAGTGCTGATGAGAGACCCTTTTTTTTTCTGACAGTTACATAAAAGAAGGGAGCACTGTAAGTGTGATGGGGGTTGTCCGACGCCATGATAATGTACTCATGATTGCCCCACCATCAGAAGCTATCTCAATAGGCTGTCAAGGGATAATTGCCTATCTCAATAGACACATAATACTTAAGAGCAAGTCTGGAATAGCAAACTAACAGGGGATAATTTACTTCGAATCAGCTGCCTTGACGGGGAAAAAGGTTTTTGTTTTGGTTTAAACTATAGAATATGTTGTCTTGTGAAGATCCACGCGTATATGTGTGGATGTATATAAGTTGAAGAGGAAGGGGTTCAAAATGGTTGGTTTTCATCAGACAAGGTAAATTTTCTGAGCTTTTATGCATTTGCTGGTTTTATGTTATCGCAAATAAAGTAAATGGCTATGCATGTCAAATTTTATGATAGAAATACAAAAGTTGTGCTGCTTTGCTGTGTATCGCTTTATTTTCTAATCTTGTTTAAACTGTTTCTTGGTCTTTAAGACACGTGACACACATTGCCTTTTTTTAAAAAAATTTATAAAATAGTTAATTTTCAATTTTGGCTTATTTAAGATTTGATCCTTATATTTAATGTCTATATATTCTTTTAATGATTTTATTAATTAGTTCAAAAAGTTAATATTTTTAACTTTTCAGTTAAAATATTATGTGATTGTATACAATTGAAAGCGGATTTTTAAATCCATAAACTAGAAAGATTAGATTTTTGAAAAAAAAATTTGGAAGACTAAATTTCAAGTGCATTAAGTATAGACATTTAGAGTTATGGTTGTTTGAGCTAGATCGGATCTATTGGTCAAATTGAAAACTAACCCGAATATCTTACCTTTGGGGAGACCATCTTGCCTTTATATATTGGGTACTGATATTAATCTTATCACCGGGTAATTTATGGGCATAAAAAAGAGTTTCTGCTAGGAAAATGCAGGAAAGGAATCATACTTTTGTTGTACTTCATAATTCCAATAATGCGACTCTGATATGCTGGACTTGGCTTCAAAAAATAGTTAGACTTGGACTTTTAACTGTCAAGATTGCTTTTATTTATGTTATGGTTTAGCAGTTCCATCTCCCTATTGATTAACTGTTTTGACATTTGTTATTCTTTCAAAGAGTTTGAGTGGAGCAACTATGTCATTGAACATTAGTCCCTTGTTTGACATTTTACCTTCTCCTCCCCCCAATCTCTCTCGTCTTCTAGGAGGACTGTGTGAGTTTTAGGAGGGAATTAAGATAGAGGATTAGACATAGAGCCATGTATATTTGCATAACTGATGAATATAATTCTTGATATTATGGTTGCAAATCATGTTACTTCTCTGCCGTATTTGGGTTGAAAGGTTCTTTGTCATTAAATTGTCTAATATATGATAGTTTTGCATATTTCAGCTAGTCAATCCGTTATAATATTGGTGTGCTATGTTTCATGTTCAATGCTTTATAATTAGTTGCGTAATTCAATTCTGCCATTTCATTAAACGTTTAAGGTGCATAGATGTTGGATACTACAAGATCCTGCCTATGGATAATAGGCTATCACATATACTAGTGTAAGACTAAATTAGTTTTGCATGTACGATTTATATTTGTTTAATAGGCTATTTTATTTTATGTTAGTTTTGAATGATTTTAGTATTTATAATTGGTTGGATGCAAAAAAGTTTAATAATGAGAAATCGTATTTTGGATTGATATGATATAGATGTAGGATAGATTTGAAATTTTACTTGCATGATGAGTCCAATGAATTTAATCTAACGGATTATTAATTTTTTAATGAATTTAATCTAATGGATTGTTATTCTTTCTTTCTGTTTTATTTGGCTGTGTATTTTAGGTTATTTTGCACGTTGGGCTGCTTTCAGGAAGCTTCTATATCAGTTTCTTGATTGTGAGGGATCTAATAGTGAAAAGGGTAAAACAAAGAGGCAGATACTATCACTCGGTGCTGGATTTGACACCACCTATTTTCAGTTGCAGGTGCCTGATTTTTCTTGTGAGTTGGATAAACTCATAACATAAGACAGACTTGTGAAATTTCTACCTTTACTGTTTAACTTGTGTCGAACACTTGTAACTTAAGTTTTATGTTTCTATTTGCTGGCATTAGTTATTTGCTTTGTTTATTTTTCAATAATTATATAGAGAAAATACATATTCCCTTGTATTTTTGCTGCATATTTTGTGCAGTTATTGAAAATTTTGATTTACCTTATGGAAGCCTGAATATTAACAAGTTTAATTGTGCTTTTTGTTTTCTTTCATTCACAGGATGAGGGAAAAGCACCGTATCTATATGTGGAACTGGATTTTAAAGAGGTGCATTTTTGAATTTATGATTGCAATTGATTTGTGCAATACTGTGCTTTAAACGATGATTTCTTACTTTAGGTAACCAGCAAAAAGGCTTCCCTTATTGAATCCTACAGTCAGTTGAGGGACAAAATTGGTGCAACAGCATCAATCTGGCGAGGTAAGTTGCCCTGGCTACTGGGTTATTGTACGACAAATTGCTGCTATTATTGTTTTTATTTATCAAATTCCTATATTTCTTTTTTTGGTTTATGTGGATGCTTAGTGCTATTACCAAGAGTGCTTTTTCCATTGTACATAAACTTAACATTAAAGATGCCATGCAACAGAAAATTGTCCCTTTCAACCATTCTGTGAATAACTCATATTTGGTTGAGTTTCTATTTGTTTGTTAAATTTTTTTTTGGGAAGTCATATGTCCATTGCATCTAGTAGATGTTTTGAGGATTTGATGGCAGATTTTATATATTATGGTTCATTGTGCATCAACAAACTTTTGATTGAAGGAATCACAGAGCTAGCTTCTTGTACTTTATAGTATCTTGCTTTTGGTGCATTTTGGCACATGCTTCTTTGTAGAATGATACAAAGTTCATATCTTTGCAGAGAATGGAGAAGTGCTCAGTGATCACTACAAGCTACTTGCAGTTGATTTGCGTGACTTTCATATCTTTGCAGAATTCATATCAGTAGCGTTACAAGCAATGAGCTGATTATTACAATCAAACGGAAGTTAGTTGTGCCCCTAGAACATAAATGGATTTGTATAGGAACTGTTATCAAAGTAATGCTAAAGGATTTGCTTAAGCGGGTAGAGGGATAGGAATGGATTTGTATATAAACTATTATCCAATCAACGCTTGTTTGCGTGCTGTGATAATAGTGTTGATTCTATTGCATGCTTCTTTTTGATATTTGCTCCTTTTTCTAATATTTTAAATTTTTTGTATTTTTCATGACCTTTAGTGGCGTTTTTGGTAAAAGCGCCGCTAAAGGTCATGTTTTTAGCGGTGTTTTTTGGAGAAAGTGCCGTTAAAGATCATGGTCTTTAGCTGCGTTTATGAGAAAAGCACCGCTAAAGGTCATGGTTTTTAGCGGCGCTTTCAGGAAAAGCGCCGCTAAAGGTCATGGTCTTTAGTGGCGTTTGTAGGAAAGCGCCGCTAAAAGTCTGACCTCTAGCGGCATTTTTTCTCATAAAAGCCGCTAAAGTTTGCGGCGTTTGATTTAGCGGCGTTTTTTGCGGCGCTACTATTAGTGGAGCTTATAAACGCCGCTAAAAGCCTAAAAAAATGCCGCTAAAAGTCTGTTTTGCTGTAGTGAATGCTTATGTGTTAAGTGTGGATAGATAGAGTATGTTTATCTTGTATATGCCTTAAAAGTATAATTATAAACATGAATTGTAACACCCTATACCCGAGACTGATGCTAGGACTGGATACGAGGAATTACCATGCATGTTATGATCAAGAAAGAAAAGTTTTAATTTGGTTCAAAATTAAACATAATAATCATGTCTTCTAATTCATCATTCATAACATGAATAATATTCAATTTCAATTAGATAATGGCTTTGCTTTCTTAACATTCTTGTTTTCACATTTTAGCTTTACTCATTTGCCCGATGAATTTCTATGAATTACCGGGAATACTAGATCTCTAGTCATTTACTTGATGCCAATGTCATACTCTAAATATGGACTTCTGTGGAAGATCTCTTCTTGAATCAATGCCAAGCTTGCCTTGGTCTTACATGATAACTTGTTCCATGCCAAGCTTGGGTCCTTGGACTTACATGATAACTTATTCAATGCCAAGCTTGGGTCATTGGACTTACATGATAACTTGTTCAATGCCAAGCTTGGGTCTTTAGACTTACATGATAACTTATTCAATGCCAAGCTTGGGTCCTTGGACTTACATGATAACTTGTTCAATGCCAAGCTTGGGTCCTTGGACTTATATGATAACTTGTTCAATTTCCGATGCCATGCCTTGGCTTGGTCTTATACGGACTTTCTTATCTCATGTACTAGACCGTATATCCAGAGTAATTCATCTTCAATCGAGACTTTCTCTTGTTTAATCTTATTGAATTCTTTGTTTATCATAACATTAAACCATTCATGATAACAATGTATATTATACTAAGCAATTAAATGATAAAATCATAAAGCTTAGAACTCATACAAACTTACCTCAAAATAAAAAATGTATTTGTTCTTGCCTCGATTTCGATCCGGGCTTCATTTTTCTTGATCTATAATTATAAATAGATCATTTAATAATCATATTGACTAAATTGACTCATAACTCATAACTCATACTTTGGCAAAATTACTAATTTGCCCCTATACTTCTCATATTTACACTTTTGCCCCTAGGCTCGTAAAATGATTTTCATGCAACTTTCTTAAACATCATGCTTAGCTGAATCATTTTCTCTACTATAGCAATCATCAATTCTCTCTAGTTCTAGCATGTATGACCAAATTTTATAATCATTACAAAAAGGTCCATACTATTAATTTTAATGAAATTCCTTAAGGAAAAGATGTTTATCTAACATCAAACTCTCATAAGCTTCCATAAAACATCATTTAGCATGCATGTCATTCATGGCTAAATTTTTAAACATGCATCTTAGCTCATCAAATAGCTAAAAATAGCTTACTCATACTACCGGGACTTCAAAAATATGAAGAATATAAAAAACCAAGCTTAGGAGAACTTACTAGCAAGCTTCAAAAATTGAAGAACCCTAGCTATAGCTTCTTTCAATTTTTCGGCAATGGGGGAAGAAGATGATGAGATTTTTATCATCTTTTTCCTATTTTAAACACTTATTAGACAAATGACCAAAATACCCTTCCTCTTAAAATTTTCTATAACACCATCTCAAGGCCAATTTTTGTCCAAAATAATATTTTTGGAAAAATTGCTATTTAAGGACTTCTAATTACTATTCTAAAACTATTTCATAGAAAAAGCTTCTAGAAACTCATATTTTGCAACTTTTTACAATTTAGTCCTTTTGGACCAATCCACCACAATTTAATAAAATTGCTTCATGAAACATTCATACTAGCATGCAAACATGGCATAAACTTTGTAAACTCATAAATTCACCTCGGATTCGTGGTCTCGAACCACTATTCTGACTAGGCCCTAAATCGGGCTGTTACATGAATTACATGTGATATTATGCCATGTGAGATGTTAGTTTAGGCTTGGTTTTAATGCTTGATTTGGATGGTATATACATGCAAGTATTGGTGCAGGTTGTTGGCAAAATTGGGTGAGAAAATGAAGCTAAGAAATGGCTTCATTTTGTCCACACGGGTAGACACAGAGACATGTGTCTAGGCGGTGTATGACACACGATCGAGTACATAGGCGTGTTCAGTCACACATGGCCAGCCTCGTCGATCACACACCAATGTTCGGTCACACGCCCGTGTGGTATCGACAATCACCTGTTTTGGCTTTTTTCTGAATTCCAATTTCAGAGCTGTGTTTACACACTTGGTTTCTATTTGCTGAGAAAACTGCCCCAAGCCTTTGAAACCTACACTTGACCGAACAATCACCAATTATTCACTTAAACATTTACTCAATCGAATACACACAAGTTGACCAAGCGTTAAACTCACAGCAACATTACCTTCGATCGAGCAAAGGGGGAGGTTTCGCCCACTTAAGACTACAATCAGAGACCTCCAGTCCTTTAGTCAACTCATAATCAACCAACAGAAAATCCCCTTAAACCACTTAACCAAACAAAAGTTAATCAAGAGTAGAAACATAACTTACCGTACCACGAAAACATGCGCTTACTCACGGAATGAATGAACACAATGAAGCAAATATGAAAAGAAAATAGGTGAGAGGGGAAAGAACTTTCGGTAGCAATTTTGGTAGCAATTTGGCAACAAAGAGAATAAATTCAAAACGTCAAAAGATTAGGAGCAATCGAAATTTGGGAAAAGAAACAGTTATCATTCGGCTTGGGAAGAAAAAGAAAAAGAGGAGCATGAAAATCACAAAATTTTAGCAGTAGGTGGAGGTTGGGAAGAACCGAATGGCAGTAAATGAAAAAAAAAACAAGAAAAAGAACAAAAGGTGAAAACAGAGAGAAAAACCAAAAGCAGAAACAGCAAACTATCAGAAAATTGGGGAATGAGAGAGGGTAGTCAAAATTGCCACTACTAGTTTTGGTTCTATCCAAACTCTTCCATCCAAATCTCCCCAAAACACTCCCCTCAATCCCCAAATCCCTTAAAAACAGAAATTCCCTCAACATCCTCCTAAAAATCAGCCACAACATCCTCACACTCCTCAAATACACAGAATTTTACCACATTTCAAACTCCTTCACGACACAAGTACAAAATAACATCCCCCTTACCCGCATAGGGATTCGAACTCAAGACCCCCAGCACACTGACACTCCACTTAACTATTAGACCAGTTGACCCATTCTGACATACTTAACCAACATATATATAAGCCTATTGATTAGAGATAGGGGTTTACTCATTTAAAAACAAAAAATTGCCCAAGCCAATGCTTGAACTTGGGACCTCTCAGACACTTCCCAGAACATTTAACCACTGAAGCAGACATACAATTGTGTCACAAACATACGAAAATAAATATATAAGAGATTTTTGGGGCGTTACATTTTTACTCAAAATAATCAGCCTCTAGCTCTCTTTTCTCCTATCTTAGCCGTCCCTAACATCCTCTCCCTCTCTTGATCTTTATTTTTTTTCTTTTCTCCTTCTCCTACCATTGTTGTCGTCGCACCTATCACCACCATTAACTCTTGATTTTTCTTTCTTTTGTTTTCAAGATTGATCATCATCTTCATCCCCACCTTTCTTCCATTTTTCTTCAATTAGAGTAGCCCCGAAACTAAAATCTTGAATCTCCAAGATCAACTCCAACCTTGCAAAGAAAGTGCCATTGCTGCACATCTCCATTAGCTTGTGTAAGACCTCTTTTTCTTTTATTTTCATGGGCAATATTGCAAGTTAAAAACCTAAATTTCCAGATATTGAATTTTTGGAATTTTTAATTTAGGTATTTTCCATCTTTTAATTAGATCTCAAATCATTTTAAAATTCAGCCCCAATTCTAGCCACCATGGGTGGTGGTGCGTGCGTATATGTGTAGAAAAGGGGGGCTATTTTGTTTTTTGAATCTTGACCATTTAATTTTAGCCTAAATTTGAGTGCTTGAACCTTCTAATCATCCTTTAAACCCATGTAAATTATGTAAAAATGTTCTTAATCGATTGCTCATTCGGAACCATAAATTGGGAAGCATTAGTGCAATTAAGCGTAAACTAGTTTTTTGTTTCGACATAGTTGTGGGGTAAAGGTTATGGATTGATTAGATGAAGGAATTTAATCATTATTAGCTATCGATTTTCTAGTATATTATTGAATTAGGTGCTGACACAAATATCCCAAATCAACCGTAAAGCCGAAGAACGATCGCACATACGATTCGCATCAAAACAGTGTAAGAAATCTAACTAGTTTGGATTCGTAAAATAGTTATAATTTTGAAAGTTGGTTTGAACCCATAAGTGGGTATTTGGGGAATGGTTTAAAGGTAAATTCAATGAATTTATACTGAATTTTGGTTTAGGTTCGTATAAGAACGTATTAAGGAAAATTGGAAGATTCGCTAGTGTGCTGCGAGGAAGCGAGAAATAAGGTGTGGGTCCTAAAATTGTGAATTTGTTTGATAATGATAAATGTCATGTTATATTTGATAAATTAGCTTGCTGATTGGATTGGCCTAATAGCCAAAATATTAGTTTTGTAATGGCCAAACCAGGTATGTTTTGAGCCTTAAAAGATTGATGTGTTGGCAAAATTGCTAGTTTGATAGTATGAATGTGTGATTAAGATTGTTATGCATAATTCTATTATGTGATATGAGAATGTTTGACTGAATGGTATGAATTATTGAGATATTAGGTTTATGCATGATTTAAATGCATGAAATATTTGCTTTGATGTATATTCATGAGGTTGCTATTTATGCACAATGAAACTCGTAAAGTATGTGAAATTGAATGATATTAATAGATACAATCTTGATGGTAATTTGAAAGTTGGATCATTGTTTCCTTTAACTGAAAGTATGTGATTATTGAGGACATGTTGAACATGTCAAATAAATATGAAAAATATTGAAATATGAATATGTATGAGTTTGTGTGACATATTGCATATGCATTGGATTCAGCTATTTTGTGGTTGACGGAGGAGTTCCGTAGAGTATTGATGACATATTAAGTCCGCATATATTCGTAGTCAGTGCATTGTATTCGGAGTACCTAGGGGATTGGCGATTTTATCGCATATTATATGTTATTGGCGATTGTATCACACTATTTGATATTCGACAAATTTTCTACATTATTGATTATTGGTGGTTTTACCACATCGTGCTATGCTCACATTTGTTGGAGATTGGCATACGAGTTTTAAGGAACTCGTGGTGTGTAGCAGGTGGTATGGGTAGGATCTCACATGTGCATTTGTCACGATCTTCTACATTTAAATTGTTATTGATAATGTTTGAATGTGCTATGGGCATCTCTATAAAATTGCTTGAATGAATGCCTAATGCATGTTTGTTTAGTCTCACACTGAGCTTGTTAAGCTCACCCCATTACCTTAACTTCTCAAGTATTGAACGATTAGGATCGGAATTGGCATTTGGACGTAGGACGGACTTCAGACTCAATTTCATCATATTACTTTACTTTAATTTTATTTTTGGTTTATTTTCTCATTATTTTTGTTATTCAGTTTTTGGATTGTAAGTTATTTAAAACTATAGTTTGGAACTATTTGTGTTTTGGGGATTAGCATGCATGCATGACACTCATATTGGATTATTTTTACGGATCTTGCATATTGAAATTGGACTATGCATGATACATGGCTAAGTTAATAATTGTACTAGTAATGATATTTTTCCGTTGCTAAGAAGGTATTCAAAATGATTTTTCTAAAGCAATGCCGACAATTAGATTTTATGAAAATTCACCTAATTTGCTAATTTGTCTAAAGCATAGTTGGACTAAGTAAAGGAACGTTTTCCAAAGTTAAGAATAGAAACCACAATTTTATAAAAAAGAGTACTTGAAGGTTTCAAACTGTCGTTAGAGTAGGTTCGACACTAAGGTGTCCAATGTGGCCTTCACGATTCGGTCCTAACGTCTAGGCCTGGTTTTGGAGTTTACATTTAGTGGTATTAGAGCCTAGGTTCAAAATATCAGAATGAATTTTCAAACCTTTTCAAAACGGGCCTACATGCATGCATACATGAAAAAGGTGTATTGTTAAGAAAAACAAGCCAAAAAATTTTGAAAATACTTTTTACAGGGAATGAAAGAGTCCGAAGGTCCAATGCCAAGTCTATAGAAACTGTAACGGAACTTTAGTAAGAGTATAGAGACTTACATAAAACTTAAATGAAAGAATTATAAAATGTGAGTGCGTAAAAGGCTAAACAAAGTACTAAAAGCTCTTACTTGAAAATTGTAGATTTATAAAACATAGAAATGAGCGTACGTGGAATGATAACTTGTGGTAGGAGGGGCAGTAAGGGGCAACCTCTGAGGGCTCCGATTGAGTCGATTGCATCATTAAGGCCAGAATAGGATAATATGGTTGCTGGGGCTCCAAAAAAGAGGAGTTAGTAGTGGGACGATTGCTGAGAGGCTCAGCTCTAGTAGGGCAGAATCGTTTAGGCATATTACTGAAGCTACTCCTACATTGGTTGAGTATTGGATGGAAACCACTAAATGGATTTTGGAGGATTTGTACTACATTCTTGAGCAGAAGCTTAAGTGGGTCGTGTCATTGTTAAGGGATGAGGCTTATTGATAGTGGTAATCAGTGATTGGTGGTGCAACACCCCTTACCCTATAGTACGCCGGAACCGGGTACGAGGCATTACCAGACTTAACAATACATTCTACCAAATCCCGAGCCACAAAATTTCACTTATAATTTAAACTTTAACAAACACATGTATACACAAGCATTATAACTCCATGACCAATATGAGCCACAACTCGTGGCTAAATACAGAATAATCCTTATTACTGTTATGAAGCAATACGTTTAATCAAATTAATTAACACATATACAAAATGACTTAGTCAAGCCCCTATACATGCCATAACTTAAATCATTTATAAATAAAGATACCCATAGATAGCTTGATAGTGTGAAGCGATCTCCAACGACCTTCAGCCCGAGCTTGTTTAATAGGACTCTGAAACATGGGAAAGAAAAGGGGGTAAGCTTATAAAGCTTAGTAAGTTCACATGTAAAAATAATAAGCATTAGCAATGAATTTAGCTTACTACTAAGCTGTCATAACTTGCATAAATAATGCTAAGTTCTTACTTTCTCAACTTACTCATTTGTAGCCTTACCAAAGCCTCAACGAGACAAATACTCACAACAAGTTCTCTAATTGATACAATCATTAAATCACATGCTTATACCTTAGTACTCATGTTCACATTAATTTGTCTACTTGAATTGCTGTCACTAAATTATTTATTTCTTGAACTACAGAGCTCCAAATTACAAACCGCTAATTTTCCCTAAAACTAGGCTCATATATCTTCATACCATAAAATTTCTAGAATTTTTGGTCTTGCCAATTAGTACAGTTTATTCATTAAAATTTCCCCTATTTCACTGTTTGACTATTCTGACCTCTCTTCACTACGAATCAATTATCTCATTGTACAGAATTCATATGACCTTATTGTTTAGTTTATTTGAAACTATACTCATTCAAAATTTCAGGAATATAAATTATATCACATAATTATTTTTGTACAATTTTTAATGATTTTTCCAAGATAGAATAGGGGATCACGTAGTCATTCTGAACCAGTCTCACAAAAATTTAAATATCTCAAATTATACAAATCTTTTGTTTCCTCTGTTTTTTTATATGAAAGTAGACTCAATAAGCTTTAAATGAATATCTCATCCAACTTATAATTCAATTTCTACTATTTTTGGTGAGTTTTTCAAAATCATATAACTGCTGCTTTCTAAAACAGTTTTATTTGTAAATTTTTGCTCTCACTCACTTTAGTTGTATTCGTTACTTACCTATAACAATCTTTCTAATTTCCGTTTACATATCGAGCATATTGCTCATACGTTACACATGCATATACCTACACTTATCACTACAAGCCACACATAATTTCACTTAATCGATTTTCCCGGTGAACTCATCGGTAACCTTACCAAAGGCTCAGAATACAAAGGGCACCTTACTTAATAGCTTGCTTACATACCTGCAACATTCTCACTTAACACATGAGTACTCTTTCATAATATAGGCATATTTCCAATCATGTCATAAAGTGTCACAAGCAGAACTGAAAACTCATCACTTACTTAATACTTGATAATCTCAATTACTTACAATCTCAATATTAAATAAGCCTTAAATGCATACCTGTACTCATACCTGTACTCTTTCTTCATGTTCCCACCTTGTCATTTCTTTGACTTACTCTTTGGACTACTCGGGAACCTTTTCCTTTTTGAACTTACCATTTCCATGTCTTGACATGGTCTTACGTGGTATCCTTGCCTTATGAACTCACCAATGCCATGCCTTGGCATGGTCTTACATGGGACCTTTTCCTTATAGTAACTCATCAATGCCATGTCTTGACATGGTCTTACATGATTTCCTTGCCTTATAGAACTTATCAATGCCATGCCTTGGCATGGTCTTACATGATATCCTTGTCTTACCAAATGCCATGTTCCAAACATGGTCTTACATGGTATCCTTGTCTTACCAAATGCCATGTTCCAAACATGGTCTTACATGGTATCCTTGTCTTACCAAATGCCACGTTCCAAACATGGTCTTACATGGTATCATTGTCTTAGTGCCAATGACACATCTTGATGTGGTCTTACATGGAGTCCTTAATCAATGCCGATGCCATGTCTTGACATGGTCTTACACGGGATCCTTGCCTTACCAATGCCATGTCTTGACATGGTCTTACATGGTATCCTTAACCGTCAATTCCTCCTTAGATGCCATGTTATGAACATGGACTTTTCCATCAATTCTTCCTTAATTGCCATGGTATAGCCATGGACTTTGAGATATCAATGCCTTGTCAAGTCATAGCTGAAACATACTTGCTCAAATTCTCAAGGTTAGTCGCATAACTCAATAATAACATTACTAATAACAATAATTGCATAATAATAAAATGCTACTCAACTTACATACTTACATTCTAAATCTCATCATATCATCAACTTAACTTATTCTCATCAAACTATGCTAGTCAATACTTTCTTGTTATCATATAAAGCCATAATACAAAATATGGTCTAACATATAAATTATACAATTTCTCTTTCCAATATCAAATTATTATCGAACATTAATCATTATATCTGAAACTCAATACTATAGTATTTATGGCCAAAATATCAATTTATCATTCAAATGTGCATAATTAAATGCTTATTAAACATATGAACTTACCTCAATACCAAAACGGTCATTTTACCAACTTTCCCGATTTTCGATTTTCCTATCATTCTAGGTCCAATCTCGTTTTTCGGGGTCTAAGACATCACATTTCACTTATTTAATTAATGTACTACTCAAAACAGTCCCTAACTCAAACTTTGGCAAAATTACAATTTTGCCCCTAAACTTTTGCATAATTATGATTTTTCCCCTAGGCTCAAAAATTAAACTTCATCCCTTATTCTTATATTTTATAACATGCTAATCATTTTTCCCTGCTATGGAAACATCAAAGTCTTGCTCTAACATGCACTTATGTACATTAGGTATTTTTGCCGATTATGTCGTTTTACTCGTTTTCACTTAAAATTGCTTAGTAAAAGTTGTTTAACATAAGTCTAAGCTTCATATTCTGCCATAAAACATCAAAATAAATACATTTCACCTATGGGTATTTTTCCAAATATGAACCCTAGGTTAAATTATTGCTAGAATAAGCTAAATCAAGTTACCGGGACTCCAAAAACGTAAAGAACATGAAAAACAGGGCTAGAATGGACTTACCATGAAGCTTGGAAAGCTTGAAAACCCTATCCATGGCTTCCCAAATGTTAAATTCGGCCTAAGCTTGAAGATGGACAAATTTGGCATTTAAATTTTGTTTTTAATTTATTTAATTCATTAAATTGCCAAAATGCCCCTTAAAAAATCTTTTGAAACATACCCATCCATGTCCATTTTTGTCCACCAACTTAACCAATGGACTAATTATCATTTAAGAACCTCCAATTTAAAATTTCATAACAATTGGACACCTCTAACATGTAGAACTCAACTTTTGCACTTTTTACAATTTAGTCCTTTTGACTAAATTGAGTGCCTAAACGTCAAAATTTTCGAATGAGATTTTCACGAAATCATTCCGTGAAATCATAGACCATAAAATATAAATAAAATAAATTTCTCAACATCGGATTTGTGGTCCCGAAACCATTGTTCCGACTAAGCCCAAAATCGGGCTGTTACAGGTGGTACACTTCTAGAGCGTATTAATTGGACTTATTTTCAGGATGCCTTTGGAGTAAGTTTTTGGGCCCTCATTATGTGGAGGCCCATCGTTTGGAATTTATTGAACTTAAACAGGGAGACAAGACAATTTCTAAGTATGAGGCAGAATTTTTAAGGTCAAGCCGCTATGCACTTAGTATGGTGGCGTCTGAGTAGGAAAAGAGTTTTCATTTTTAAGAGGGTCTAAGGTATGATCTCAAGGTTTAGGTAGCTCCGCACCAAGAGCATGTGTTTGAGGATTTGGTCGAAAAGACCAAGATTATTGAAGAGATTAAGCGAGTGGAGCGCGAGAAAAAAGGGAAAAATAGAGATTAGCCCAAAAGAGAAACAGGCCCTACTGGCCCAAATTGGTGACCTGTTAAGCGGGCCAGAGAGGCTAAACCATTGCAGAATAGGGAAGTTGTCACACCCCAAAATGGGGCTTAGGAATTTTAACCTGAGTGTTTGGAATATTGTGACATGGTATACCGATAATGTTTTCAATAATGATTTTTTTAGAAAGTCAAATCAATTTCTAAAAATGAGTTTTAAATACCTTTAATTTCTAAAATAGGATTAATTTATAAAAGAGTCAAAAATTGAGAGTTTTTAGGAAGCAAATTAACCAGATTTTAAAATCCAATCTAAATAACCTCTCTTCACCAAGTTATTTCATGTAAAAACTACCCAAAATTTGTGTTTTTCATCCCTTGATTCTCTCTTGCTATTTCAATCAATTTTGAACTCCAAATCCTAATTCCTTTTGAATTCTATCATCTATTAAGTTATAAACCTCTATAAAAACCAAGAAAATCGCCCAAAAAACTTCATCATCTATATCAACGTCTCCAAACGTGGGTTTTTTCGGATTTGCGTCAAAGCTCATTTTTCTTCCATCGAAGTTTCTGAAAAGGTAAGGAAAAGTTAGTTTGAGCTTTCGGCATTTCAGCGAAAGCGTAATTGATGAGCGTTTGGAATAATTTGTGGACATGATTCAATGCATTTTTTGGGAATTTAGTAGTAGCCTAAACCCCTACTCTAAATTCCGAGTGTAAGCTTTCTCATACCTATGTTATCTTGTGAACAAAGTACTTATGTGTTTGTTAATATGTGAATTGAGATGAGATGCTATAAGATGTGATATATGTGGTTATGATAACTATTTTGAAAGTGCAAATATGTACATGTTATGTATATGTTAAATGTTAGTGACAGTGTTTTGCTAAAAGGTGCAAATATGCAGTGATTGTGTACGGATAATCGGTAAGTGATATGTGTTTGACTTTGGATATTTTGGCCTTGCAATCTTGAAACCGTTGGATATAGTTGGCATGCGATAGGATTGTGAGTCCTCACCTATATGTATAGTGAATTCAGGCGTTGAAGCCCTAGGACATGTTGGAGGGATAAGGGAATGTGAGCTAAGCTCTATTCAACGGGACATGTGAAAGGAAATAAGGAGAGTGTTAGCTTTATGCTTCACTTTTGGGAGATGTTTGACTCTATGAGTCTATGTTTGGTGTGTTGGAGATTCGTGTATCCAATGAGTGATGATAAAGCTCACTTTTATGTTTCATAGCTCAAGTGCCAAATTATCTTAACTTATGAATATTTGTGTATTGTGATGTGTGTTTATATGACATGTGACCATTATGCAATTTATCTATAAAGATGCTTTAGAGTATTGTGGTATATGCTTGAATGTTATGTGATTTTACGAGAATTATGGCTTATCCTTAAAAGTCATGAGATTATATGAGTATGGTGATATATGCTTGTATGTTAGGTGACTATATGTGTAAT
The DNA here is from genome assembly GCA_005393395.2 of Gossypium australe. Lineage (NCBI taxonomy): Eukaryota > Viridiplantae > Streptophyta > Magnoliopsida > Malvales > Malvaceae > Gossypium > Gossypium australe. The sequence continues at coordinate 52,126,454 of CM016614.1, forward strand.
AGGATATATGCTTAAAAGTGAATATGTTTACTATGTAAAAGAACTAATAATAATGCACGAGTAAGTATATTATGACACTAAAGTTGGAACTATTAATGTTATCCTACATGGTTGTTTAGTTAATGCTTGATGAACTGTTTGCATGGTACTTCTTCGAGGCATTCGCTGAGCTTGTTAAGCTCGCCCACTCCCTTCTTTAACCATTGCAGATTACTTGTGTGCTGGTGTGAGCGGTGTGGTTGTCTAAGGGAGTCTCGTTTAATTTTGTAGGTGTTTATTCGTTTATTTATTTTCATTTTGGGGAATAAGGCAATGTGGTAGATTTATGATTGGTTATTGCCATGATGTATTTGGACTATTTACTGGTTTTGCTCTTGTTCTTTGTTTTATAAGTATATATATATTTGCTTATGACTATAAACATAGATGTTGGCACAATATTTCTCGCTTGGCCACATTTTGATGATTTGAATTGTTAAATTTAGCCATCGAATGAGTATTAATCAAAGTATTTGTTGCATGATGCCTATGAACCATTTTGGAATGAGCTAATTGCATATGTATGTTGTATTTTTATGCCTAGGGGCAGAAGAATCGATATTTGGGGTTTAAAATCGATACCTCTGCGCTTTGAAATGTGCAAGAAGTCAAAATAGAGATTTTATATCGATATCTTGGCCCGAGTATTGATACTTGTGGTGTATTATCGATACCTTGCAAAAGGTACTGATATTTTCTAATGTTTTGAAATTTAGCGAGAAACAAAATGCAAGTTTGGTATCATTTTTCCATGTGGCATCGATTCCACACAGAGAAAATATCGATACCCTAGTGTCAGTATTACGAACATATTTTAAGAATCTTGCTAAATGGACCTTTTGCATGTTAACACTCGTTTAGGGGATTGTTTATGGTATGCTTTTCATGTAATAATAATTAACCAATTAAGTGACCTACAAGCATATTATAATAAAGGACGTGTTGCTTAAAATAGTTTTTTCACTTGTTGTGAGTGAGATGAGACGGTGGTGTGGCATCCTGTGTTCGGGCTTGGCGACTAGGCTGAGTATAGGGTGTTATAGAAGCAGTAGGCCCTAGAGAAGGGCAGATTCGGGTTTGCCAGTATTGTCAGAGGCATCATCCGGGCGTGTGTTGGAGGAGGATAGGTGCTTGTTTGGAATGTGGTTTGATGGAGCATAAGATTAAGGATTATCCTCACCGTTAAGATCAAGTGCAAGCTCCAACTCAGAATCAAGGCCCAGTTGTGGGTCAAAATGTAACACCCCTAACCTGTATCCGTCGCCGGATTAGGGTTAAAGGCATTACCGGACAGATCGAAAACTTTTTCTGACATTTCATAATACAAATCATCAATTGCATCAAAGTGTCCCTATTACAAATCAACGAGACCTAAATCATGCTTTAGAATAGGGTCGGGACTAAACTGAACACATACTAAAATTCTCGGAAATTTAAAACCTTTCTAAGTTACAGAGGTCACACGCCCGTGTAGTTAGGCCGTGTGCCTCCCACGGCTACTAGACACAGCCATGTGTCCTGGCCGTGCCAAATCAGAGCATGCATACTGACTTATCCACGCGGCCACTAGGCACACCCGTGTGCCATGGCCGTGTAACATTAGGCTAGCTACTAACTTTACCACACAGCTACCAGGCACGCTCGTGTACAATGGTCGTGTAAAGTTAGGCTAGCTACTGACTTAACCACACAGCTACCAGGCACACTTGTGTGCCACAGCCGTATAGGCAAAACAGGCCATTTGCAAGGCCATAATGCCACCCACATTAAGGTCATACCTACAAACAATATACCAATTCATATCATACACAATTGACAATCAAAGACATACCAAATAATCAACAAGTCTCCACATTCTATTTTATTTCCATTCATGCCAATTTACGCAACTAAAACACATACTTATATTCAAGCATGATTCATCTCGATTTACCTTTCTTTTAACTATTTCTTTGATCACTCAAACATAATCATAATGCATTCATATGCTTACCATAGCCTTGATCATTTCATTTGCTATCAAACCATGCCAAATCAAGCATCATATATCATAATCACTCATGCATATCATCAACATTTATCTAGCCACATCTCATGGTTATTTATATACATTTCAAACTTAACCCAAAATGACTAGCCTATACATGCCATATTTAGCTATATACATATCCAAAAGGTACCAAAATGAGCTAAGTAGTGTGATGACGATCCTTGACGGTCTCGAGCCTTTCGTAGCTTTGACGACCTATAAAACAGAGTAAACACATACATATAGTAAGCTTTTCAAAAGCTTAGTAAGCCATATACAAATAAACTTAGTATAAATCATTCATAAACATGTCTATGTGAATTCATTTACATTTATTCAATTCAAGCACATATATATAACTCTTTGGCTCACTTGATTTGCCATTGCTTTCCAATTCATCACATTTCAAATATCTCATTTGCTCATACCTCAAATATACACATATATCACAAAGGTTCACTTGCATTAATGCACATACATGCTCACCTTTTTATGCTTATACAAGGCATATATATATACATCAACGTACCTAAAACGGATGTACAATTCACATATTCGTTCATTTCTTGGACTTGCCCGTTGAACCTTTTGAAATCTAATATGATACTCAGAATGCTCGGAATAGTCGTACAATGCCAACGTCCCAAACGTGGTCTTACATGTAATCAGATATCGATGCCACTGTCCCAGACAGGGTCTTACACGAATCAATACGATGCCAATGTCCCAGACATGGTCCTACACATAAATCTCATTTCGATGCCAACGTCCCAGACGTGGTCTTACACGAAATCTCGAATCAATGTCAACGTCCCAAATGTGGTCTTACATGATATCACACAACAGACACCTATGTCATGACATAGTTAATCCTATCTATTCCTAGGTTCGTACGGGACTTCTCGGATGTTAGCAATGTGTCAATCATATCTTTGATTTCATATATATAACATCTCATATGCGCTCATCATTATCAATAGTCATATGAACATTCACAATTCAATACTAATATATTTATTTGTATATCGACTTACCTCAAGTTTGGTTTATCAAAAAACGAATACGGCTATTCGACTACTTTAGCTTTCCCGCGATCTAATTCCGATTTCTTCGGTTCTTGATCTATACATATTCAAATTTAACCCTTTTATTCACCAACTCATCCAATTCAATCCAAATACATATATTTAGGGCAATTTACAAATAAGCCTTCACATTTGCACATTTGGACATTTTAGTCCCTATTTCACAAAATCATCAAATACACATAATCACCATATACCCATGCTTAGCCGAATATTCATGTATCTCATAAAATTCCATACATTTCATTTATTTCATAATTTAGTCCCTCAAAATACCATTTTCACAATTTAGCCCTAATTAGCTAAATTCATCAAAAATTCAAGAACAAAATATGTTCATTAAACACATATCTTTCATTTAACACATAAAATCATCACAAAACTCACCATTTCATCAATGGTACATCTCATAAACATCATCAATTCTTCAAATTACAACATGGGCTTGATAGTAGACTAAGCAACAATCTCAAAAACATAAAAATCATCAAAATCCAAAGCCAAAACATACCTTAATTTAGCCAAACCATAGCCGAATGGCCCAGCTTTATTATTTCTTTCTTTTCTTCAAAATTTCGGCACTCAAATAAGATGATAACATTCATCTTTTCATTTGTTTGTTTTATTACAAACATATTAATATACATTTTACCATATTAACCCTTTTAATAAACATTAATAACATATATACATAAGGTCATTAGTGTCTTTTAAACATCCACTATCTAAATATTGGCATAATTGCCTCTCAAGGCCTCCTTATTTTGAAAGCCACATCAAATAGGTGTCTTTTCATAAAGCATGCAAATTTTGCCTTCAATGCAATTTAATCCTTTTATCAAACTAAAGCATACAGACAGACAAATTATCTTACGGAACTTTAACACATGCTTAATCACATATCAAAGGCACAAAAAATAATATTAAAATATTTCACTGACTCAGATTCGTGATTCTGAAACCACTGTTCCGACTAGGGTCTAAACCGGACTGTTATACAAAATTAGAGAGGTAATCAAGATGCTCAAAGGGGCCATAATTAGAATCGAAATGGGAGTTTTAATCAGGGTCAGAAAGCACCAACTCAACATGTGAATTGAGTCAAGGTGAGACAACCTACCTTGGTTTCTACGACTAGGTGCCGAGCATGATGAACATTTAAGAGTGGTTTTACAAATACTCCGTAAAAAGCAACATTTTGCTAAATCATTAAGTGTGAATTTTGGTTGAAGGAAGTGATGTTTTTAGGTCACGTGGTATTGGCTGAGGGTATTCGCGTAGATCCCAAAAATGTTAAAGCTATCCTAGATTGAAGGCAACCGAAGAATGTTTCAAAAATTTAGAGTTTTTTGGGTCTTACTGGGTATTATCGAAGGTTTGTTGAGGGTTTTTCCTTGATAACAGCCCATTGACTAAGCTTTTGAGCAAGAATGATCCTTTTAGGTGGGGAGTCGAATAGTAGGCCAGTTTTGAAAAGTTTAAATCCATGTTGACAGAAGCCCCCATTTTAATTCAACTAGAACCCGGTAAGGAATATGTGTGTATAGCGATGCTTCGCATGTTGCACTTGGTTGTGTCTTGATGCAAGATGGTAAAGTGGTAGCCTATGCTTTGAGACAACTTAGGCCACATGAAGGTAACTACCCAACTCATGATTTGGAGTTGCCAGCTGTTGTGTTTGCTCTCAAAACTTGGAAACACTACCTGTATGGTGAGAAGTGTATTATTTACACCGATCACAAGAGTCTCAAATATCTCCTAACTCAGAAGGAACTTAATTTGAGGCAACAGAGATATATTAAGTTGTTAAAGGACTATGAATGTACAATCAAGTATCATCCTAGTAAGGCCAATGTTGTGGTTGATGCCTTAAGAAGAAAGGCAATGTTTGACATGAGGGCTATGTTTGCTCACTTGAGTCTCTTTGGTGATAGTGGTATTTTGGCATAATTGCAAGTAAAGCCTGCTTGGGTTTAGGAAATTAAAGATAAGCAGAGTTTGGATGGAATTCTAACACCTTGATTTAAACAGGTTGAGGATGGATCAACTGAGGACTTTTGGATTAACCTGATAGAATTTTGTGCTTTAGAGGGAGATATTATGTGCCTAATGATTAGAATTTGAGACAATCTATACTACAGGAAGCACATAACAACCCTTATGCTATGCATTCTGGTAGTACTAAAATGTATCGAGACTGGAGGGAAGTGTATTGGTGGTCAAGTCTGAAATGTGAAGTGACTGAATTTGTATCTAAATATTTGACTTGTCAGCAAGTTAAAGCGGAGCATCAGTATCCATCAGGGTTACTATAACCGATTCGAATACCATGGTGGAAGTGGGAGAGAGTGACAATAGATTTTGTTAGTGGGTTGCCCTTGAGACCTACCAAGAAAGATTTGATTTGGGTTGTAGTGGACAGATTGATTAAATCTGCCCATTTTGTTCATGTTCGCATTGATTATTCTCTCAAGAAGTTAGTTAAGCTTTATGTTTTCGAGATAGTGAGATTACATGGTTTACCCATATCGATTATTTTAGATTGAGATCCTAGATTCACGTCTCGATTCTAAAAGAAATTGCACGAGGCTTTGGGTATTCGACTGGATTCCAGTATAACTTTCCATCCGTAAGCTGATGGTCAGTCAGAAATGGTCAATTAGATATTGGAGGATATGTTGAGAAGTTGTGTACTTAAGTTCCAAGGTGGTTGGGAATAACATTTACCCATGGTAGAGTTCGCCTATAATAACAGTTATCACTCAAGTATCCAAATGGCACATTACGAAGGTCTTTATGGTTGTAAGTGCCGCTCGCCTTTATGTTGGAATGAAGTAGGAGAAAGAAAGTTGATTGGCCCAGAGTTGGTCACTGGAACCGAAGATAAGATTCTGTTAATACAAGAAAGACTAAAGGTAGCTTCTGATAGAGAAAAGTCGTATGCCGATTTGAACCGCAAGGACGTTGAGTTCAATGTGGGTGATTTGGTTTTCCTAAAAGTCTCTCCATGGAAGAAAGTTTTGAGGTTTTTTCAAAATGGTAACTTAAGCCCTAGGTTTATTGGTCCTTATCGAGTGCTTAAAAGGGTTGGTCCTGTGTCTTACCAACTCGAATTGCCTCCTAAGCTAGATTGTATTCACGATGTATTTCATGTCTCGATGTTGAGATGGTATCGATCTGATCCCACACATATTACTCCAATCAAGGAGGAACTAGTTCAAATATTAGAATGTGAGATCAAAGCGTTAAGACAAAAGCAAATTCCACTAGCTAATGTACTGCGGAGAAATCATAGCATCGAAGAGGCTACTTGGGAGTCGGAGACTCAACTAGGCTGCAATATCCTCATCTTTTCGAATCAGGTAATTTCAAGGACGAAATTACTTTAATTTGGGTAGAGCTGTAACATCCCAAAATTTATCTCAATAAAAATTTAGAAATATACCAAAAAGCCCAATTGTTGGTTATTAAATGTGGAAGCATGAAAGTTAGTTAGAGGTCCCAAGTTCAAGTCCCATCTCTTACAAAATAAATTAATTTCTACAAAATTCCTTGTTTTTATGTGTTGCCATCAAAGCCTAGTAAACCTAGGTATAAATACAATTTTTTTCTCAAAATAATCAGCCTCTAACTCCAAGATAAACTCCAACCTTGCCAAGAAAGTGCCATTGCCGCCCATCTCTATTAGCTTGTGCAAGACCTCTTTTTATTCTAATTTCTTAGGTAATCTTGCAATTTAAAAACTAAAGTTTCCATATATGTAATTTGGGGAATTTTTAATGTTTTTAAAGGTATTTTCCAGCTTTTAGTTAGATCTCAAATCATTTTAAAATTTAGCTCCAATTTTAGCCACCATGGATGATGGTGCATGTGCATATGTGTAGAAAATTAGGTTGTTTTGTTTATTGAATCTTGACCATCTAATTTTAGCCTTAATTTGAGTGCTTGAACCCTTCTAATCATCCTTTAAACCCATTTCAATTCGGGAAAAATGTTCTTGATTGATTGGCAATTCAGAACTCACAAATTGGGAAGCATAAGTGCAATTAACTGTAAACTAGTTTGTTGTTTCGACATAGTTGTTGGGTAAAGGTTATTGTAACAACCCCAAAATAGGGCCTAGAAGTTTTAGGGGTATTTTAGGAATTTTAGCTCTAGAGTGCTTGGAATTTCTTAGCATGGTAAACCAGAATTATATTCGGCCATGTCATTATAACTGTTAAATCAAGTTTTGAAAAAGTGTTTTAGAAACCTTTAATTTTAGAAAGAGGATTATTGCAGTTTTGCCAGTTTATAAAATTGAACCCATTTCTTCCCCATCAACATGTTTTCACGTTAGTTTTTCCCCTTCATTGTGCTTGTCGTCCCTTTGATTTCCCTAGCTCTCTCAACTCGATTTTGATTACCAAACTATAAGCTTTTGATTTCTCTCAACACCCAAGCCTTAAACATCCATAATCTCTTTAAAACACTTAAAAACTCCATAGATTTCATCATCTTCTCCAAACGTAGGTTTTCCAAGTTTGCATCAAAACTCATCTGATCTTCCATTAAAGGTAATATTTTGAATTCTTATGAGTTTTTCATGATATCTAGTCCTTAAAATTGAAGTATTAGCCATTGAATCGCAAGTTTTTAATAAAAGTTGAAAATGGAGTCATTAATGGTGGATTCTGAGATTTTGGGTAAAAATGCGATTTTAAAGTGTTTTTCTATTAGTTTCAATGTGATTAAAAGGTTTTTAAACTTGCATTGAAGTTTCATTAATGATTTCTCATGTTCTAATGAATTTTGTGAAAATTGTCTAAAAAATGTCGAAAATGTCGATACCATGAACTGAGCATTTTAGTGTAATTTAAAGGTTGAGAATTAGGTGTAGATGATTAAGATGAACACAAATCATTTTAGGTGAAAAGCTTAGGCGTAGACTGAGTTATGAGCATTTTAAGTTTGTTATGTTAATGGTCTTGAGCTAGTTTGGAACTCAACTTAGGCTTGTGTTTTGGTTGGTTTGAGTGAATCGTTGGCCGTTATTTGACTGTGTTTATTGTACGATTATTGTGTGTGAAGCCTTGGATTCATTAGGGCCTTCAACTAGTTAAAGAAAGAACTAGATTGAGCTTTTGACTTCTTGGTGAAAGCATTAGTGGTGAGTGTTTGGAACCACTACTAATAGACACGAGTCATGCGTATTTGGGAATTTAGTTGTAGCCTAAACCCCTACTCTAAATTCCAAGTGTAAGTTTTCTTGTATCTACATTTGTGTGTGGTTTATTTTCTTGCATGATTATGAACTTGTGCATAGTGATGAGAAGCTCAAATATGCGATATGTGGATATGATAATTGTTGGGAGAAGTGTAAATGTATACATGTTATATATATGTTATATGAAAGTGATAGTGTTTTGTGAAAGTTGCTAACATGTAGTGATAGTGCTCGGATAATCGATAAGTAATATGTGTGTTAAACTGGATATTTTGGCCTTATGATTCTTGAAACCATTAGATATAGTTGGCATGCCATAGGATTGTGAGTACTCACCTATATATATATATATATATAGTGATTTTGGGCGTTAAGGCCTTAGGACATGTTTGGAGGGATAAGGGAATGTAAGCTAAGCTTCATTCAACATGACATGTGAGGGGAAATAAGGAGAGTGTTAGCTATACGCTTCACTTCTGAGACATGTTTGACTCTACGAGTCTATATGGTGTGATGGAGATCTGTGTATCTGATGGGTGATGATAGAGCTCACTATAAGTTTCATAACTCAAGTGCCAAATTATATTGTTTTATATATATGTGTGTTGTGTGATGAATGCCTTAATAAATATGTTGTTGCTATGCAAACTATCCTTATAAATGTTATGCAAATGAACTTTTAGATGATGCATGTTAAAGTGTTAAGCGTTACTGGACATAAGACTCTAGTATCGTATATGTATACGGTTATTGTGGATGCATGACGAAATGTTTGTGTTGTGGTTATTTCACTCATTCAATGAGCTTGTTAAGCTCATCCACTCTTTTCAACATTTGCATATTAGTAACAATTTGGTGTGGACGGTGTGGTTGTCGTAGGGAGTGATCCAAGGAAGACTCGTTTATTCTCGTAGGTTTTCTTTCAATTATTTTCGTATTGGGAAATAAGACAATGTGGTAGACTTGTTTAGTGCCATGATATGTTAGATTATTTACCGACTTTGTTGTGTTTCGATTTTGGAAGTTTATGAGTTTATATGTTTGCTTATGCTCATGAACTTTAATGATGGCTTGATGTATCTTACATGGACACGTGTTGATGACTTGAACTGTTAAATTTAGCCGTTGGGTGATTATTTATTGAAGTAATTGATGCATGATGCTTAGAAACTGTTTTGAAGTGAGTTAATTGCATTTGTTTGCTACTTTTTCATGTTCAAGGGTAGAGGTATAGATATCAGGTTCCAAAATTGATACCCTTATATTTCAAAATGTGCAGAAAGTTAGAATAGAGATTTGGTATCGATACCTTTTCTCGAGTATCGATACTCGAGGTTAAAGTATCGATATTTCATTTTAGGTATCAGTAATTTTTGAGACTTTGGGATTTAAGCGAGAAAGAGAGTGCAGGTTTGGTATCGTTTTTGTAGGTGGTATTGATACCACCTAGAGAAAATATCGATACCCTAGTGTCAGTATCGAAACCTACAGACACATTTTGAGAATTTTACTAAACAGACCTTATGCATGTTAACACTCATTTTTAGGATTATTTATGGTAAGATTTGTATGTAACAATGATAATAATCCAATTGAGTGACCTAATACCTACATGTATAATATAATGAAGGACATTTGGCTTAGAATAAGATTTCTACTTGATGTACATGAGTTCAGATGGAGGTGTGGCATCCCGTATTCGGGCTTGGTGACCAGGCTAGGTATAGGGTGTTACAGTTATGGATTGATTAGATGAAGGAATTTAATCATTATTAGCTACTAATTTTCCAATATATTATTGAATTAGGTGCTGACCCAAACGTTCCAAATTAACTGTAAAGCCGAAGAACGATTGTACGTACGATTTATATAAAAATAATGTAAGAAATCTAACTAGTTTGGATTCGTAAAATAGTTATAATTTTGATGATTGGTTTGAACCTACAAGTGGGTATTTGGGGTTGGTTTAAAGGTAAATTGATTGAATTTAAACTGAATTTTGGTTTAGGTTCATATAAGAATTTATTAAGGAAAATTGGAAGATTCGCTAGTGTGCTGCGAGGAAGCAAGAAATAAGGTGTGGGTCCTAAACTCGTAAATTTGTTTGATAATGATAAATGTCATGTTATATTTAATAAATTAGCTTGCTGATTGGATTGGCTTAATACCCAAAATATTAGTTTTGTGAGTGGCCAAACCAGGTATGTTTCGAGCCTTAAAAGATTGATGTGTTGGCAAAATTGATAGTTTGACAGTATGAATGTGTGATTGAGATTGTTATGCATAAACGTATTATGTGATACGAGAATGTTTGATTGAATGCTATGAATTATTAAGATATTAGATTTATGCTTGATTTAAATGCATGAAATATTTGCTTTGATGTATATTCATGAAGTTGCTGTTTATGCACAATGAAATTTGTAAAATATGTGAAATTGAATTATATTGATAGATACCATCTTAATGGTAATTTAAAAGTTGGAACATTGTTTCCTTTTACCGAAAGGATGTGATTATTGAGGACATGTTGAACATGTCAAATAAATATGAAAAGTATTGAAATATGAATATGTATGAGTTTGTGTGACATATTGCATATGCATTGGGTTGGGATATTTTGTGGTTGACGGAGGAGTTCTGTGGAGTACCGGTGGCATATTAAGTCCGCATATATTCGTAGTCAGTGCACTGCATTTGGAGTACTGATGGGATTGGTGATTTTATCACATATTATATGTTATTGGCAATTGTATCGCACTATTTGATATTCGACAGGTTTTCTACATTATTGATTATTGGTGGTTTTACCACATCGAGCTATGCTCGCATTTGTTGGAGTTTGACAGATGGGTTCCGGGGAACTCGTTTTGTGTAGCGGATGGTGTGGGTGGGATCTCACATTGAGATTTTTTGAATGTGTTATGGGTATCTCTATAAAGTTGCTTGAATGAATGCTTAATGCATGTTTGTTTAGTCTCATACTGATCTTGTTAAGCTCAACCCATTACCTTAACTTCTCAAGTAATGACCGAACTTAGGATCAGAATTCGCATGCGAACGTACGACGTACTTCAGACTCAATTTTGTCATATTACTTTACTTTAATTTTATTTTTGGTTTATTTTCTCATTATTTTTATTATTTAGTTTTTGGATTGTAAGTTATTTAAAACTGTGGTTCGGGACTGTTTGTGTATTAAGGATTACCATGCATGCATGACACTCATACTTGGATTCGTTTTACGGATCTTGTATATAGAAATTGGACTATGCATGATACACGGCTAAGTTAATAATTTGAATAGTAATGGTATCTTTTCCGCTGCTAAGAAGGTATTCAAAATGATTTTTATAAAGCAATGCCAACAATTAGGTTTTATAAAAATTCACCTAATTCGCTAATTTGACAAAAGCATTGTTGAACTAAGTAAAGGGACGTTTTCCAAAGTTAACAATAGAAACCACGATTTTATTAAAGTGAGTACTTGAAGGTTTTAAATTGTTGTTAGGGTAGGTTCGATACAAAGATGTCTAATGTGGCCTTCACGATTTGAACGTAATGTCTGGGCCAAGTTTAGGAGTTTACATCCTTCATCTGCATTCCCTTTTTCTTTAGAATGAATGAAGAAGACGATGCAAGGGGGAGGTGAATACTTACAAACAAAATTCATAGAATTCTATCACCACTTTTTCCCATATATATACTCCTTGGGCATGATCCCCATCGTCCCTTCCCATCATCTATTCTTAATAATTTTTTCTCCCAATTTGGAACCAGCCGGGTCCCATCTAGTTCAACTTCAATTGGAATCCAACTATTCATAATTCAGTCACTAGGATTTTTCTAATTTCCCAATGGAGTTCGACAATTTTCTTATTTTTCAGTTTAATCCTATTTTTCCCAAATTTTTGGGTAAATTATGGTAACTGTGTGTGACACATCAAGTATAAAGTCTCAAATAAAATCCTAACACAAGACTGGAAAAATATCAAGGAAAAAAATACACAAATAATGAACCAAAAGCACTCCAAAAGACATTTTAAATATGCAACACAATCTATTTATAGGCTAAAATCGACATCTTCTCCAAGTAGTCTTGGTTAAGTAAAACTCTCAATTATAATTTGAATATATCTTCTTGAATTATCCTCGATAATTATCCCAAAATAAAAATTGAATTAATCTCCTTAAAATCAACACATAAATCTACCAAGATAAGTGCAAAGGATAAGCACAAGCCTTATCTACAAAGTTAAGTCGATCTCAACTTCTTTGAAACTCCAAATTAGATCATGACTATGATGCACAATAAATATCATCCATAAATCACGTCCTAGAAGTCCATTTGCTTATGAAAACATCACATGAAAAGCCCAAGTCAAATATGCAAATAAAACACCTAGGTTGTCCCAATGTCTTGAATGATTAGGTAACTGTCCCAACATCACATGAGAAGCTGGTATTGTGCTCGAAATATTTTTTAAGCCAAGCTAACTTGGGAAATTCTAATTGAGAAGCTTACGTGGAACATACAAAATTAAGAGATTGAATTTTCAAGTGATTAAATAAAATAGGTAATTAATTATAGTACGAGGACTAAACTATAAGGTGTTTAAACTAGTGAAATTTGATTTAGGATTTGGGCTAGCCTTTAAGTGGAAATTGTGCCAAGGATTTAAAGGCAATTTGACCATAATTAGAGTTTGATTAATGGGAAAAAAACTTGATCATCACCATTCAACTCCACTTGGTTCTTTAATGATAACTAAATGCCCATTAGATTAATTTTAATTAATGTTAATTAGGTGATTAAATTATATATATGCTTGGTTAGTGGGAAAGAGAAACATGGTTGACATTTTTATCATCTTTTTATCTTCAAAATCGTAGCTAAGTAAAAAAAAAAAGATAGAACCAAGTTTCTTCCTCCATTTTTCAACCACAAATTCAGAAAGTACTCAAGCTTTTCATTTGATATTTTCATAGATTTCTCTAGTAGGAAGTTAATTCTAGCTAACTCGTTGTTTAATTTTTACCATGGTAGGGCATTGTGAAATTAAGTTGAAATTCTAAAATCTTAGTTGATAAGCTTGGTGTATATGAGAACCATGTTAGTAGTGAGTGGGTATTGAAGGAATAAGCTTGATTTAAGCTTAAATCTTTGTGGTCATTATTGGGATATTGGGGGACCAATTTGTAAAGAATGAAAACTATTATATAATAATGCTATGGATTTATAGTTTGAGGTCTCTAAAAAATAAATACGAAGTTAGATTTTGATTTGATTGAGTAAATAATAAGATACGAGCATTTCTGATATAAAGATTAAAAAGGGGCTTAATTGTAAAAGTGTACAAATTTGTTTGATTGTTAATTTTGCCTTTGTTGATTAGAAACTAATATCATTTTTGTAATTGAATTGTCGAATGTAGCGAAAATGAGAGTGGATTTTCGAGAATCCAAGGTGGTAGAAGATGATGGATAGTGAAATCGGTTTCTGCTATTATAATTCGCTTTCAATTACTAGTTCTTTAAAGAATTAGTTGACATAGCCAAATGTGAAATTAAAAATCAAGGTAACATCTACACTTGGAAGCTTTGAGATGATGAATTTGGTGTTGTGCTTATATAAAATTGTGTTATACTTGATCGATACTTTAATATGTTTATCTGTGCTTAAATCATAAGTGATGGTACTTTAATATTAGCTATGATGATATGCATTCTTTTATTGCATTAAAGACTTTGGTAAAATGATAATAATTGATGATATATGTGTGTGTTTGAATTGGTAATTAAAGATAAGATAAAAGTACTTATACTTGGAATCTATGAAATAAATGATATAAGAGTATATTATATACATTTGAACTATCAATTATGATATTCAAATGTTAGCTAATAGTTAAACAAGTCAAATGTGATAATCATTGATAAGGTAAATGGATTTATGATTGAAATCTTGAAATGTTTGGAATAAAGTTGTTGTGTTTATATGTAGTTGAATTATAAACTATGATAGCATGAATTGAACTTGAAAGTGGTTGTGATTAAAAATAAAAATGTTATGGTAATGTATTACATATATTTGAACGATAATTTATGATACATTAGTGATAATATAACAATGAATATTGATATGTGTTATAATGATAATTGGAATGACAATGCCCTATTAAGCAATACTAGACATAGTTCGGGTATAGTTGGCAAGTTATAAGGTCACTGATATAGTGATTTACTAGGTCCAATTCCCTAAGGCTCGTCAGCAAATACTAAAACCATCGTTTCCTAGCAACCCGAGATGGTAAAATATAACTGTACAGACAAAAACTAAAATCCACTGTTGTCGGGTAACCCCAAACGGTAGAATAATCTAATATTAAAAGTCATCGTTGTCGGGCAACTCAGAATGACATAATAAAATAGCCTCAATTCCCAGAGAGTCATGGACTCATTCGTTAAACAGATCCTAATATTCATTCTAATGTCTATGTCGAGTAATAGAGGCTGAAATGAGTAAGTAATGAATAGTGAAAATGAAATTGGTATTGTTGAGAATAAAATATATGTTATGTGATAAAGTTATGAATAGTTGAAATGACTATTGAATTATGAATAATATAGATTGAGAAATGGTGAATTAGTTGAATAAATGATATACCTGTAACACCCCAAACCCGGCCTAGACGTTATGGTCGAATATGGAGAAGCTACATCAACCCGTTTAAATAAATAAAATTTAAAATCTAACTCAGAAATCACGTCATTTGAAAATATTACTTTTTTGGCAAAACTCTTATGATGATATTAAGAAAAATTCATGAGTACATCATATTAATTTCATAGAAAAACTCTTAATTTGATCACGTTTAAAAACTTTTGTTTTCATTGTGCGTCTCGAAAATATAAGGGTGGCAAAACTTCTTACATAATTTAGTTAAATCTTATGTTCTAAAACACTTATCTTACAATAAAATCACTTAGAGACCTATTTGGTTTTGCAGTAGAAAATTTCAAAGTTTTAATTTTAAAAAAAATTCTAATTTGGTAAATCGTATGGTTTTGCAGTTTAGTATTAAAATACCAAAAACCGACGAGCGAAATACAAACCACACTTAGTCAAGAACAGAATTACAATCCCAAAAGTCCAAAATAATTAATTATAAAAACTACCTTATTTTAATTATCTGAGAAACAATCCGAGCTCTCGCACTCCGTCTGGTCCTAAGTTTGAAGACCACCTGAAATGTATTAAACAAATGAGTGAGCTAGAAGTCTAGTGTGTAAGACGTCCTAAGAAACAAATTAGAAACACATACACAAAAAGATACATTTTCAAATACAGAGTCAGATGTATTCTCATATACAGAATCAGATGTATTCTCATAATCAAATACAAAACACCCCTAACCCATATCCGTCGCCGGAACAAGGTTACGAGGCATTACCAAGGAGTACAGAACACTTACAGAAAATTTGAAATCATTATTGTTCAAATACCGAGACTAATTATAAACGTTCTTTTAACGGACCCTCGAGGTCCAAATCATGCATTAAGATTGGGTCAAGACTAAACTGGATCCTCAGGAAAATTTTTCGCAGCTTTTAAAATTTTTCTCGCATATAAGGGTCACACGCCCATGTGACTGGGGACACATAGTCGGACCATATGCCCATGGGGTAGACCGCTTGTTAGACACGACCTAGACACGCCCGTGTGGACGAAAATTAGGCTATTTTCCAAGCTATATTTCTCACTCATTTGATCCTTTATCTTTACCAACATTTTAATACAGTTAAGTACCAATTTAAGATATTCAACCAAGCCTTATACTTATTACCACTTGTTAGTCATACACTTCATATAAATAACAAGAAACGTATATGGGCCCAATTCTTATTAAATTCCTCTTATACCAATACTTTTTCACATTATGTATTCATATCACATATAATAATCATACCTCTGTATTTCATATAAATTTTCATAACAATTTGTCTTGGTTTCTAACTACTTCATGTTTGAGTTCTACTCATCAAATCATTTGAAACATCATCTTTACACAAATAGTACACTTGAGGTGTACAGTTTTATAATTATGAATAAACACATTTATCAAACATATTCCATGTTTTTATATATTACAGTCTCATATTTCCATGTATCAAGTACCATCATTTCCTCGTATTTCAGACAAATACGTGTAACAATTCATAAACATGCAACTCACTAACTCTTCCTGCCAATCACAATATAAATTGACAAATCACTTATTCATCACATAGTCATATTCAATTGCACTTAGTAGTTACATGATCACATGTATTTTCACTTAGTCAATTTCCCGATGAACCCATCGGAATAATAACAGATACATGGTGGCCTGCACATAGTACCATCCTTGTAGCCGAAGCTATCTAGTGCACATAGTAGCCTGCACTTAGTACTACACATGTGACCAAAACCATCACTTACATATAGTGGCATGCACTTAGTGCCACACATGTGATCGAAGCTATCGAGTACGCATAGTATCCTACACTTAGTACTACACATGCGACCTATCCGCCTGGTACACATAGTAGCCTGCACTAAGTACTATACACGTGACCTAAAACCATCTTGTAGCTCTCTTGTACACATAGTGGCCTACACTTAGTACCATAAATATGATCGAAGCTATCGGGTATGCATAGTAGCCTGCACCTAGTACTACACATGCGACCTATCCGTCTGGTACACATAGTAGCCTGCACTTAGTACTACACACGTGATCTAGCTACCTCATTCGTATCTTTTCTATTACGAAGGTTCAACCATGAATTCTCACTTTTCAACATTTTACCAATTCATCCATAATCAATTACAATTCATAATTTACATCAAATAATTACTCCATATTCAACCATATCTCATATAATATAACAAAATATTAAAACATAAATAAAAAAATGATGTATTATTTACATACAAACTTACAAATTCAATTTTTATATCATAACAATAATCACAATTTCATAATAAATAATCAAAATAAAACATTATACCATTTCTAATTTAACATTTATCGATTATAATCTGGCATGTGATCAATTTATATACAAGTCATTCATATATTTTTTCCTCTTCCTCTCCATCCACATCCTTAGTATAAATAACATACTTGTAAGTAACATTATCTATAATTCTCACTATTTACTTATATGAATATTCAAGCTGTCCATCCATGTTATAGTCACTAAATTATTTTTATCTTGAGCTACATAACTCCAAAATAAGATCCGCTAATTTTCCCTGAAACTAGACTCATATATATTCTTACCATAAAATTTCCAGAATTTTTGGTTTAGCCAATAAGTACAGTTTATTCTTTAAAGTCACCCCTGTTCTGCTATCTGACAGTTCCGACCCTTCTTCACTAAAAATTAATTATCCCATCGTACAGAATTTGGATAATGTTTCCAAATTTAAAAATATAATGTTCCCATCTTGAGGCTCGTTCAGGATTTTAAAAATATAAATTTAAGCCCCTTACTATTTTCTTCCAATTTTTGATGATTTTCCAAAGCCAGAATAGGGGAACCCGGAATTATTTTGACCTTGTCTCACAAAATTTATTATATCTCATGATTCCCAATTCCATTGCTTACATGTTTCTTCTATAATAAACTAGATTCAATAAGATTTAATTTCATATTTTATTTATTCTCTAATTCGATTTTTACAATTTTTGGTGATTTTTCAAAGTTAGATTACTGCTACTGTCCAAAACTGTTTTAATGCAAAATGTTAATTTTCATTTTGCCCCAAATTTCACAATTCATACAATTCAGTCCTTGCTCAATTAACCCCTCAATTGAGCTAATTTTTCTCAATTAATATTTTATTCTATCATTTTAAACTACTTCATAACCCTTGGAAATCAAAACTTTAGCACTAGACCTTAATTCTAAACTCTTTCACAATTAGGTCTTAAAATCAATTTCCATCAATTTTACTTGATCAAATCATCATATATCAAGATTAAAGCTTCAATTCTATGTTTATTCATCATATGCTTCCAACACTCATCTATAGCAACTTTAAAAATTAGCCATGGAATCAAAAACTAATGACATAGTAAGATGGACCCAATTGTAAAAGTCCAAAAACTTAGAAATTTTAAGGAGAAAGCAAGAATTAAACTTACATGAAGCTAGAGTATGAAAACCAGCTTGAACCCTCTTCCATGGCTGTTTTTCAGCTGATGAATATGAAGAAAAATTATGAGAATTCTAGATATTCCAATTTGGTCCCATTTTTATTTAACTAATTTTGGCAATTTTCAATTTTGTCTTTATTTCACCCATTTCCTGATTTTTCTCAGCTATTACCACCCAAAATATCTCCTTTGGGCTTATTTGCACTTTAGGTCCTTCCTTATTTGACAATTGAGCTATTTAATCCTTCTAGCAACTTTTACACCTTTTTCAATTTAGTCTTTTTTTATTTAATTAACCACCCGAACGTCAAAATTTTCTAACGAAATTTTAATAATACCTTATTGACACTTCGTAAATATTCATAAAATATTTATGGCTCGGTTTATAACACCGAGATCTCGGTACCTCTTTTTCTCAATTTCTTGACTAAATAAATCTTTATAAAACACAATTTACTATTTCAAAAAATTCTTAAAAGCTACATTTGGCTCATAAATATTAAATAATATAATCTACAAATTTATTTGTCGAATTTGGTGGTCTCGAACCACTATTTCCGACATCGTTGAAATTTAGGCTGTTACACTTGGTCCTAACACTAATCTAATTTCTTTTGAAGTTATCTAATGTAATATATATTGAAATGCAAAAGAGCATAATTATGATTTTAGAAATAAAATTTATAGATATTAAATAAAAAAGGGGCATAATAATTATTTAAATATTAAAATATTAAAATAATTATGATCTGAACATTAAATAAAAATTTTAATAGATTTATGATTTATGAAATCTAAATGATAATAAATATTGAGATAGGAAACAAAATTGCTACGCCCGAACCAAGGCATAAATAGACGCCGCACACTCGTGAGATTCTATCTCAGCGATATGTAAGGCTATCATTAATAACTAAAATTTTAAGTAATCCAAGATATTTAATATAAAAATCATAGATTGATAATATCAAAAAAATTTATAAATTTTCTTTGAAAATAACTTTCAAAATATGCAGTAAAATTAAGAAACTTTTTTTAAAAAGTACAACTTAAAAATAATTAATACTACCAAAAAGTCTAAAAACAATCAGAAACTTTAAAAATAATGAGAAACTTCTTGAAATATCTAAAGAAACACAATCCTGTATAAAATTGTCACTTCCCAAATTTCTCACATTCACGAGGAAAGTCAGAACCTGTAAAAATATTAAAAAAGAGGAAGTGAGTTTAACTACTCAGTAAATAAATGGCATTTTCCTTGATTGAGTTAAACAAGCACAAAAACATTTAGGCCAAATATTTAGTAAAGAAATACATAATTACAAAATTTATAGGTATTGTGCAGTAACCTAATTCAAAACATATTTCCAGTCAAAGCAATAATTAAGACAAATTAATAATTTCTAAATACAGTAATAGATAAAAGAAACCTCTTTTTTATCTTTATGGTCACCCTTAACCTCGGTAATAAAGGTCAAAAATCACAATTAACCCCAATGGCAATGAGTTAGAAACAAAACCACAATTAACCCCAATGACAATGGATCAAAAACCACTCTTCTAAACTAGTTTTTCAATAGAGAACACACGTGTACATGACCAACATTTAACCCCATTTAGTAAGATTGGAACATAGCGTTTCAGGAGCAAGGTAAAAATTCAACACTTAGATAAATCAAAATTATACATTGTAAATTTAAAAACATTCTAGCATGCTTAACTCGACTTTTATAAAACATGGTCAAAATATCATATATCTCATAAATAACATAAAACATTTGATGCTGGTTTCTCGGGAATTAAACACTCAAGGAATGCTGAGTCACTTACTTGGTCTATTGAATTGATATTGGAGAAATAATTTTCATAAATCCTCTCGTAGCCTAATGTTTAAGAATAGAGCTTGAAAATTCAAAATTCAATCAATAAATTAAAGGCTTCAAAAGTACAATTTTTTTGTGATAATTCTAAGAAATTTTAGTTGTGTGGCAATCCCCATAACAAGCTAAGACACAATTATACAATTTAATATAACTATCCTTTACCCCAAAAGTAGGTAAATCAAATTTAATAAAATAAATACATATTATAAGAAAATTTAATAACTTAATAAAAATCAGTTTAGTATGGTTTTTGACCAAATAATATGTATTCGGATCTAAAATATTTTTAAAATCAATTAAAAATCAAAATTTCGAAAAATTTCAAAATTTGAATATCATGACCGTTTGGCTTACTTGAAACCTTTCAAACACAAAATTTATTTGGTATTTTGGAAGTATAAAAACATGAATTTAAAAACAAAACATAAGAAATCATCACAAACCGCCCAAATTTTCCGAGTTGACAATTTCAACTAACCTACTTTGGGGCCTCATATCTTTTAACACAGAAATCATCCGAATAAGATATCAATATCAAATCAAAGTAAAAAATTCATAATATGAAAAAAAAATGAACACATATAGATAGATTTCTAGTGTGTCAAACCCGGCTACCCAAACTGTCAAAAACCCACACATTAGAAATCTTGAAAATTGTTTTCTCCTAAATTAGTCGATCAAAATGGATGCCACACATACCATTTGAACGATCTTAAAGAAAACTTTCATTGGTTACCAAAAATATCGTTGGAACCTCACCGAAAAGTCACTGGATTTTGACAACTATTAAACTAACCCAAATAAATACATGGGTTTTATGAAAAAAAAAATATTTCAAAATGCAAAGATTTCAAGAAATTGAAGAAAAAAGTCACCTTAATCATTAAAATCCAAAATCGGTTTTGTAACACCCCATACCTGAAATGGTCATTAGATCCTACCTACGGGATGCCACATCGGTTGCCAAAGCAACTAAAGCTCAATTTACCCTTTGTATATATGCTATTAATAATATTAATTCATCTCAATAAGATTTTCTATCATTTTCGGATCTTATACGAGGTTATGAAAGCTCTTTTTCTAATCCGTGGTCGAATTAAGACCAAATTGTAAAATTTTCAAAGTCCACGAGTTGACATCATGACATCATAGTTTTCACATCACGACGTCAAAAAACTCGACGTCACAACACCACTCATTGTCGATCTATTTTGCGACGTTGAGAACTTATGGTCACGATGTCACCCCTTTGAAAAAATACATTGGTACATATTCAATACTTCAAGCCAAACATGTTTCATTTCACCTATGCATATACCAATTTCAACAATACTAGATCATGTCAACCCTTTGCCAAATCAAGCTTCTAACATCTTTGAAAACCACATTCAAATGATATACAACTCATATTTAAAACATATTATATTTTTGTCATTTACCAACTCAACTTGCCAATTTGTTTCACTATGAAAACCTTAACATATATGACCTATGCAAGTTGGAAGTCATCAAACCAAATAGCATTAAACATGATCAAAACTATACCTCATATAAGTCACATATCAAACTATCATGCAAATTTAAACTTTAGCTATTTCACGTACTTGTTCATTCCAAAACTTCCATTACCGAATGAAGAATGCAAATAACCCTTTTTATAAATAAATTAATTTCATTTTGGCATTTAAACTTACCATATCATATAATTCTACATTAGTATAACAATACTTTCATTTTATAGCATATAAAATTGAAACATGATTTCATCAACCAATACATATGATTGTTACATACTATACTTCCTAATATTTACCTAGCCATTTTCCATTAAATTCACTACCTACTTATTCAATTCATTCCATTAACATATATATATGTGTGTGTGTGTGTGTGTGTGTGTGTGCATACATATGGAAAATGAAAAAATAAAACCATTCAACATTTGCATTAGAGTTGACTAATTCATGTTATTTGTCAATTGTTAAACTTTATGTCATTTAAACATTCGATACCATTCATGAATCAAACATATATACCTTTAACATTAAGCCATTTAATTCCATGTTCAATCAACATCATTTATCTATTTAACTTACCATTTCAATTCAAATTGTACCTTATAATAGTTTGCCAAAATTCAATTTATATCATTTTCAGATTTGATTTCAATGTTTCGCCCAATGAAACCCTAGTAAAATAAACTCAGATACACCGGGTTAACTACACCACACCAATTTGCTCGTCCGAGCTGAAAATTTACATCAGGTTACTCATTCGGGCTAAATCTATAGCATATCACATCAGGTTACTCATCCGAGCTAAACCTGTAATAATATTCGTACAAGCGCGCATATGACCTTATTGGCATGCCAATTGTATCCTAACCTTTTAATAAGTTCACTTGGGAATTAACAGTATTTATTTGCATATAACCCTGTAATCATTCATCTTTGTATATCATATCCTTTAATCAATCTCAATTAGATATCATACCCTATAACCATTTTCATTTACCTATTGTACCCTGTGTTTTTTCACATTTGCATACTCATACCCTATACACTATCCTATCGTATAACAATCATTTCAATTCAATCCAATTCATATATATATATTCACATTCAATTTCAAAATTTCAATTCAATTCATCATCAACGCATAATATCTCACATCATATAACATATTTCAATTCATTTTTCCATGTCATACATAATTTTCTAATTAAATCATGTAACACCCCAAACCCGACCTAGAAGTTAGGCCCGAATTTGGTGTGTCACATTGAAGTGTTTTTCGAAGATCATTTTTTCTTTGAAAACCCTTCTTAATATTTAAAAACTTCTTGGCATATAAAACTTGTGTAAAGCCTCAGCTTGCGTTCATTAGTTTCAAAACGAGGTTTGTTGAAAAAGGTTGTTCACTTCTAAAACGTTATTGATTTCCTTCAAAATCTCATTCAACTGCGGAAGTTTTTTTAAAAACATTGTGGAAACGTGATAACCGAAAATAGTAGTTGTAACATAGTATTTTGAAAATAGTAATCATTTTGAAAAAACCGCGATTTACTTCTAACAAATATAAATTAAAATAAAACCAAACCTAAAATTTAAAATCCGAAATCTTTAAGAGGCCTTATTACAAACGAAACCAAAACAAAGTACTTATGAGTAACTTAATGGAAAACAATAAGAAGTTGTGTGGCCATCTTCGAGTCTCTCATAGCTCCGATCCGTCTAAGGCTGAGGATTGCCTGCACAGTTAAAAATGGGGTGAGTTTACGAAAACTCAGTATGTAATCCCCTAATATAAAAACAGTCAGTCAGATAAAAAGAATTCAGAAGCAGTCTGGGCCTGAGCCCTATTCAGTCACAGTATAGTTTCAGTGGGCCTAAGCCCATTGCAAAATCGTTTGGGTCTCAGCCCATAACAGAATCGTTTGGGCCTAGCCCATATCAATATCGGATCTCATAAACAAAAATGCAATAGTGTACGAATGCACCCCACCCCAATCCAGCCAGCACACCACCCGTACCAACTAATACACCATGTGGGGATAAAATCGACCCACCCAGCCAGCACACCAATATTAGCACCGGTTGCGGCACTATCTAATATCGTAACAGAGCTGCCAAAATATAAGGAGCTTAAAGTCGTCGGTAGGTCCACAGTCGTCTCGGGTGACCCGTACGACCCTAACAGATCAATCACTTCTCCAATTACAAAATCCCAATTCCATGCAGTAGGTCATGTATGCAAAGCACATATATATAAATCACATGGCATACTCTAGAAAGACAGACAAATCATAGCTCAGGTCAGTCAAAACTTAGCATAAAACAATCATTTACCCACGAGGGCAAAACAATCATTTTACCCTATAAGGGTGTTTTGGTAATTCTACCCTACAAGGGTATTTCGGTAATTTTACAAACTGGGGGTATTTCGTAATTTTGTAAACCAGGGGTATTTCGATAATTTCACAAATTGGGGGTATTTCGGTAACTTTGCAAACTGGGGGTATTTTGGTAATTTTATAAACTGAGACTCTTCGAGGGTATTTCGGTAATTTTACCCTTCGAGGGTATTTTGGTAATTTTACCCTTCGATGGTATTTCGGTAATTTTACCCTTTGAGGGTATTTTGGTAATTTTACCCTTCGAGGGTATTTTGGTAATTTTACCCTTCGAGGGTATTTCGGTAATTTTACCCTTCGAGGGTATTTTGGTAATTTTACCCTTCGATGGTATTTCGGTAATTTTACCCTTCGAGGGTATTCGGTAATTTTACCCTTCGAAGGTATTTTGGTAATTTTACCCTTCGAGGATATTTTTTTAATTTTACTCCCTAGGGGTCTCGGTACAGTATACGACATTTCCAAAGGCCTACCGTCGTCTCGAACGACTCAGATAACTTATATGGCCAAAATAGTCTAAATGGGCCCAAGGCCTAATACTAGGCTCAAGTGGGCCCACACGCTCGTGTGGCCCGTCCAACCCAAATTCCATTATTTGTCACTATCGTGAATTTTTCCCATGTGGGGCCCATGAGCCCATTGGGCCCACATGGCCCATCTTGGCCCTACGAGGCCCATTACGACCTAAGCCCACGAGAACGTTTGTGGCGGCCTCTACGGTCTATCGCCAACGGTTGTGGCTCGATTTGTCCTTACGAGCGTTTGCACGCTCGTGACCCCTCAGATGCCGAAGTTTTGGCTTTCCAGCTTTTCTGCTTTTGCCGATTCACAATTAAGCAGGGGTGTGAATACACACCTTCATCCATCATTTTGACAGAAACAACATTGAGTGTACGATTACACATCTTTTTCGTAGCTCGTACAAGCAACCCACGAATATCGAACCTACATCCATTAACATTTTTTGGTTAATATCAATACCTAATACTAACGTTGAATCCCAAAGAGACTGGTATTGATACTCACCTTCCCCCAAGAACGCTTTCCAATCCACTTATGATGCTAACCAAGAGATATTTATACCCCTTTCCTGTAGAAATGTTGCTTTAACCAAGAGAATCCAACACTAGAGACGGGTCCAAGAGTTAGCAACCTCAAACCAAATCATTCGGCTTGTCAGAGAAGAGCCATAAAAAAGGAACCAAAAACCGAATAAAAGTAAGGAGTACTTACCTAAGATTAACTGATAGAAATGGTAGAATACAGTAACAATCGGCCACTTGACAGAGGTTGGCGTCACAAGAAAGAGAATAAGAGGAGAAGAAGATGAATCAGATTCGGTCAAAAGAAAAAAATTAAGGAAGAAGAAATAGAATGCCAATCGGCAGAAAGAAGATGTGCAGAAGAAAAAAAAAGGCTTCAATGGAGAATACGAAAATTGGCAATTGATATAGTGTTTGGAAAAAGTGAATAACAGTTGAGAGAGAAAAAAAGTTCGAGAGAGCAAGACCCGAATGGTCAAAAATGTTGCACTAGATGCCACGAAAGAAGTAAATCTCGAAATGAAAAAGAGAAAAACCCAAAATTGCAGAGAGGTTTTCGGTTTCTATCTTCACACAAAGCTTTTGAAAATGCACAAATGAAACCATTCGGCCAAGACTCCTTTCTCATTCAAATTCCCTAAAAATCTCCATTGATTGTTTCTTGATTCACTCCACACCCCCCATTCAAACTTGATAACCAAGTCTCCAACCTCCTCTGCAGAATTTGAATCAAACTCTACCTCTCACGCCACAGAGATGAAAAATAAAACCTCCCACCTGCATGCCATAGGATTCGAACCCCCTCCCCATGCATGCCCAACATGCCACTTGCCACCATAACAGAAGCTCACTTGTGTCCTAGAACAACACAACTTAATATATAAACCCTTTAAGCTAACATCCATGTTTTAATTCACCAAAAACCAAAATTTTTGCTAAAGCCCAGGTTTGAACCCAAGACTTCTCGAAGACCCTAAATACTCCAATATTGCTAACCCAGCAGTACCAACATGCATTTGTGCCATTACCTTGCTCTACCCCCTTAAAGAAATTTAGTCCTCAAAATTTCCAACTATCTAATAATCGCACAACACAGGTTACACTAATACACTTCTGCTGCGCACTCTAATTCTAATTGCAAATTAGGTAAATAGTACACTATGGGTAAAGTACGTACCAGTATTCACATCTGGAGCGTCTCCATCTTCTCGGCGGCGTGCTGTATAGACCAAAGCTGGCTGTCTCGCCTTAATATAACCAGCACCTCTACTTGGAGCTCCACGACCCAAACCATTTCCACCCCTGGCCTGTCCACGGCCTTTAGGCGGCTGCTGTCCACCCCTTGGTGGCTGCACATTACCTCTACCCCATCCGGCCTTCGAGGACACTCTCTAATATGGTGCTCCATCGATCCGCAACCCAAATAGGCTCCCATCCTTCTCCAGCATTTGCCTACATGGCGTCTTCCACAACCAGCACAAGGTGGCAAACCAAAAGTGCCAAAATGGGGCCCAGTTCTGACTGGCCCATCTCCTCTGGCCTGTTTCTTAGGCCTCTGAACGAAGCTGGAAGGATCTATGTCTCTCTTGTTTCTACCCCTTTCCTTTTCCCGATTTTGGCGCTCAACACGCTTCACCTCCTCAACAACATTTGTTTTGTCCACTAGTGCAGCAAAATTTCGCTCCCTCTATGAAGCTATCAGAACCCGAAGGCTATTTCTGAGACCGTCTTCAAAACGAACACAACGCTCATATTCCGTAGCTATTATCCCACGAGCATACTGACTAAGTCGCAAAAATTTCGCCTCGTACTCAGCCACTGATTTATCCCCTTGAACCCAGTTTAGAAATTCCTTCCTCCGGGCATCCACATAACTTGCACCCACATATTTGTCTTGAAACGCAAATCTGAAGAACTCCCAAGTCAACTGGTTCGGCTGAGCTCCTTCTTTCGCAGTAAGCCACCACTGGTAGGCTTCATCTCGCAGCAGTGATACTGCACCTTTCAACTTCTGTT